>JAPQWS010000159.1:44190000-44790000 GCA_028651295.1 Catharanthus roseus
ATTGATACTTGAACCTACATAAGGGGTTCGAATCCAACTAGGAAGTCTGAGCGAATCAAGACACATCAGTGCAACTTCTACACCCGAATTCAAAAGAACATGTTATGCAACAGTGGGGCTCCATGGGCAAAGTTCGGATCCCATAACGAGGTCATTGGAAATAACTTCCGGCATCTCGTAGTCCATACCAGCCAAACATCTTACAAGCGCTCGATTCCACAGCTACCGCACTCTCTATTCACATTAAACTAGGCTACAGATCCTGGGGCACCTACCAGGTCTGCCCTTAAACAAACCTTAGTTTAAAGACCCTCCAACTCTCCACAAGGCGGCCGTCCCACTACAGAGCATGATACGATGTCTAACGTAAATACCGATTGGGCCAAAACCTCCATGGTACAATGCCCCCTCTCTCAAGTGCAGCCACCCTCAGAGTCCGAAAACCTTCTACGTCATCGAAAGAGGCCTTAGTACAAGGCACTAGCCACGTACATTGCAATCCTCTGATGCTTCTGAATACATGATCATAACCAGAACATTATCCTTGGTCGGATGGAGTTTTCATAAGTATTTACAAACCAAAAGGCCACTTGTTCGGCCTCGAAAAAGATTCAAGTCATAAACACTTTAGAATAGCAAAATCCCCATCCGTCAGTCAACACATGCTTATGCAGATTTTACAAATATGTCAGATCTACGTTCATGTATGTCAAACCATGCAACTCTTCAAGACTAGAGCATTTTCCAACACATAAATATTTCAAGAAAACTTGTGTACGAGACTAATTCTTTTCACAACAATAATAACTCTTTTTCAAACCAACATAGTCTGTTTTTAAAACGAAGCACCACTCTTATGTTTTTTTCAACATGGAATCACATTTTGGAGAACATCTCCAATAAAAAAATATGCTAAGTTATATCGTTCCAAAAGCACTAAATATTTTATGATAAGTTTAGAAGTCATATTTACATAGGCCGTAACATTTGAAATAAAATAATAAAACGGGGTTTATGGAGTCACTTGAATGTAGATCTCACGTTATGATCCTACAAATATATTATAAATACTTAATATTTAATTAAGTACCAAACTAATACTTCTAATCCCTAACTAATATCGAGTTCCTACAAAATGATCTTAGGATACATATACAATAATTCCTTAAAAGATCAAACATCCTATACCCTTAAAAATATACTCTCTTAAGAAATCACAATTAACTATTTACTAAAACTCATTTAAAACATTAAATCCTGAAAAATAAAACAAACTTATACTGTATATATATATAATCTAACTAACTAAAGTGAGAAAAGAAAATTGAAAATATGCAAAATACTAACCTTAACTCGAAGACTAATATGGATGCTTGTTTCTCTGTTGCCTCACCAAAGGTCATCTTGTTGCCAAACAAAACAAAATAAAAAGAATAAATAAGAGGGTATATATATACAAAGGTAATGGCGTTAGTGAGCCAAAGAAGAAAAAAGAAATAAGGTGGTGGTGATGGGTGGACAATGGAGGTGGCTATAACTTCCTTATCAACAATTTTTTTTTTTTTTAAATTTTACTCACTACTTTAAACATTATGTGGGAATATCAAGTATTTAAATTTCTAAAAATGTATGCTAGGTATTCTAAAAAATATCCTACTTAAGGACACTTATAAACCCCAATAATAAAAGTTTAATGTAATAAAGTTTTACTCTCATTCCTATGTATATACAAAATACACTAAGTGTCAAAAACATTATACTCCACTACATCAGACCCTATACCCTACTTTCATAATGCTCGTAATTTTAGAGTCATGCAAGGTGCTTGTTAGGTAGGGCATTACAAAATGGGATTTTAGAAATAAACTAAATGAATCTAGAGAAGTTATTAGAAACAGAGCTAGACTTGTTGCCCAAGGATTCAATTAAGAAGAGGGCATAGATTTTGATGAAACTTTTGCTCCGGTTGCTAGACTTGAATCTATGAGAATGCTTTTAGCTTTTAGTGGTTTTAAAGGATTCAATCTTTTTCAAATAGATGTTATGAGTGCCTTTTTAATTGCTGACATTGAGGAGAAAGTTTACATTGAACAACATCCCGGTTTTGTAAGTGAAAAATTTCTAAACTATGTTTACAAACATTCAAAAGCACTCTATAGTTTAAAACAAGCCCAAGGGCTTCGTATGAGAAATTAAGTGGTGTTCTTCTTTCAAGCAATTTTTCAAGAGGTGTGGTGGACACTAATCCTTTTACAAAAACCTCTTGTAACAATGATCTTCTTCTTGTCCAAATTTATGTTGATGATATTATTTTTGGTGCTAGTAATGTTTGTTTATGTGAAGAATTTTCCTCTCTAATGCAAAAAGAGTTTGAAATGAGCATGATGGGAGAATTGACCTATTTTCTTGGACTTCAAGTCAAACAAACTAAAGAAGGCATCTTCATCAATTAAGGGAAGTACACAAAGGAACTTCTCAAGAGATTTTGGAGGAGCGATGCGAAAGGATAGGAACTCCAACGAGCTCATCTTTGAAACTTGATAAGGATGAAAGAGGTAAAAAAGTAGATGAAAAATAGTTTAGAGGTGTGATTGGAAGTTTAGTTTATTCAACGGTTAGTAGGCTGGATAATATGTTTGTTGTGTGTTTATGTGCTAGATTCTAAGCTTGCCCCAAGGAATCTCATTTAATAACTGTTAAACGTACTTTTGATATATTTAATTTCATCGTATGATTATTGATTATGGTATTCTAAACAATCTTGTTTTGATCTTGTCGCTTACACCGATACCATTTATGCCAAATGTAAGGTAGAAAGAAAGAGTACCAGTGGAAATTTTAAATTCTTGGGAGTATGCTTAGAGTCTTGGTATAGCAAGAAGCAATCATGTGTATCCTTATTGACCGCTGAAGCGGAATATATAGGTGTTGGTTGTGGCTGTCCTCAGGTACATTGGATTAAGCATACTTTAACTGACTTTAGTCTTGATTTTATAAACATATCTATTTTATGTGATAACACAAGTGTAATAAATCTTTCTGTAAACCCTGTGCAACATTCAAAAACTAAACATATTGAAACTAAACATCATTTTATAAGAGATCATGTTGCAAAAGGAGATGCATTTTTAGACTATATTTGTACAGGAGATCAAATTGCTGACATTTTTACGAAACCCCTCTTTCAAGAACTTTTTTTTTTTTTTTTTTTTTTTTTTTTTTTTGAGAAAATTACTTTGTATTGGTAAATTCCAAGACTAATGTGTGTTTTTTTTAGTTTCAGAATTTTTCTTCTTTTTTTTTAAGTGAAGAAAATCGGACGACAAAAACTGACATGTGTTAAAGAAACCAGACGTCCATTTTCTTTAAAGAATTTCAAGATTTCTTCTTCACAAAATGCCGAGAGTTTCAGATAATCAAATCGGACGCCTCTAAAAAAATCGGACGTCCGATTTCTTTTGTTAAAGAAAAATCGGATGACCATTTTCAAAACCGGTCAACCTCTTTTCAATTTTTTGATGGTTTCTGCGCTTTTTAAATCCGAAAACATGTGAGTCCCTCTCATTTGTTATAACTCTCTTTCTCTCTGCAACTTCCAAACTTCTCTCTCTAGAAAGCCCAAATGTCCGTTTCTCTCATCCTCACAACCGTTGCTCTTCTCTCTCAAAAACCACCAGCTATAATCGATACACACTCTCTCTCTAAACCTTCTCAATCTATTGATTTTCTCTCTCAAACCCCTCTATCGAAAACCCACCATTCAAAGACTTCAAAATTAGTGAAAGTGAGAATGCCAATGTTGGAAAAGGTGAAAATGTTGAAGAAGGAGGAAGCAGCAGAGGAAGGATAGGAAAAGGGATAAGAGCGCCATATGGAGTAAGGGCTCCAGAGAGGTTTATCTCTGTCAAGGAAGCTTCTAATTTCAAAGAGTGGACAAGAAAGAGAAGGAAAATTGCTCCAGGTCACAGAGTGGATTTGACTAACATGGAAGGTATTGAAATTAATCCAAATCTTTTCAATGATATTGGTTGGGGACCCCTTCTCACTGTTAATGAATTATTTTACCCTGAGATGATATATGAATTCTACGCAAACTTACATACGACTAGAGTTCAAAAGAATGGAAACATAACCCATTAAGGGCTACTCTCTAGAATTGGTGGCAGAGACATTTCATTTGATGATAGATTGTTAAGCCACATCTTAGAAACACCTGATTATGGCATCAGATTTTACACCAAAAATAAGAAGTGTTATGATCCTAACCTATATAGTGAAAGAATATTTGAGGAAATATTCAGAAAGGAAGAGGTTCTTAAAAGGCATGATGATAGAAATGTCAATAAACTTTATGCCTATGGAAGATTACTGCACCATATAATCTGTAATATTATCATTCATAATATTGGTCACAAGTCTTCCATTACAAACATGCATTCCTTTGTCACGCTAGCACTACATGAGCATAGAAGAATGAACTTTGGTTATATGGCCATAGAACACATGCTAGCAACTCAAACATCTTCCATAAAATGCTTGCCATATGATTGCTTCCTCACAAAAAATTTTCAATACTTTGTGCTTAACTTGGTTGGAGTTGTTGATCCTACTGGGGCTGGAAAAATCTACAACACGCATACTTTCAAGAGAATGGGGTTTGAGAAAACTGAGGAAGAGATGTTAGTTAGAGATGGACAAGATGAGAGTGATGAAGATGATGAAGAAGATGAAGGAAATGAGGAACAAGAAACGATGAATGTTGATGAAGAGGAAAGTAAAGAAGAACCGGAAGAAGAGTCCTATAGAAGGGAACTAAGGCAAAAGAAAAGGCAAGAACGAGCCGAAGAAGGTTCATCATTTGGGAGCATGACTCAAATCATGGATATGATAGCTTCCTTGCAAGCCTCCATAAACAGTCGCTTCGATGCATTCGATGGTCGCTTTGATATATTAGGTGGAAAGATAGCCGATATTCAAGAAAGAGTAATAAGATTGTAAGCAAAGAACAAAGAAAAAGATGAATGAGGGATGAAGAAGAACAAACAAGAAGGGAGTTACAAGCTAACTTATGTTTTATGACTTAAGTTTTTACTTCTTTGAACTACTTTTGTTTCTTTCTCTTTGAATTACTTTTGAGCTTATTTCATGTTGCTTATGAAATTTCTTTTTAAACTATTTGTCTTCTTTGCTTAGTTTGGAACTCTATGATGAGATCTAAATAATGAGGGTTCCCTTGATCTTTGTTTCAATGATCCCTTATAATCTTTGTGCTTTTTGATTTATGACAAAAGGGGGAGAAAAGATATAAGATGCAAAGCTATAAGATGCATATATTATTGTTGCTTAATATGATTGATATGCATACGTTGCTGATGCTTTATATGGCTTAATATGTTGATAATTGTCTATATGCCTTGAGGATTGTTGATGTTGCCATTTGTCTAAATGCCTTGAGGATATATTAGTGTTTCCTTACGATGCCTTGAGGATATGTTGAGGTTATGTTGTTTTGCGTTATGATATGAGATGCATATGCTTTGTTGAGAATTGTCTTGATAACTTGAGTTGTGTTGCCTTGATGTTTTAAATTGTGTTGGCAACATACCATGAGTTGTATAAAGTTTTATACATTATGCCTTATTGTAATATGGCCTTGAGTTCTCTTGATGATATTTTTTTGATGCCATATTTGTTGTGAAGCACGCTTTTAGGGGGAGCTTTAACTTCCTAAACTATTTTTCAAACCTTGGCTTGCTTTCAAAATGAAAGGGAGAGATCTATCTCTCTCATTCTTTTTATAAACAGATGTTTTGCTCAAAATGTTGATCGTTTAAAGCATTCTCTTGGCTAAACCTCGTTCTTTTTTTCTATATAATCACATTCTTGAATCTTTGTTTGTCATAATCCAGAAATGGCGTATTTGTAATGTTTTGATTATGATTAACTTGTGCTTCGTGATAAGTAAAAATATCTTAATATAGAAGAACAAAAGATGCAAAAGAGAAGTCTCAAGGGTAATCTACAAGGAAGCAAAAGATCACACAAGACTAAAAGAGTCTATGAAGATGAAGTGATAAAGCTGAATACCTTGAAGACAAGAAGATTAGTTAGAGGTACCTTATTAGGTAACTTTGTTAACTTCCTAACTTCTCTTTGATTGTTGATAAATATGCTAGCTTCTAAGAAGAAATGTTTTTGATATATTATCCTTGAAAAACTAAGTGTTCTTGATAAAGCTTTGATGTTTTAAATGTATTACACATTTCTTAAAGGGTATCAAGAATACATGTTTAAAAATGTGAATGAAAATATATATTTTAAAGGAAAATAGGTTGTCTAATGTTCTGTCATGTCTAAAACCGGTCATCCGATTTTCTGTTACGAAGAAAATTGGACATTTGACTTTTGGTTTCTCAAAATGAAAAAAGTCATCCGATTTTAAAATCGGTCATTCAATTTTTCAAGAATACTAAAAATCGGTCATCTGCTTTTAAAAAGGATCATCCGATTTTCTGTTCATAAGAAAAATCAGACATCCTATTTTGAAAACCGGTTGCCCAGTTTTCAGTTTTACTGTAAAAAAATGACCATTTCTTTGGCATAATGACTAGTTTTTACCTTCACCCATAAAATGATTTTTTGATTAGCCATAAATTCTAAGAAGTTGAAAATCATTTACTAACAATTTGAAGAGCATTAAAGAGCACATTTGTAACCTTATTTATCTCAAAAAAGAAAATCTCTTTGGAGCTACATATTTTTATCATTATCAAAGAAGGAGAAAAAGGGAGCTTGTAGAAGCATTAAATTAAGTTATATCATTCTTTTCTCAAGCTTCTTTGGTAACATTGTCCCATCCTTACTCTCTTATATCTTTTTGTGATCAAAGGTTTTTTGAAAAGCACTTTGGGTGATCCTTTGAAAATTGTTATATTGTTGTGTTTTGTAAACATTGATGTTTGAGTGCAAAACCCTTGAAGGGTGATCCTCATTGTGTTATTGTAAAAAACTTGTGATTAGTGGATTTGTGAAATCCTTGAGTTAAGTCTCAAGGTAGTGAATGTAGCTCTATTGGGAGAGTGAACCACTATAAATATTTTGTCTCTTTTCCTTGTGGCTTATCTCTTGCTTTTATGTGTATAGTTTAATTCTTGATTATAAAAGAGATTTTGTTTGGCTAGGATTTTTATTAAAAAGGAGTTATTAAATTCTTCTTCAAACAAAATCGGAGGTTTATTTTTTAAATTGTTCAAAAAGTTTTTTAAATTAGCCAAAAACCTTAAGGGTTTTCACTTTATAATCTCCGAAACATAAAAAAAAAGGAATCCTCTAGAAGGGATTTGCATATTCGGAGTAAATGATCTTCAATGAAAGCTTAGGAGGATCATACCAGCACATATATAAGTTAGATGGACTGCCAGAGTGTAAAATTAGTAGTAGAGAGAGGATTTTTACGAGCCATTTCTGGCAGGATCCTTTCAAACATTTGGGAACTAAATTAGCTATGCCAACCGCTTATCACCCTCAAACTGATGGAATAACTGAGAGATTGAATCAAACACTAGACCTCATAAGTGGTAAGAATGGCTCTCATTGGCTGAATGGTGTTACAACAATTCCCACCATATCTCCATTAACATGACACCCTTTGAAGCTCTTTATGGATATAAGCCTCCCACGTTGGCTATGGGTCCTTATGAGATTGGAAATAATAATGTTATGGCAAGTTGTTTAGATGGGAGGAAGAGAATTGAAGCGCCCAAGTAAGGTATCCTAAAAGCTCAAGGAAGGATAAAATGGTATGCAGATAAAAAAAGAAATGAAAGGAAATTAGAAGTGGGTGACTTTTTATACTTGAAATTGCAGCCTTTTGGACAATATATAGTGGCCATCAGAAAGAATTTGAGGTTATCTTCCATGTACTTTGGACCTTATGGGTAGAAAAAAGAAAATTGGGGAAGTCATATAAGCCCAAGCTTCCTGTAGGAGCTCAAATACACCCAGTTTTTCATGTCAGCTTGCTCAAGAAGAAGATGGGTAAAGGGAGAGTGGCCTGTCAAGACCTTCCATTGGTTGGCAGTGATGGGTAGCCAAGAGTTGAGCCCATAGTTATGCTGGAAGGAGTTAGTGAAAAGGAAGAACAAAGCTATGGTTCAGTGGTTACTGTAGTGGCTTAACTTATCAGTAGAGGATTCAACTTGGGAGGATGCAGATGTGATCAAGCAACAATTTCCAGAATTCCAGCCTTGAGGACAAGATTGTTCTGAAAGAAGAGGAAATACTACAAGTGAGAGATGGGAGTTCTGAAAATCTTTCTGACTTTTCTAATATAAAGAATAAGTGTAACGACACCGTTGGAGTTGAAAATGTAAATACGACTCGCGTTTGGCACAAAAGAGCATATCCTTGTAGTTGAGACATCTCAATGGATAGTTCAAAAGGTGGCAGTGGTCTTTGTCCTTGCCTGATGTTGTTGTAGACTGTTAGTGCGTAGAGAGAGTGCTCCACGCTTGAGGAAAGCTGAGGACGCTAAGGGCACCATGGAGGTTGTCTTAGAGAGGAAGAAGTAACCATAGCTATATATATCTTATGTTTTCTTTACTGCAGTTTTTAGCTTTTATCTATAAAATTGTTTGAGCTTGTCTCAGCAGACTCTCTTCTTAGTATTTTCCTTCAGTCTAATTCATCTTCTTGTTTCTTTTCCATCCAACTTCTATTATCTTTTGGCAAATTAATAATATTTTGGATCATTTGATTTCATCTTTTGTTGGGTATTTGTTTCTAAAATTTACTGAACATCACAATATATCGTGTAGGAGTCACTCTAGGTTGATGTAGAAATTAATAAGCAAAAATAGATAAGAGGTCTAATGGTTGAAATCTAAACTTGATTCGGAAGAATCTTACTTTAAGGGGAAAGAAAAGAGGGAGAGAAGAAAAAGGGAGGGAAAGAAATTGGCTTACCTCGTGGCAATGTCATCTTCAGCCTGAGGAGATTATCACGGGATTACTGAGAAGGTAGCTGGTAGGGAGAGAAATAAGGATGAAGAAAGAGAGGGAGAAGGAATGGTTTTGGTGACCTAATTCAGAATAAGTGTTCTGCTTTTAATTTCTTTAGTCTCAAGGAGTGTTTTCGATTCCCACCAGCTATTATAAGCCCGTGTTTTATTGAGATGATGATTCAAATCATAACACCACATAGAGAATACCACAAGATAAAAAATTCAAAACATAATAAAGAGAATACTAAGACATGTTCTTGATTTGAATTACCTGTATAACACATGAGAGAGACATATGAAAGTAGTAGGTTAAACACAGTACACATATCATATGACCAGAGAACACATATTCTCAAGGCTTGTCAGAGTTCTTCAAATCTCACGGCATAAAGGGATTTAGTAACTTGTTGTTTTGGTGCGGAGATGTATTCCAGATTAATAACCCTTGCTACACCAATTCTCTGATAAATTGATGTCTGATGTCAATATGCTTAGTCTTACTATATTACATAGGATTTTTGGTAATGTTGATTGCACTTAAATTATCATAGAACATGATCAGCTTCTCTATGTTATGCCATAATCACTTAACATCTGTTTCATCCAAAGTAGTTTTGTGCAACAGCTTCCAACAGTAGTATGCTCGGCTTCTGCTGTGGAAGGTGAGATGTAATTTTTTCTTTTTAATCTACCAAGGCACAAGATTGTTTCCAGGATAGAAGCATCCACCATATGTGCTCTTTCTGTCATCATAGTTTCTTGCCTAGTCAGCATTATTGTATCCAATAAGATATGTAGCCGTGTCTTTGCTGTAAAAGGTCCATAATTCACTGTGCAATTCACATATCTCAAGATACGTTTTACAACATTCTTGTACGATTCCCTAGGATCTATTTGATATCCAGCACATACTCCATCACTGTAAGTTATGTTTGGAAGACTTTGTAGTCAAGTATAGAAGTCCACCTACCATGCGTCTATATTCGTGTTGATCAACACTCTTACCCCTCTCATCTTTTGTTATCTTGAGTATTGTGCTCATAGGAGTTCTCACTATTTTTCCATTATTTATAAACACTTCTTGACCAGATTGTATGCATATTTGCATTGTGATAGGAAGATTCCTTTTTCATCTATTTGATTTGCAATCCTAAGAAAAAGGT
This sequence comes from Catharanthus roseus, assembly GCA_028651295.1. Taxonomy (NCBI): domain Eukaryota; kingdom Viridiplantae; phylum Streptophyta; class Magnoliopsida; order Gentianales; family Apocynaceae; genus Catharanthus; species Catharanthus roseus. Next base: position 44,200,166 of record JAPQWS010000159.1, read on the forward strand.
CAGTTCACTGACAATTCTCATTTCGAATTCAATTTGCATACAATCTGGTTTGGGCACAAGTTCTCATCAGTGAGTTCCTTGAAGTATATCTAAACATAATATCACCAAAATAGATTTGTGCAATCAGCACGTGTTGCGTTGTCTTCTTCACAAACATGATCTTGTCGGCACCACCTTGATTGTTTGTGGCCCCTTTTCTGCAAGTAATTGTTCACTCCTTCATACCATGCCCTGGTAGCTTATCTTCAATCAATTTAAATATATAATCAAGACGCTCTGGATTCACAAATCCCCTCGGTTGCTCAACATATGCTTCTTCTTGCAGATGCCATTAAGAAATGCACTCTTCATATCCATTTCTTGTAACACAAAGTGCTTAGCACATGGAATAGATAACAATAGTCTTACCGATTCTAGTCGTGTTACCTGTGCAAAGGTCTCTCGTCAAAATCTATGCGTTCAACTTGTGTATACCTTTGTGCTACAAGTGTTGCCTTGTTTCTTGTGATGTTTCCATGCTCATTAGTTTTATTTCTATAAACCCAATTCATTCCAATCACCCCTTCAAGTCTGGGCACAAGTTCTCACACATAATTTTTTTCGAACTGTTTGCAGCTCTTCTTACATAGCCTCAGTTAAATATTCATTAATAATTGCTCCTTTAATGATCTTGGGCTCTATGGTGGAGATGTAGCACAAGAATATAAACATATTATCCATTTCCCAATAGTCAACATGTCTCTTTCCTCTTGTTCTTTCTTCTTTCAATGATATCTCTAATGATTGCATCAGTTGAATGACATGTCTTTACTCTGGACTCAGTTTTCCTTGGTTTCATAACCGTCTCAGCCTCATTCTTGTCATCATCGCTAGTTGTGGTTAAGTTAACATCTGGTTTAGAATTTTCATCATGTTTCATTTTCATGTCTGATGTACTGTCAACATGATCAGCACTTGTGTTCTTTAAGCACTCTTTGTCCTATTCAGCATTAATTCCATCACCGTACAATTTCTCTTGTAGAACACACGAAAAAGACTGTTCGTGAGTATCCTCGAAATAATCTTTCATTGCTTCGTGCATCAAACTTTCCCAGCCGCTCCTTGTCTTTTAGCATATAACACTTTCTAGTAAAGACATGTAGATAACTCAATTTTGGCTTTTTAGTTTTCCAAATTTCATATGTTGTTTTCACAGTTATAGGCCTTAGATAGATCCTGGTTATTGTGTGAACTACTAAGTTAGCTGCTTCTGCCCACCAGTTGTGTGCCATATTTTTGGCATTCAACATGACCCTAATCATGTCTTGTATAGTTCTATTCTTCCTTTCAACAAACCTATTCTGCTGTGGAGGTTTTTGGTGCTGAGAATTCATGTTTAATTCTATATGCTTCACTTAAGTCTGAAAATAAGCTGTTCTTGAACTCTTTTACCATGATCACTTCTGAAGAGCTTAAGTCTTAGGCCTTTCTCTATTTGAATGTTCAAGCATATATTCTGAAGGCGTCAAAGTGGTCGGACTTTTTTCTAAGAAATTCAATCCATATATATCTTGAGTAATCATCCATATATACAAGAGCATATTTTGTTACTTCCAACACTCTTAATCTGTGTTGGTCGAAAAAGATCAATGTGCTCAACTTTAGAACATTTAGAACATGTGTTGTGGTGATGTCTTCTATCTAAACATGCTTGGCTCTTATTGGTTTTCAGACTTGACAATCTCCACACACAAATTTCTTCTCTCTTTTGAGCACTGGCGTTCCTCGAACGATTGATTAATGACTTAAAATACCCATTAAAATACCCATAACCATTAAGTCATTAAAGTTGTTTACGATGAGTTATCATGAGGTATTTACAAAGAAAGCCTTAACCTAGCTAAACAATTGATTAATGACTTAAAATACCCATTAAACCCTTGAGTAAAAGTTGGAAAAACATGTTAGATAATAAATTACCTCCTCAAAGGTCGCATTAGCCTTCCCTCAGCCGAACCCTACCGGTGACGGTAAGGTGCCATCTTCTAACAGCTTCACCAGCAGAAGCCTACCGGTGACGGTAGGGGCAGGGCTAGTGTCGGCGGTAGGTCACATTTCTCTAACACTTAGTCAATTTCACCACCATTTTTTTCCCTTGATTCATCCTTGCTAATTGAGAATAACTTGGAAGTCTTTTCTTGCTCTTCAAACTCTTCAAGCTTATTCTTTAAAGCTTCCTCCACGTAAGAAACCATGCCATTAGCCTCACTTGCTTCAAGAATCTTGAGTTTCTTCTTTTGAGCTCTAGTGGTTTGTCAAAGCTTCACATCTATAGGTTCTTGACTCTTCCGATCTACATCATCCACCCCACATTTGAATAGATTCATACTCGAATCTTCGCCTAGATTTGAAGGGGACAAATCAGAAACGTTAACATTATAATCACTTGAAAGATCAATTTTATAGGCATTATTACTAAGACACACAAGAACTTGAAAAGGTCCACTGCCACGAGCATCAAGCTTATTCTTGCGATGTGCAGGAAAACATTCCTTCCAAAGATGAAACCAAACCCAGTCGCCGGCTCAAACAAAATACGTTTCTGTCTAACATTCTGTGAAGCCACGAGTTTCTTGTTTTTGGACTCAATATCGTCTTGCACTTTTGCATGAATGGACTTGACAATCTCCACCTTTCGTTTTCCATCCAAACTCACAACATAACCTTTAGGCAAAGGAACCAAATCAAATGGAGTTTGATTGAAACTGTAAACAATCTCGAAATGAGAATAAGAAGTGATAAAATGTCTAGCCCTATTGTAAGAAAACTCAATGTGAGGAATGAATTATTTCCATTGGTGCAAATTCTTATTAAGGATGGATCCTAGATAGTTGCCCAATATTCTATTGACCACCTCCATTTGGCCATTGGTTTGTGGACGGAAAGCTACAAAATACAACAAGTTAGTGCCATTTTCCTCCACAAACCATGCCAAAAATGACTAAGAAACTTGATGTCATGATCGGATATTATAGTCCTAGGTATACCATGAAATCGCACCACCCAAGTAAAGAACAAGTTTGCAACATGGCTAACATCATCGGTTTTCTTGCAAGGTATGAAATGAGCCATTTTAGAAAACCTATCTACCACAAAAAAGATGGAATCCATACCTTTAGGAGATTTAGGTAAGACAATAATAAAGTCCAAAGAAATATCAACCTAAGGAATTTTAGGCATATATAAGGGAGTATAAAAACCATGTGACAAAGAAGTAGATCTATCCCTTTCATAATCTAAGAAATTTCCAATGAATCTTTCAACATCTTTTCTCATGTGAGGCCAAAAGAAATGCTCATGCAATATTTCATAAGTTTTAATAATGCCAAGATGTCCCATTAACTCACCACGTTGAGCCTCTTTAACAAACAACAATCTAGTAGAACAAGATGGAATGCACAATTTTCCTTCTTGATAAAGAAAAGCTTGATGTATGAAATACGTATCACTAGGCAGAAGCAAGCAATTCTCAAATATATCCTTAAAATTATTATCAGTAGCAAATAACTCATTAAGCATCTCAAAACAAAGAATTTGAGCTTGCAAAGTAGAGATAAGAGTGTACCTTCTAGACAATGCATCGACCACAATATTTTCTTTACCTTTCTTATATCAGATGATTTATGGAAAAGTCTCAATAAACTCCATCCATCTTGCATGCCTCTTGTTTAGCTTTTGTTTTTCTTTAAGAAACTTTAAGGACTCATTATATTGTGCATTACAAACTCCTTTGACCACAAATAATGTTGCAAATGTTTCAATGTCCTCAGAAGTGCATAGAGTTCCTTATCTTACGTAGCATAATTCAATACCACAACGATCAACTTTCATTGAAGTCTTTCCAAGGGTCTCTTCACCCGATGCATCACATTCTATTTCAAACATCTTCTCAAAGTTATGTAGTGTAAGTAAGGGTGCACCACTCAACTTCTCCTTTAGCAACTCAAATTCTTTCTCTTGACTATCCTCCTATTTGAAACCATTCATCTTCTTTAGAACATCTGTCAAAGGACTAGAAATGGTGCTAAAATCCTTAATGAACCTCCTATAGAAACTTGCCAATCCATGAAAGCTCCTCTCTTCAGATGTATTTTTGGGAGTAGATTCTTTGACTGCTTTCACCTTTTCTTGATCCACTTGAAGGCCTTGAGAACTCAGCACATAACCTAGAAAAGCTACTTTTTCCACACAAAACTCACATTTTCCAAGGTTTGCATACAACCTCTCACTTCTTAAAACTAACAAATTAAGATGATGCAAATGATATTCATAAGTTTTGCTATAGATGAAGATATCATAAAAATAGATAGAACAAATTTACCAATGAAATCCCTCAACACGTGATGGATAAATCTCATGAATGTACTAGGAGCATTAGTTAAACCAAAAGGCATAACTAGCCATTCATAAAGACCAAAATTAGTTTTGAAAGTCGTTTTCTATTCATCCCCTTCGCTCATTCTAAATTCACGGTAACCTGATATCAAATCAATCTTTGAAAATATTTGAGAACCATGCAACTCATCAAGAAAATTATCTAATCTAGGAATGGGATGTCTATACTTGATAGTTATTTTATTAATGGCTCTACAATCTACACACATACGTAACGTCCCATCTTTCCTTGGAACTAATAAAGAGGGAACGACACAAGGGCTTAAACTTTCTATTACATAGCCTTTGGAGAGCAATTCCTCAACTTGTCTTCTTAGCTCCTTTATCTCCTCAAGAGGACTTCTATAAGCCGGACTATTAGGCAAATCCGCTTCAGGTACCAAATCAATTTGATGCTCAATCCCTCTCAAAGGAGGAAGTCCATTGGGTATCTCTTCAGGAAAAACATCCTTGAATTATTCAATAACCTTTACTATAGCATTAGACAAAGAAGACAAGTGATCATTAGTAGAAACAAATGTTCCCTTGCAATAGATATAAAACCAACTCTTCCTTTTCAATGACTTTTATGATCTTACTCTCTTTCACATAGAAGCATCTTTTTTGTCCCTTGCAACTATCACTCTTTTTCTTATCTCTCTTCAATTTTTCCCCTCTAAGCTGTTCCATACTCATGTCTTTTTCATCAATTCTTTTCCCCTTTTCAATACTCCTTTTGTTTTTCTCACTCTCCAATCTCTCATTTTCTCTCATTTTCTTTTGTTCTACAAAAACTTTACTAGGAATCAATGGACTCAACATAAACTTTGCCCCATCTTTTCAAAAGCGTAGGTGTTCTTCACACCATCATGAGTGGTTTTTCTATCATATTGTCAAGGATTTCCTAACAACAAATGCCCGCTTGCATATGAGCCACATCACGAAGAATCTCATCATTGTATGACCCCTTAGTAATAGACTAGCACTTGTTTGTTCACTTTCACTTCTCCACTATCATTCAACTAATGAAGCTTATAAGGCTTAGGATGCTTGACAAGATGTAAATTCAACTTTTCAACAAGATAAGTGCTAGTCACGTTAGTGCAACTACTACTATTAATAATAAGATTAGCAACCTAAGCTCCCACTGAGAATTTAGTGTGAATAATGTTTTCCCTTTGATTTCTAGTCTCCTCCTCGTGGACTTGGTTAGTCAAAACTCTAATAGTCAACAAGCTCATCCCCCCTTCATCTGCTTCAAAAGAGGCAATCTCTTGATCTTCACTATTCTCTTGTTTGTCGACAATATCCTCTTTGAAATCATCTTCACTTTTATCACTTTTCTCATCCAACCATTTAAATCTTCACTAAAGATCAAAGTTCTTTTGGTAGGACAATATATAGTAATATTGCCCGCGTCATTGCACTTGATGCATTTTGTGGGTTGGTGATCAACCTTCCTTTCTCTTCCACCTTAAGCTTAGAATGATCTTTGAATGCCACCTTAGGTGTTTCTTCTTTCTTTGGCCAACTCCTGTTGGTTGATTCTTGAGGCTTAGGCACAACATTTCTTGAAGAATGAAGATTAGTCTTAGAGAAACCAATCCTCTTCTTTTGATTTTCAATCTTGGTAGCCAAATGACATATATCTTCATAAGTGGTGTAAGAGTACAAGTCTAATTGATTAGTGATGTCATTGAGACCACATAGAAATCTAGCAATTGAAGCATCCTTGTCCTCCTTGCTTAATCTCAAAGTGTACAACTCCATTTCTAGCCTATACTCTTCAACACTTTTGTCGCCTTGCTTAAGACTCATCAACTTGTAGTGGAGCTCCTTATAATAACGTTCCGGTACAAATCTTTCTTTCATGAGAATCTTCAACTCCACCCAAGTTTCTACTGGTTTCCTTCCATTCCTCAACCTCTGATTGACAATTTTTTCCCACCAATGAAGTGCATAGCAAAACAATTTGGCAATAACTAATTTCACCTTGTTGATGTTGCTATAGCTTCTCACCATGAATATGTTCTCTATTTGTCTTTCCCAATCTTGTAAGATGTTTAGATCACTCTCACCCTTGAAGCTAGTCTCCTTCCACTTTATTTTGTAAGAGCTTTATCCCCTTGTTGATTACTATTGTAACCACTATGGTATGTTTGGTCAACATTAGGATTATCTCCATAATTTTCATACAAGTTATCTTCAATGCATGCTTCATGTCTTGGAAACTCTTCTTGTCGTCTATAGAAATCCGCTTCCTCCTAGACCTCCTCTTCTACCACCTCTAACTTATGGTCTTCCTTGGTATCCATCTTCCTAGAATGGATGAGAATTATGAACAAGCATATCACGGTATCCATCTTCCTGAAATGGATGAGAATTATGAACAAGCATGTCACGGTATCCATAAGTAGATACACAATCAAAAGGTCTTTGATGGTGAGATAAATTGAAACCACTAAGGTTATCTCCAACTTTTTTCTCTATTGTGGCACTACTCTTGCCTTTCTTAGGCTCTTCAACATCTCTAACAACACAATGGAATTTTCTTGCCAATCCTTCAATTGATTGTTGCATAGACCTCAAAGTCTCATTGAGATTCATCCTTGTAGGATCACTAGTACCCTCTTAATAAGATTGAGTAGGCAAATGACCATCCATAGACATTATTAAACCTATAAATTAAACAAAGAAAATAAAGCAAAGGACCTCCAAATCACTCCCTAAGTGTTTACACTCTTTGATGATCACTCAATTCACTCGTGTTTGACACTCTTTATTTGCTTTTATCAAGATAAGCTCACCCTCTTTGCTTTTCCAACACTCAACACTCAAGTCTCAATATGATCCTTCAAACTTCTTAACCAACTCAAACCAAGAGCAATAATCCCAAGCAAGCAAATCAATCAATGCACTTAGTTGGATAAGTGTTCAAAGAGGCAAAGTTTCAAACACTTTATGTGTAAGAATTTCAAAGAATGTAATCTATGGAAAAGAGCCAAAAAAATATAATTTATCATCAACAAATCATTAGAAACACACAAGAAAAAAATTAGAAATAAAAAAACAAAGTAGTTCAAAACAATTAAGCTAAACAAAGAACACATGAGTACTAAGAAAATGTTTTTCATGAAATAGGGGATGATGACACCCTGTCACTAAAACGTCTATAAATCTAAAACTACAACTCCAAATAAGATGAAACAAATTCAAGAAGATTCCTCACTCGACGAGGAAGAATGTAAGAATATATTTTATGCGAATTGAACCAATATATCACAAGATATGTTCAGATCAATCAAGACTTTTTTTGCTGTCGTGATTCCAAAACACATTTCACAATTCAATCAAATTGAGCTCTTTGAGTAAAACATATGTCAATTGAACCCTAAGTCAAAAGAGAACATCTTCAAAAAAAAATAATTAACAAATTCGCACATAATTCAACCTCATTTTCAATTGATTTTTTTATCTATTTTTCTATACTTCATATTGCATGACCTTCATGGAATTTTCATAGATCATCAAGTACTTTTTTTTTTTTTAATTTTCGAGGAATTTAAACACTTACAACAAAAATTGACCTTCAATTGGATGTTTCTCTGATACCACTTTGATGTAGATTCCTTTTTTATTAAAGATTGAAATCAACACATTCCTAAGATCACCTCTTTTGATGAAGAACATCTATTGAAGATTTGTAGTTTTAATACTCCAATAGAAAACCTATGAGGATCTAAGCCTCATAAACCCACTATTGAGAGACAAAACTATTTCCCAATTTGATAGAAAGAAACTTGAGGAAACTAAGGCCTCAAAACCCTAACTACACAAACTAGAAGACCTAAGATCGTTTGAATCAAAGAACAAGAACTCTAAGACTCAATCAAATTACGGAATTGAAATGATCAATTGAATTCCATATATTCATTAACCTAAGGCAATAAAACTGCTCACAACTAGGGACTTTAACCCTTAGTAAGCTAACTAAGAAGGGTGAAGAATCCTAGAGACAAAGAGAATCTTCTCTTACAAATTTCAGCAAATTCTTCAAAGTTGTTTACAATGAGTTATAATGAGGTATTTATAGGACAAGTCTTAACCCTAGCTAAAAAATTGATTAATGACTCAAAATACCCATTAACCCCTTGATTAAAAATTGAAAAAATAAATTCCTTCCTCAAAGATAGCATTAGCCTTTCCTCAGCCGAACCCTATAGGCGACGGTAGGGAAGACCTATCAGACGAAGTAAGGTGCCATCTTCCAAGAGCTTCATCGGCAGAAACCTACCAGCAATGGTAGGGGCAGGGTTACCGTTGGTAGTAGGTTACTTTTTTCCAACACTTAGTCAATTTTCACATCCAATTTTCCTTGATTGATCCTTGCTAATTGAAAAAATTGAGAACAACTTGCAAGCCTTCCTTACTTTTCAAACTCTTTAAACTTGTTCTTTAAAGCTTCCTCCATGTAAGAAACCATGCCATTAGCCTCATTTGCTTCAATAATCTTGAGTTTTTTCTTTTGAGCTCTAGTGGTTGGTCCAAGCTTCACATCTATAGGTTTTCGTCTCTTCTGATCTACATCATCTTCATTCAACATATAGTCATAATCACAAAGTTGACTGATGCTTATTAGATTTGTTCTCATCCCTTCCACATGTAGAATATTAGTAAATTGACGCGTGCCTTCTACATTCAATATTCCAAATCCAACAACCTTATTCCTAACACTATCACAAAAGATAACACTTCCTAAAAAACTCTCAAACGGTTACTTAAATACTCTTTCTTCTGTGTCATAAGTATTCAAAACATGTTGTCATGACTGCTGGTATGTGCTTTATTGTCTATATTTCTATATGTTATTTTCATCATTTTATGATGTTTTTAATATATAAAACTCATATATTAGACTAATACCCTTTATACTTGTCTTAGATGTCCTCCAAAGAAGAAAACGATGAGAAGAAACAAAAACGGTAAAAAACGGAGTAGAAACGACGAAACGAAGCCAACAGCATAGTTGAAGAAGACCTACCACTAGGTAGGCCAACCTACCATCAGAGATAGGTCTTGGAGCCACAAGCCAAAGCTTGACAAAACCCTACAGGCAACGGTAGGCTAATCCTATCGTCGACGGTAGGTCCTGGCCTCACAAAGGAAATTTGGACAGAACCCTACCGCGAGTGGTAGGGCTCGACCTACCGCGCACAATAGATCCTAGCTATAGCAGTTTTAATCAAATTTTAACTCCATTTAATGTAATTTTTCTGCTATTAATAGGAACTCTGCCATTAGGGCTTAGAGAGGTAATTAGGGGCGGGCTTCGGTTAGATTTTTCCCCCAAATTCATCTTTAATTAGGTTCACTAGAAATTTTATAATTGAATACTTCGAGATCAAGAATTGGAGATTCAACATCATGATTTCGGGTGTCAATTAGGCGACTCAAGAGACGAGCTTAGGCGATGTTCAAGACTGTGATTGCAGCTTCAATCTTCCTCCTAAGCTTTCTTTTCCTTGTTTTTTTTACTGAACTCGATGTATAATTTTAGTTTTGATACAAGGATTAGTGAGTAGATTTTTTTGTTTGGTTGAAGGTTGAACCTTAATTCTTGTTTACGATGTTCTTTGTTTAATTTATTGAATTCGATGTTTTCTTAATTGAGTTATCTTCGAATTGTGTTTTGTTGTAATTTAATTGTCCTGAGATTAGATTTATTGCAAGAATGTTCGGAATTGAAAAAGGAAGAACATTCTAGGGCAACCAATTGGGGGGTTAATTGGGACAATTGATTATAGATATGATCTTACAATTTTAGGTCCTTTAATAACATATAATTACTGTACTCATAATTCCTTAGGAAGAGAAGAGATTCTCCTCTAAGGATTCGTGTACATGGGATTATACTTGTCTTGTAGTTCATCATTGACTCATTATCATCAACACAGTTTGCATCACCATGCATAGAATTATCTTTCATGTCAACTACAATATTGAAATTAGCTGTGTCATTGAACTCACTTTCATCACCTTCATCACATTCAGTTTCTTCCTTTTCATCAACATTCAGTGTTGTGTTTAAGGATCTATTCTTCTTCAATGTGTTAGCACACTCAGCTTGTATGTGACCGAAACCTTCACATTCTCTATATTAAATACCTTTTCCTTTTTATGTTGGTTCATGGTATTTTCTTTAAGCATGCTTTTCAGTCGTTCGCTTGTTAACATTCCTTCTGTTACGTTTTTCACTTTTTATAAAGTTTTGAGGCCTTGATTTGCTACCAAAATTTTGAGAAAGCTTTCCAAAGTTTCGTGTGTCAACATTGATCATAATCTCTTCTTCTGTGTAAGGAGCATTGCCATAACTATTCACTTCATCCTTCAAGGCAATACCTTTGTCATTTGTTTGTGCATTCAAATTAATCTCATACTTTTGTAAAGAACCTAAGAGATAATCAAGTGTCATCTTTGCAACATCTATGGCAATCTCAACTGCAGCAACTTTCAGACTAAACCTGATAGGTAAGGATCTTAATGTCTTTCTCACCAGCTTCTCTTTAGAGTATATTACACCTAACTGAAAGGCATTGTTGGCAATGTCTCTCAGCTTACTATTAAACGCAACAATGTTGTCATCTTTCTGTATCCTCAATCCTTCGAATTGTGTTGTCAACATTTGCAACTTAGAGATATGAATCGTGCTTTTGCCTTCATGCGTAGTTTGCAAAATGTACCATGATTTCTCTACCGAAGTACAATTAGATATTAACTTGAATTATTCCTCATCAACTACAACAAAAATGTTTTAAGTGCCTTTGTATTTGCCTGCACTGACTTATTTAAGCATCATTCCGTTCATTTTGTGGATTGGCAACATCCTTTCTTCTTTTTTAATTCATCATCCAACTTTTTGGTCGGTTGAGTCCATTCATATTCAATAGCATCCCAAGCAAAATCATTTATGGATTGTATTAAGATATTACCTCTTGCCTTTTGGTAGGCATAGTTGGTCCCCTCAAGCAGTAAAGGACAAGATACAGAGCCGCCTTCCTTGATGCATATAATGACCCAAATACCAACTTTCCATGATCTCACCTGCTAATCAAATAGCAGAGTAGTAGGATGCCTTGCTCTAATACCAATTGTAAGTTTCTATTTTAGGTCTGTCATGTTAACTTATTCAATTTAGCCGTGTATTATGTTATGTTTGCATTGTAATAGTAAATGAACATGTATAATAGAGATAACACAAGCAGTTGGTAATGCAGTTTGGCAATCAAGTCTAAATCTGATGGGCACACCCAAAAAGATAATCCACTAAACTGATAACATAGTACAAGAAAACTTTTTAGCTCATTAACGTATCTAATGTTTTCCTAGTGGATGTAGCAAACTCCCTCTGCATATGGATGGAATCCTTTGACCTCTTAAAGGATCCCCCCAATAAATTGTTGCTTGGGCTGAACTCCCTTCAACAAACGAACAAGTTGTATGCAACCTAACTTCTTTCCCAAGAAGCAGATTGTCTTCTACAATGTTCAATGTCTAAAACTGTTGACATAACAATTCTCTCTTCGTACCTGTTCCACCACCACTAATGGCAGAGAGAACCATAGTAGACTGTGCCCAACTGTCCATCTCTAGGACTCAGTTGAGTACAACAAGGCCCAGGGTAGAGGCAAACAATTTCGAGATAAAGCCGAACATAATACAGATTCTGCAAAACAACGTCTAATTCGATGAATTTCCGAATGAGGATCTAAATGCTCATATGGGAAATTTCTTAGGGGTCTGCAATACCTTTAAGATAAATGGAGTTTCTGAAGATGTTATCCGGCTTCGTCTCCTCCCATTCTCTCTCTTGGGGAAGGTGAAGTCCTGGCTGAAATCACTACCTTTAGGATCGATAACTTCATAGGATTCCTTGGTAAAAAAGTTCCTAGGGAGGTACTTTCCTCTAGGCAGACAGCGAAGTTAAGGAACAATATTCTTTCGTTCCAACAAATAGACGAAGAAAGCTGGAGGATCTACGGACCACAAGACCCCTCAACAGGTATATGATCTGATTGAACAAATTGCTGCGAATAGTTATACCTTGGGAAGGCAGCGATCAAAACTGAAGACAGTTGGAGTACACAATGTGGATGCAATTTCTACTATGGAAGTAAGATTAACGGTAGTTATAAAAAAGAAAATAGTGAACTTGAACGCTCCATCCGCAAGTAAAGATAATCAAATGGTCATGTTCTATGATTTTTGCAACAGTGGGTGGTCGAGTCATGAATGTCCCAGTTTGGGAGGACTGAATGAGCAAGTCGATTTTGTGCAGGGAACCAACCTAGTAACAACCCCTATTCAAATACATATAATATGGGGTGGAGAACCATCCCAATATCTTGGGGTGGTCAAGGACAACCAAGACCACATCAATCCCCAAGTATTCAAAATAGGGGTCCTCCTCCACTATTGCCATATGAAGCTGGTCCACAGAACCATCCTCTATTGGCTAAGGTAAATTTGGAAAATTGATGGTAAAACTCATTAGTGTGAATAATAATAGGATGAATACCATCGAGACAGTCCAAATAAACTAAGAAGCCTCCATTAGAAACCTGGAAAAGTAGATTGGGCAGCTAGTAAAGATAGGGTCTGAAAAAACTACGGGAACTCTACCTATTAACACAAAAGTAAACCTGGGAGAGCATGTAAATGCTATTTCGGTCACAATTAATGAGGAGATTCCTACAACTAAGGAAGAATGGATGATCGTAGAAGAAGAAAGATGTATTGAAAAGGAAAAGCGATCATCGAAAAAGTGGGTAAAAAGAAGGAAGATAAAGGCAAGAGGAAATATAAAAGTGCTAGCTATAAACTGAAGATCCCATTCCCAGATGCCCTTGTTCGAGACCATAATCAAGATGAGATGAGGGAGTTTATCAATATATTTGTTCAATTAAAAGTAAACTTACCTTTGTGTGATATCTTATTGCAGCTACCCAAGTATGCAAGACATTTAAAGGAAATGCTCATGAAGAAGGACAAGCTTTGAGAAGCATCGAAGCATATACTTAGTGAAGAGTGCTCAGCCCTCCTCATAAAGAAAGATCTACTACCATAAAAACTAGAAGACATCTGGAGTTTTTCATTTCCTTGTACTATTGGTAGTGTTACTAGTAATAGGGCTTTAGCAGATTTAGGCATGAGTATCAATGTTATTTCTTCTTCTATGCGTAAGAATCCAGGTCGAGGTACCCCAAGACCTGTGAGGATGTCAATCAATCTAGCAGACATGAGTATCAGGCATCCTAAGGGGGTAGTAAGGGATGTGTTCATCAAAGTTAAGGATTTGGTTTTCTTGTCGACTTTGTAGTGGTAGACATGCAGGATGACGTTGATTTCCCCATAATATTAGGTCGCCTTTTCTACCTACGTCAAGGGCATTAATAGATGTGGAAAAGGGGAAATTAGTGTTAAAGGTCGGATGAAATGAAATAGTGTTCAAGTTTCCTTCGCTCCCTACTCCTACATCTAAAACTCAAGATACCTTTTGTGTTAACGATCATAAAACTAATGAAGTATCCTTAAACATGCAGGAAATACCCATAAAGATGGGCAAGGAAAAGCCAAAGAAAAAGCATAGAGAAAACGAGAGGCAAATTGACTCCAAATTGAATGCCAACTCAATGAAATGGGTACCAACATGGCACATTGAGAAAGAAAAGCGAACAAAATGCTCAGATTTCCGTCATCTGGGAGGTACGCTCAGCACCTAAAAAACGGAGTACTATTTATCTCCAAAAATTTTGTAGTCTGTGTTTCTCTTTTTGTTTTTCTACTTTGATTGTGTGTTTTTTTTTGTGTTGCAAGGTCATTTTTGAAGATAATGAGCAATTTCTTCAAACCTAAATTGAGTTTCTTTGATGCCATGAGGTTAGGCAGCTTGAACAAGGTTAAAATGTGCAGGAAAAGAAAAGAAAAATCGAAGCCTAGGCAGAACCCTACAGCGGACAGTAAGGTACCCTACTGCACGCGATAGGGCTAGAGCCAACATAGGGTTTCCAAGGCAAAAACCTTCTGCGGATGTTAGGTCCAACCTACCGCCAGTGGTAGCTCTATCGGCATTTCTCGGACAAGACATGTAGAAGCCTATTGCGGACGGTAAGCCTGAGCTACCGCGTGAGGTAGGGCCAATTTTGGGTACTACTTTGTAATTTTAAAGGGGGAAAAGTACAAAAATTTCTGATTTCTGCACTTTTCCCCCTAAACCCTAAATCCTAAATTTCTTTTCCAAAATCCCTAAACTTTTCCCCCTCTTTCTATTCTCTCTACACCCAATTCCTCACCCTGATTCTCACTTTCCCTCGACACTCACTCTCTTATCTCTCTATCTTTTCTGACGACCCCCACCCTCTTCGGTGAGAAATTTCGACAGTAACTCTCTCTCTCTCTCTCTCTCCCTCGCTCTCTCTCTCTCTTGTTTGTTTTCTTGTTCTTGTTCTTGTTCTTGTTCTTGTTCTTGTTCTTCTTCTTCTTCTTCTCCTCCTCATTTTCTAACTTATATTTCTTCCCTTTCATTTGACCACAACAAAATCCCACACTACCACCTTTTTTTTTTTCCGCCCTTTCTTCACAAGATTCCACGTTTTCTTGTTTTCTTTCAGTTTTTCTTCACTTAAAACCTTTCCCCTTTTATTTCTTTTTCTTCTATGTTCTTTAATTTTTCATTTTCTTTTTTTCATTTTTTATTTATTAACTTTTTATTGTGGTTTTTGGTGTTTTCTAACAAAAATTTTACAAAAAGTTTCAAAGAAATTTCCCGCGAAAATTTTCCGTTGAAATTCCAACAACTCCAACAGCAATTCAAGGCAGTAGAAACGTGTATCTCATGGCAATAGTTTGTTTCTTCAAACAAACACATGCTATTTCTCCCGTATTTTGCCTCCGTTTTGTTTCAGTTTGCTTATATATATATATATTTTTAACTTTCATTATAGGCATTGTCTTGACTTTTCTTTGTTTCTTTGGAATTCGGTTTTTGGTGTTACCTTTGATGCTTGCCTAGTTTTATTTCTTATGTTCTTGCAAAACTTCATCACACACGGGCGCGACATTAGAACACTTTAGCATACACTGGCTACAAATAATTTTTTTAATTCTTTTTCTGGGTCTTCTGTGTTCTAAGCTTATTTATGTGTTGCTATCGTGTTTTTCCCTTTTCATCCTCCTTTCGTTTTTCCTTCTCTTTCTTCAACTCCACTTATGGGTACAAATAAATCTGTTGCCTCTTCCTCTAAATCCAAACGTGCTCGTATTGAGGGGACCTCACCTGATTCCAACACCCTAAATATTCTTCCTTTTTTGAGCATCTCTCTCCGACAGCTTGAAAATGGGTAGCCAATAGGGAGTCGCTAAATAATTATTGGGAAGTCGTTCGATGAGTCGATCATTGAACATTTTAACCTTGAACATCTCTTTGAGGGGTTAACTTGGGTACTTCTTCTTTGCATTTCTAGTGAGTTCTACACCGACCGTGTCCGCGAATTCTATGCCAAAGTGCTTCACAAAATGTACAAGGATCTCAAAACTATTATTTCTCCTGTCAAAAGGGTTAGACTAATCTTAACTAGGGAGTGTCTTGCATTCATTCCTAGGATTCCGGACGAAGGGACTTCAGTCACCGTGGACTTGAACAAAAAGACTATAGATAAGGACCCTAGCTGGAGTTACGACGTATCTTGTTATTGCTTTGATATCTAGCCACGTCCGATGGATCGTTGCTATATCCTCTGCGGTGGCTATTTTTCGGCTCTTCTTTCTCGTGCCCTTGCTTATTTCTTCGGGCACACTCTTGTTCAAAAGAAGGGTGGGCAAAGTGCTATTCGCATTATTGCTCTATGTATTCTTCATAAGATTCACAATTTCTCCTCTTTCTCTCTCTTTCTCACTTCTTTGATTATCACACAATATGCAATACTAGGTGCGACAACACCAAAATCTGTGTGTATCGATACCTTGTGATTCTATCTAGAGGTTTTGCTGCCTTTAATGTTGATTTTACAAGGGAATGACTATCAACAACAAGATCACTGCAAATAATAAAGTTCACCACCTTCAAAAACTGCGATTGTTCCTGGGACGAGAAGGACAAAGTGTGGATACTTCCAGTTGAGGAAGATAAGCTTCGGGGACTCAACTATGCAAGTTTTCAATTAATAAAGCGAGGAGAGCGAAGACAATGAGTCCCGTGACCTTTTAGATGAGGATGCACCTCCCATAGTCTTGATGCATGCATTCCAAAATGGAGATGCAAACTGCTGAACAACTTCATGTCACTCAAGATATCCACGGGGCCCAGTTGGCATGATAGTGGAGTCGACTCACCGATATGCAAATGAGTTGGCACATAGAGGGCATCATTGATCACTAGGAGGTGATGCTAGCACACCTGTGCAGCAGACTCAAGTATAGTCAACTCCTGAAAAATCTATCTTGGGCTCCTTCCAAAAAAGTTAAAACGTTCACAGGATAAATTGTCAATGGGTTTCGCTTTCACACAAGAGATAGGGGTGAGGAGGGAGAAACTTATAATGATGGTGTGTGAAATCGAGGTATTACGCTATTTTAAAAGAGATAGTTGAGGTATTGACTGGAACACCAATTCAAAAGGTCGTCTTGTTTCATTGTGATTGATTTGATTTTTTGTATAGAGGAATGAGTATTCTTCCTCAATATAAAATTATTGATTTGTACAAAGACCTGAGATATGGGGGATATCCTGTTAGCTTATCAAGCCAAGCAAGTTTCGTTCCTCTCGTATCCTGGCACTAAAAGATTGAGGACCGATTAGGTTAGTGGATGAAATCTCAACCCTACCAAATAGATGTTTCCCAATAGGATGATGCGATCCAAGAGAACGTGGATATTCACGATGGTTCGACAATAAATGCGACGATTGAAGACATAGGGCATCTTGTCCACGAGGTTAAATTAGATATCATGGTCGAGACATATTTTGAGGAAGTACAAAATGATGAAACTAAAATAGAATGGATTCTGATGAACATTCCAATGAAGAGACGGACAAGGATTCCGAAGTTGTATCCGATAATGATTCCTATGATGATTCCGACATATAGAGCATTGCATGATTATGTTTTATAAAATTATGTAATAGTACTTGTGTTATCATTGCAATTATGTTTTATTAAATTTTTGTACTTTTGTTTATCATGTTTATTAATTGATGATATTTATAATAAGCCCTATTGATACTTATATTTATACAGGTTCGATGGCTAGAGGACAGAAGAGAAGGATCAAAAGCCCTCCACACAGCAGGATATATTGGCTCTATACAGACGGATCCACAGACTCTCGCACAATGGGATCTGTTGACTTTGATGCAGCAAGATCCCCTATCACAGACACAAGTACCGGCTAGTTTTGACGCTCCCGGTTCATCTTCTGCATCGATCATGCAGATAAGGTACCGGCCAATTCCTACGCTCTCGGTTCATGTACTGCATTGACCACACAGTCGTCATCATCTACGGCTCCTATAGTTCTTGCGGCTTGGAAGCTGCTCCCCAGTGATACTTGCCAGTTATTAAACCTGAATGTAGATCGGTAAGTTCAATAAACTATATATCGTTAGTATTATATCGACTATAGTTAAATATATTTGATATATACTAACATTAATATATACAGACTACATCCATCTTCGAGAGCCGCTACCCATATCTCAGCTATCTTGCAAGAGTAGCTCATTGGCCCTTATCACCGTTGATTTGAGGTCCCACCAGACGCGGATGCCCGCAACATGTAGTGGGGAGAGTTTCAGGTAATCTAATATTTAGTTATTTTACTTTGTTTTTAAACTTTTATAAGTCTTTAATACTTATAATATTTTGAATGTTTATTATACTTATATTGAGGATATATTTATTTTTCTAATGTTATCATATTTCATTGATATTTCAGAAAAGATGCGTATGAGACTCGATTTTATTCATGAGCAAAATGAGGCTTGCATAGGTGGTCAAGGGCGGAGACTAGATGAGATATTTTCTTGCCGATGCTCAGGCAGCAAGGAAGAGGCCCGTTTGAATTTCTGAGATATTCTCGAGCAGATGATGAAGTATTGAGGGATGGGGGGTCGGGGCATTTAGAAGCACACAGGGGGTTCTACATCCTTCATAGAGCATCAGTTGAATAGGGTAAGAATTGATGTTTTATTTCATTATTTCATATCGTTACTTTAACGTAATAAATAACTTAAATGTTTTTTTGCAGCAAGCAAATTTAACGGAGAGGTTCTCCATGAGCAGATATTTTGAGGAACTCCACAAGCATTAGAGTGGGGATAAGAAGGGGCAGTATGTAGATTTCCATCCAGAGAAGTTTTGGGTAAGTTTAGTGAAATTTATAACTTAAGCTTTTATAATGTTTCATAACTTACAACATTACATTTTATATAATGTTTTATAGCCTATTATCCAACTAATGTTTCATATTGTAGTGGGAATTCAACGAGGCCCGACATAAGGCTGAAGAGGAAGCTGCAGCCACGGGTACTCCTTTGCCAGATTATCGATGGCTATTGTATCTGGTGGATTAGACAACAGCTAGTTATATGGAGGTGGTTCGGTGCCAGCTCATCTCAGAGTCCAGAGCAATTGGAATGTAGTTGGATTGCTATCTTACTGTTTAAAAGTAGAGCAGAGGATCATGAGACGCATTGAGCTTGTTGTTTCAAGTATCTGTGCCACCTTCGACAAGCATATGAGGCGGTTTGCCGAAAAAAGCCAGTTGTCGTACACCCCAATGCCGCCAATGATGGATATCGTGAGAGCTGCTATGACTATTGTTCAATCGACATCTTATCGACGACAACAGCTACAAGGACTTCAGACGCAGCAAGGGTATCTTCCTCTACTCTCCCTCTCCCCTCTATTGATACCCCGAGCACTAGCAATGTTGATCCTTCCCCTTCCCCAAGCCTTCTAGTGATGTTAGGGATCACGAGGATCTTTGATACTTGTACTATATATATATTTTATGGAAGTTTAAGTTTATAGATATGGTATGTGTTTGATGTTTATGAATAAATAATGTTTATGGATGAGTTTAGGAGTATACACTATTGTTTTTGGGTTTTTTTCGTTTCAGGGAGTTTCAGGTCAGTTTTACAAATTATATTTAAAAAAAAAATTAACTTGCCGACAGGATACAAATGGAGTTTCTATAGCAACAAAAATTTTCACAAAATTGGAAACTGACAAAAAAGCCATAGTATACTTACGGAGGAAACCATTGGTACTTGCATCGACTATAGTTAGCGACGACGAAGAAAAATCGTTGAAAATGCCATCGGTATCACTTCCAATGGAGCACGGGTGTCGACTGCTGACAAATCGTTGGAAAACTAAAGAACCCTCGGAAACGTCGTCGGGAAGTACAATTACCGATAGTTCGCTGTCGGTACTTTTTGTTACTGACGTGAAGTGCCCGACGGTCCATTTTTTGTCGGAATACCGTTGGTAATAAAATGGTACCAACGGTTGACCGACAGGGCTTACCATCCGTAAAAGGCTCTTTTTTTTTTTGTAGTGATTAAAATGTTTTGTTCATCTAGGGTCTTAAAAGAATGTGGATAAGCAATGGATGAATCTACTAAGAAAAATCATCCTGATTATGAGAATGGTGTGGAATTTTTTAATATGCTTTTGAAAAAATAAAGATAAAGGGGCTCATTTGTTGTCCGTGCAAGGACTGTAAGATAGGTCTTCATGTGAGAAAAGAGGTTTCTAGGGAGCACGTAGTTGTAAAAGATTCATTCCAAATTATAAAAATTGGACAGCACATAGAGAGTTAGGGGATAATAGTGCATCCAGAAACATTCATGAAATTCCGCATGATATCTAACATGATATGCCTAATCCTCAAGAAGATGACATAGGAGACTTATTACATGATGCTTTGACTTTCTCGGCAATAGATAGTTTTGTAGATAAGGTAGATGAAATGCATAATATAGATGTTGAAAACTTTTATTAAACTTGTTGACGAATCCCAAAAAGACCTTTATTAAGGATGCACTTAGTTATAAAAAATCGGAGCTGATTTTCCAACTTTATTTAGTCCATTTTTTTTAACTGAATTAGACAAGATTTTTCACACTTGGAAATATTGTTTAGATTCCCTGGTTCAGAACCGATTTCTCGCTTGACTTTGTTAAATTTTTTTTTAAAAATGAATCAGAGTAGATTTTTTAGACCTAGAAATAGTGTTTTATGCCTCTGACTAGAGTAGATTTTTTAGCTTCATTCAGTTCATTTTTTGCCAAAGAAATTACCAAAATGTTTGAAATTCTTCCCTTGATTTTGCTCAGAATCTGCTGCCTGGTTAATCCTAACCACGTGACCTCTGATTCAATTGCTTGAGACCAGTAGTAGCACTCTGAATCAACCACGAAACATGTCCCAAAATCCCTTGGTTTTGCTTGCCATTTGAAGAAGTTCTTGGCTTTCCCTCCACTCCCTTTACTTATTTATTTATAGTGATAGGAGAATATTTCTTTGTTGAAATGCATTTTTCAAACTTAAAATCTCTAGTTTAGTTTCAAACTTAATCTATTTTATTTTAGTTTCAATTTTTTCCATTTGTTACTCCCAAATTGAAAACTCTTTTATTCTTTGTATGAAACTCTTGAGAACTCATTTATTCTTATTCTTTGTATGAAACTCCAGAGAATGAGAATGAGATGGAGGATGTACAAATTGACAATGCGAATAGAGAAGGTAATGAAGAAGCAAGAGAAGTTAATGATATTCGACCAAGAAATATAAGAGGTGGCACATTCAAGACAAAATATGGGGCAGACCTGATAGCAAACCATGTCCCAAAATAGATTTTTTCTGAAAATTGTCTTCTTTAGGAGACAAGAAAACTAATTTTCTTGTGTTCTTGGGTACAATAGCAAGAAATGGGAAGTGTGCCCCTATTGATATTACAGATTATCAATTGATGCCGGAAGATTGTCTGCTTAATATGCTAGAAGTTGTGAAGGTGACGTATAGTTTTGTTATGAAAGTAACATACGATTATTTTTGCAACAAAATTTGACATATCCTCTTTATTATTATGAGAATAAATCCTACTACTTCTTGTTCTATAGTTTCCACCGGGTACAACCAAATCAAAATGGATCCTTAGCACATGACTTTTCTATTCTATTGTATTGAAAAATCATTTTATTCGCAAAAGTCCAAATTTATAAAAATTGGAACCATTAACTATTCATTGCTGTGTAATTGAGATCTCTTGTTGATTGGTTGGTGACTAACTTGAATTAAATGGTAGGCACATTTTATTGTCCCAGAAGGTGTTGGATGATGGATATTGAAGCCTATTGGAAAAAATGGAGAGGCTTCCAAGCTGATCTCAAGGCCAAGTATCATATACTAACATAACTCCTCCATATTCAAATAGCTAATAGCATAGCACGAGTCTTGGAAGACAAATAGAAATATCTCTTGGAGTTTAGCGATAGTTGAGGTAAAGGTAATGTTAGAAACTGTACCACTATTCTACATTAAGTAATTAATGTACAACAAAGTTTTCTTATACATTTTAGGAAAATTTGTACAAGGAAAAATGAAGGAAAAACAAGGAAGTGAGGGCGTAGAAGACTTTGAATCATACAACTGGAAGATGGTCATTTGAACAAGTTGCTGTAGAGATGGTAGTACCTATCTGTAAGCTTTTTGAATTTTTCCTCGATCTTTCCTACTCTTAAGTATTTATTATTTTTTCTATTTGAAATGTTTCTTTTGGGAAAAAGAACTCAATCACCATCTTCTCGAGCTAAAAATTTTATGAAGTGCTACATACATAAGGATGGTACTCCTTCTAGCTCAAAAGTAGCAAGTGCAATTGTAAGATATTCTCAAATTGCACTTTTTTTTTTCCAGAATTCTGAAATTACAACTAAAAACCTTAGAATTTCAAAGTTTGAGTGTGTTCATTTAAATTTTCAATTTGTGATAGAGTACCATAGTTGAATGTGCTAGCCAACATCCTCCTAATTCACAAGATCCTGTGGCTCCAAACGATTCTTTCGCGCAAGTAATGAGTGATAAAATGACAGAGTGAAGATGATGAGACTATGTATTATCCCTAATGATTTATTGAGAAAGGTTCCATCTAAAAAGATTCCTTATTGAGTATTTAAAGAGCAACAAACCATGTTACAAAATTGGCGGAAAGATATCAAGAGCAAGAAGACCAATTTTAAAAGTAAGAGGAGAGAAGTAAGAATATTCTATATAATGCAAAACCGCAATAAAAATGACTCACTAATGAACACTAAAATGCCATCTTCTTCTTCTAGTTAAGTGCCACAACCATATCCTCCTCCAAGTTTGATGGTAATATTACACTTTAGTTTTTAAATCAGTTCTTGTTCCCTTTTCTCTTCTTTTTGAAGTTTAAAGAAGTAAATGCTGCTTTATTTGCTAACTGATTCAGAAATTCTGTTAACAAATAATGTAGCAATGTTGGTAGTTGATATATATTTGATGATTATTAACAAATATGCTAATTGTTGGTTATTTTTCTCGTGCTTTGAAACTTTAATTCTGATTCAAAATTAAGGAAATCTTTGGCAGAAAAATACTATGGAAGTCTTTGGCTAATGTTTTGCATAACATGTTTTAAGAATTTTGTGTCATGCTTACATTGCTTCGAATTTTTAGTGGTGTTTTGTGATTATTGGGTAGTGTCCCATAAATTATTGTTGTTTTTCTTGTCCTTTAGTGTTATCTCCTTGCTTTTTCTTCTTGTCCCTTTAAATGGCAAAGTAGAAAGGAAAGAATAAGTCCATAATAAGTCTATTAATTATGTGCTTCTTGTCCTTTGGTGTTATTTCTATGCTCCTTCTTGTTGTCCCTTCAAAATGACAAATGAAAGAAAAGAATAAGTCCATTACTGTTGTGTTTCTTATCTTTGGTGTTATCTCTATGCTTATTCTTGTTGACCTTTCCAATGGCTAAGTAGAAAAGAAAGAATAAGTCGATAATATGTCCATTATTGCTGTGTTTCTCATCCTTTGGTGTTATCTCCTTGCTTCTTCTTGCTGTCCCTTCAAATAGCTATGCAGGAAGGAAAGAATAAGTTCATTATTGTTGTGTTTCTTGTCTTTTGGTGTTATCTCCTTGCTTTTTCTTGTTGTCCCTTTAGTCTAGGACTTGGTAATACTCATTCACTTACAGTTGAATCATATCCATTCCATCTTCATGGTTATACTTTTATTCTAGTTGGAAGTGGGATTGGAAATTAGGATTTGCTTGCTCTTCTTTTGGAGCTATAACTAGTGAATTTGAAAAACTTTAAAAACTCGATTATTTAGGTATTTGGGATCATTTTTGGACAGTTAATTTCTAGGTTAGGTATAAAATTTACACTAAGTGGAACATATATATTATCTTTTTTGGTTCTTTTACAATATTCTTTAAGGTGAGAGTTGACGTTTCAAGAAACTTCATTGTTTTCGATATGTTCACAGGTTAAGTCTCGGGTGGTTCTCAAGAGTATGGTTTATTAGAATACTATTGTTTCTAAAGGACTTCCTTAATCGATGGATCCAATTAAAAAAGTGGGTCAGCATTGTTTAGGATTGAATTTTTGTGAAATACATGTTCAAATTGCTATAAAATTGGATGAACTATTGATGCGACCATATTCAAATTTGAAAACAATTGGCGATGCTATTGGAGCACCTATTTCTTGGCCCCGCTAATTGGTATATTTCTTAATACTTTTATTCATTTGGTCTTTTTTAAATAAATCTAAACATTGTATCTATTTAGTATTAAAATAGTTTTTGGTTTCACTCTTAGATTAGGGGGATGGCTTCATGTGTAGTTCAAGAATGTAGTGCATTACATCGCGAGTTACACGGATTCCATGTAATTTTTGCATCAAACAATGAATTTGGAGGATTTATTTTGCTGAACTCTTATTAATTTTTGTTATAATACCGACTTTGCATTTTGAATTGAGGATTATGAAGTATATTATCTTTGTGAATGAACTTTAAATACTGTTATTGTAATATTAGTTACGTAGTAGTGAATATTTTTGTATTTATATTTGAATGTCAAGAATTAAAATATACAAATATAGATTAACATGGGTTTTTAAAGACATTTATAATGTGCTGAAAAAATGCCTTTATAGTCTTTTTTATAAAAAAAAAAAAAACAACTTTACATGGACTTTTAAGGGCGTTTACCTAGCCAAAAACAAAACTAAAAAAGACTTTTAAGGGCATTTAAATAGACTTTAAGGAATTTATCTAGCTAAAAAATGACTTTTTTTAAGGAAATTTTAAAAAAGAATTGAAAAATACTTTTAAGGGCGTTTCTATGCGTCAAAATATACTTCAAGAATCCATAAATCGTATAAAAGTGTAAAGGCATATATAGATGTCACTTAAAGGCTTTTAATTCATCATTAATGCCTTCATATAGTATTTTTAAAGGCATATCTATTGAGGTGTTTATGATACCAAAGAGCTATTCAGGCATCGACATACGTGACGTTTAAAATAAACGTTGCTAAGAGCTAAACACCTTAAAAACAATTTATTAGGATGTCTCTATAGGTGGTTTTTTTTGTAGTGAATACACACTCCAAGCTGGAGTAGACGACGAATAGCCCAATCTTACTGCTGCCCCATCTAGTGTCATGGCAGTAGTAGGCAATTCTTCTTCCTCTACTTTTAATGCAGATGCTTCTTCGTTGTTGGGGTTTCCTGCTCTCCTTCTAAACTAGATATGAAAAGGAAGTCTGCCCATACTAATAAAAAGTCTTAAGCTGTCTTTTCCCTTTCTTTCTTCCATGCTTATGGTTATGGTTACACTACATTCTATGTGGTTGCCCTTTTATTAGTTTTATCCGTGGATTGTATTGTTTGGAACGTGAGGGTTATTAGTAATCATGCTTCCATAGTCCGTGTTAAGCAACTTTCTGTTCCTTATTCTCTCTCTGTTGTTTCTGCCTTCTTGAGTAGTTGGTGGATTCGTCAAAGCAGCCAAACATCGGTAAGTAGTTAGATTTTAATAATTATCTTTTGTAAAAGTAATGGGAAATTTTGGTTCTTCAGAAATAATCACTTCCATTTTTCTCTTGTTCCTTCCACGAATTAGTTGCTTTATGTTACTCTTTCTTTGTCTAATTTTGAATAACATCTTTTGTACTTTCATTTAGGCTAAATGTAACTATCTCGAGAGGTGTTTTCTATAGGCTAATTTACTCTATATTTCTCAAAATATCTTGGCATCTTGGTGTTGGAATTTGTAGAAAAAACAAAATAAAATAACTACGAAAATCCGCCAACAGGATCCGCACATACTAGAAAAACCGATTAGATAGAAAACTACCTTAATGTTTGAAGCCGCTAGGTGCGGAGGCGTTGTTGTTTATGCTTTACCCTCTACTAGTATCCATGCAATGAACTCCTCTGCGAGCGTTCGGGATGCTAGCCCCTTCTGTGTTTTGAAAATTGTTCAGAACAAAAAATGACTATTTTTTCCGACAAATAATATTAATAACACTTTATTAATACTTATTTGAGCATGGCCTTGCGTATTTTCCAGTCTTCCTTATCAAGGGGCCCATGGATATCTCTCTCTAATAAGAGAGGGATAAATCCCTCTCACTATCTCCAAAATAGCTCAACCAATAGTCATCAAATCACCTAATTAAAAGTGATGCTTGACTATGTCAAAACATATTTTCTTCTATGCAAGAATCATTAAAAACATTAGGTCAAAGGACACCAAACATAAAACTCAGAAGAAATATTTATGACTCAAATCCATGCAATATTTCTTCTTCACTCCAATACAATATTCTCAATATGTATTTATGAATTAATTTTATATCTCATATACATTATTAGTAAAACTTGATCATCAGTCAACTTCACACTAGTTTAATAATACAAGATGTAATAAAACTAGGGACAAACAAGAATAGTATTTTATTAGCAGTAAGGTTTTACTATCAAGTCACATACTTGATGACCAAGAGCATAAAATACCATTAAAAATACATGCTTCATAAATCCTAAATATAAAACAATTGGTCTAGGGCATATACTAACACTTGAAATGGTAGGAGGCGATTTTAATGTGGCCTTTAACGCTTCTGAGTGATATCGCACAATTCTTTTACTCCTTCCTAATTTCGAGTTCGTTTTTATGATTTTGGATTGTGGTCTTTGTGATCCTCCTTTCATCAGTAGTATATATACCTGGTGTCATTCTACCTCTCCCCATTCTGAAATGATTGGATAGGGTTCTCCTCAATACTTCTTGGAATTCTTACCTTTCCAGCATTATTATTGAGCATCTTCATAGGACTGTATTGCACCAATCTCCTCTTCTCATTTCTGCTAAGTTCCATGGAGGCCCTATGGGGTCTAGCTTTCGCTTTCAAAATATATGCCTTAGCTATCATTCTTTTCTTGAGGTTGTCCGTACTGCTTGGTCTCGGTCCCGTGATAGGACTAGCCTTGTTGTTCTAGTTGCTAAGCTCAGGTCTCGTAAGTCTAGTCTTCGTACCTGGAATCTTTCGATATTTGGAAATCCCAAACACAATTTCACTCAAGCAGAGAATGTGTCCAGTGTTGAAGTTTGTTTGATTCTGACCCCTCTGCTAATCATTATGAATATCTCCATTGTGTTAAAGCAAATTACCTTACTCATTTTAAGAATGAGGAGACTTTGTGGAGGCAGAAATCACATATTCATTGATGGAGAGACCAATACTGCTTGTTTCCACTCTCATTGTCAAAATATGCATAACCAACTCCATATTTCTAAAACTAAATCTAGCATCGTTCCATTTTAGTAATAGAGGATGACATTAAAAATGAGGCTATCGAGTTCTTATCAACCCTCTTTACCGAGGATTCTCAACCCCATGGGTCTAACTCTACTATTCTTGACTACCTTCTTCTATGGTTACTAATTCGGATAATTGGAATCTTGACAAACTTCCCAATATTGGCGAAGTTAAAAAAGTCGTTTTCTCTCTTATCCAGGACATCGCTTCAGGTCTTGACGGGTTCTCTGGCACTTTTCTCGTTCATTGTAAGGACATTGTTTCTCTTGATGTTGTTCAAGTTGTGAGAAATTTTTGAGCTTGTATACCTCTCCATAAAAGTTTCACCAGCACTTCCATTGTTCTTATTCCTAAAGTGCCTAACCCCTCATCTTTCTTTGACTTTCTCCTCATCAGTCTCTGTAACTTTACCCATAAAATCATTTTTAAGGTTCTTGTCCTTCCGCTTGGCTCTCTTCTATCTTCCACTATTTGTGAAAACTAGTCTGCTTTTCTAAAGGATAGGAATATCACTGACAACATCCTTTTAGCTTTAGAGCTCACTCAATCTATCCATCGCATAACCACAAGTGCAAACCTTACTTTTAAACTTGATCTCCAAAAAGCATTCACTTGGGTTTTCCTCAAGGAGGTCGTTCTGTGGTTCAATTTTTGTCCACACTTCTGCCTTCTCATTAAAAACTTTGTGGAATCTATATTTTTCTCAATCCTATTCAATGGCAGGTTATTTCTCTTCAACAAGAGGAGTCAAGAAAGGGGACTCTTTCTCTCCTATCCTATTTGTTCTTGGTGTAAATGTCCTTTATAGGGGTCTTTATACTCTGTTGCTTCATAGTCACATTGGCCCTTATGCCCCTCTATGTAGTTTCTTCCGGTTTCACATATATTATGCTAATGAGATTATCATCTTTGCCAGCTGGGCTTTCCAAAAGTCCTAAAAAATCTTATCCTCTTTCTAAAGAACTATGAAGCTGATTCTGGCATTGGATTAATATTTCTAAAAGCTCTTTCTACACTGCCAAGCATTGCCCCTCAACTCAGGTAAACATCGTTCACACTCTTACAGGCTTTCGTCAGAAAAAGTTCCTCTTCATCTACCTCAGTTGCCCTATATATTATGACACGAAGCAGATCTCTTATTTCAAAACCTTACACAGAAGATTAGCTCTCGTATCCTTGGGTGCCCAAAGTAATTCGCTCTCAATGAGTGGTCGGTTGATCTTTGTAAAACATATTTTGCAATCTATTTCCATGTACATTGTGGCTACTCTTGACTCTCCTAAGCAGGTCCTCAAGGACATCGAGAGACTTTTCTCTAAATTCCTATGAGGCTCTCATGAGGGAGTGGATAAGTGTCACTGGATGTCGTGGACCCACATCTACCGTCCTACTTGTTATAATGGTCATTGTGTTATCCCTTTTTTTTTTTTATCTCTCTAAGGCTTTTGCTGGTAAACTTCGGTGGGCTTAGCGCAATAAAAAATCTCCTTTCTCTCCTCTCTCATACTAGTATTTATCTTGTCACATCTTTCTTCTTCTTGTCTACTAGTATTGATCTCTTCAACTACATCTTAGATCTTGTAGGAAAGTTTAGCATCTCTATTGCTGCCTCCCTTTTCTCCTTTGGCCACTCTTCTTTTTTCTATTGTGATATGATATGGGATTCTCATATTCCTTTAAAATTTCCATTTTTATGTAGAAGCTCTTTAACAATTTTAATGCTATTGAAAGTGTTAGATAGGGTTTGGGTTCCATCTTGCCTCTTATTCCCGTTGCTTTATTGGCCCTGACTTCTTGGATCATATTCTCTTAAATTGCTCTTTTGCTCACGTCCTCTGGCAAAAAGTTGCTTTCCACCTTGGGTTTGATTCTATCCCTTGGGAGACTTTTTGCTCGGTTAGGGAGTGCCTCTTCTTTTGGTGGTTTTCGGGAAGCACAAACACTTGATTATTAATAAGTTACTCAGAATTATCACTTGCTAGTGCCTTTTTATGGATAGTAACCACACATTAAGTTTTAGCGCTATTGCCAGAGATGGTAATATTAGGAACGCTATTTATTTGATTTAATTGTTTGCCTAAAAACTCGATTTGTGGTTACTATCCTATTAAAATTTCACTTTAAGGCAAACGTACATATCAATGTAATATGGCAAGGAAAAACCCTGAATTATCGATCTCTCGAGGCGGCCAAGTACTAGTACTACCTACGTCTCTACTATTTAATTCAATAAAATAATTTTGAAATAGTTTGAAAATAAAGATAAAATTAAATAACAATTAACAAATAAGAAAGAAATTAAGGTTTTAAAACAAGTTTGGAAAAAAAACATGTTAAAATGGTAGAATCTCCCCAGAACCTTAAGTCAGTTTTAATAAGAAAATTGTTGTACTCAATTATCACAACCCGTTGGTTGGATCTCACTCTAACATTGTATAATCCCTATTTCTAGGCGAAGACCCCTTATTCACTTAACCATTTATAGAAGAATATCTTCTCTCCTTAACCTGATTACGAACAAATTATAGATTAGCAGTAATTAATTAATTATCTAAAAATCGTAATTAGTATGCCTACTCAATTAATGCCCTAGATTAACCTTCCTTTTTCATTCCAATTAATCTTACAAAATTACCAATCACCGATAAATCGATAAACAATAACAACTATTGAAAAACAACCAAACAAGAATATCCGATAATCAAAACAGGAAATTCATATAAAAAATAACCAAGTATTCTAAAATTCATCCACATTCAAACACAAAGAAAAGTAGCCACTAAACATATTTCTAAAACATAAATTCATAGAAAAGATCATGAAATAGGAAGAGTTTTAGGGAACTTAGTAAAGATAACGAAGATTCAACAGTTCCAATGACTGCCCATGCTTGTATCTCAAATTGCCCGAAGAAATCCCGAAATTGTACATGAATTGGTCTTCTAGTCTTTTTAACAAAATATTAAATTGAAACTAAACCCTTAGCTGTCTAATATAACCAGGCTAACGGGGTTTATATAGGAGAAATTTCTCCAAATTTGACTATAAGATTACCCTAAATCCTATCCTAAAAAGATTTAGAATAAAATTACAAGCGGGAAAGAAAATAGGAGTTCAAAAGGAAATCAACAAATTGCAATTGAGGCCCTCCTGCGAGAGTTTCTCAATTAGGAGAGCCAGCTTTCCCAATCCGAAAAGCTTCTTATTCAGATTCTTCAAATGTGGTATGACCCGGGATGCACAAGAAACTGTAGAGATATTGCAAGGTTCGGTCTTAAGAGCCATGCTTAGAAGAATGGAGGAGGAGCACCGAGGAGAGATAGCCATATTTGAAAGATGATCCAAGACTTGGCTTGGTAAGTGATAGAAGTACAAGAAGGAGCTTTTAAACGAACTAAGACACTCTTATTTTCCAAGTTGCAAGTAGAGAAAGCCAACGAAACAAGTTTGGAAGATCTTGAAGCTTCAAAACCAAGGAAAGAAGAAGAGGTGAACCCTACCATAGACGGCGGTAGGGCTCTGATGATAGAAGAGAAAAGAGGCATCAGAGCGATAGGTCTACCATACCGCCACTGGTAGGGTTCTAGAATATATGTTGGTGGAAGGCTAACCTACCATGCACGGTAGGGCGAGGCCTACAGTCGACGGTAGGGCGAGGCCTATCGTTGACGGTAGGTCTTGGGAGGCCGAGATTTGGGAGGTTTTAACTACCTTAACTCATCACTTTGTTTGTTAAGTTATTTTCTGCTTGTAATTAAGTGGCCTAAGAGCCCTCAACTTATCTTAAGCTTGTGTAACCATTAGGGTTTGGAGTTATTGATTGTGGACACTACAAATACATAATTTTTCAGCCTTTGGCAAACAACAATTAAAAATTGAAATATTGAATGAGACTTGAGGGATATAACCTAGGGTTCTTAGATTTCTCTTACTTACTCGTAAATTAGGGAAATTATTTCCATTGTATAAGTATAGGCAAGTAATTCTTGAATCTTCAATTCAAGAGTTCCTGTTCTAATTACTAAATCCTATTCTTCCTTGAGGTGCTAACTCTCTATAGTTAGTGTTGCTTTGAAACTAAGTCTTCCTTGTGTGTGGAGAGTAGGTCAGATTTTCTTAAACCTTGTTGATTCTCCCTAGAAGATAGGAAGTTTTCTTTGTTATTTCTTTGTTTACTTTCTTGTAATTTGTTCTTGGATTACCAAGTTCCTCATCACTTGTGTTCAAAGGAGCCTCTTGTACAGAGGTGATTCTTGGGAGAAATTGGATCGTGTTCAAGCCTAAGGAGATTCATAACAAAATGGCTGCACCTATTTAGACCCGGATAGTCACTATTTGGATTCGGATAGTGATGATATTCTAGCAACTTTGTCTTTATCCATTCTTCCCTATTTTCTTTGTTTTTCACTCCAAAGGCTTTCGTTTTGACTTGTTTTCTATATTTCTTCATTACAAAGGTACCTAGAACAATCAAGGAAGAAACATGTTTCAACAAGCCCAATTTATAAACAAATAAACTAAAAAAGTGATAAAAACCATGAAACTTAATGGGGTAAAAGTAGACAAATCAAACTCCCCCACACTTAAGCTTTGATCGTCCTCGAGCAATAGGCTAAACACAACAAAAAAAAAAAAATGAATAAAGACTAACTAGCCACTTTTGTAGGATCCATGATTGTACTAAGCACGTTTAATAAGCCCTTTAAACCCCTAAGTTGCCCAAAGAGGACTTGTGTAAGGTCTCGTGAGGGTTTGCAGACGATATTCCCACAAAGTCACAACAAAACAAAATAATACAAAATGACTATAAAAAGAGTTAAAACCAACAAAAAGAACAAAGAATCGCCACTTTTGAACATAACCAAAAGTTTCTCAACCATCAAACCTCATCAAGGCACAGTTCATAAACCAACCAACACATCTAACATTTCGTTTTAGCATGTATGAATCAATGAAGTGTGTGTGTGTGTGTACATAATTTTTTTTATTTTTAACAATATGCAAAAAGAATGTTAAGAACTTAACCACATGATTCATTCTATATTAAACTATGGTCTATATGCTTGAGTGTTTCAACAACTTTCTACTCTAAGTTCTAGCTAAAGTCAGCCCCAGATTGTGTAGGACTTTTAAACTTGTAACGTTAGGTTAGGGACATAAATTGTTATCAAACAAAGGTAAAGGAAAAAACAAAAAGAATGAGAATATGGGCTAATGCAACCGAAATGGAAACAAACTCAAAGTTATCTATTATAACCTTAAAGCAACTTTCAGTCAAATCTCACAAAAACCCTACTTTTCACTCAAAATTCATAAGCCCCTGAAAACTTTGTAACTCTGATCAATCGTTCAGAATCAAGGAAGTATATATGTGAGAAGAAGGGAATAAAAGGTATCAGGAGAAAAAAAGGCTAATATTTTTTTCTTCTGAACTCATATCTTTTTCTCTCTTTTTTTTTCCTTCTTTTTTTTTCATTCTCTTTTATCTTTTCACTATTTTTTTCATCTTCATGATTGGTTTTCTTTTTCAACAAATGATTGATAGCTGATAGAGTTGATTTGGTACAAATAAACACCTTAAGTTTTAATTATTAGTCTTGAAATAGTATTTATTTATTTGTTATAGTCATTTAATTTATCTTTTATTTGCAGCCTACAACTTTAGGTGTTGTTAGATTAGAATGTCAAAACCCATTGCAATGAGGATTGGAAAAAGGGTTTTCAAACACAAATAGGAAAGGAGAAACAGCTGTTTAAGAAACTGCCGCAAGGAACAAATAGAAAAAAGAAACCGCCAAGCGGGAAATTAGAAATTAGAATAAGAGAAGAGGCTGCAGCATAAAGAATACAAAAAGGAGACAAGCAAGAGAATAAGCTGCGTAAGCAATTTTGCGAGCTGCTCAAGCAGTTTTTGAAAACAAATGGAAGCAGCTGTAAGAGAAAACAGAAACAACTGAAGCAGAGAGGAGGAAACCAGAAGCAACTGCTGGCTGCGCGAAGAGAAGGAAGAAAAACAAACAACAGCTGTTGAACTGCTTAGAAAGAAACAAAGGCAGCTGCAGAAATTTGCTGCAGCCGAAAATTGAAAAAAAAGGAAAGGAAAGCAGCAAGCTAGCAATAGAAGAAAAAATCGAAGCTGTGCAAGCAACTTTAAAAGAAAGCCGCAACAGAGGAAAAAAGGAAGCAGCGGCAGCAAAATTTCAAGCGGAAAAGGGCCATGATTTACCCCAATAAATCAGTTCCTTCTTTTCCTTTAGCCATGAACTAAATTTATTTTTAAAATTTTGATGAAACCCTAGCTATGTGACTTTGATTTATTTTATTTTGGGAGATTTATTATAATATTTATGTGATTGCATATCTTGGGATGTTTCTTGGTTTGATGCAATTAATTCTTTGCGATTGTTCTTGTAGAATAATTATTTAGGTTAATTGATATTTTTATCCATGTCTTGAGTATGAAAGATATGTGATTTTTGCAAGTATATTTTGGGTTTTAGAATTGAATAGTTTATGCTAATTTTAGATAATTTATGTCATAGAATTGAATAGGTCATGCTAATAGTTAGATGGATTATGTCATGCATTTAAACACAATATATTTCTTTAGTGAGTGAAAGCTCGTAGTCTAGATCACCACATAAATGTCTAATATTTTCTCCTAAATAAAATTAAATAATTATTATATAGGTTAGTGGTGGATTCAAAGTTCAAAATCATCTCTTTGGTTAACCTCTTGTTATCTTTAATATAGTTATTTTATTTCATAGTTTTACTTAATTTAGGAATAATTTTTAAATAATATAATTTGATTCTTCATTTTATAAAATTAATTTAGGAAGATAGTAATTTTAGTAGTTAAGCCTTTATTTGTGGTTCGATACCCTGATACTTCCATATTACATTGATCTTGTGCACTTGCAAGTATTGTGTTCAAAACTTGTTATAAAAATCCCGACCAATAGCAACAAGCTTTCTACAAAGGGTTTCTTACACTCATACTTTTCCTTTGAATACCCCATTCTCTTGTGACTTTTTCTCTCGTTTGTTTGCTTTCTCACTTCCCAAAATACCCTTTCTCTCATAATCTTGTTTTCTCACTCTTTTCCTCACACTTATATGTGATGCTCACTCAAACCGACTCAAAAGTATTGAACAGTAGCTCATCGATTGAGGGTATATATTTAAATATGAGTTTAAACACAAAGAAAAAAAGAGCGCGAATCCCTTGGCATGAAACTCAAATGGGGAACTAGGAACTTAAAGTTAATAGGGTTGGCAAGAAAGGCTCGAGCAAAACAAAGGCTTAAGACCATCATCTTCGAGGTTAACCTAAACTGGACTCTTCTTTTCAAGGTGTGAAAAGAACAAGTTCTGGAATGACGCTTGAAAATAAATCATGTTAGATAGTTTCACAAGATTCTTAAAGCATATTTCTACTCCATAAATAAAGCATTGTGCATAAAAACCATCAATTCACAAGGTCTATACAAAAGAAAGGTGTGAAGTTAAATCAAGAATCATGCCTATTCAAAGTTTCAACAAATAATCACCTCTTTTCATGCTTTTCTAGTAGCAAAAAGAAAAAGGAAGATCTTTTTTTGGTTTTTTGAAAATTTATTATTCACAAAAACTATTCTTTTAATGAAAGAAATATATATAATTTTTTTTTTTTAAGATTTTTCAAGATTTTTCCATGTTTTTGTGAATTTTTAATGGTTTTGGTATTTTTGTAAAACAAACAATAAAACCATAACAACGTAGATAGCTAAAATAACTAAGAAAGATAAATAAATAAACTCCGCCCTCCTCCCCCCCTCCGTCCCCCCAGATTAGAACCACATTGTCCTTAATATTGGGGCAGACAAAACTATAACAAAGAGAAAGAAAACTACGAAACTCACAAACATAACAAATAAAGAGGAAAAAAAATAAAAATACCAAATAACAAATAACAAATATATAAGAAAAATAAAAATTAAAGTGCCTAGGAGATAAAAAAAAACTCCCTAGAGGGCCGATCCGCTCTCTCAACCTCCTCCATCGCTTGTTCCTTCATCCGGAAATAGGCGCCCATATATTTTGGTCATCATGAACTTTTGGCAGTTGAGTGTGGCCTGAATATCCACCAAGACGTATGAATGCTAGGTCTGCTGAATTTAGATTTGCTCATGGTTTTCAAAGAGAGAAGTTGGACTCCTTGTACCCTTCATCACTGCCCTCGGCTTCCTCTTCTTCTTCTACTTCAGCCATTGCTTTTTTGGGGAATCAAGCTGATCTTTTACGCGCATAACCAAAACCTTCCCACCGATTTAGCCCTGATCTGGCGATCCGTCTCTTTTTCGTCTCATTATAATATTCAAATCCACTGCGAGCAATGGACTGCTTAGATACGATATCTGAGCCCTCTTTAAGTAACTGCTACTCACCTATAATATCAACGTTAAAGTGACGAAAAATATCCATGAGCAGCAAATTAAATCTAAAGACATGTTTAGACTTATTAGTGCTAACTCTCTATCGCACGCAATGGACTATAATGCAGGTTAGGTTGATAGGAGAGGTGGAGAACAATTTTTCCATCAGTTAAATTCTATGACCCTTAATTCAATTAGACTTTTTCGAGACCGAGGAACAAGATTAGTACCTATAAGACAAGAAACTGTTCGCATCTTGGGTGAAAGGTCACTAGAGTTCCAAATATTCCTAGAATACCCGATATGCGACTGAGGTCGAATTCCTATCCTAAGGCTCGCCTCAATATGTTTCCACTCATCATCTTCAAAAATAATGAAGTAAGTGGAGTCAAAGGTAATGGTCAAACCTTTTTTGGTATTGAAGCAACGTGAGAGAGGAGGTTATGATCAAGAGTAATGTTTACGCCCTTAACGATGGTTTTAATGTTAATGAGGTCCTTATTACTTTTCTAAGTGATGTTAGTATGAAATTCGTTAACAAAAGAGGGGTAAAAGGATCCATTCCTAGTGATCATACTACCCCACCCTAGACCTATAAAAAGTTTGAGATTTATAATTGGTTATCAAAGATGGGGTCAAGGGTTCTTTCGGGCTCGATCCAGTTATCTTTTTTTAGCTCATACAAAGTCCTATTCAACCTATCTCTTATTCTATTAAAAAAAGAGAGAATAGGAGGCTCATTTTCTGGTGAGCTCAGATCAGCTATTCTAGTCCTTTAAGAAGAAGAAGGCGCGGTGGCTTTACGTGGCATTTTGATTGAAAGAGAAAATTATGGGCAAGGTAAAGGTGCAACAACACAAGCAATCAACAAAAATCACTCAACAACCACGGGCAACAACTAACAAAAGAAAAAAAAAAAGAAACAAAAGACAAACGAGCAATTGGAGGGGAAAAAAAAAGGGCTAACACTAATTCCCGAAAAGCTTAAAATAGCAAAAACACAGAAAAAACAAAGCAATAAAATAATGAAAACTACGTAGCCCTTGTGTGTTTGAGCGTATCATATATGCGATATAAGAAATAGGTTGCGCCCCAAAAATAAATAAGAGAAGTAAAAATGGTGAAACGATTCTAGCAAAAAAGAGGAATCACCCTTACAATTCATTGATAGTAAAATGTACAAAAAACCAAACTAGGCAAAAGAGAAAGTTAAAGAAACTTAGCTCGGTTTGTTGTGGGAACAAATCACTGCCTCCGGATTGCTGAAATTTGGAGTGTTGCTGCTACAACTATTAGCATGGTGCATGCCACCTATTAAAGTCAACTTTCACTAGTGAAAGATAGAGGGTGAGCGGGTATAAGGTTGGGGGTTTGTAGAACATGGGAGGAGAGTTGTTTGTGTAAGAAATTGGCCCAGAGATGGTTGTGGTTTGAGGCTGTTATGTGAGTGAGGGGGGAAAGAAAAAGAAAAATAGATGTGGTGGTAGTGGCAAGTACAGTGAAGATGATCGGAGGTAGTTGGTGGCTTGACGGAAAAGAGAGGGTGCAGACGGGGAATGGAAGTCATGAGAGAGGGGGTTAGGGATTTAGGTAGGGTTCTTTCTTTTTGGTGACATTTTCTTCCTTCTTTTTCCTTTTCACCGAATAGGTATCCACATCATCAAACCCTTCCTCTTTGGTCTAGGAAAAATACTCTTTTTCTCTCCTTTTAAGTTCTTAGGGTTTTTGGATAGAGTAGACTTATTTTCCTACGAAAAACGAGGCACATCATGATTAATATGATCTAAGTGAAACAACATGTTATTATTATTGGAAGAGAGGATTGTAGTTATAGGGAGTCTAAAATTACTTTATTCTCTCCATTCCTCATGCTTAATTTCCTTTTTTCAATATCAATTAATGTTTTAGAAGTATATAAGAAAGGTCGTCCTAAAATTAAAGAGAAATCACCATCATCTTCCGTATCAAATATCAGAAAGTCTACGGGAAAGACAAGGTCTTTCTTGTTTATCAAAATGTCTTCTATAACCCCCATGAGATGTCTTGTATTTTTATCTGCTAAACATATCGATATTCTAGTGGGTCTCGGGTTTCCAAGGCCTAACCTTTTACACATGTTATAAGACATAACGTTTACTCTAGCTCCTAGGTCGGCTAATGGTTTATCAGTAGAAAAATTGCCTATCATTCAAAGGAAAGGAAAACTCCCTTCATCATCTAATTTCTGTGGCAGCTCTTCCTTATTGATTAGTATTGCCGAACATTCTTCACTCAAAGTATATGTTGATGCTTTGTCTAATCTCCTTTTCTTTGAAAGCATCTCCTTCAAGTATTTATCATAATTGGGTACCTTCAAAAGCAAATCACAAAGAGGTAAGTTAATTTTCAATTGTTTAAAGATATCTACAAACTTCTTCATCTCGTGTTTGCTTCTAATACGATTAACAGCTGTTGGATAAGGGATCTTAGCCTTGTAAACTTCAATTTCCGGACCCTTGTTCATATTTCTGTTGTCATTTCTTGGTCTCCTAATACTTCTTGGGATGTGGGGATATTAAGTGCCCTAATCTCTTCTTTCTTAGAGCTTGTCTCTTGAGTCACCATCATTATCTCCTTTTTAGGAATGTTTTCTTTATAGGTCACCGAGATGGAATTTACACATTCTCTCGGGCTTACCTCCACATCGCTCGGAAGAGTTCCTTGCATTTGTTAGAGACCAACTTTGCGATTTACCCAATCTGAGTTTTCCAATTTGCAAATAGAGGCATCTTGATTTTGCATTCTTTCCTAGTTGCACTCATGAATTTGATATGCAAATCTTCAAGATTGGACTTCAGTGGTGGATTCAGCGAAGGTGCATTGTATGGCAACAACTATGTAGGTCCATGATTCTGAAATCCCAGAGGACTTTGAGGTCTTTGTTGCCTTTGATTTCTCCATGAGAAATTCGGATGGTTGCACCACCAAGGATTATAGTTATTGGAATATGGATTATTCCTGTGCCTATTCCCTTGAATATAATCTATTAGCGCCACATAAGCATCCGTACTAGGGTACTCATGATTAGGTGCCCTCCATTACAGAAATCAAAGAGCATTGTAAGTTGTGGGCCCGTCGATTAAGATATCAAATTTAATGTATCAAACTTCTTATCATTATTGACGACCAATCTTGATTCCATAGATGTTAGCGTTTCCACACTATGTGCTCCTGCCGCTTTTGCCCTTTGTCTTGGGCCTCCCAAGTATAACTATTCATGGAGATTTGTTCGATTAGGCCATATACTTATTGGGGTTTTTACTATCTGTAGATGCGTTGGTAGAAGCGTCTATAAGTTGTCAACTCCAAAGCTAACACCGTTTATGAAGATTGGATATGCATTCCCATGTCCAAATCATGATGTGGGCACTTCCTTATCAGTTCATTCCACCATTCCCATGCTTCGTAGAGACTTTCCTCATCAGATTGTTGGAATGACGATATTTCATCCCTAAATTTTGCATTACGACCTGGTGGGAAAGTACCTTTCTAGAAATGTTTCTGCCAAGGATTCCCAAGTTGTGATGGAACCTGGAGGTAATGATTTGAGCTCGACTTTACCTTATCCCTGAAGAAGAACGAGAATAGGGAAAGTTTAATTGCATTCTCTGATGCTCTGCTAATCTTGTAAGTATCACATACCTCCAAGAAATTGGCGATGTGTGCCTTTGGATCTTTAACGGGTAGCACATCAAATTGGATATTATTTTGCTCCATATGTATGATGTTGGGCTTCCTCTCAAAATTATTGGCACTCACTACTGGTCTTGCTATGCTTGGTTGCGTCCAAATGATGGATGGCCTAGTATAATCTGCTATTGTACGTTCCGTAATAAGAGGTGGTGGCGGTGGTGGACCCCATGGGTCCTCTACCTTTTCCTTGTCTAGAACTACTACTTTCATTTTATATGTCGTATTGAAGTCAATAGCGACGGACTTTCCGCAATATTCTTTCGATTTTTGGATCGAATTCAACAATTCACCTCGTTTGCAACGGGGCATAAACTAGTCGAAAAGAACCTACAAAGGAGGAATCCGGAAATAAGTAAGTTTAAGAAAATAAAAGGAGGATAGCAAAAAATCAAACAAATGCCAAATCCAATAGAGAAATAAACAAGTAAAAATAAATAACACAAACTATTAAATAAGCAAATAAATAGTGTTGCTAATGTTATCGTCCCCGGCAACGATGCCAAAAACTTTATGTATGGTTACAATCCTATTAAAATTTCACTTTTAGGAATGCGT
Organism: Catharanthus roseus; assembly: GCA_028651295.1. NCBI lineage: Eukaryota > Viridiplantae > Streptophyta > Magnoliopsida > Gentianales > Apocynaceae > Catharanthus > Catharanthus roseus. The sequence goes on from JAPQWS010000159.1 coordinate 44,240,203, forward strand.
ACCTATTGATGTAATATAGCAAGGAAGGTCCCTGGATTGTCGAACTCTAAGGACGATCAACCATTAGTACTACCTATGTCTCTATTGTTTACTTAAATAAAATGATTTTGAAAGAATTTAAAATAAAGAAACAATTAAAAATAATTAACAGGTAAGAAATCAAATTAAGGTTTTAAAAAAGATTGGAAATATGTATTTAAATGGTAGAATCCCCGAAGAACCTTAAGTTATTTTTATTAAGAAAATCCTTGCAATTAATTATCAGAACCCATTGTTTGGATCTCACTCTAACATCAGATTATCCTTATTTCTAGGCGAAGATGCTCTGATTCACTTAATCGTTTAGAGAAAAATCCCTTCTCCATGCAACCTGATTATGAATGTATTATAGATTAGGAGTGATTCATTCATGACTCAAATACCCTAGATTAACCGTACCTTTTCGCTTTCAATTAATCTTGTGAAATTACCAATCAAGGGTAAATTGGTAAACAATCACAACAATTGAATAACAACCAAACAAGAACCAAATAATCAAAATGGGAAATTCATATAAAAATTAACCAAGTATTCTAGGGTTCATCTCCATTCAAACACAAATAACATTAGCCGCTAAACAAATTTCTAAAACATAAATTCATAGACAAATCAAGAAATAGAAAAAGTTTAGGGAGCTTAGGAAAGATAGCGAAGACTCCACGGTTTCTGTGATTGCCTAAGCTCGTCTCTCGAGTCGCCCGAAGAAATCCCGAAATTGCTCCCGAATTGGGTTCTATACAACATATTAAATTGAAACTAAACCCTAAAGCTCTATAAAATAACCAAGAGAATGAGTTTTATATCGGAAAAATTTCTCCATATCTTACTCTAAGAGCACCTTAAATCCTTTCCTAAAAAGATTTAGAATCAAATTACGAAGGGAAAGAAAATAGAAGTTGAAAGGAAAATAAAAAATTGCAATTGAGGCCCCCCTCTATCATTTTTCGGATCAGGAAAGCTAGCTTCCCAAATCTGGAAAGCTTTTTGTTGAGATTCTTCAAATGACTGCAACTATCCGAACCCAGATAGTCACTATCTTGATCGGGCGATGATATTCCAACAACTTTGTCTTTGTCTGTTCTTCTCTGTTTTCTTTATTTTCCTTCAAAGTCCTTCATGCCTAATTTTTTTTAATAGTTCTTCATTCTGAAGGTGCCTATAAAATTAAAAAAGAAACGCGGCTCAATAAGTCCATTTTATAACAAACTAAACTAAAAAAAAATGATGAAAACATTAAAACTTAAAGGGGTAAAAATAGATACAAGTTGGCCATGGGTAAGAATTTTATCCCTCCTTTTGCACCTTCTAGAGTTATCATGAGTTCTGGGAACCACGCCTTTCCATTAGCTAGATGGATCATATTAGCTCTTCCTCTTTTGTCCTTAATACTGACTATGCCTCTAGGGGTAACCCGGGCTCTTTTGCTACTACAGGGCTTCTTCATTCCTCTTATGGAACTTTCCTTGCTGGTTTTTTGGTTCATATGGGTCATCATGGTACCAACAATCTGGTAGAATCCTTGGGGTCTTTCGAGGTCTCAAACTAAGCTAATTCTCTTGGTATTTCTCACTTTTAGGTACAGTGCAACTCTACCATGCTTGTAGCCATCACATGGGCACTGCAGAGCTCCTTAGATGTTGGATCGCTTGATTCAAGATATTTTGCACCTCTTTCAGAAACTTTGTTGCACTATTCTTCATGTTTACAGAGAAGTGAATATGGTTGCAGATTCCCTTGGCACTATAGGTTTTGACTCCTATGCCGATTGTATCTTCCTGGCGTTTCAGGAATTACCATTTTGTATTTGGGGTCTTTGCATCCTAGATAGCCAAGGAACCCTTTATTTACAGCATGCTTTGTAATTTTTCCATCCCCTTTTCATGGTTTAACCTCTTCTTTTTCTATGGGGTAAGTTTAATGCACTGCCCATATATCTTTTCTTTCTTTGTTAATTATATCAGGGGTATGCTTGCCAAGTCCCGTCCTGGTTTTATTATTATATATACACATATTTATATATTTTCTTATTTATTTATTAAGTGTGGATAAATTATTTCTCATAAGAAATCGCTTCATAAATTTTTGTCAAGTTAAAATTGTTTTAGAAATATATAATCACTTTAATTTGGAGCTAATTTAACGTGTGTGCCAAAATTAACCACTCAGAATTGTGTAATACGTACTATATTACACACTCTAGTACACTTTCTTCAGTAGTAATTTTTCCTTTAGGATTTATTTTTTAAAGTTTAGGGGGTATCTTTTATTCTATAAGAATTTATTAACAAAACTACTATAAAAAAGAGTGTATTAGAGAATGTACTAGAAGATGTACAAGAGACGATCTCCGTGATACCCCATACCCCTCCGCTAGGTCAACTTCTGCTGGGTAAGGTATCTGCGTGCTACTCAACACTGGACTTACAAAAACACCAAGCTAAGATACATCCGAGAGGAACTAGAACGCGTCCCTCTAGACTAAATAACGGAAGGAGAAAGTAAAATATAAACATAACTTTATAATAAAATTCTTCTCAAAACTTATAAATATGTGTAAGCCTGTGAAGACCAAAGTCTTATCATCTTATGGCTAGAGATAGAAGACCCCAAGATTAAAGAATCCAGTGGGCCCATATTTGCTCACATCTGAAAAAGAGGGTAAACATTTGTAAAACATGAGCGAAAGGCGCTCAGTGAGTTCACGTGCACATGTGTTTTCGTGAGTATTCCATATGGGTAAAATAATCTTTATGAAGTGGTCTATCATGCCAAAAACAAAATAATTTCATAAAATCTATTGTATGCAAGTTATAAACTTTTTAAAGGGTTTGGGCATAGCTGGAAAATCTGAGTGAATCAAGACACATCGGTGCTGCTGTGGTACCCGAGCTTCCAAAACTATACATGTACCATAATAGGCTCAACAGCCAGAGTTCAGAACCTTAAATAGGGTCATCGGAAATAAGTTCTTGCATCCCGAAGTCAATACCAGCCCGAAACCCAAAACACACTGCATGAACGTTTCGATTTTCACAAACCACCGAACACAATAGTTATACACAAACAGGTAACGAGCCCAGGTGTACCTACCAAGCCGTCCTGTACTACCCTAGTCGGTGAACACCTCCTGACCCAACCTGCTAAAAAGTTCCTACCTTAGAGCGTGATACGAAGTCAAACGTAATACCACCTTGGGCCTAACCCTCCAACAGTACTGCATCTTCTATCAAGTAGATCAAGATCAAGAGTACACCTACCAAACATGTTGTTCAGAAGAGGTCCTCGTATAGGGGACTAGCCACGCACAGTGCAATCCTCTCGACATGTTGATTGAAAATATATACAAAGTCCCTTCGGCTAGATTAGGAATTTACTTGATTTTGTAAAATCATAGGCCATCTCTCTACCGCACAAATCTTTTTATGCATTGAAAATCTCTCCCCCAGGCAAAACCGCATAACCCGTAGACCTGACAATTTAACATGAATGCAACTCAAATCATGTCCTTATAAAATCTCATAAAAATACTTGTGTGTCCAGGATATTTTCAAAATCATGTGCGCAATCAAGGTATGCGTATATGACCTTTAAACATAACCTATTACCGTCATACCATAAGTTATGCTAATTTGTTTTCCAAAAATCATGATAAATATTTCTCAAGAGAATTATTAAATATTTAAAAAAACTGTAGTATCATATGAATAAAACCATTGGAGAAATATTCCTTAAGAAGAAATAGTAAATATTCTTGAAATCATAATATATGACTATTTTAGTCATGGTAAAAAAAATTCTTAGAAATCTTTTAACTCATGCTAGAGTAAACTCAAAATAATCTAAAAATATTTTTAGGAATAATCTCAAAGTAACATAAAAATATTTTAACAATTTAAATATATCTTAAGGCTTTATAAGAATATTTAAAAATATTTTAAATATTATTTTAAAGAGAAATAATGATTACTTTTAAGATAATTCCTCTAAATAATTTTAATGATAATATATAAACAAAATTATAGTGAAAATATTTCTTAAAAAAGTAAGAATTAAAATCACGACGATATACCAATAATTTAAATAATATAAGTATATTCTAAAGAAGATATTAAATACAATAAGAATAATTTTTAAAATAAAAATGGTCACAAAATATTATCATAGTATATTTAAATCTTTGCATAAGTTACTACGCAAGGTTATTCTTCAAAAGGAAATAATAAATATTTTAAATGTATAACATATTTATTATAACCCATAATATACCACCGGTAAATATTTTTGTATATTTTGTCAAGATCCGAAAATAGAAAATTATGTTTTCGAGAAAATACTTAAATTTCTTGTAGGAGAAAAAGATTGGTGAACTCACCTTGAGCCGTAAAACAAGTCAAACCTACAAAAAATAGCATTCCAAACTTAGTCAAATATCACCATAAAGATATAAATATGACCTCATGATGATACTAGGGTTTACCTAAACTTATTCTAAACCCAAAGGAATTCTAAAAAAAACTCTCGAATAATTTCATAACCACTCATTAAAAATCATGGGTTCCAAAAATAAATGCATAACTATTAAACTTTACTGTTATTTATTTTTAAAAAATATAACCTAATAAAAATAAAAAAGAAAATAAAAACTCCCCTTATATTTAACTTAAAAAAAAGAACAAAAGAAAATAAAAAAATAATATTACCTTAAGAGAGAGAGAGAGAGAGCCGAGAAAGAGAATAGAAAAAGAAAAAGAAAAGGGCGAAAGTGGGGAGAGAGAGGAGAGAGGGTGCCAAGAAAATGATCAGAAAATGGGAGAAGAGAGAGAGAAGAGAGGAGAAGAGAAAATGAGGGAGGGATGAGAGAAAATATCTCCTCTTCACCTCCTTTTATAGCCATGTGTGCATGGCTTTGGCATATGTGGTCAAGACACATGGTCATGTGTGCACAAATCACCACTCCAGTTGGTACTACTAATTCTCACAATCGTACTAAAGTCCTTCTAATTTATAGACTTTCTACATAGGCTCAAACCTTAAAAATGACTTAAAACTCATATTAAACTGAAAATCCCAATCTCCTACTTAAAGCGTTAAACACTAATAATCCTAAAATATGCCAAAAAAAGTTTTCAACGAAAAATTCTTCCTTAGATTTTTTAAGAATTAACAATGCCCTTAAAACTTTCTATTCTTTATAAAACAAAAAGTCAAAACTTTTGTTTGAGTTTATCGCGACTTATTTTAACTTTGAGGTACTTAGTCAGGATGTTATAATCTCGGCTGAAAATTAACTCAGCATGCCATTTTTTTTTTTGTCTATATTCTCCTTTCAATATCGTGTAATATACTTTATAATACATTTTTTTTCAAATTAATTATATAAATATTTTTATTAATTAATCATATAAAATAAAAGATACACTTTAAAAATTTTGAAAGATAAACACTTAAATAAAAATTTTTATTAAAAACTATAGTTTCCTTTGTAAATAAACAATTCACTATCTTAGAAATAATGACTTAGGTGGTGCTCAATCAAGGAAACTGATATGCTTTGTTGAAGCGTTAAGAAGTATAAACTAATGAGGGGGAGCCGGTTCATGAGGAGGGGGAATGGTGAAAAGACATGGCCCTCTTGGGGCAGTTTAACAATCTATCTTGTAAGTGGCGGCGTAGGCTATGTACACGGTAGTAGGTGAGGCAGAAGGCGCGGGGGGAGGGGGGAGGGGAGGGGGGATGATGATGAGTGGTTTCGAAACATGGAGAAAGCCAGAGAGAAACCGAGCATTGATCTTAACATTATGATATTGCTTGGCCTTCCCTTGGGGTTGTTTGAGGAATCTGGATTGCTAAGAGTGGCAAAGAAGGTGAACTGCTGTAAAGGTTGATAAGACTACCATGATGGCTACTAGAGGCAAGTTTGCACGTATCTGTGAGGAGATAGATCTGCTGAAACTATTAATCACTCGGGTAAAGATTCTAGGCCACTTCTAGAATATTTAATATGAAGGGCTCTACCTAGTTTGCTTTCTTGTGGTCAATATGGACATAAAACTTTTGAGTACTTAAGCAATAATGAGGATGGTCGGGAAACTGCCTGTGCTCTGCCGGTAATGCTAGTGATTGCGGAGCCTACAATGGAATATGGGCCATAGATGATTGTTCAGCCTGGCCAAAGATGGCGCTAGATGTGGGGTAACAGGCTGGGATAAGGCAGTCTAAGAACTACATTATGAACAATAATAATAATCACAATAATCACTCAAATTAATTTGTTTATTTTTTGTTATTTAGCGAGTTATTTATGTGTATAAATATATATTAGCTTTTAATTTGTTTAGTTCATAATTAATCGTCTAATTTTAGTTATATATATTTCGTATTATGTTTATATTGATATATTAATGATACTCGCTAATGTTTACAATAATTATGAATTATGTAATTTTAACATGTCGTTAAGTGTAATTATTATGTTATTAGAGTTTAAGATTTAGAGTTTAATTTTATTTAATTTTAATATGTCGTTAAGTGTAATTATTATGTTATTAAAGTTTATAATTTATTAAAGTTTATAATTTAGAGTTTAATTTTATTTAATTTTAGCATGTCGTTAAGTGTTATTATTATGCTATTAGGGTGAAAGGTGTAACTTTATTTAGTTTTAACATACCATTAAATGTTATTATTATGTTATTATATTCCCACACTTACATGCATTACCAATAAAGGCAAAGAATGTGCTCAACTATATGAATAAAAAGGTCGCAATGTTTCCTAATTTTACAATGATGCTCCACTGTCGTGCTCAACTTTCTCTTGTCTTCCTCCCAACCCTCTAATTGCCAGTACTCCTAGAAATTGCAAAAAGTGAATCATTTATGATGAATCCTAGGATTAACATGTCATTAGCACTAATAATACAATAATAACAGCTAACGATATGTTAAAATTAAACCATAAATTTTAAATTGTAAACCCTAAACTTAATAACATAATGATAATACTTAACAACACTCTAAACTTAATAACATAATACTAAAACTTAACTGCATGTCAAAATTAAATAAAATTAAACCTAAATAATGTATCAATAACATTTAATGACATGTTAAAATTAAATAATTCATAATTATTGTAAACATTAACAATTATCATTTATATGTCAATCTAAATATTATATGAATGATATAATTAAAATTAAACAATTAATTATGAACTAAACAAATTGAACGCTAAACATATACATAAACATATACACATATATTGACAAAAATACCTTGCATAATAGTATGAAATTAACAAAAACATACACATAATTAATTTGAGTTATTATGTTAATTATTATTATTAATACATGTGTTTAATTTTTGTTAATAATAACATAATAATAACTAACAAAATTGTATAAAATATATTTAAAAAGATTAATATTCAAATGTAAACAACAGTTATGATATAAAAAAAAAACCTCAAAATAGGACAAACACTACCAGAAAATAGCCTACTGACCGATTTTACAGACCGAAATTGATCGGTCAGTAACTTCTCATGTTACCGACTGATTATCGACAGAATGGTAATCGGTCGGTAACTAGAGGAAGTTACCGATCGAGTTTTACTAAGTCGATCGGTAAGTAATTTGCCACAAGTTCCGACGAATTTTGGAATTGGTAAATTTTCTGAATTTTTTAAAATCCAATTTCAATTTCATGATTAAACCCTTCCCTACTCCCCCTTTTAAACCCTTCCCAGTTTCCCCTTCCCCCTTCCCCCAGCTCGACTTTATTCTCTCCCTAAACCCATTACCTGACCCCTCCTCTGGCAATTGTCGCCCCTCTTGGTTTTGGCTGAAGGTGTCACCTATATTATCTCTCTCTCTCTCTCCCTCTCTCTCTATCTCTGTGTGTGTGTAAGGGTTTTTTTTATTTTTATTTTTCAGCCACTTTCTCTCTCCAGTGACCTTGAAATTGAAGTTAATCGTTGATCACCCCTCATCTAGCTCCTGTAAAATTGAAGAAGGTATAGCCCCTCTTCTCTCTCTCTCTCTCTCTCTCTCTCTCTCTCTCTCTGTCACTACTTAAGGGATTTTTTTTTTCATTTTGCAGGTAATTGCACCTGCTCTTGCAAGAGATTAATGTTGAAGGCATTGGACGGCGCCTGCCGGTGGATTCGAAGCAAAAGCAGTAGGTCTCTTCCTTTTTTTAAGAAAAACTTTTGTGTAGATTTGTATAAACTAGTGTTTATAAGTTAGTAATTAAAATTTCAAAGAAAAAATGTTTATTCAAATTAAAAGTATAGATATAACATAGTAGATATGCATAATTTCTTTGATGGAAAATTCTATTATTTAACATCTGCGTCAATATTTCTTCTAGTTGACAAGAAATATTGACAAGAAATTAATAGAATAAGGCCCTATGAAATTGTATAGGTGATTCAAGAGTAATATGGCAGTGACAATTTTATAAATTGGAAAATATGATATGAGGACGGAATAATTGACTGGATAGCCTAATTTATTTATATATTTATTTATTTATTTATTCAGTAGTCTGTGTAAAGTAATATACATGTAACTCAAAAAGTTTTTCTTTGCTAACTAATTGAGGAAGTCTTACTTGAATTACTTAACTCTGGATATTAATTTAGAAGGGACAGGGTAATTTTCCCTTCTTTTGCACTCTAGAAAATTTCTTTGATTTGATTCTTCTATTATTGGATAGAAACTTTCATGTCAAAGTCTACATGTAGTAAGTAGAAATGGTCCACATCTAATATGGCCATATCAAACATAAAAGTGCAAAGTGGAAATACAATACATACTTATTTCTTCTTTTAGCTATATGATGTTCTGTTAGTAAAGTTGAAGTGTTAATATTAATGTAAGATTATTAGTACAATTCTCTATTCTCATGCAATATTTAAAAGCTTTGAATTAGAGCAATTACAGATTAATAATTAAACTTTATATTTGCAGTTAGAATAAGTTTAAATTATTAATAAAGCAAAAGTTCTTGCTAAAACTATGTTCTAGCAACTATTTTTCAATTATATATATACCTTTATCATTCATTCTAGAAGTAGTACAAAGTGCACTTGAAATACAAAGAGGAAAGTTTGTTATACATTGTAGATTTCTAGTATAATCAAACTTCGAAATCTTATTTTATAGAAGATAGCATAATGAACAAATGATATCTTGTATTTTTTTGCATCATTGTTTTAGGCATATTCTCAAGACTTAAACTGTCGCTTATGCTTTTGATAGAGGTATGTATTATGCAATATGTTTTCCTCCTTTATCGTTATTATGGAGGAGTCCGAACTCTTATATATATGATTATTTTATTTTTATTATGAATAAATTGTTGTCTTTATGGGGGAGGTCAGACTCTTAAAACGATATTTATTTGTTTATATTATGGGGGAGCCCGGACTCTTAAAAATTTGTTACATTTGTTGTGTTTGTATGATTAGTGTCTTGTGTGGCTATTGTGCTTAGAAATTATTCATTTCATAGGGGAAACTCAGTCAAAAAGTTTTCAAAAATAAAATTTTAAACTCTTTGTTTCTTAAACTCTTAAGTTTGGTAATTATTTTGGAAAAGTTATTACAAGATATTTTCGGAGTGATACTTTTTTTTAGTGTAAAAATGAATATTTTAAATATTACTATTTGATCTTTATATATAAATAATAAAATGCCCACTACTCTTCTCTCCTAAACTCGTAAACTAGCCCTAAGAGAAGTAGTATACCATGTATGAGAGAATTATCCCTTACATTTTTTTTATGTAAATAATAATGATTAGTGAAACTTAAACCAAAACATTTTGATGTATGTGTAATATTCAAATGATTAGAGAATTCATTACACTCTTAATCTATTAGTTTAAACGTAAAACTCTTAAACTCTTAATGTGTAAAACATTTTGATGTGTATGTAATACTCAAATGATTAGACAATTCTTTAAACTGTTAATCTCTAAGGTCAAATGTAAACTCTTAAAATCTTAGTCTCTAAAACATTTTGATGTATTTGTAATACTCAAATGATTAGAGAAGTCTGAAATTCTTAATCTATCAGTTTAAACGTAAAACTCTTAAACGATTAATCTCTTCATATGTAAGTATCGTACTTAAAACTCTTACATTAAAATGAATGTGTTTTGTTTCATGAAGTTACGGAGGAGGAACATAGTTGGATGTATAAAAGAATTGTGCTTGGAGTTATGGGAATTTGTAGTAAGTTTCAACTCGATGTGAAACGTTTTGTTAATTGGTGTTTTAATTACGGTCTTGGTATACCTAACGAGTTAAAATATTCGTGTACATAGTGCAAGAATAAAACACATCTCAAAGAGGACGATGTGAGGCTGCATCTTTATAAATTAGAGTTTTTAACTGATTATTATAATTGGATTGCATATGGAGAACATCGTGGGGTTACCGACCGAATGTTAGGGAAGGTAGCATTACAAGAAATGTTAAAGAAACACTTACCGTGAGGGTATTTTTTATGCAGTAGGTTCGGATTTTGAACCCGATGCATTGCACTTCAATTATGTGGAGACACCTAATCCTTAGGCTAAACTATTTTATGACAAGCTAAAATTTTTTGATACACCATTGTATGATGAGTATACAAAGTATTCACCGTTGTCCGCAATGGCGAGGTTTTTCAACATCAAGTCAGAGAACAACATGTTTGGAAAGTGCTTTTATCAAGTAGCACAGTTCTTGAAGAATGCATTCCCTGAAGACAATAAGGAGTTGGACGACTGGTACCAAACGAAAAAGTTAACCTCTGATTTGAATATGCTGCTACAAAAGATTGATGCATATGTTCATGGATGTATGTTGTATTAGAAATATGACGCCCAAACACATAAGTTAAGTTTTGTAGACATGAATGTGACATGAAAAGAAAGACAAATAAGAAGAAGAAGTCCAAAGAGATTCCGTACAAGAAGATGTATTATTTTTCCCTAACTCCTAAACTACAGAGGTTGTATGGTTCTCAAAAAACGGCTGAACAGATGAGATGTCACTCAGAAAGTGTTCCTGAGCTGGATATGATGAGTTATCCTAGGGATGGAGAAGTTTGGAAGTATTTCGATAGCAGTGATCTTGAGTTTACATCCGAAGCAAGGAACTGACAGTGTGATGGTTTCTCACCGTTTGAGATGTTTGGAAAGCAGTATTCTTCTTGGCTAGTGATTGTTACGTCTCACAACTTACCTCCTTGGATGTGCGTAAAAACTCCGATAATGTTCTGGACATGTATTATTCGTGGCCCTCAGAATCTATAACGTAAGTTAAATATTTACTTGCAACCACGGATAGAAGAATTGAATTAATTGTGGTTGCATGGAGTTAACATGTACGATATTTTGATGAAAAAAAAACCTTTAATATGAGGGCTATCCTTCTTTGGATTATTTGTGACTTTCTAGCATACGAGATGTTGTCCTATTAGAGTACTGATGGCGTATTGGCTTATCCTTATTGCATGAAAGGAACAAAGTCATTTAGACTACAAAGTGGGGAAAAACAATCTTTGTTTGATTTTCATCGTTGTTTTCTTCTTTTGATTCATCCCTTCCGGAGGGATTCGAGGTATTTCTGGAAGGGTAGAGGAGAAGATCATTCTCCTTGTCTTACTAGAGATCCGCTGTGGAAAAAGGTTCAAGACATGCCAAAGATTATAAAAACTGAAACTGAGATAGGTATAGAAGATGGTGGGGGACAAGCTCAGAATCAGACAAGGCGTAGTATCTTTTGGGATCTTCGATATTGGCATACTATTCTAGTTAACCACAATCATGACATCACGCATAATGAGAAGAATGTCTTTGATAATATTTTTAACACAGTTATGGATGTGAAAGGAAAGACAGAGGATAACATGAAGTCTAGAGAAAATATTCAAAGATATTGTAATCGACCCGTGCTAAATCTCAATAGTTCTGCAAAACCAAAGATGTGTTACACTTTTAACAAAAAATAAAGGAAATCCGTACTTGAGTGGGTGAAGGACTTGAAACTACCGGATGGATATGCCTTTAACTTCAGTAGATGTGTTGATTTGAAAAAGTTGAGATGTCCAGAATGAAAAGGCATGATTGCCACGTGTTTATGGAGAGATTGATCCCTATTGCTCTTAAAGAGATAGTTCCCAACAAGGTCTAGAGTGCCTTGGTAGAATTCAGCTTGTTTTATAGAGATTTATGTTCTCCAAAATTAAGTGTGACGCACATGTGTGAATTAGAGAGTAATATTGTTGTGTTGTTATGCCCGTTAGAAATGATTTTTCCTCCATCATTTTTCAATGTCATGGAGCATTTAATGGTTCACTTACCGTATAAGGCTAGGGTATGTGATCTTGTTAGTACAAATGGATGTATTTGTTCAAGAGGTACTTGAACCATCTAAAGAAGAAAATTAAGAATAAGGCTAGGGTTGAGAGATCGATGTAGAATGTTTCTCTTTGGTTGAAGAGCCTGCCACATTTTTTAGCTACTACTTTGAACCTCATGTATCAACCAAGGAAGATATCCACCAAGAAATTATGAGGGTGATAAACCAGATGTTCGAGAATCGGTTCTGTCAATTTGCAATGGACAAGGAAAGGTGTAAGATAAGATGACGACAAGATTCTTTGATTACGGAGAATATACGATAGGAACGAAGTACATTATATTGAACTGCAATGAAGTGGAACCATACAATAAGTAAGTTAATTCCATTATTTATTATATAACAAGATATTTACTTATTAATGAATAATTTGGTTAATTATATGTTAAATATATTAGTTGTAGGAAGTACACAATGGAATTGAGGCTCATTTTCCAAGTTTAACACGAAGATGTCATACAAACGAGAATCATTGAGGGGCTTTCAAAGTAGTTTAGGGAAGAAGTGAGTTAAGAGTTAGGTTAATTTTCATAATATAAGCTTTATTGTGTCTAAACTAAACAATTGTTAATTCTTTTTTTCAGATGCTCAATCTCGTGAATGGAAGCAGTAGTGAATGCCTTAAGATTTATCATGGTCCGTCTAAACTTGTGAAATCGTGTAATGAATGGGTTTAGATTTCACACAAAAGAACGAGGTTCCAGTGGTCTTACATATAACTGTGGTGTATGGCTAAAAGGTTTGACTATCATGGGATTTTCAATGAGATCCTTAAGATTGGATTCCGAGGAATACCAAGTCAAAAGGTCGAACTATTTAAGTGTGATTGGCTTGACTCATCTTTACATCGAGGTCTCAAGATTGATGATAAATATAAACTTGTGGAGTTGCACATTAAAAGAAAATATGCAGGGTGTATGACCCTTTCATTTGGCCAAACAAGTGACCTACGTCCCATATCCTACTAGTAAACGATAAAAAAGCGATTGGTGGATTGTAATGAAATCAAGACCTCAAATTTTAGAGGTACCCCTAGTAGACGTTTCATTCCAAGAAGATGTTAATATTGCTGAGATTTCAAGAATAGATGTTTATGTTCAAGATATTGGAACTCTCATGCACGAGTCGTGCAAGTTAGAATCGGTAATATTCGTGGGAGGAATAGCATTGGAGATTAAGATGAAAACAATATGAAGAAGAGGTTGAGTAGGAGTCCGATTGAAGAGGAAGAGGAAGAGTTTAAATCGCAGTCCGATTCCGAAACGTAACATGCTTAGTTGGTAACTTATTTTATTTCTAAGTAACTTTCTTTTTAAGTAACATGTTTTATTTATAAGTAACTTTCTTTTTAAGTGGCTTTTTTATTTATAAGTAAATTTCTTTTTAAGTAATGTGTTTTATTTATAAGTAACTTTCCTTCTTTTTAAGTAACTTGTTTCATTTATAATTAAGTTTCTAATTATTGGTTTATATTTTATATTACGGATGGTAGGTGGGAGTAAGAAGAAGTGGGTTCATCCGGAGACGCCTTCTTCGACAGCGACATCCACTTCTCTAGTGACGTCTACATCTCTGGCGGGGACGTCTACTCTTCTAGTGACCTTGACTTCATTTCTGAAGCTACCCTACTAAGTTTGGCACCCATCTCTACTCCATTTTCTTCTGCATCTGCTATCAGGACGTCGTCAGCGCCTGCCTCTTCATCATCTGCACCTCTACCCGTTGCAGGGTTTCGTTGATACTCGTAAGCTTATTCCTCTGTATTCCAAAAGGTACATGTTCTTGTTTTTAGTTCGGGCTAAATTATTAGAAATTGAAGTTGTTAGTTTTTTAAATTTAAATTTATAGTTTTTTTCATTGTAGAACTATAAGCATGTAACTTGTATGTTAATTATGGTTTTAAAGTGTTGTAAGTTAATTATGGTTTTAATTTTTAGTTGCTTGCAAGTGTTGTATCTGTTCAAATTGTCATACTAGTATATTCAAATTTTATTAATAATTTGTTGTCTTTATGGGAGAGTATAGACACTTAAACTAATAATTATATATTTATATTATGGGGGAGCCCGGACTCTTAAAAATTTGTTACTTTTGTTTGTGTTTTTGTTGTTGGTTTCTTATGTGGCCATTATGCCTAGGAATTGTTCATTTTCTAAGGGAAAATATGTCAAAAAATTTTTGAAAATTAAATGCTACTATTTGTTTATTTAATTGTTAAGTTTGATTAATTATTTAGATAGCTTTGGTTAATTATTCAAGGAAAGCCACTATTTGTTCACTCTTAAGTTTCTTAAACACTACTATTTGCTTCTTAAATTTGTATAGCTTCACCAAGCAATCTACCTGTTCAAAGTTGATTTCGGAAATTAAGAAGCAACAGTTTGTCAAGGCTCATCCCAGTTCCAGAAAGGTGCTGCATAATATGAAAAGTATGTATGTATATAGAGTTTAGGGTAAATGTTTAAATAACTATCACTTATATGAGCTTTTAAAAGTACAATGGTTTTTTTATTTGTATTTATGTATTATTTGATGTTATTATGGAAAAGGTTTCGATAGGACCCGAGACATGAGGGTCCCATTTGGACCGCTTGGGAGAAACGGGCGTCCGCTTGTTACAAGGACTTGATGTATGAGGTTCGAGTGGACGGGTTTCAGGCTGATTGGATGACTACAACACAATACACCCAGCTTTGTACTCATTGGAATTCAGATGCTTATAAGAAGAAGCATGAGGAGGCAAAGAGGAACCCTCTGCAGGGGTATGATAGCCAGGGCCTTGGCGAACACACTTCCGGTTCTAGGCCATTCATTAAGTGGGTAAGTCCATTGCATCATTTCTTTCTTTAATTCTTATATTCTTTTAACTTAAAATCTAAAACACTTGTTATTTGATATGTCATTAATCCTTTAAATATTTACAACATGAGAAAATGGGCAAAACATTTGCACAGTCTAAGTTCTACGTCATCTTGTATTAGCAAAAAGGACGCTTTCTAACCAGTTTTGGGTAACGTTATTTAATAGCTTTTAGTTTCATGTCATGTTATCCTTTACGAGTAATTTTTTAATTGCTTAACAATAAATTAATAATGTCTTTCTTGTAGGCCAAATTTTAACAGTGAAAGGCAAATGCGGAACGACTCTATATAGAGACCAGCTCGCCAATTCCGAGTGACGAGTAGTTGATGTTCGAGCCTGCTAGTAGCAGTAACAAAGGCCACGTTTAGGATTTTGGATCATAGTCTGGAGCCATCACAACCGAGCGACAAGGAGGCAGCAGCTCGTCATCGGTTCCTTATGTCTCTTCTGCAGTTGCCCACGATTGTTGCGTTGAGAGGGAGAAGAAGTGGTGTGGATATATGCAGCCGGCATAGGATACATTCGTCGGCTTCATACAGGGGTTCGCATATCAGTGTGGTGAGCAGCTGGTTTCAGGACCCACATTGTTCCCTCCTTTCCCTTCGATAGATGATACCACATCTGATGCCGCACGAGTCGATCCTCAGCCACCGACCGGTCCGTCCTCCTCCTTTGGCGTACCTCCTTTTGTTTGGTACATTTATGTTTGATACTCATACATTTGTTACATTTTCATTTTGAATTCCATACATATGTATTTGATACTTATATTATTTCATATGCTATGTATTACACTATAACATTTTTGTTTTTGTAACTGTTATTGTATTGGACGTACATTATATATATTGGTTGTTGTTGTTGTGGTTCTTTGAATTTCAGGTGGATTCTTAAAAATATAAATAAAATAATTTTAGAAAAAGTAGTTACTGATCTATTACCGACAAAAGTTTGGTCAGTAACTATTTTTTAAAAGATTGAATGAATAAAATTACCGGTCGCAAATCAGTGAGTGATAAAAAGTTTATGACAAAAAATTGGTTAGTAGCTATTTTTAAAAATTGATTTTTTTAATTCCAAAAAATAAAGTAACTGACAGAATATTTGGTCGGTAACAAGAAAGAATGGGTAGGTGACTATTACCGACTGCTGAAAATTTTGGCCAAATGGTGTTACCGACAAAATTCATCCAACCAAGTGGATCGATGAGTAATATATACTTACCGACTGATTTGTATGTCGGTAATAAGCTATTTTTGTATTGAAAAGTTGGGTTGCGAGCAAACAATAATATATTTAAAACAATTAATATAACAACATAAATGACATTAATAATTTTTTTTTTAATAACTTAGCATGTTTTTTTGTTAATTTTACATGAGAACCCAAAAGAAAATATGGCATGAAGAATTCTCATTTGGAAGCTTGGCATGTTTTTTTAAAAAACTTGGCATGATTTTTGTTCATTTTGCATGAGAACAATAAAAACATAATATATATAACATCCTCATAATTAAAAATATAAATATAAAACATCATCATAAATATCAAACATCCTCATGCCTAACATCACCAGAGGAAGGGGGTATCATCAGTGTTGGAGCTAGGGGCATCAATAGAAGGGGGGAAGAGTAGCAAAAGATTGAACCGGCACCTCAAGGGCCGGGACTTTTGACTCTACTACAGGTAGATTCGATGAGATTTCAAGGGAAACACAACTATAGCAGCTCTGGCAAGGTCCCGCCAAGTGTTTCTGCTCGAGTAGCCACCTTATGTGCTTATGGAAAACAATGGAGACTCTCGAAACAACAGCCTCAACCCTCCGCATCATCCTCTCCTCGGCATCCGCACAACACAGCCAGATATATGCCAGTCCTCTAGGAAATGCGGCCTGATTGCTCTTGGCTTTTAGATAAGCTGCCTTCGAACCAACTCTATATAAACGGCCGCAACTCACGCCACCAACTGCTATGGCCATAAGGTGGAGATCATCGAGCATAGTAGTGCCAGTCGCCACAGCTTCCTTCTCGATCTTCTTTTTCAGCTCGTGGAATCTCTCCTACAATATAAAATGTTGGTTCTATGATAATAAGTTATAAAACATTATGTTGACTTTAAAGTTTGTATAAGTTATAGGACATAATACAAACTAAGTTATAAGTTATAATAAGTTATAAGTTTAAAGTTTGCACTGAACTTACCCAGAACTCTGCCAACCTAGAATCCACAGATTTTTCCTTCTTCTCTCCTTTCTGATACTTACAGAGCTTCTCCAAGTACTTGGTATTTGAGAACCTATCTGATAAATCATTTTTCTGCAAAACAACAGTATAATTAACATTTTTTCGTCATAGTTAATTAATCAAAAAAACGCGATATTAATGAAAGTTCTTACCCTATTTACTAGAGTCTCGGTGAAGGAGATGGACCCACCCGTGTGCTTCTCGACTCCTAGTCCCTCGTCTCTCATCCCTTCTCTTCTTATTCTGTTGGTACTGTACTTTGTACTTACGACTATCCCAATTCTTCCACAAGTCAGTCCAGAATCTCTCCTCAATCAAAGAGAGCCTTTTATTCGTTGTCAGAGTGTCCCCAAACAAATCCCTCAACCAAGTGCTGGTCTTGCTCTCGCATGCCTACCGGATCCTATATATATTTTTTGCCAGGTCCTCTGTATATTTTTCTTGCATTCAATGAAAAAGCATAAGATTAGATAAAAAAATATGACATAAAAAAACTAAATACATGTAAAAACACTACAAGATTGGATTCATTTACCTAAAACTCTCTCCACTATAGATCTCGAACCTCTAGCCCTCGTTAACCGGTAAGCCCCTGTCAACCAGTCTTGAATTGTAGTTGAGATGGCTCCAATGACTCTCGAAGAGAGATGTAATCTTACAAAAAGATTATGTTAGTATATATTACAGTTTAATAATGACAAGTATATAGATCTAGTTAAGTGAACTTACTGATCTACATTCAGCTGTAATAACTCTTAAGCGTCACCAGGATCCAAATTTCAAGCTGGAGGACCCATCTCCGGAGCCACAAAATGAGGGGCGGCTGCGTAGTAGGAGGGATAGATATAGTGGGAGCCTTGGAAGCACCCATCTGCTCTGTTGTGGGAGGAGTGGGTGAGTAAGACGGCTGTATAGGTGGTGGCATAGGCTGAGGAGTTGCTAGGACCCTCGCCTCTCTCGATATGCAAGCATCCTCAACATACTTTCTCTTCTATCCTTGAGCCATCAAACCTGCGATATAAGGAACATGAATTAAGTAGTTAAATGTTACAATCATATAATAAACATATGTATAATCATATATAAACACATTATAATCATATAATAAACGTATGTATAATCTTAGAACTATAAATATATAAGTATAATCATATAAGTATAATCTATATAAGTATTAATCATAAAAGTATAATAAACATATGTATAATCATATATCACATAATCATAATCATATAAGTATAATAAACATAAGTAGAATCATAAGTATAATAACATAAGTATAATCATATAAGTATAATCAAAGTTAATCATACAATGTTCTAGCTGCATATATACTAGATAAATTGTAATAAACTTCTAAATATTTAGTCGACAATTGATTATGTCGACAAAAATAATTGACTCAGTCGACTGTAAGCACAAGTGAATAAACTAGGGCTCACTGTCACAACTAATCACATGCATAACCAATGGAGGGAGCCTACATATTAAAATGTATATTAATACCACTAGGAAACTTAAGGTCTAGTTTGATTCTTGTAGATGAAATTGTCTACGAAGGAAGTGAAATAGTTTATGTATACAACAAATAAAGACTTTAGCAAAGAAAATTTTCAAATTAAGCTTTAGAAACAAATAACTCATCAACAAAACTTTATAAAGAAGTAATTTACATGGAATAACTATTTTGATGAGTTCTAAAGCAAAGAACCTCTCAAATATTCAATTGTGTTTCCATTGTCCAATACAGCCATTTGTGCCCGAATATGACACTGCACTTTTTAAACAAGTTTCTCTTTATTAACAAAAAGGTTTAATTTTTTGAACAAGTAACAAAGTAGTGCAAGATCAAGGGACAAATACTTAAAAATAAAAAACTATATAATTTATTGAGAAGGTCGGGTTTCTCTACGTAAAAGCCTTATTTGTTAAGTAAGCCAAGAAAGTTTTATCTTTCACCTTTCTCAAGACTCACTGTTTGGTAGGAAGGATTTCAGTTCTGATAAAAAAATCATGTTTCAGGGCTTCACCTTTTGAGCTTTCTTCCCTTTCTTAAAACAAAACTTTCAAGTTTAGAAACTATAAAGAAAGAGCATATGTACACTTAAATTTTGCCATTCTGACTAAGTCATAATTAAGATTTTGTTTTCTTCTCATATTTAGTTAGTATATAAGTTAAAAAGAAGAATCACTTAGTTTCCAAAACATGAATCTAAAAAGAGGGACCAAAATCAGGTGCTGTCGAAAGTGAACAATGAAATAAAATCAAAGAAATGCAACTACCTCCATCATCTTCAAACAAACTAACTAACTGATGAGAAGAGTTAAACTAATTAACTAATGAGAAAAGTTGAACTTATTAATCAGTACTGCTAAGTAATCATTCTACCTAATTGTAAACTCAAATTAAAAATTGCACTGGACAAGAGAATTGATTATTTATAGCTAAAATTTTCTTCTGAAACTTCTAGCACTGTATCATTGTATATATGAAACTATATGATGTGAGTGATTAAAAGTCCCATTATAAAATCATCTTTAGGGCATGTGCTCTTTGTCTCTACTTTACTCTTAGGTCTCTAATCCATTTGAATAAGGGAAAATTTTGATCTTTAATATCAGAAAATTAAAAACCTAAAATCCTAGCTCATCAAAGCTGAAAACTAGTTGCAACCTTGCAACAACTCCAGTAAAAGAAAAAAAAACAAAGAAAAAAGTGTTCAAACTTTCCAATCCATTTCGCAGTTCAATATCCCATCTTAACAAGATAAAAAAAAATAATAACTATGAGAAACTACATTGATCCAACTATAAAATTACATAGTATTGGATAGAAAAGAAAAATCCTCGAAAAAAAACTAAAACACCCTACCTGCCATTCCGGCAACCAACAGCAGCAGTGGCAGGGCAATCTCCAATCTTCACCATCAATGCAGAAGGAGTGAGAGATAGAGAGAAAAGAACAAGAATAGAAGAAGAGGAAGAAGAAGAAGAGGAGGAGCTCAAAACATATATATGTATATTATATTGTCGGCAGGTGTCAAAACTTCTGTCGGTGGTTAGAAGGGTAGGGGCAGGAAATTTAGAGGAAGGGTATTTTGGTGGGTTGTGAAACTGAAAGTGGGGGAGGTATTGGAGATTGAATCCATTTTTTCATAAATCTACTCTTTTGTTACCAACGAAACATTGATGGAAAAGTTGTAGGTAATTTTCATTTAAAAGTTTCCAACAGAAAGGCGATGCTAAGCCCCACGGTAACATAAAAGTATTATTGACCGAAAAATTCCCGTCCCAAATTTTTGTCAAATTTTTGTTACAACAACAAATTCCGTTGATGCCTTTCATCAATTTATGGTGCAATTACTCCCTCCAAATTTTTGGCTGTTTGTGAAAAATTTGACAAAATTCGTTTATCCAATGGTAATCCATCGGTAAGTAACCGACGACCATTAATTCCATCGGTAAAATCCGTCAATAAAATGGCCTTTTTTGTAGTGATTTTTCTGAAAGGTATCAATTTTCTTTTTTATGACATGTAGGCTTTTTGGGCCTATTTTCCACTCACATTATTTTTCACTTTGCAGCCCACATTAATCCCAATGATGTTCTTGGGGCGTCATAAGGAGATTAGACAGCTGAATTGGTCAAAGAGATGTCGGGCCGGGCCGGGTTGGCCCTGCCCGACCGTTGTGACTTGGGACAAGTATAAAAACCTCTCTTTCATATTCCTTTTGGAGTATTCTCTTGGTGCAGCCTCTTTCTATTCTTTCTGTTCTCCTTTCTCCGACTCCTGCTCTGCCTTCTCAGTTGCGATTTTTAGCAACTGTTGCACTTCTTTTTCTATGTTTGTTTCTGGTTCTCTGAACCGCCGTCACCTTCGGTTGTGACCGGCATCTTATCGCAGCTTTCTTATTTCGCCGCTGCTTAGACCAAGTAGAGAGAGAGTGTGTCGAATGGTGAGAGAGCGAGAGAACATGTGTCTACTTCTTCTGTGATTTCTTGAGGCCATCCCATTACTGAGGGACCTTTACTTGACCGTTGCGTGTTGTTCTTGGCCATCGGAGCCTCGATGCGGCTCACAGATGCTCGCCGCTGCTCGGCCTCCTTGCTGGCCTCGGTCATCAGTTTAACCGCCGTCGGATCTGACTCCACAGCGGCAGGTAAGAACCGTTCCTTTTCGTGTGTTTCTTCACTGTTTTACTAACAGTTTTTGCAGGATTTGGGTTCTACCATTTTTCGGCTTGGGATCGGTAGCCAAAGATGAAGAAGAATCTTCTTCTGTAATAGTTTAGGCTATTGCGTTTATTTCCGTTGTGTTTTGTGTGAAGCTATTGTAATAGTAGTGGTTGTAATATTTAAGATCCAATAAGTAGTGTCAGAGCCCGGAAACAACTACAACTTTTCGATGCTCTTCAATGGCACCGGCAACTATTCGTGAAATTCCAGATCTACGGAAACTATTGAGTTCCTCAGATATAGCCAGAGAAGTATTGCTTGACTCTTCCTTTTATTTTTCTGATTAATATATTTGTTGCTTGGTGCTGATTATGTTGGAGTACTGTGTTCTTGTTATTATTGTTACTGGTTTCTAGACTGTGTTATGGTTCAGACTGTGTTGCAACTGTTTCTGTGAACCGTCTTCTCATTATTTCTGTTATTGATCTATTATTCTATTCTATTTTTCTTCTCGGTTTTTCAGTTCTGATTCTGAAAAATACAAAACCCTAAGCCTGGCTTGAGTCCGTGAGACATCAACTATCTGTGTCTTTGTGCGTTTTTCTGGTTTAAAAATATTTTTGTTATTATTCTTTTTTGCAACATTCTTTCTGTTTGTCTACTTCTGTTTTTGGTATAACTGCTTCTGCCTTTTATTTCTGGTTTCGTTATATATATTGTTGCATTAGGTGTTTAATGGGATTTGTGCCTCACACTTGTTTTACGCCATTTTTTTTGCATAAAAAAAATCCGCCATTTTTTATTGGTAAAAACAAGTTTTTCAAATCTTTCATTTTTCAGCCATTAAATTACACTTATTTGCCATTGCAACATGTAGGTTCCAAAAATTGAAACTGACAAGTTTGATGGCAAATCTAACTTTGTAATGTGGTGAAGAAAGATAAAAGTATATTTGGTACAAAATAAAATTTCACCCGCTATTTGTAGCCCCGAAGAGTATCCGGAATCTTGGACGGGCGAAATTCTTGCTGAAAAACTTAGTGATGCGCACAGTTACCTCACCTTGCATTTAACCGACAATGTTTAATGAGAAATTGACAAAAAAGACAATGCTTTTGAAATCTAGACTAAACTAGAAAATTATATTTGGAAAATCTCTATCAAATAAATTTATTTAAAAGAACAGCTTTTCGGTTTTAAAATGAGCGGGTCAAAAATGCTTTTAGAAAATATGGATGATTCAAATAAAATCATTTTGGAACTTCAAAATGTTGGAGAGAAAATATCTTATGAAAATATAGCCATTATTTTATTAAATGCCTTACTTGATTCTTATAACGATGTAAATTCTGCCATTAAATATGGTAGAGATCGTTTATCTCTTTCCAATGTTAAAAACGCTCTGAAATAGAAAGATTTGGATTTAAGAAAGGAAAATAAATTAAACGGAGATAACCTTTACGTGCGAGGGAAAGTTGACTCGAGGGAACCTCTTAGTCATAGGCCTAAAAGTAAAGGGAGGTCCAAATCTCAAGAAAAGAAAGTGAAATGTTTTTATTGTGGCAAGGAAGGTCATATGAAAAATAAGTGTTTTAAAATGATCAAAGATGAAAAACAACCTAAACATGGTAAAGGGAGTGATAAAATTGACAAAACTCATGATTTTGATTCAGTCGGTAATTCTATGTATTCAGAGGTTTTGTGTATTTCCCTTTCCCCTTCTTGTCCTAAAGTTGTTGATCATTGGATTCTTGATTATGGATGTACTTTTCACATGACACCCAATAAACATTGGTTTTCAGATTTTAAACCTTTAAATCATGGAAAGGTTTACATGGGAAACAATCAAGTTTGTGATGTTGAAGGCATTGGAAACATTTTCATAAAAATGCATGACGTTTTGACTAGGAAACTCACTGAGGTGAGATACATGCCCAACCTTCGTCGGAATCTTATCTCTCTTGGTTATTTGGATTCACTTGGTCTTTCTTACAAATCTAAAAATGGTATTTTAAGAGTTTGCAAAGGAAACCTAGTCATGCTAAAAGGTTTTAAAAGGGAAAGTTTATACATTCTTATTAGAAAAACAGTTTGTAATTCAACTACTTTGATTTCAAAAACTGTTCTCGAGAAAACTATGTTGTGGCATCAGTGGATTGGCCACATTAGTTAAAAGAGACTGTATTACTTGCAAAAACAAAATCTTTTATGTAGTGACAAAATTAATTCTTTGGATTTTTGTGACCATTGTGTTTTTAGAAAACAGTACAAAATCAGTTTTTCAATTAGCATACAGAAGTCTTCTGCTATACTTGATTATGGGCATTGTGATCTATGGGGACCTAAAAAGGTTCCAACTTATGGTGGTAATGTTTATTTCTTGTCCATTGTTAATGATTTTTTGAGGCATGTTTGGGTCTTTCTTTTAAAAATAAAAGATCAAACTTCTGAAAAGTTTTGTGAATGGAAACGCCTTGCCAAAACTCAATCTGGAAACTAAAAACTATTAGGACTAATAACGGTCTTGAGTTTTATAACTAGAACTTTACTGATTTGTGTGCATCGCATGGCATCTTACATCATAGGACGGTTTGGCATAACCCCTAACAGAACAGAGTAGCTGAGAGGATGAACCGTACCATAATGGATAAGGTTAGATGTCCTATGGTGTCTTTAGGTGTCCCAAAACCTTTTTGGGGGAAAGCTGTAAGTATGGCTGTCTACCTCATTAATAGATCCCCTTCTACAGTCATAAACTTTAGGACTCCTATAGAACTTTGGTGTAGTAAACCGCCTAACCTGTCCCACCGTAGAGTTTTTAGGTGTGGGACTTTTGCACATAAGAAGAAGGGTAAGCTAGACCCTAGGTCTAAAAAGGGAGTGTTCATAGGATATCCTAGCGGGGTGAAGTGTTATAGAGTGTGGCTAAAAGGTGAACCGGGAGTGAGATAGTTATCAGTAGGGATGTCATCTTCAACAAGTTAAAGATACCCTATCTTAAGGATAAACCTATCTCCAATAGTTCACCCAGGTTTCCTACGTTAGGTAGTATTCCTGTGGAGGTGGAGATCACCTCTGAACCCTCTCTAGAGCCCACAC
The DNA here is from genome assembly GCA_028651295.1 of Catharanthus roseus. Lineage (NCBI taxonomy): Eukaryota > Viridiplantae > Streptophyta > Magnoliopsida > Gentianales > Apocynaceae > Catharanthus > Catharanthus roseus. The sequence goes on from JAPQWS010000159.1 coordinate 44,265,041, forward strand.
AGGAGCCTAAAACCGACAAGGAGTTAGTTACACCATCCAGTAATATACCTGATCCTCCTGGTGTTCCTGAAACCCTTGACTCTTTGTGAGAAGGTTCTGATGAGGAGGAAGAACATCTTGAGGCTCAATCTCAAGCCCTTAGAGTTATCGCTGTCAAGAGATAGGGTTAGAAGAGTGCCTAAGGAACACTCTAGATATGGTTATTCTTATATAGTTTCACATGCATTTGCTGTTCCATCTTATGTGGAAGAGAAGTAACCATTGTGTGTTTCTGATGTTTTGAAAAGCCCTAATTGCTCTTTATGGTTACGTGCTATGGATCAAAAAATGTCTTCTTCAAATAAAAATAAAACTTGGATTCTTGTTCCAAAACTCTCAAAACAAAAGTTGGTTGATTGCAAATGGATTTTTAAAATTAAAGAGCCTGAGTTTGCTAATGAACCTCCAAGCTTTAAGGCCAGGCTGGTTGTGAAAGGTTTTTCACAAGTTGAGGGTATTGATTGGAATGAAATATTTTCTTCCGTCGTTAAATACAAAACGATTCGGATAATTCTTACTCTTGTTGCCTTTTATGATCTCAATCTTGAATAACTTGATGTTAAAACCATTTTCTTGCATGGTGATCTCGAAGAGACTATATATATGCGTCAACCACCAGGTTTTGATGTTAAAGGTAAAGAACACCTGGCATGTCTTTTGAAAAGTCCTTATACGAACTTAAACAATCGCCTAGGCAATGGTAAAAGAGGTTTGATTCTTTTATGTTAAAAGTAGGTTTCTCTAAAAGCAACTATGAGAGTTATCTTTATTTCTCTGGTAATAATGTTGATAGTCCTATTTATTTATTGCTTTATGTAGATGATATGTTAATTACTTGTAAACATAAAGCTAAGATTGATGATCTAAAATCCGTGCTAAAATTCTAATTCGACATAAAGGATTTAGGGTGAGCATCCAGGATTCTTGGGATGAGTATGTACTCGATGATATCCACCTACCCAGACATTGCTTTTTCTATAAGCCTTCTCAGTAGATTCATGTCTAACCCGGGACGGGATCACTAGGCTACTCTCAAATGGTTGCTGCGTTACATTAACGGAACTATAGATAAGGGCTTACACTATCACAATTGTTCTGATATTTTTGAGCTAATTGGGTATGTCGAATCTGATTTTACAGGTGACAAGGATGGTAGAAAATCTACCTCATTCTATTTCTTTACCTTAGTGGGTAATTGTGTCTCGTGAAAATCTCAACTACATTGCCTTATGAACTACCGAGGCTGAGTATATCACGGCAAGCGTTATTGAACGAATTACAGGCTTTACATTCAAAAGCTATTATTTATACTGACAGTCAGAGTTGTGTACACTTATGCAAAAATCCAGTCTATCACGAAAGGACAAAGCATATAGATATCGAATACTATTTCATTAGGGAAAAAGTCTCTAGTGGTTTAGTTGACATAGATAAAATTAGTACTAATGATAATCCCGCAGATTTTGGTACTAAAATTGTGAGCTCTGATAAATTTATGTTTTGCACGAATTTCCTTCACTTGGATGCAGGTTGACTCTTATTGAGTCATCAGTGGTTGGAAAAATATGTTCAAGGTGGAGATTGTAGGCTTTTTGGGCCAATTTTCCCTTCACATTATTTTTCCACTTTGCAGCCAACTTAATCCCAATGATGTTCTTGGGTCCTCATAAGGAGATTAGACAACTGAATTGGTCAAAGTGATGCCACCTCTCTTTCTCATTCCTTCTGGAGTATTCTCTTGTCACAGCCTTTTTCTATTCTTTTTGTTCTCCTTCCTCCGACTCCTGCTCTGCCTTCTTAGTTGTGATTTACTGGAACTGTTGCTCTTCTTTTTCTATGTTGTCTATACCGCCGTCATCTTCGGTTGTGACCGGCGCCGCATTGCAGCTTTCTGATTTTGCCGCTGCTTACACCCAGTAGAGAGAGAGAGAGAGAGTGCCAAACAGTGAGAGAGCGAAAGAAACTGTGTCTACTTCTTCTATGATTTCTTGAGGCCATCCCATTACTGAGGGACCTTTACTTGACCGTTGCGTGTTGTTCTTTGCCATTGGAGCCTCGACGTGGCTCACAGATGCTCGTTGTTGGTCGACCTCCTTGTTGGCCTCGGTCTGTGGTAACCGCCATCGGATTTGACCCCGTGGCGGCAGGTAAGAACCGTTCCTTTTCGTGTGTTTCTTCACCATTTACTAACAGTTTTTGCAGGCTTTGGGTTCTACCATTTTTCGGCTTGGGATCGGCAGCTAAGGAAGGAAAAGAATCTTCTTGTGTAATAGTTTAGGTTGTTGCATTTATTTCCGCTGTGTTTTGTGTTAAGCTATTGTAATAGTAATTAGTGGTTGTAATATTTAGGATTCAACATGACATAACTTTATTCTAGAGACGAAACAAATTAAGAATACCGTGTACATTTAGCACCTGTACTAGCAGCAGCTAGAAACCGTGATGCGGATGAGACAATTTTTCACAAGATACATAGTGTTTTAAAGGATACAAAGACTTACTTGAAGTAGCCAAAGGAGAGGGAAAAGCAAATGAGGGTAATATACTTTCATTAGGAGTATACCAAACTATGTGGTGTAAAAAATCCTTTAATTCACCAGACTTATGCTTTGGACGTTCACTTCGAGGAAGCACTAGGATCAGTAATGCTGGTGCAGAAGGAGTCATTTATCCAGACTCATTCAATTCTTTTCGTGCAGTGAACTAGTAAAAATAGTCCAAAGAAATTTGGGCCGATGTTGTGTTTTAAAGGCCAGATATTGTGGGCTGATGGGGCTGTAAGTAAAACAGGACCACTAGAGACTGCCTAAAATTCGTGGGCACAACCCGTATCTCCAAAGTAGTGGCTAGGCTAGAAGGAGACCAAGATAATGTGGGCGAGTCGATTGAGTGTCCTTCAGCTTGTGGGCTCCCCCTATCTATGGCAGGCAAATTATAGACCGACCCAGTAAGTGTGGTTGTATCTAACAACAAGGCTGAAACAGATCCAGAACAAGAAGCATTGTGTCCAAAACTATAAGAAGGTGGATTAACCTATGTAATTAATAAGATCTGAAGATGCAGACAATTTCTTCAAATCATCAACATGTGGAAAACTTTCCTCATTAAATATAATGGCTCGAGGCAAAACAAAGTATGTTTTTCCATGGGATAAAACTACCATCCTTTCCTTCTATATGGATATCCCAAAAACGCACAAGGTCTAGTATACAATCAAAAATTTTCTTCTGCAAGATTGAGATCATGAACATAGGCTAGGTGGCAAAAACTGCAGTTATAAGACTAGGCATTTTGCGAAAAGAAGTTCAAAAAGAGTCTTCCAATAAAGCAGTTTAGATATATAGAGTACAATTAATGAGATACCCCATAGTCAAATCACATTGCCCTCTAAAATTTGATTGTTAATTTTTCTTTAAAACGAAAGCTCATGCTATATTAAGGATGTGAAGATGCTTATACTTTCCGGACGTTTGTTCTGTTGAGGAGCAACAATTGTAGTATACAATATACATGCTCTAAACATTGCTATTTCAAACAATTAAATTCAGTCCCCTTGCTTATGCATACCTCTTTAACAGCTTTATCAAATTGAGCTTTTTCCATGACCAGAAAAATTTTCAAAGTACATGTAACCTCTTGTTTTTCCACTAGTAAAAAAGTCGACATAGCTCTAATAATCATCCATCACTATAAGTAAATAAGAAGCACCACATGAGGTTCCTAGATCACAATGAATTTACTCAAAAGTTGTAGAAGCATTATTTTACTTTTTTTTTTTTTTGTCTAGGCAGAAGCTTTATATAAAAAAAAAAATTGTCTCATGTTCGTTTGGCACACAAAAAAATATTGAGAGGTTCATCAAAACTAGTTGGAATAATATTTAACGAAACTTGACTAAGAACTTTCTTTATAACAAAATTTGTAGGATGCTACTTTTAATCGGAAAAGCTAAGAAGCTAAAGATTTATTGCATGGACCATTCACTAGTACAAAGTTAAAGAAACTTAAAGCTCTCGAAGATAATGGCATAGTTTCTTATTTGGAAGAGGCTTTAAAGAGCAAGTTGGAAGGCTTTGAAGGTCAAGAAAGAGCTTCCAAGTTATTCTCCATGAGTTCAATTAGCAAGGATAAAACAAGGAAACAACTTGGAGGAGAAATTGTCTATGTTCTTGGAAAGAGCTACCCTACAGCCGACAGTAGCCCCTGGCTTACCATCACCAGCAGGCTTCTACTGGCACCATTAGGGAAGAATGATACCTACCGCGCATGGTAGGTTCTACCCTACCATCGCCGGTAGGTCTCGAGTTAGATATTGCTTATGCATCCTCTTGGGCGGGAATTTCTAATCCAAGTTGTTTTTTCAACTTGTAATGAAGGGGTTTATGGATAGTTCAATTCATTAAACACTTGTTTAGTTAGGGTTAAGGCTTGGCCTATAAATACCACATTATAAACTCTTGTAACTAATCTTGGATAAATTTTGCTAAAATTATTGAGAGAAAATTCTCTTTGTCTCTAGGGTTTTTCACCCTTGCTTAGTTAGATTGCTAAGGGCTAATGTCTTTTGAGTTGAACAATAGATTACCTTAGGTTGATGAATCTATGGAATTCAATTGATCATCGTAATTCCTTTCATTGATTGAATCTTAGAGTTCTTGTTCCTTGATTCAATTAATCCTACGTCTTCTAGATTGTGTAGCTAGGGTTTTGAGGCCTTAGTTTCCTCAAGGTTCTTCATATCAATTTAGGAAAGTGTTTTTCCTGTCAATGTTGGGTTTATGAGGCTTAGATCCTCATAGGTTTTCCATTGGAGTGTTGAAGCTAAAAAATCTTCAATAAAGGTTTTTCATGAAGGAGGTGATTTTGGGAAGGTGTGGAATCAAAACTACTTGCAATTGAAGATTCACATCAAGTTGGTACAAGAGAAACCCCCAATTGATGGTCAATTTGTTTTGTAAGTGTTTTAAATTTGCTAAAAATTTAAAAAGTAGAGAAAGTACTTGATGATCAAACAAAATTATATGAAGGTCATGCAAAAATTAAGTACAGAAAAATCAATCTAAAAGTCAATTGAAAAATTGAATGCAATTTGTGCGAATTTGTTGATGAAATATTGGGAGATGTTCTCCTTTGAGTTGTGATTCATTTTAAATAAGTTGTGCTCAATTTGAAGTTCATTTGTTTGCTCAACTTGATTAACTTGTGGAATAAGTTTTTGATTCCTAACTGTTAAACAATAGTGTTTATTAATCCGAGCATATCTTGGGTTATACTGTCCAATTCAGATAAAATATTTGCTTAAATTCATACTATTTACGTGAGGAATCTTCATGAATAGGTCTCATCTATTTTTTGTTTGTAGTGTGTGAGTTATCATTGCTTTAGTGGCAGGGTGTTATTATCCCCTAATTGTTTTGGATTGCTTTGTTTTTTACTTCTAATTGTTTCCTTGTGCACTTCTAATAATTTTCTGATGATCACTTATGTTTGTTGACTCTTTTTCATAGATTAAATTCTTTAAAACTCTTACACCTCAAGTGTTTGATATTTTGCCCCTTTGAATACTTATCCTACTAAGTGTTTTGATTGTTTTCTTGCTTTGGATTGATGCTCTTGTTTAGTTGGCTAAGAAGTTTGAAGGATCATATAGAGACTTGACTGTTGAGTGATTAGAAAAGGCAAGAGGGTGAGCGCATCTTAATAAAAGCTAATAAAGAGTGCTAAACACGAGTGAATTGAGTGATCATCAAAGAATGTAAACACTTAGAGAGTGATTGTGAGGTCCTTCTTTAGTTATTTTTGATAATTTGCAGTTTTTAAGACATCTAATTAAACGTGAAAGATGACTTGCGTCATGTGCAACAAGCCTTAGAAGGATTGGAGCAACAATTTTCATACCTAGCAAAGGAGGTGAAGGATTTCAGAAGAGAACAGGAAGCCATCTGGGAACAAAGTACTAGAAGAAACCTTGGTGGACATCCAATGCATAATAATCAATAGAGATATGGTAACTTTTCTCCTCATGCTAGATTTTATGTGCATAATTCTTATGATTGCTATGAGAGCAATAGACTTGGAGCTAGAAATTGTTATAATGAAATATCTTGTAAAAGAGTTCCAAGAAATGATGTTAGAAAACGGAGGAAATTATGTGAATAAGGATGAAAGGTTCCATAAATGAAGAGATGAATATGAGGGATACTATAATAGTTATAACTATGGAGGATATAATTATAGAAGAAGTTCTCAAACTTAGGAAACTACATCAAAACCTCTTAGTTACAACAATTTAAATTACCTCTTTTGTGTGGAACTTTTGGTCCTTATTATTATGAAGCATGGGAGTAAAAAGTGGAATCATTGTTCTATTCCTATTATGTAAGAGAAGAAGAAAAGTTTTAATTAGTGTTAATATCTCTTTCTTATGAGTTCCAAGTTTGGTGGGATTGTAAATCTGAAAATAGAAGGAGAATGGGAGCTCAACCAATCAAGACTTAGAGTTTAATGAAGCGATCATTGAGGAACAAATTTGGAGTTGAAAATGATGAAAGACAAAGACAAGGTGAAGCAAAGGAAAAATCCATAGAATCTTCAATGGGTGAAATGTCTACAAAAGCAAATGAGCTTTCGCAAGCTCAAGATGTAATTGATAGAGAAGTCATTCACCATGAGAAGAAGAACACTTGAACCTTTGTATAAGTAGAAAAATCAAGAGAGGATAAATTGAAGAGTTTTGTCAGCACAAAAGAAAGTGAGGGAAAAAGAAAAGAGAGTGATTGCTTGATTGAAAACCATGAGAGTTTAAAAGAAGAACAAGAGAAAGAAAAGCAATATGAGATTGAAAAGAGTGAGGAAACAAAGGAAAAGATGAGCTTAATGATTTCTGAAGAAAATAAAAGAGAGGGAATGAAAGAGAGTTGTTGTGACATTAGTTTACCATTTAATAACCATTTCTTTGCTTGTTTTTCTCAAAGTGTGTAGAAATCTGAAGCTCAAAACATGGAAAATGAAGAAAGTCTTGGTTATAAGCTCTACAAAACCATAAGCTTCCTTCCTTCTACATCTTTCTTTTCTTTTGATTTCATAATCAATGAATCTAATAGTTGTTCTTTTTCTTTCTTTTGTGATAGAATTCAATCTCAATTCTTGAACTTCTTAACTACAACTTGTGGAACAAAGCCAAATCATAGGATGAAAGTTAAAGAAGAAGGCATAGGAAAGGAGCTTAGCATTGGCTTTGAAGACACATCACTAAGTCTTTCTTTAAACGCCTTTTATACCATGAGTTCTCTTTTAAGGAGTTAAAGTTGTTCTTAGAGTTGTATGCCTCTTATGTGACTTTGGTTGGAAATGTGATGCTTAATCCTTTCACTTGTGATCTAGATTTTGATATTGATCATATGCTTAAGTGCTCTTCTTCATGTGCTTATCTTGAGAAAAAACTTATGGTTATTATTGCAAGAATAAAACCATCTTGCCTTGACCTTGAGTTGTTACATGATTATCTTTTCTTGGATCTTCTTGTTGCTAATTTCTCATCATCTTGTTTATCTATGTTGAGCAAGATTCATATCTTCCTTGGATCTTTTGTGGAAAGTGGCTATAATGAAAGAGTTAGTTGTTTTCCTTTGTCATTATGTAGTGATTTTTCATACTAAGTTTAAAGGAGAGCTTGTTGAGAATTCTGATTATGAATCATCTTTCCTTTATGCTTCTATGAAAACTTTTTAATAGGTTTATTCCTTCTATTAAATTCTCGTGCTTTGTGAGTCATCGATTTGAATTTCCTCATGATGACAAAAGGTTTTAATTGTTGATGAATTTTTTAAAGCTTTGTTGCGGGGAAACTTCCATAGGTTTCGATTCTATCATTTCCATTTCAATGAATTCATGTGGTTGCCAATTTGTGGAAAGAAAATGAATGGTAGTTTTTAGGTGTGTAAAGTTCATCTTTGTGACCTTGTGAAAACTACATTGAAAAATGGTGTTTATGAGCTAGCTTTGAAAGATCTTGATGAGAAACTTATTTACCCTATCTTTCTTTATTGATTATCTTTTGAAACATGAAATTTTAAAAGACTTCTTAGTTCAAAACATAACTTCTTGTGTCAAGATTTTGAATAAATCCTTTAGTGGTACTTTGCTTTATTCTCTGACCTTCAAGGAGATTTTGAATCAATCCTTTAGTGGTAATTTACTTTATTCTCTAACCTTCAAGGAGTGTTTTGACGAGTTGAATTCACTTCTCTATTGCAAAGAATTACTCTATGGACTTTCTCCACTGAAGGAAATGGAACATCAAACTGAATGGGTGACCGGAGCAACATTGAGTTATGCTATTCATGACAAGGAGCTCTATCATTGTTTCTCAACGGACAACAAAAGCTCAACAAGTGGTGTGCAAGAGGAATCAAATTCTTAAAGACATTCCCAAATGTTAATTGGTACAAGCAAAGTAAAGAAAATGTTTTAACCAATGCTTCGTAAAAAAAGTACATTTCTATTCTTTACTTTACAAGCTCAATTATTTGATTTTGATATGCTTAAGGGATTACATATTAGGGATAATGGACTTAAGGACGTAATTGATGCTTGTTTGGTTGTGCATAGTGCTAGGTACCTTGTACATGATGGTGTTCTTTACCATGTTGGTAAAAATTATTCGTTCCTTCTTATTTCTCTAGGTTGTTATTTGATAATAAAGCTTAGTGTGGTGGTTTGAAGGATTATTTTGACATTTCCAAAACTTATGTGATTTTAAATGAGAATTTCTTTTGGCTTGGCATGGAAGAATATGTAGAAAGGTTGATTGTTAATTGTTTAGAGTACAAAAGAGCTAACTCTACATCTTTGCCACATGGATATTTTATTTCTTTGAATGTGCCTAGAGAACCTTGTGTAGACGTATCTTGGAGTTTCAAGTTGAATTACTTTAGTTGTCTAAAGGCATAGATTCTACATTTGTTGTGGTATATTTGAATGAGAAATCGGCTAAGCTCTTAGAAAGAGCCACCCTACATCTGAAGGTAGCCCCTGGACTACTGTCACCAATAGGCTTCTGCCGGCACCACTTGGGAAGGATGATACCTACCACGCACGATAGGGTTTACACGACCATCGTCGGTAGGTCTCAGGTTGGGTATTGTTTATGCATTCTCTTGGGTGGGAATTTGTAAATTGAAGTTATTTTTCCAGCTTTTAATAAAGGGGTTTATTGGTAATTAAAGTAATTAAACACTTTTTTAGTTTGGGTTAATGCTTGACCTATAAATACCCCTTTATAAACTCTTGTAACTAATCTTGGATCAATTTTGCTGAAATTGTTGAGAGAATTCATATTGTCTCTAAGGTTCTTCACCTTTGCTTAGTTAGCTTGCTAAGGGTTAATGTCCTTAGAGTTGAACAATTGATTGCCTTAGGTTGATGAATCTATGGAATTCAATTGATCATCTTAATTCCTTTCATTGACTAAGTCTTAGAGTTCTTGTTCTTTGATTCAATTAATCCTGGGTCTTCTAGATTGTGTATTTGGGGTTTTGAGGACTTAGTTTCCTCAAGGTTCTTCCTATCAATTTAGGAAAGAGTTTTGCCTCTCAATGTTAGGTTGATGGGGCTTAGATCCTCATAGGTTTTCCATTGGAGTGTTGAAGCTACAAAATCCTCAATAGAGGTTCTTCACGAAGGAGGTGATCTTGGGAAGATGTGGGATAAAAACTACTTCCAATTGAAGATTCACATCAGATGCTCTATACAAACATGCCACAAAACACTAGAATCAGAATGTTGAGAAGAATATATGTAAAGAGAAGGTAACCACATTGACGGATAAAAATGTATTCTACTCTGCAGTTAACCCTCCCATTTTGATTGGTGTTCTCGAGGTAAGGTCCTATATAACACACAAATCATTTGTTAAATTAACAGAACATATATATTCCCCCTGTAAGATACAATATAGATACCAAGTTGCAACAGAGGTGTTGAATAAAAAAGACATGATTAGTAATAAAATATAGACCAAGGCAGATACTACCTTTTCAACAGTCACAACCTCAAACCCATTCTTGGTTGACTGATTGTGTAAGGAACAGTAGACCATAAATTATGTAAGAAATCCTCTCTAACAACATATGTTTTGAACAACGAGAGTCAGAAATCCAGGCAAGAACTGTTTTACCAGAGATTGTATCATGAGTTGACATTCAACAGGGTAAAAAATTTAGTTTTGTAATACCCGAGTCTAAAATAGAATAAAGCAGTCAAGTTTACTGAGAAAATAGTATTCGTAAGATGTGAAGGACTTAAATGCATGTAACAGAAGTTTCCTAATGTATATCAAAACCCATTGGGTTTGCCACCAGACCACCACCACCGATGCTTCATCTCTTCTCTTTTACAGAAAGAGAAAAAAATCTGATAGAAAGAGAGAGTGAAACTCGAATCTTTTTCTTTCTTCAATTTGCATGCAAAGATAAAAATAAAGAATCTTCTTTCTTCACTCCAACTCTTGTTACCGTTCATCTTTTCTCTTAGAAACTTTTTCTTCTTCCTCTTTTTGGTGTACGAGATAGTCTTCCAAGAGGTTTTGAGGGTGTTCATGGGAAGATATGTTGAATAGAACATTGAGGAGGATTTTAGGGTCATATATCTTTAATAATTTGGAGGCTTTTTGCAGTTTCAGGTAAGTGGATGTTGGACCCTAACTCTGTAAATGTTTTTAGTTTATTAATGTGTAAAGTATTTTCAATTCTATGTCTATATTGGATTGAACAAGTAGTGTTTTTATGTTGTTTGAAATTGATGCTATATTTTGAGATATTGCTTTCGGTGCATGTATTAGATTTGCAAATTAATATGGAACTTTTCTAGAATGGATTAATTTGTTAAAACTGTTGAGTAATAGACATTTTTTGGTTAAATATTGATGTTCTATATATTTGCTTGATTGATTGGTTTTTATTAAACAAAAGAGGTTGTTTCATTGCTTGAAAGAAAGAAGAACTACTTATATGCCTTTTTATGTTTTGGAAAATAGCTTTTGAGAAAGTGTGGCTTTTTGTCTTATGTAATTGTGAAGTTTCTTATGTTATAGTGAACACTATAATACAACATTTTACAACTGCAATATCAGTCACAAGTCGATCACAATCAACGTTTTCGACCGACTTGCGACCGAAAGAGGCATTCACAGATTTTTGGTCAGAAACATAGTGGGTTGCGATTCACAAAGTCGTTGCAACCAAAATTTGCGACCTAGCTTTTGACCGACCGTTGCAACCTTCAGGTCCTTGAAGTATGTGACTAGTTGACAACCGACCTGCTTCGCTCGCAAGTTAGTCGGAAAGGGTTTTCTATATATTTTTTTAATGTTTGCGACCGACGTTCGTCGCTATTCAGTCAAAGAAAATATTTTTTTAAACAATAATTTTGAAAATACAAAAAACGCTAAAAATAAAAAATTCCAGAAAACAAATATATAACACTAATATCAACTACAATAAAAAATCATGAAAATAAAAAATATAATAATAGTTATTGAAATTCGAATATGTACTACTATCATCGAAAACACTTAGAGTAAACATATCTAGGTAGGAGGGGGAAGATGATCGCGGCCCTGATATTCTCTAGAATGGGCGTCCTCCTCGCCTCCATGTCCGCTAATCTCACTAGGCATTCACTACTCTAGAGATAGCTAGAGATTGAGGGTGGCACGTCTTTAGTTGATACCCCATATCGTCAAAGTGCTGGGTCGCTCACTCACCTAGGAGGTGTGCTCTGTGGGCAATCTTCCTCTTCAACTCTCGGCCCGCTTCTTACATCTTGTCAACGACGATCCGACCTATGAGTTCCGCAATGTGCAACTGAAAATCTTCCAGAATGACCAGCCTCGAGTTACACCTCGGGCCTCAGACCTTAAATAGGCTGAATCTACATCGTTGAACATATAGACGTACCCTTTCTTAAGCCCCATACAAACATCATACATAATCTCATAGTCGAAGGGCATACGGGTGCTAGTCTGAGCATGCTCCTCCTTCTCGAACTCGTAGTACTTTTGCTTAGAATTATGAAAACATGTAAAATTGAAACTTGTTAAGTAAATAATAAGTTAATTTTTTATAGTTATGATAATTTAAATGAAAAACTAACCCAAAACACATCTAAGAGAGTGTCGATGAACTGGTCAACCTTCTTCGTGTCCCTTTTTGATGTGTGTGAAGCTTTTGGTATAACTTATCTTTGGAGAAGCCATCCCCAAGCCTCTTATGCTGCATGATTATAAGGTTAATTAAAAATAATATAACTCATAAAGAAAACATAAAATACATGTATATATATATATATTCATTACCTCTGCAGCATCCAACTTAATGAATGATCAGGAACGCCTCTATGCTTCTCGGGACCTTGCTACCTCACTCCTCATTCCTCATTCCAATTGTTCTTGGCATTCTGAGGCTTAGCATGATACTCATTTGTCTTCCATCTCAACATCAAAACATCATATATGGGGCGAGGTACCCAAGCGGGCTTCTTATGGTTAACGTGAACTCGATTCAACATGTTCTTATACAACATGTCCTTGTACCGCTTAGTGCCTATAGCTCACACCTATCTCTCGCCGAAGCATTGAGGTAGGGTCCCAATAGAAATACCTCTGTTCATTCACAGAAGTTAAATGACAGTAAAAAATAGTTTAAACAGTAAATGTGAAAGAATTACACTTACCAAAAACTCCTTGAACCACATATCTCGAACGAGCACTGTAGAATCAAAGTCCAGCTCTTGTATGGCTAGTTAAAATGTGACAGGACTATCGAATTCTCTCTAACAACCGCTAGAGACGACACGAAGAAAACTAAAAATATGCTAATTTTATTATGAAGATTGTTTTTACGAAAAGAAAAAGGTAATATTTACCCTCATCCAGGAATAGCATATAAAATCGGCCGCATGATCTTCGGACTACTGCCATGGCTCAAGAATGGGTGGCTGTGACGGGCTAGCCTTTGAAGTGGCAACTTGACATGGCAATGAAGACTGACACGTCTTTGTCTGTGGCTGAGAAGCCGAAGACCAATGGGCCAGTGTCCACTCCTAAGACGTCGAAGGGCAGACCGGAGGAGGGGCCGAAAGGAGCTTCATTTTGGGTGCCAATGGTTGCAATGACTAAACCTGTGTCATGGGTCATGTAAGTAGGGGAAGCTAGAGAGAGCAACTGCTCGCAGTAGAGGGGTCACATATAGTGTCGGTATATACTGCAAACCTAAGGCAGATGGTCCGTGTGGTCTCAGAGTAGTTGGCCGTATATGTGCTTAATGGTGTGCTACAGAAGTGGAAACTTTAGCATATCCGACCTCAGTGCGAGATGACTCGAACCCCGTTTGGTCAAATACTGAGGCCCTCTCAGAGTCGGTCTTTGGACTTCTTACCATGCATATATGCAATTACAATGAAGCATTAAAAGTTAGCAATTATTTACAATGAAATATTGTGATCGATAATAGAGAACTAAATGCAATTACAAAACTGTCTATGCAAAACATGATATACACAAGAAGTAGATAACGACAAGGTGGAATAATATTCCTCTTCTTCAGTATCATCACTTAATTCGTATTCTCCTCTTCTTCACTATCATTTCCTTCGGACTCTCGTTCCATATCGTCATTCACAAAATAGTCATTTTTTGCATTATCTTTAGGTTCTCCCATAATTTTCACTTCATCGATTGCACCTGACTCATGAGCGAGAGTTCTTATATCTTCAATCCGAAGATCTACAATGAAGTCTCACCGATGTCCACGTTCTCTTGAAATGCAACTTCAACTACAGACAAATTAAAAACTCAAGGTTTTGATTTCATTACTTACTACCAATTACTCCTTTGTGTTTCTGCACCAGGATATGCAATGTAAGACACTTGTTCCGCATGGTTAGCAAAAAGAAATTGATTTTAGTTGGGATACAGTTTTATAAAATAAATTTAAGCAATTTTATTACTGTGGATGCTTCTTTAGATGTCTATCTGAAGAATCGAACCTAACTCACTTAGTGTAGCCATCGGGATAGGTGTACATGGAAACTCAACCTTAATGACCTCCATTACTATCCCATGGTAGTCTCCCTTGTAATGTACACCATAATTAGTAGTGGAATTTCTATCATCACGATCTTGTGTAGTAAATATAAATTATTGAGGATATAATTGTTATAAGTTTTCATGCATTTTGCAAGACCCCATGAGAGATTTCTAAGTGCTTTGTGGCTACTATCCATATTAGAAGGGTTATGCATCTGAATCAAAGTCACGTTAGCATATTAGAATCAATTTGATTAACAAACTTTAATTATGTGTATAAATTTATTTTACTTACTTCATCTTTGAAGGGTTATGCATCTGAATCAAAGTCACGTTAGCATATTAGAATCAATTTGATTAACAAACTTTAATTATGTGTATAAATTTATTTTACTTACTTCATCTTTGAACCATTGGGAGAATTCGTTGGCGATCTTCTTTTATAAATTATCTTCCATTATACTTGGACTACATAGTTTGATTTTTGATTAGTACTTTCTACAATTAAGAACTCATGGTAATCATAATTCCAATAAATTCAATGTAACTAACAAACAAACAAACAAAAATTTGAATTACTTACTCAATGTAAGGCTGAATCTTCTCATGATTAAGTAGGATGTAGTTGGTTATCATCTTCATTTCTAGCTCTAACAAGAATCTCTTCTTTATCTTCCCTGACACATTGCATATCAAAAGGACCAAGCCTGGTTTATGAGTGCTTGCAGTTTCAACGTCCGATTCGAAGTGCTATATAAAGAATATCACAGCCTCCTTAATTAAGTACTCGTTACATATTAACCTTCCATGACTGCCTTGTTCTTGATCTTCTGTAGATAGTTTAAATACCTAAAATGATGATATATTTTAGTAAACACTATTTTCTTTAAGAAATAAAGATTAGAGTTAAGTTTTTTATTTTTACCTCTCAAATGGACACATCCACTTATGTTGAACAAGACTACAAATTCCAGCTTCTTAGGGCAAATAAACAATCAAATATTCCATTACATCGAAGAATCTGAGTGGGAGAGGGGGAATCCTTTTTAGCTTGCATATCAGAATTGCGATCCTCATCTCCAATTGATGCATGTGTCTCTCACTTATCTTTGGCACACATTAGTCGGGATAGAAATGTCTAAGTGTAACCAAGATACTCCAGACCTTTTCCAGAAGGATCTCTTTGAAGACAGTTGGTATTAATTGCTCCCTAAATACAAGTGAGTCATGGCTTTTCATCTTTGACATCTTTAGGTCTTTCAAATCCACACACTTTCCTGAGATAGAATCAAATTCATATGGTAAAAACTCCAAACTTTAGAAGTAATGGATGTAGTTCTTTGGTAAGACTAGTGTGGTCGTGGGATAAGGTATGAAGAAATTCATAATAGAGGGAAATGAGGGAGAGGATCGCGACTGACCTAATTTTAGGTCAGGTCACAATCGATTTCTGACCGAAGCGGGTCACTAAGTTGAAACATTTTCAACCGAAATAATTTGAGTCCTAAATCGGTCGTGAAAATATAGAAAACTTCGACCAACTAGGGAATCAGTCGCAACCTCCATGACTAAAGTTATTAGTCACTATTCAGTCATAAATCTTGCGACCAACTGGTTCTGACGAAAACAATGGTCACTAGATAGCATTTTTTCTTGTAATGGAAATGCAGCTTTTGAAACAAAAGGGAATTTCTTTGTTGTCTTTTGAGAAGTTTAATTGATGCTCATGTATTCGTATTTGAGTTAATAAACTGATAATAAAATTCTGGAAATTTGATACGTTTGTTTTGCGCATTGAACTTATGATTTTTATTAGATGATTTAAAGGAAGAATATGTTCCACCTTAATTATGTTTGGACTCCATTAGGCATGGACAAAAAGCCCCACCATATTCATTTTCGCTTACTCGTCCGAATAAACACCTAGACTTGATATCAAGTACAACTTTAGTATTGTCCTATGTAGTATCGATAGCTCGGTGTCAAGTAATGTTTGAGAAAACTGGAGAATCCTTTTGTTAAATGTTTGAATGTCTTGGAATATTGATATGAATCCTCTTGTGGTTGTTGAATTGGATCCAATCTTCCCCAAAATTACCTCTTCTTGAAGAACGTCTATGGAGGATTTGAAGTTTCAAACTCCAGTGAAAAACCTATGAGGAACAAGCCTCACAAACCAAACATTGAGTGACTAGACTCTTTCCTAAATCGATGGCAAAAACCTTGAGGAAACTAAGACCTCAAACCCCTACCACAGAATCTAGAAGACCTAAGATCAAATGAATCATAGAACAAGAATTCTATGATTCAATTCAATGAAAGGAATTTTCATGATCAATTGATTCCATAGATACTTCAATCTAGGCTCAATTGTTCACAATGCCAAGGATGTGAACCTTAGGCAAGCTAAGCTAACGAGGGGAAGAACAAAGAGACTCTTGGAGAACTCTCTCAACGAGTTCATTAATTAGTTCAATACAATGGTAATAATGGGGTATTGTTAGACTAAGGACTTAACCCTAGCTTAACTTATGGGTAATGGCTTGAAGCACAAATAAACACTTTGATTAGAATCTAGAAAATCAACTTGCATAACAAATTCCCGCCCAAAAGGACAGTTACAAAAATCCATTCCCGAGCCTACCGGCTAGTAGGGTAGGACCTATCGTTGGCGATAAGGTAGGTTTTCTCCTCCACACTTAGCCCATTTCTTTCCAAGTTGTTTCCTTGATTGCTCCTTGACAATTGAACACATTGTAACCACTTGGGATGCATTCCTTGATCTTCAAACTCATCAACTTTGCTCCGCAATGCTTCCGTCACATAAGCAAGCATTTCTTTGTCTTCTTGAAGCTTTAAGGTTCTTCGATGAAAGTATGCTAAACGTGCAACACACTTGCTACAAATGCCTTGATCTTTTTGTCCTTGCTCTAGTGCTTGGATCATGAACTAATTCATTATCTTTGGACACCCCGATTCATATCATCTGCCCCTTGTTTGAAAAGATTCGTCTTCGAATCTTAACCTAAATCATAAAGATATATCATAACAAAAAAGGTAGCACTAATATGAAATTCAACTGGAAGATCAAGCGCAAAAGCATTATAGCATTCAAAAATATGCAAAGGCACTTCGACATGGTCATCAAGCTGAGATTTAGATTGGGAAGAACATCGTTCGACACCAAGGGGTCCATCCTAGCCTCCAGGATAAAAAAAAGTAATCATTTCTTTGCAAAACTCTAGCGGTTGGTGGCAATAGTATCATGGTTCTTGAAATGGATACACTTGAAATACTTGATCTTTTTCACTTCTTCCAAGCTCAAAGAATAATCTAAAAATAAAGGAATCAAAGCAAAAGACATTATCAACTTGACACCATAATAAATTTCACAAAAACTGTAAAGAATAGTAGACTTATGAGCAAAATCTAGATGAGTAGAACAAATTTTCCATGTGAATCCGATCATCTCCTTGGATACATCCACCAAAAAATTAGCCATGGTGCTAGAGTCTTTGATGAATTTTTTATAAAAGCTTGTGAAACCATGGAAGCGTTCCTCCTCAAAGGCACTCTTGAAAATAACCAATCATGGATTACTTGTTCCATGTTTGCACCCACTCAGAAACCTTGAAAAATCAATACATAACCTAGGAAAGTACCATTTTCTACACAAAACTCATAGTTTCCAAGGTTAGCATATAAATTCTCATTCCTCAAATTAGATAAAACTTGATTAAAATGATACCAATGAAATGCATAAGGTTTGCTATCAATCAAAATATCATCAACATAAGCCACCACAAATAAAGAATCCATTCCTTGAAGAATCCTAAGTATTCCAAATATAAACTCTATAGATAAGGCTACACAAAGTTCTTTAGGAACATTCAAAGAAATATAGAGTTCGTGTGACAAGGATGTAGATTTAGTCCTTTTAAACTCCAAGCAATAGCAATAAACCTTTCTACATCCTTTTTCATGCAAAGCCAAAAGAAACGCTCATGTAAAATAATCTAAGTTTTAGAGATATCAAAACAATCCAACAAACCACCTCTATGAGCTTCTTTAGCTAACAACAATCTAAAGTAACAAGAAGGAATGCACAATTTACTAACATGGTAAAGAACATCACCACATATAAGGTACTTATTATTCTGCACAACTAAGCAAGCTTCAATTATATCCTTGAACTCATTATCACTAACATATACTTCCTTAAGCATTTCAAAAACCAAATAATTGAACTTGTAAAATAAATAATAGAACTTACCTTTTTGACAAAGCATTGGTTACAACATTTTCTTTACCTCTCTTGCACCATTTGACGTACGGATTTGTCTTTATGCACTCCATTCTTCTTGTGTACAACTTGTTGAACTTACGTTGTCCATTGACAAGCAACGTAATGAACTCCTTCCAAATAAACACAAAGGCATTTAGAATGACAGAATAGCATTGATGAAGTTCATGTTTCATCATTTCACACATGAGATGAGGACATATGGACATAAAATTATCAAAATTTCAAAATGGTCTACACTTCTCTTTGAAATCCATCTTCGCAAAGAACTCTCTAAAAAGTAGATGATAAAACAATGATGCTTCAAATTCAAGTTTCAAAGTTAATGAACAAGAGTCCTTTTTAAAGCTAACAAATGGAATGAACAATTTTGAAAACCCATCCTTAAAATGTATATGTAATAAAGATGTTCATAACCAAAATCTTTGAAAAATTGTTCAAAGGCTTCTTTTCTCAAATTAGATTTTTAAAATACTAAAGGATTAACTTTGAACAAGTGAAGATTAGTATCAATGTGGATTTCAAAATCCTTCAACAAGAAATCCTTAAAATGTAAATGATAGAATTTGAAACCAATTGTATGTTCAAATGAAGTGTTCTAGGAGTTAATGACATTTGAAAACTTTTGTTCATTGCAAGCCAACTCCACTTGATCACTCACAAATGATATAAGTTGATTTTGAAAACATAAAATCACTATGCATTTCCATAAAAATATCAAAGAAAGAAGAAACATAGCGAACAGGTTCAGTAAACTTTCCTAAACACCTATCATGTAGATTGTCAAATAATACACCATCGAATTCCAAACCAATTACTATAGATTCAATGGAAGCATTACTCATAATTCCAAATTATAACAAGAAAGATCAAATGTAGAACCACTATACATCCAAGAATTCTAAAGAAAAACATGAGAAGAAAGGCATTTAGACACATAAGGCACAACAAGAAAAAAATCATCACCAAAATAAATACCACAAGAATCTCCATAGATGCTCACGTGAGAAAGATAAGATTCTAGGAACAACTTTAATTGCACAAGAGAAACTTCATGCCACATAAGAGAAGGGTTAAGAGATAAGCTTATTGGTAATTCTTTAAGAATAGCTTCAAGCTCTTTCTCCACGTTCGTTCCTTTGTCTTCAATTCCTAGCACAAAAGAAATGTAATTAGCAACATTTTCATAATACTCATGAAGTCTAGGAATGACACAAGATAAGGAATTAAACTCTATAAAATGTTTCTTTTCCAATAAAGTTCCAAGAGAGTTTAGAAAGTAAAATTCATGTCCATTGTCCATGAAAACAAGTGAGAAGAACTTAATTTCCTTTAACTAATTCTCAAAGAACAAGTAGAAATTAGAAGGAAAGAAATTTATTGTTTGGATGGGCTTGTAGGTAAGCTTTCCATCTTCATCCTTACTTGAATTTTCAAAATTCTGCACACATAAGGATGTGCTAGCAAAGAAAGACTTAGTTTCATTAGCATAAAAATTCACTTCCTCACTCTTTTCAAGTACAACTATCTATTTTTCTCTTTGCTCTTTTTTTTTCACTCCCTAGTTTTTCAATGAAACACTCATTTTCTTTTGCTCTTTCACTTTTCTCAAACTCACTTTCTTTCTCTATTGCACACTCAAAATTTTCACTCTCTTTTCACAAGAGAGAGATGAATCAAAGTTACATGATCTTTCTACTAATCTCTCTTTTTTTTTCCACTCTTTCTTTTTCTTTTATTTAAATGTTTTTCTCACTCGTGATACAACAAGGTTCCTCTTTGGACGTCTCATCCACAACATGAATTTTAAGACTCTCTTTAATTTTGGCATGTGCAAGCTCTTTGACCTTCGCAGCTTCTTCAACAATTGATGGTTCCATGCATTTAATCTTTGCAACTCTTTGAGATGGCATGGAAAGTTGTGTTTCTCCACATCTTTTAGCCTTTATAATGCTCTATGCCTTTTTCTCTTGATCAAATATCTTTACCCTTTCTTTCAACTTCTTTTTCTCTTCATAAATTTTATGAGGCGTCAAAGAATTTAGAATGAATCTATTGCCATTTTTTGATGAAGTTGTAAGAATTCTTGTCCCCATTGTATATAGCTTTCCTATCATTTATCTAAGGACTTCCAAACAATAAATGACCGCTATCATGGGTGCTACATCACATAACACATTATCTTTATATATTCCTTTAGATATAGACACCCACACTTGCTTAGTGACTTTGATCTCTTCATTATCATTTGACCATTGGCGTATATAAGGCTTAGGATATTCAAGAAGAGGCAAGTTCAACTTTCCACATAGTAAGTACTAGCCACATTAGCACAACTACTACCATCAACAATAAGATTAACAACTTTATCTTCTACATGGAATTTGAGATGCACTACATGCTTTCTTTCATTTTTCCTCCCATAGACTTGTTCATCATATAAGCTCTCAAAGTAAACTTCTCCATCATAACTATGATGATACTCTTCATAACAATCATAAGGACTATGTTCATAATAATCATATTTAGCATTAACTCTTCCATAACCCCATAATCATCACAAGAAGTATGCTCAAAGATTTAGCATAAGAGAAGTTACTAACTCCGACACGTCTTCTAGAAGTGAAATCTCCATTTCCATGGTTGTTTCCACCATAAGCATTGAATCCATTGCCACCACCATGATGGAAACTATGCATATCTCTTGCAAACTTAGATTGAGAATTCTCTTGTTTTCTCTTTACTTCCATCATTTTCCATGATGTATTAGACCAATCGTACTAGGTTTCTTTACTGTCTAAAACCTACACAAAAAGGTTAGAAAAACGAAACAAGAACCTCCCAATCACTCCCTAAATGTTTGAACTATTTGATGATCACTCAAGTTCACTCGTGTTTACCCTGTTATTGGCTTTTATTAAGATAGGGGCACCCTCTTGCCACTTTTCAACCACTTAACACTCAAGTCTCTATGAGATTCTTCAAACTTCTTAACCAACTCAAACCAAGAGTATCAATACCAAACAAGTAACGCAATCAAAGCACTTAGTTGGATAGGTGTTCAATGAGGCAAAAGGTCAAACACTTGATGTTTAAGAGTTTTAAAGAATTTTATCTATGGAATCAAGACAACAAACAAGATTGATCATCAGAAAATGATTAGAAGCACACAAAGAAACGATTAGAAGTCCAAAACAAAACAAATCAAAACAATTAAACTGATCAAAGAACATAAGAATGCAAAAACAAAATTTCCAGGAAACAGGGGAGATTGACACCCTAACACTAAAACAAAAATAACTCAAAAAGAGCGAAAAAAACAAATCAGACAAATGCACAAAGCTTCTATATTCAAAGACGATGAAATTGATCACGAGTTTCGATCAATTTGGATCAGTAAAACAGAAGTTATGGTCGGATCAAACAACACTTTCTCTGCAATTGCGAATCCAAGGTGCACTTCACAATTCAAACAAATTGATCTAGCAAATGACCTCCAAATTAAGCAATTCTTATCTCAAACGATAAAAAAACTCATAGGAGAACATCTCCATAAAATGTCATCTACAAATTTGCACAATAAGCATTCAGTTTTTCAATTGATTTTCGCAACAATTTTTTCTGTTAATTTTCTACACTTAATTTTGCATGATGTTCATATAATTTTGTTTGATCATCAAGTGCTTTCATATTTTTTTTCACAAATTTAATCAACTTATAATTCAATTTGACCTGTAATTGGAACCTATCTCTCATACCCATTGATATGCATCATCTTGTGCTTGTTGAATTGGATCTGAATCCTTCCCAAGACCACCTCCTCTTGAAGAACCTCTATTGAGGATTGAAGCTTCACACTACAACGAAAAACCTATGAGGAACAATCCTCAGAAACCTAACATTGATAGGCAAGAATCTTTCCCAAATTGATGGAAAAAACCTTATGGGAACTAAGACCTCAAAACCCCTATCACACAATCTAGAAGACCTAAGATCAAATGAATCATAGAACAAGAACGCTATGATTCAATTCAATGCATAGAATTTGCATGATCAAAATTGATTCTATAGATACTTTAATCTGGGCTCAATTAATCACAATGCCAATGACAGGAACCCTAGGAAAGATAAGCTAAGAAGGAGAAGAAGCAAGAGAGTCTTGGAGAATTCTCTCAACAATTTCAGAAATTCATCATTCATCAATTAGTTCAATATAATAGTTATAATAGGGTATTTATAGACTATGGACTTAACACTTGCTTTAACTAATGTTTAATGGCTTGAATTACATATACACCCCTTAATTGGAAGCTAGAAAATCAATTGCATAACAAATTCCCGCACAAAAGGGCGGTTACAAAAATCCATTCCCAAGACCTACCAGCAACAGTAGGGTAGGAACTACCGTCAACAGTAGGTGGCAAACTTCAAAGGTGACCCCCGAAAAGGCCTACTGGCGACGATAGAGACAATCCTGCCATCGGCAATAGGATAGGTTCTCTCCTCAGCATTTAGCCAATTTCTTCCCAAGTTGTTTCCTTCATTGCTCCTTGACAATTTAACATATTGTAACCACTTGGGATGCTTTCCTTGATCTTCAAACTCATCAACTTTGCTCCTCAAAGCTTCCATCACATAAGCAAGCATGTCCTTGTCTTCTTGAAGCTTTAAGGTTCTTTAGTGAAAGTATGCTAAATGTGCAACAAACTTGCAATAAATTCCTTAATCTTCTTATCCTTGCTCTAATGCTTGGACCATGAACCAATTCATTATCTTTGGTGAACCTGATTCATATCAAATATATATTTGATTCTATATCTACAAATATATATATAACCATGAAGCTAGATGAATTGGTTGGATAGCTACAAGCTTGGGAAATGACTATACCAAGCAACCAATCAGAAAAAAAGAGTTGCTTTTAAGTTAATAACATAGAACGAGATAATGAACTTGAAGGTGACGATGAGCTGGCCTTGGTTACTAGAAATCTCATCTAATTGATAAGACGTGTTGATGACATAAGGAAGGGAAGTTATGGTAACGATCGTGTGAATAGATTGGATCGAAGAAGGCAATCTAATCAAGGAAAGAGAAGAGTCAATGATGATAATTCACTAGGAATGAAAGGATTTGAATATGGTAGTCGTGGTCATATTCAGCCAGAATGTGCAAATGTTCTAAAGAAAAACAAATCATTCAACAGGACTTTGGGAGATAACAACCACATTACTTCACAACTAGATAGTGATTTTGAAAAATGTGAAAATGATGTGGCTTTTCATTCACAAAATTCTTGTGGTTACCTCTTAGCTTGTGTTAGTCCTATTGATTGTGCTAACTATGATATTATTTACAAAACAAATAGGAATAAGTTTACAAGTGAAAAGCTTAGCTTTAAGAAATGAATAATCTTTTGAGTGCTAGATAAAGAATATGATATGCTATTAACAGAAAACAAACAGTTATCAGAAGGAAATACAAGAATCAATGCATATTGTCAGAAGCTAGAACAAGAGTTGCAACTGACAATCACAACAGAAACAAAAAATTTATTGAAATCAAAGAAGCAAACATGCAGTTACTGTACAATATTAGGGCATGTGTGGAGCAGATGTTTCAAAAGCCTCAACATTTGCTAAAAGGTAAAGTTGTTACTATCAAAGCTTAGGAATGACAAGAAAATGATCAAGTACAAGCGTGTGTGGGAAGTCAAGGCTACTGTCAAAACTTTCATAGCTCACCTATCAATGAGAGCAAGGGCATCTTGCAATTGGTATCTTGACAATGGTTGTTCACGGCAAATGACAGGTGCTAAAGAATTTCTCAGCAACTGTAAACAATGAGAAAGAGGTACTGTTACTTTTCTTGATGGTTCTCAGGGTTGTGTTGTTGGAATCGGTGTCTTGAATATTGATGGTTTGCCTAAAACTACTAACATTCTACATGTTAAAGGATTGAAGGAAAATTTAATCATTATAAGTCAGTTATGTGATAATAAATTGATTGTGACTTTTACAAAGAAATGATGTAAAATCACGAATCAATAAGGAGAATATGTGTTTATAGGTTACAGGTCTAATGATATTTGCTATAAATTAGTTGTGCCACCAGAAAATATGTTGTGTCAAGTAAGTAGTGTTGATAATATTGAACTATGCAATAAGAAACTTGGTCACATTAATTATAAGTTGTTGCAAACTCTAAGTTTAACAAAGGTTGTGAGAGGGTTACCACTCATAACTGTATGTGGTGCATGAAAAAAGGGAAAGCGAATTCAAAATCACAAGAAGGTCCTACTCAAATTATCACATCAAAACTTCTTTAGTTAGTACATATGGATTATATGCGTCCAACAAAAGTTGAAAGTGTGTCAGGAAAGAAATATATTCTTGTTTGTGTTGATGACTGTTCATGCTTCACCTAGATTGATTTTTTGTGTGATAAATCTGGTACTTATAGCTCTTTTAGAAAGTTGTGTCTTAGATTGCAAAGAGAAAAGAATATGGCAGTGATCAAAATACGGAGTGATCATAGTCATGAGTTTGACCATGTGTTGTTTAAGATGTTTTATGAGGATTTTGGTACTCAACATGAGTTCTCAACTCCTAAAACACTTCAACTGAATGGGGTTATAGAAAGAGAGAAATAATTATCCAAGAAATGGCACATGCTATGTTGAATTTCAAGGAGCTCCCTAAGTATTGGTGGGCTGAAGTTGTTAACACAGCTATGTGCATTATCAACAGAACTTATTTGAGACCTCAACATGTAACTTATTTGAGACCTCCCTAACTACACAAACAACATGTAAGTTTTAGAGGGGTAAAAACCCAAATCTGAATCATTTTCACATTTTCAGTGCTAAATGTTATATTCTAAATGACAGAGATTATCTTCGCAAGTTTCAACCAAAAAGTGATAGAAGAGTATTTTTAAGATACTTAAACAACAATGGAGCCTACAGGGTGTATAATCAAACCAAGGTAACTATGGAGTCCATTAATATTGTAGTTGATAATGTTGTTGATTCTATTATACAAATGAAAGATTTGGATGACAAGCTTGTTGAGTAGAAAAAGTAGATGGGCACTTCAAAAGAGCCTATTATGTCATTGAATGATAGAAAAGAATCAACAGATGAAGAGGATGATAAGGTGTCTAATAAACAATGTGAACCATCAAGTCGGCTAAAAAGGAATTATCCAAGACACTTGATCATAGGTGATGCAAATGAGGGTTGAAAGACACATGGAAAACCTAGAATCAATTATAGAGACATAGTTATATATGCTTGCCATACATTTACAATTGAGCCTAAAAATGTTGATAAGACTCTTCAGGATGATTTATGGATTGGAGCAATGCCAGAAGAGCTTCAACAATCTGAAAGAAATGAAATTTGGAAGCCGGTGTTAAAACTCCAACGGGTCAATGTCATAGGAACCAAATGAGTATTCTGGAACAAAATAGATGAATTTGGGAATATCACACAAAACAATGCAAGATAAGTAGCACAAGGCTATATCCAAGTTGAAGGTATTGATGATGATGAGACGTTTGCACTAGTAGCCAGACTTTGATTAATTCAGTTATTATTAGCTGTTGCCTATGCTAAGAACATCAAAACTTGGGTATATGCTACTTACCATGCCTTGTTTTCTGTGATAATCCCAAATCCATCTATTTTATTCCAGAATACCCATTTGGTTCCTATGGCATTGACAACTTCAGGTCTTGACACGAGCTCCTATGTAGCAAGACTTGAGAAAATTCAGTTGTTATTTGTTGTTGCATGTGCTAAGAACATCAACTTTAACAAATGGATATGAAGAACGCATTTTTGAATGGCTATCTGAAAAGGAAGTTTATGTGGAGCACCCGACGGGGTTTGTTAATCCATAATTGAAAACTCATGTGTTAAGCTAAAAAATGTGTTCTTGGTGTCAATACCAAGCATTCTAAAGATAAGGAAGGAGAAGCCGTTGATCAGAATCTTTATCGAAGTATTATTAGAGGTTTGTTGTATATAACTGCGAGTCATCCTGATATTTCTTATAGTGTTGGTTTTTGTGCTAGATTTCAATCTTTGCCTAAATAATCACATTTGAAAGATATCAAGAGAATCTTGAAGTATGTTAGTCACACACCCATCTTTAGAATCTCTTTTAGTAAAAGTTCTAACATGCATTTGGTTGGATATTGTGATGCTGATTGGCAGGAAACTGTGATGGTCGAAAAGGTACTTCAGAAGGTTGTTCCTTTATAGGAGGTAACATGGTATCTTGGTTGGGCAAGAAACAAAATTCTATTTCCTTGTCCTCAACAGAGGTAGAGTATATTGCAGATGGCAGTTGTTGCACAGAACTTTTGTGGATGGAATAAATGTTGGATGATTATGGAGTAACACAAAAGGAGTTAGTCATGTTATGTGACAATCAAAGTGAAATTGACATCTCTAAGAATCTTGTACAACACTCACGGACCAACTATATTGACATTCGTCATCATTTCATTCGTGAGTTGGTGGAACAAAAGGTCATAAGTTTGGAGTATGTATCAAGTTCTAAATAATTTGCAGACATATTTACTTAAGCCATTGAATTGTTTATGGTTTGATGAATTGAAGAAAGCCATCGGTCTTTGCATTGTGTGAATTCACGTCTCATTTTTTCGCACAATATAGGTTATGTTTATTAATTTTCTTTTTCTATTGGTATTCTGAATTTTTGGTTTTCTTTTATTGGATTTCTCGTTTCCTTTATTATTTTAAAAGGGGAAATTATGAAAAAAATTATTATTTTATGATAAGTGTTATAGGGATTTATTCTTCTTTGAATTTCTATTTGATATGGACTTCATATTAGTGTTTGTGTTCTAAAGGAGTATTCACTTATCTGTTTGCTTATCTATCTATGTCGATTGGCATTCTTTTTTTCCTAGGATTCTTTAATGAGTATTTTAAGGAGTTAGTGGGTCTTTAATTTTTCTCATTATCACTCTCTCTCTTTCACCATCCCCTCGGCTTCTCTCAAATAAAACCCTTGTTGATTCCACTCCAACACAAGTTCAGCCTCCTTCGTCCCTTCCTGGTTTGATAGCTTCGACTGCTGCTCTGCTTGAATCTGGGTCGAAGAACGAGACCCCTACACCCTCTGAACAAGGCAAAGAATCAATCTCTGACTCTTGAAATGGTAATTGGGACTTCAGCTGAAAATACACCTTCTGGTAACTTTCCTATTCATACTCCTATAATTGGTGTTGACTCAAGTAGTGTTGTGTGTGCTAGTTCAATACCTTTGAATGTTAATCCTATTTCTATTGATTTGCCTACTAATTTATCTATGATTGGAAATAAACCTTTCGTGCTGGCTCAAGTTAAAGAATTGTTGAAGTCTCATGGGAATATGTTACATAGTTTAAGTGTTGTTAGGTCGTCTAGTCAATAACAGGCTTTATCTCATGCAAGACCTGTCGTTAGCAAATGTAGAGCATTCTGGTTTGTTGATAGTGAGGATCATGATCATAGTGCTGATGAAAGATGATTTAATTGCGGTAACAATTGTGAAAGGGAAAGGAATAGAACGAGTTAGAGAGTCAGCTAGGATCAAAGAGTTATCAGAAACTGGCAAGAAGTTTAAATTGTCTAAAACAAAGATTGACCGTATTGCTATTGAAAGAGCTTTTAATGATATCTTCTATGATAATTTTCGGGTTAAGAAGCATGCTGTTGTCAAGTCTAGGGGCATAATTATTGAGAACTGTTTTTCTGAAGAAAGTTTAACATAAATTAGCTTGGTTGATTTACTTGTGTCTGCAAGACTACATAATTCTACCTGTTTTGTTAAAGAATACAATGAGACTCTTGTCCATGAATGTTATGCTAATTTGGAGGAAGATATTTCTTATGTTAGATCAAGTTTTCATGATGTGATTGATGTAAGGAAAGAAATTGTGGATTTTAATGTTGAAGAATTATCTGCCTTTTTAGGTATTCTTGTTTATCATGATATTGAAGGGTCTATGTTGAAAGAAGAAATTGACATGGACGTAGTTACAAAGGAACTCCAAGGAGGATTTAAGGTTGTGTGGCCAGGAGAAGGAAAGTTGATATCATTAGCTTTGACATTGAAATATTTTTTACTATACAAAATTTCATGCACAAATTAGATTCAAACAACAAATATGTCAATGTAATCTAGAGATAGAGTAGTGATGTGCTTTTTACTTAGGTGTGGAAAACCTTTCAACACGCGATAGACTGTGTGTGATCATATCACACAGCTCAACATTGTTAAGGAAGAGCCCACAAAGAAACTTCTCTTTTCTTGTTTAATCTATGAGTATCTTTCTAGCTGTCTGATTGCACAATATTCTTCTGACATTATTGTTTTAGATCTTGGAGAAAAGAAAGTCACAAAGAAAGCTGAGGCAGACATTAGAAAGGCAAGTGAAGCTAAAGCTAGAGCAAGACAATCACCTAAACCCTCCAAGTCAAAGCAACCTATTCCTATTTTCACTTTGACTGATCATTAGAATTATGTTGACAGAGGTCAGTTCTAGGAACTTCAACAGTAAGTGATTGCTCTTCAATGACATTTGTTGCAACTTCGTGTTGAGTTTGCTATTTATAAGAAGACTCATCATTAACTTTGACATTTCTAAATCAAAAAGGTGGAGTAACACTTTAGAGGTAGCTTCAGGCTTTTTTACGGTGGATATTTCTTATGAATATTTTGTTCCTTTGTTTATGCTTCATGCTACTGGACATTATTGTTTACTTTTCTGGATATTTTAGTTTCTTTGGTTTTCTTAGGTCTTATGTTGGATTTTCATTTTGTGTTATTATAATGTTTAACATAATTTTGTTGCTAATTCGGATATTCTTTTTGTCATGTTTGTTTTCATTATGCTATTAGAATATTTTTGACTTAGTCCTATGTTATGGGTTGGAATTTCTTATATCTGTGTTGAAGAGTATGTGTTGATTGACTGATACTTTGATGTTGTCAGACTTATGATTGACTCAAATAAGTTTTGCTAATGCTGTTATAAGGGACTTGGTTTTGAACTAAACAATTCCAAAAGGGGAGAATGTTAGAAAATTTAATTTCCTAAAGTTATGTTGAGATATGTGTTGGCATAGTTTGTTATTATCTTAGTAAAGTTTTTTTTTTTAAACTAGGCATTTTTATCTCCTTATTCTTATCTCTATATTGCTCCAAGATAATCTTTGAAGAGTTAAACATTTATCTAGAAGATTTGCATTTGAAGATTGGAATCTTTGGAGATTAGTTGCTGCAGCTTATGTGAAGACTTAGAGTTAGAATAGGAGTTTTTTCTCTTATTGTGAAGTTTCTTTGCAGCTATTTATTTGGAGGTTCTTGGACTATTGCCATTAAGCAATTTGGAGTGCATACATATATTAGAGTAGTGAGAAAGTTCGGAAATTTTTAGAAGACATGCTTGCTGAAAATCAACTTGTTACTGCCTTATATTGTGTTCCTGTAATTCACCCAACACTATTGTATTTTCAGTGTTGAATTGTAATAGTTAGTGGATTGGGTTGTTTAGTTTATTTATGGAAATCTTGTATTGTTGCTGGGGGTACTAGACCGAGTGATAACAGTCTAATACGTAACTCGTTGTGACTCATGCAACTTGAGTTTGTTGCTGGTGTTGGAGTTTTTTACTTGTTAAGAGTTATACAAACCTTTGCCTTATATTTCTCTTATGATAGTGAATTGGATCAATGATCATAGCAACGTAGATGTAGGCTTTTATAGTTGAACTGTGTTACGATTCTCCTTGTCTTTATTGCTTAACTTTTATGTTGCGTTAATTATGTTGACAACACGTTTTATTTCTCTTAATAGAACACAGACAAAATTTTTCAAAAGTTGGTCTAAGAGTTTAACACTGCTTAAAGTGTGTTAAGCTTGCTTTCAACCTCTTTGTTTTTAAAGTTAAATGTATTTTATTAGCTTTTGTAATTTCAAATATGTTCTAAAGTTTGGAGTTTTCAGTATTTGCAAAAATGCTCATAAATGATAATCTTTTTAAAATTATGGATTTGCCCTAGATATTGAACTTTTAATTAACCTTTACTCTTATATATTTTTAGGTAGTAGATTTTCTAAATGCTTGTTCATTCCCAGAAATTAGTGTTTGTCCTTCTCTTACTGAGTAGTCGTATTCCTTTCCAGTATGTTCTCTTCTTTCAGTTCAGGCTAAGAATGAGCGCGAGAAAGAGCCTGGAGAGGTGATCGAGTTTTGGATGGGGAAAGCTTGGTTTGGTATAACTTTTAACAAAAAATTGTTACCCTTTCTATTAGTTTCGACAAAGTTTAATCTATTGTTTCATTTCAACAAAGTTTTGTTTAGACTAGATTTTTTATTAAGTATTTGCTACCTTTAGGTTTTTATCTCTTATGAATGACATTTTCCTTTCAAATATTTAATTTGGAATTCCTTTGAAATAGCTTTAATGCAAAATGACTATTTTACAATTATTTTAAGTTTTGAGCTTTGTGTCTTTTCAAGCATGATGTGTCTGTCTTGGATTCTTGACAAGCATTGATACTGGGAATACAACTCTACTATACTTCGGGGGACCCAGAATAACAATTTCATAAGAATATGATGTCGTATTGTGCGTAGCGGTGTTGTCATGATACTAGCTACCAGAGTCGGGGCACAAGATCCCACTGAAGTGGGGAAAATTCTGTATGATGTAGTGTATTAAATAATAAGTGCATCAACTTATATTTTAATTGTAAGCCCACTCGCTACACACAACAGTCTTAGAGACCAACATTAGTACTTTATAATCTTTTAGTTAATTTTTTAATCTCAATCCCTGACTCCTAAGTGAACTAGACATCTGCACAAATGCATACTTAGTCTTTGCTTTTAGTTTTACTTTATCCTTAGTTCTACCAATAGCCTTCATTTTCCATTCGTTCTTCCCTGTTCTTTATATTTGACTCGTCCAATTCTTCTCTACTCAAGTATCCACTGACTAACTCCTCGAAATTTCGGCTTAGTTCTTCAGTTTATATTCTAATTCTCCTCTACTCAAGAATCCACAAACCCAACTCCCCACTCATCAAGATTAATGTTTTTTTGCCACTTTATGAGACCCAGTTGTCCAAGTATCTATGACTAAAGAAAAAGCAGGAGTGTCAAACAGAGAATTGTGAATGTTCACCTGCTAACCTTAGGGTACTCTTTGCTTGGTCACCGGTTATATTGTTTAGCAGCATGGCCAACCTATCTTAGCTCCTGCTTTGTCGCCCATCCTGTCATATTGTTGTCATCGCGACCTGAAGAAAATTAATTGCAACCTTAACCGAGTTGGTTGTCCATCACGACTGCATCCTCTGTCAGTAGAGGCTGTGCCACTTTTCTCGCCACTCCTTCTTGCCCTATCCCGGCACCATATCAAGTAACCCACCAGTTGGAAGCACGACTTAGCCTCATGGATGAGCTTCAAAGAAGTGAATACAAGTGCTTGTGAGTTTAGCCCAGACTTCAATGCCGCAAAGGCCACTCCTTCAATGCATTCATCAGCGGCTTTAACAAGGTGATGATACTTCTTTTCCTTAGTTATCATTGCATAGAATTGCTTGATGTTGGGCGAAGGTTCCATTTGTAAAATACATGACCTTACTCTAGCAAAAACAGAATCATTCAAATCTGTAAAAGGTTGATGGATGCTTTTTCTTCAAATCTCTTTGTGAGTTCAGAATTTAATCCACAAGTACACTAGCGAATTGTTCGTAATTTGCCAACTCGTCCCAAAGTTTCTTTAATTGTGCATATATCATAGTACTCCCGAGTTTTTTTTTAATTTTTTTGTAATTAACCAAAGTAGATTTAATCTCATGTTTTCGTGGTCCATTACCAACCAGAAAATGCGCTTTCAAATTTTCATAGAGTTCATCGACTCTTTCATAGTAAAGGATAGTAGTCTTTAAACTTGGTTTAACAGTATTTCGGATACAAGCCAATGATAGCATTAATAGTTTATCATTCTTCCTCTCGATCTGTCCCTGCTTTTGGATAAGTTTGTCAATGAATATTCATTTTTCCTTCGCATGCAATGCTATGTACATTACTTTTGCCAACTCATTCCAATTTTCATCCTTGAATGGGACTTCAGAAATGATTAGTCCAAGATTGTCTGAAGATGCTAGATAGTAGGAATCTTTCTTTGTTACATAGTCGATAATATAGTTGTCGTCCTTCATGTCAACTATTATACTTGTTTTCATTTTATTTTTACTGCTCATCTTGATGGCTACTCTAATACCATGAAAAATTATAAGCGAAAAAACTTCGTTAAATGTTGTATTTCTTTGTGCCATAAATTGGCTAATATATAAAAACCCTAATAGCTAGAAGTAAGGAAATTACATACAAATTGTAACTACAATATTTAGGAGATAATTATGACAACTATGGGAGGAAACATACTAAATAGTTGAGAAGACTATCAAGGCTAGAATCATGGCTAATAAAAACTTAATCCATATTGACACATGTCCTCGTTATACGTGTTAGAAAATCTTTGATAAAATAAAGTATTATCAAAGTGTAACTCCTTGCTTTGATTATTTCTTTAACGTTTTGTTATTCCAAATTGAATGGAGAGAAGTCACACAGTATTGAGTAAAACAGAGCAAATTGGAGCAATGCATAGCCAACATTTTATTCAACTAAAAAGGATCAAATTTCTACACACTAATTCTGGATAGGGCTCCCTTTCTCTTTATTTGGCTAATACATCACACAAGAGACTAGAGACATAAATTAATTTACTACACAAGAAATAAATCTCTATAAGTTTTTTTCCCCAAAATTTCTCTAGCTCTCAAGCTTCTTGTAGATGACATGAGAACCAAACTGGGGTTGAACTGTGAGAATAGTAAAAGGAGCATGAACATAGGATGGAGCAACATCAAACTTGAAGCGTTGTAAAATCATTGCCAATCCTAATTTTGCTTGCAGAAGTGCAAAGTTTTGGCCAAGACAAACCCTAGGTCCCCAGCTGAATGGCAAATATGTTACATTGTTCTTGGTTGCATTGGCAACTCCATCAACAAATCTCATTGGGTTGAATTCCATTGCATCTTCTCCCCAAATGCTCTTCTCTCTGTGAAGCATTACTGTCGGCAACATCACTTGTGTTCCTGCAGGGATTGTGTACGACCCTAACTTTGTGTCCTTGTGGACAATCTTTGTTAGATCAATCACTGGTGGGTACAACCTTAGAACCTCGTACAAGATCATAGACACCTGAAAAAATAAACATCAACATTGTATGAATACTCAATGATTTAGTTTGAGAAAAGTGAATAATTTTTCTTAAAAACTTTAATTTTACTTCAGATAGTGTGGCAAGTTATTTCATGAAACCTTACATATTTGAGGTGATTTAAGCGTTCAAACTCAGGTTTATTCTTGCCAAAGGCTTGGAGAACTTCTTCTCTGGCTCGTTCTTGCCACTCAGGGTGCTTGCTCAATAAGATGGTGGTCCATGTCAGTAAAACTCCAGTAGTTTCTTGACCAGCAAAGTAGAACAATTTGCACTCCTCAATTACATCATTGATTGACATTCCACCATCCTTCTTGTTTCCTTGCTTTTGAATTTCTTGAATGTTTGATTCCAACAATACTCCCAGCAAGTCATCCTCACCTGGCTCTCCAGCCTTCAAAGCCTTCATTCTCTTGTTGATGATGAACCTTAGCATATCTGTGATCTCTTTGTTAATTTCTTTCATCCTCTTGTTCCTCTTGGTTGGCAAGTAGCTGCAATATCACAACAATATATCAACAATTTCTATAATGTTTTGGCCTATATCAAAGTCTCAAAATCTGAAATAATATTATTAAACCTCCATCCTGGAATGTAGACATCTCTCATGCAGTCAATTGTGAGATCCATGAGTTCTTTCAATAGTCTGAAGATTTTGCCTCCTTCTTCATATGTGCTACCAAATGCAACCTTTGAAATCACATCACTTGTTAAAACATCAAACGTGGGAAAGATATCAACTTCATGGGATCCTTGTTTTTCAGCTATTTTCTCCCATTTGGTCAACATGTCATGGTAGCATATGGCAAAAGCTGGCAGCATTGACTGTAATAACAATCAAATAACAAAGAAAAACTCCAAAATTAATATACATCTCTTTTTTCCACTAATTTTCTAGCCTTAATCATATTATTTGTTTCATTTGCGTATATACGATTTTTCACTTGTCACAATATAAAAAATTAAGATATTATTTAATAATATGTTTTCAATAATTATACCCTTGAATCAAAATATAAAAATGTACCACATAAAGAGTATTTTAGTCCATATAACAAAAAAAGACATGAATTTATGTGTTTTCTTATGCAATTTCCACGGAAAGAACCGGAAATCAATACCTTTAGTTTCTCAAGAGTGAAGGCAGGGGAAATAATTCTTCTGTGTTTTGACCATTTTGCACCCTCAAAGCTTCCAACTCCGGTGAGAAGGAACTTAACAAGGGGATTGTGAACATCAAAGTTCTTTTGGTATTTGCTTGAGTGGGTCAATACTTCCTTAATAAGTTCAGGTTCCATAACATGAATTCTTGGAATCCTTCCCATCCATGTAAAGGAATTCCTACCTGCGACAGGAAAGCCGCCATGTTGTGAAAAGTCTACCTCTCAATAATTATTTTTTTGTTTTTTTTAGGAAAACTTTGTGACAAATTTCAATACTTTTAACATTTTCATAAAAAAAAAAAAAAATGAATAGAAATGTCAAGAACCGTGGTCCAACTTTTAATTAGTCTTTGTCCTTTGTGTAATCACTTCAAAATAATAATACTAAAACCGGCTTATAAAGACATAATAGTAGTAAGTTTATAATAAAGGCGTTTGTCTTTTCTACTTCATTTCTTGATCCAACTACCCTTTCCAATCCATATAAAATTACTTACACGTTTATATAATTGGCAAAATTGTCCTATGTATATAGATTTCTATGTATAATATAATATCATATCTTCTGCCTAATCTTTCAAAAGGACAAATCTTCTTTTGAGGAGTGAACATATTTGTTACCAACCTTTGCTAGATCTTTCATGGATATCTGTGGTTATGAAAACTTTTACTCCCTCCATCTTCTTCTCTTTTCTTGTTTTTTACTTGTCGTAACCAAAAATTTCTCAACATTTATAAATATATATATATATAAACTCATCTGGTATTTTATATTAACTTAATTCTTCATACTAGTCTCCTAATTTATTGATTTTACTTAGAAAAATTGAGTAGTGTAGAAAAATAAATATTTTTTTTAAATAATTCGTATAAAAAAATATTGATTAATTAATACTATGCAATTTTTTATAAAAGAATAACAAAATGACTCATCGAGTTCTGTTTTCCATAAAATGGTATAATTAAAAAGAAAAACTCACTAAATAACACCTTATTTTTTTGTGATAAGTAAATAAAATAACTCACATATGTATGAACTATGACAAGTAAAGAAATTGAAAGAACAGCTCTGTGGAATATCTCAAAATCAGGAAAATTTAATAAAAGGATTCATAGATTTTTATGCAGATAATACAAAAACAAACATACCGTAAGTATTGATAGTGTGGTTAATATGTGGCATGAGGCGAGGAACAATATCATTGTTGAACTCCATGGGTTTAGACAAGGCTTCTTGATGCATTTTTCCACTCTCCTTAACATCTCCAACCAAGAATCTATAAGGATTTCCTCTAAAACCTTGCTGCCTTAGACGTTTCTCGATCCTCTTAGGAGTAAACCATGCCCAATCCAACACTCTCCATGCCCAAGCCATTACCAATGCAAAAATAGTGGCAGCAATTGCCTTTCTAATGGTATCCATATCCATCTCCATTTCTTAAAATGAAGAGCAAAGCTTTACAAGCTCACTCTTCTGCGAGAAGGGAAATGGAGAGAAAGAAGTAGTGTTTGTTTTATTGAGGGGTGAAGAGGCCTAGAAGACGTATATTATTTATAGTACGTGTCCAATGTAATAAGTCTCACCTACTCACCTTGAAAAATATTTATAAAACAAATTATTGGCGATGTGAATTAGCTATATTATGAAACACGTGCTATGACAAGTGAAATTATGGACTGGTCCCCAATGTTAGGATGATTTGGTCATTTAGTCACACAAATTTATTTTCAGTAGTACTTATGAGTGTGCGTGATCTGCGGTTCAAAGAAAAGAACACCGGTCAATAATGAGCGCCTAAGGATCCGGTGGGCTTATTTGCTGGTAAGGAATACTACTCATATTCCTGGAAAAATAAAAACAAAGAATACCGCTCGCCTTTTTTTTGTTTTTTAAAGGAAAAGAATATCGTTCTCAGTGACATGACATTTATGACGTGGCTACGGGACGCTTCTTTTGGTTAATATTTACGAGATTGTCATCAAAATAACACAAATGTTAAATTACGCATATAGTCGATTTTTAATGCAAATAAAAACTTTAAATTTTAATTATTAATTTTTTTTAAAAATATTTTATTTAATCATTTTATAATTATTATATTTATTTTATTTTATTTATTTTTGTGCAAATTTTTAAAGAGCAATGGAAAATAAAGATTTCATCTTAAATTTGGTAAAGGAAAGAAAGTGTGTGCATGGTCATTAAGGAAGAGAACATAAAAAAGATAACAATAAAGCATATTACCTGCTAAATCCTTGAATGATTAGAAATTTACTTTTGTTTTGTTTATATATAGAAGAGACGCACAAGAAGATTTTTACTATTGCTTTTGGTTTTCTTCGAAGAGCAGCAGCAAACAAATTAAAGGAGAGAATAAATTATGATCTACTCTAAGAATTTGGTTCTTTCTTTCTCTTCAATTATGAACTAAATTTTCTTTTTTAGAATTTTGATGAAACTCTAGCCATGTAATTTTTGTTTATCTTATTCGGAATATTTATTATATTATCTATGCAATTACATATCTAGAGATGTTTCTTGATTTGATGCAATTAATTCTTTGTGATTGTTCTCGTAGAATAATTATTTAGGTTAATAGATACTTTTGTCTATGCTTAGTTCTTGTAGTCTTGAGTATGAGAGATATGTGATTTTTACAAGTATATTGTGGGTTTTAGAATTGAATAGTTCATGCTAATTTTAGATGATTTATGTTATAGAATCGAATAAGTCATACTAATGGTTAGATGGGTTATGTCATGCATTTAAGTACAATATATTTCTTTAGTGAATCGAAGCTTGTAGGCTAGATCATCACATAAAGGTTTAATCGTTTCTCCTAAACAAAATTAAATCATTGTTATATAGGCTAGTGGTGGATTCAAGATGCTAAATCATCTTCCTCATTAAGCTCTTGCTAGTTTTTATTTAATTGATTTTATTTATTAGTTTTACTTAATTTAGGAATAATTTTTAGATAATAAAATTTAATTCTTCATTTTATAAAATTAATTCAGGAATATAATAATTTAAGGAGTTAAGTCTTTCTCTATGGTTAGATACCCTTATACTGTCGAATTACATTGATCTTGTGCGCTTGCAAATATTGTATTTAAAGATTAGCTAGAAAAATCCGACCACTTAAAATGAAGTAGATAAATTACACGTCAAAATATAAAATTTATGTGAGAAAAATTTTCAATTTCAATTGAACACTCTCTCTCTCTCTCTCTCCTCTCTAAGTTTTTAATATACCTGAAAACTTCAAACGACGATCCGATAAAATCAAACTGTTAAAAATTGTAAAAAAGGTAGATTAGTATATCGTTTTATACTCGTTTATTTACATTTTTAGCCATTTAAAAATTAAAAAATGTACCAAAAATGAAAAAATATTAGTTGATGCAGGTTCCTGGTTATTGGCGCTAACTGATGGCGCGGATCAAAAGTTCCTTTTATGAAGTGATCGCGTGGGTTCATGGTCACCGGCTCCAAGGACTGAAGTGGAAGAATAAATCAATTTCCGATTGCCGGTGCCTAGCGATGGCGTAGACCGAAGACACCTTGCGCCAAGGCCTGGCGTTGGATACCAAATGGTCACGCCAAAGCTTGGGAAGAGAAATTTTTTTATTTTTTTTAGTGAATTATTTTTATTTTATTAAATTTGTTACATAATTTGTTGTACTAATTGTTTTTATATTATTATGTTAATTTTTTTAGTTAATTTTATATTATAACGTGTACATGTTAGTGTTGATTAAACTTGTTAATGTCCTGATTATTTAGATATATATATTATGTTACTCGTTAATTTTATTAATATTTATGATTACTCTACAATGTTTATGAATTATTTAATTGTTAATATTTTATTTATGGTGAATGACTTAGTGTGAATTATTTAATTACTTATTAATTTTTAGATGATTGCAATGATGATTATTAATTATTTAATTATTAGTTTTGGGATTACCTTTAAAAAACAACGAAAGTTAATTTAATAAAATTTAAGGGAAAATAATAACTTTAACCAAAGTTAATTTAAAAATATTTCAAGGGAAATAATAATTTTAGTTATTTAGCCATATACTATAAATTGAATGTAATTTAGTGAGAAATAAAATATATTAAAATTTACTATAATTAATAACTAATTATTTAATTGATTACAATTGAATAATTAATAATTAATTATTGAACTGATTTAGTTTTAACATATAATTAATAATAAAAATAATAATAATTTAAATAGTAATACAATAATTTATTAATTTAATAATAATAAATAATTTACTATGGTTATTTTAAAATTTTAGATAGATCGTGAACAGCAGAGACAACAGAGAGATGATAATTTAGGACTTGTAGTAAATAGGAGTGGTCGTACTCGTGGTCATACCATTATAGCTACATCCCGAGGATTGAGGGGTAGGCATAGCGTTTTTAAAATACCTAGTACTCCTGCCCTTCTTGATCCTATTGGTCTGGAGTATTCGATCCAACTTCCTCCTATTCCCAGTAGGGTTTGTATACTTCACAACTCTTATACACTACTACCATATCAGTCATTTGCACAGCCT
The DNA here is from genome assembly GCA_028651295.1 of Catharanthus roseus. Lineage (NCBI taxonomy): Eukaryota > Viridiplantae > Streptophyta > Magnoliopsida > Gentianales > Apocynaceae > Catharanthus > Catharanthus roseus. The sequence continues at coordinate 44,304,532 of JAPQWS010000159.1, forward strand.
ACTTACCATTGCCCACCCTTATCTTCCTATTACTAGTATGAGTCATCTACTGTTCCTGGTTATTACCAGTTTCCTGTATAGCACCCTTATATTGCTGGTTCAGATTCGTTCTTAGGTTCGTCGTTCATAGACGAGGTGTTGTTAGGATTTCTAGCTATTTCCCCCAACAACAACCAGCACGTGGATTATTATAGGAGCTCTGACATATACCAGCCTATACACTTGGGTCAAGAGAGCATGATGGGGATGAGAATCGCAAGGAGATAGTTTAGGTAGGGGGAGATGACATGGATGTTCAGGGTGACGACTTAGAGGATGAGTTGGAGCACATAGAGGGTGAGGGAGAGGAGGACGTGGATATGGGGAGTGGGGGACGATTCCCGAGGTTTGTCCACTGCCATCTATGAGTAGGCCTGGTAGGGGGAAATGAGTTAGGTTTCTACGAGATATAGCTAGATCTGTGGTGGGGTTTGTCAGGCCGTCCCGTCCTTTATCAGGACGATGTGTTGAGCCCAACATTGCTGAGGGTTTGAGTGCGGGGAAGAAGAAGGCGAAGAAAGGTGATGGCTATTTTTGGATACAGAGAGGACCAGCTCCTGGAGGTCCATAGGATGCAAAGATCATGCCATTACACGGGGAACATGTTGCCGTGGAGAGGTAAATTTCTATAATTTTTTTAATATATGTATTTCACTTCATTTTATAGTGTTTTAATTAATTAAATGTATTATCTTGCAATTTATAATGTGCTTTTGTATATTTTTTTATTATTGTAATATGCAAGAGAGACCTACGTTAAGGTTACGTGACCGTCATTCCACACTTACCTCATGGACACCAAATGATCCTGATGTGAGACAGCGGACAGCTACATCAAGACTTGTCCATCTACAGTCCTATACGTTCCAGATAGTCATAGTGCACGTTTGAGCGCATTTGTTGAGATATGGCAACCGAATAGCAACTCATTACGTATGCCTTTTGGTCAGATGACTATCACTCTACAGGACATAGAGCTCATTCTCGACATACCTGCATATGGTGATGCTGCTACCGGTGAGATGATACCACACGCACAGCTCATCACATTAGTGAATCGGGACCCTGGTATCATTCTCACTAGTAGAGGTGATTCTCAGCGTGGGATTCCACAGGCATCTATTGCAGCTACTGGTAATGATCAAGAGCTTCGTGTGGATATTAGAGCATCTTGTTACGTGATATCTGTGATCGGAAATTCCATATTCACTGTCAAGAGCGGCAAACGTCGTACCTTTCCATCTATAGCCTTTAGTGAAGAACCTTCGGAGGTGCAGCAGGATGGTTTGGGGTGGTGCAGTTCTAGCGTGGCTATACAGGAATCTGGGTCAGGCGTCGCGCACTGATGCAAGAGACTTAGGAGCCTGCTACTCACTATAGAAGGTATGTATAATGATTTATTTAACATAATACTTTTTTGGATTTTTATAATTCATATATGTATTATATCAATGATTATATGACCTTTATCTTTTAGGCATGGATATACTTTTATATTTCAATGTTTGCATCACCAATGAGACCTGGTATAGTTGCCTGCGGTCCGTGTATCTAGCAGTTTGAGTTATTAGGGAATACACATGGTAGTTCTGTGTTGGACTATCATTTGTGGTTGGATATCATGAGAGTGGTTGAGGTTCGGTGGAGCCGTACACGACTCAGGAGATACCATGGATCAGTAGCCTTCTTCTATACTGTGTAGCCGCAAATGCCTGAGAAGTGTATATGATAGTTCAGTTGGTTGTAGGGTATTCCCACTCCTCGTATTATCCCGCCACGCGAGCGTCGTCGACCGACTATCACGAAGATTAGGTATGTCGTGGAGCACACATTTGTAGCAGTCTACTGGGATGACGCGGTGAGCCGTAGTATAGATCTAGAGTCTATGAGACGGCTTGCGATGCCTCCTTATGCTATCATGGCTCGCTACATGGACCGCTATCTATTCTTGACTCACCCACAGATTTAGAATCCTGATAGACTACTTCCCGACCCGGTTTACTCGTCACATCCTCCCATTCCAGTTGTTGTGATCCTTGATGCATTGATCCATATATTAGCGATGATGATCCTAAGGATGTGGGTACAAGTCCTGCGAGATTCTTAGAGATCTCTCGGATTGTTGGTATGTATCGAGACCTTTGTTTTTGGATTTCAACTTCATTTATTGTAGTCCTTTTTTATGCATTTCTTGTGTTGTATTGCTACTCATTTTAGTATGTAATTGTTATTGTATATTTATTCATTTTCTACTATTAAAAATAAATTAAGTAATGCAACGAGTAATAATAATTATAACATCAATAGTGCCAATCTACTAATAAATAATATTATAATAATTAATATCTCGATTAATTATATTTAGGTTAGGAAGACCATATTATGGAGGAAATTCACTAACATACAATTCGTGTCACTCCGCTAAATGATTACTCAAAGAGACACACCCACTACTTACATTACTCAGACACCACTACGACCACTGTTGGCATACAGGTGGCAAGAGAAAGTTATTTTCATGTGTAGCTGCAATAAAAAAACAAAAAAATAATTAATAAATATGTTAGATGTCCAGTGCAATTTAATATACGAAATAATAAACAATCCCAAAAAAGACGTAAAATTTAAATGTAAAAACTTACTACGGTAAAGAGTTCACTATCTGCCAAATGTCCGATGACAATGGTGTCTCTGACGTTGTCTGCACTGAATAAAATGACATAAATTAAATGTGTTTGCCGCGAGGATGAGATGATCAGGTACATCCATCCAGCAACGCCTCAGTGCAAAACCATTCCAATATACACAACTGTGAAGAATCTCATAGAACCTCTCCACCGCCACCAAAGAAATTCAAATACAAATCTCATTTATCGTGTATCTCATTTCGTGTATGTCTGTGCACTTTAGGCCAATAATTTTATTGCCGAATAAAAAATAGGATATCACCCAAAACCCACAGTTTCCATCTCCTTCTAAAATTTTCTAATCTACAATGCAAGGGTAAACGAATTTGTAGACAGCTCCTGCATACGGGAACTCAAGAGAACTCGACGTATCCTCGACCGACACAGATGACAGCCCAAGCTCGGTACCCCTATTGCAGCCTCTACCTCGACTTCCCAAGCACACGTGGCGACCTCCCTCTTCCACAAGAACTCGTACCAAACCTAGATCTAGAACTCGATCCTGATCCAGGCTTGCAGTGTGATTTATTCCTCTTAGTAAAGTCTGTCTTACGTCTTCCTTTAGTAAACATCGTGAGTGGCGCATCCGAAACTGGACCCTCTGGATTAAACGAGATAACAAAATGTAAGATATTTTGGGCAGCTCGACACAACTCCATAACCTATAATAAATATAAACCACATAACATATTAAAGAATACATATGCCATGAAATTATGTATTTTTTATAAATTAAAAGAATATTTATACAAAATTTTAATTAATATTTAAAAGCTTTTAGATAAACGAACCTCGAACAGTGGCAACGTAGAATACTCCGAAAGAATACCCGTAAAATCATACAATTGTTTCTAAAGATTATCTCCTTCACAGATAGTTGTCCTCCTATTCCTGATAACCCATTTATTTCGAGCGACCTCTAAAAAAAAGTAAACATTCTCCAACATTAGTGGAATATAAATCTGTTATCATTTGAGTAACTCGCATGAACAAGGGAGCATGTACAACGTTTTAACCCAGTGTATGCACAGATTCTTTGGATCAGTGAGGATTTTCGGGGCTCTCTTTATCTCATTGTTAATAATTCTCAGCGCCAAATGGCTTACATTGTAACACAGTGAGCTATTACTGGATTACTCTTGTCGTTATCTTACTCTTTCAATCGGGAATATTCAAGGGTGGCTTTAATCTCAGTAATCTATCCCTCAATCAAAGAATATTAGGATAAACTATCACAAATTTGTAGTATTAAACTAAAAATTAACATAATCGTATACTGAAATATATATGAAAAACAATTAACATTAATAATTTTAAAAAATTAAAAAAAACAAAAAAACACGTTCTGACCTACTCGAGCCATGTCCTGGCAAGAGTAAGGGTGACCTCGCGACAGGTATTGTCGCAGACCTTGAAATGGTCATGCCAATACCTAGCACAAAGTCACCCTATCGCACTAGGACATGGCTTGAGTGGGGTCAGAACATGTTTTTTATTTTTTCTCCATTTTTTGGATGATTTTTACCTCAAAATTCATCCTACGTGTAGATAATCTTCAAAGTTGTCCATATTTCACTTCAAATTCTTCAAATGTTCAAATAATTATCACTATTTTTAGAGAGAAGGGGAGAAATTATGTGTATAGGGAGAGAGAGAGAGAGAGAGAGAGAGAGAGAGAGAGAGAGAGAGAGAGAGAGAGAGAAAGTGCTTTTGGGGGGAAATTCAATTTGAACTTTTTCGCGTGTAAATTTTATATTTAGGGCTTAATTTATTATCCTCGGGTGAATATAATCTAGATAAAATAGTCATTATTTTAAAAATATTTATGTTCAGGATGTATTTTTATCAAAGTTTAAGTTGAAAAAAATGAATTTTGTTTCTCGAATCTTATAAAATTAGATTTTTTGTGATTTTTTGTGGAGGAGAAGGTAAGATCCAAAGAAAATGGAGAAAAAATTTTGAGTTGAAAGAGTGTAAATGCACCTTAATTACGTCCTAAATTATTTTTAAAATACATTTATTTAAAATTATTTATAGGATTTTTTTAATATTAGGGTTTAATATATACATATATATTTTATGCATTGAACAGTGAGAGTGTGAATAGAACTTATAATCTATCATATTGCGGGCACAACTTGTATGTGAGTGGGCCATTTTTTAAAAAGAAATTATTGTTATAAGATTTTCTTACATAAAATCTACAAATATTAGCGAATTAATGTCATACTTAATTCGTAACATTTGATTCCTTTTCACAAATGATCTTTAACATTTAATCTTGACTTTTATGTTCCTCAATATATTTTTCGGGCTTCATAAGTAGTCCTTAATATTTCATTGTCACTTTTTTGGTCCTCAACATATTTTTTGGGTTCAGTGAATGGTCCTCCCTAACATTCAATTTCACTTTTATAATCTTTAACATATTTTAGGGCCCCATGAATAGTTCTTAACGTCCAACTTAACACTCTCATAACGTTTGTATTAATTTATTAAGGGTATTAATAGAATAACATAAAATTCATTAACCTGAAAAAAAGAAAGAAAAGAAAACTACAGACATAGATGAATAGGTTCTCTTCTTCATGCCATCACTACTGCTGAGGCATGGCAGCGAAGTTCAGATCTACTCGAGGATGAAGTAGTTAAAGAATTTCTTTGATCTAGGATAATGAGAGATGGGAATGGCATATGAAGCTTTCACATGGTGATTTTTCTAAGGATAGGGACAAAGATTGGGTTTTCAAGAATTAAAACCTCATGCATTTCCAGATTTTTTTTTCCCACAGTAATAAAGAGAGAAGTAGAAAAAATGTACTCTTGCATTCTCCGTCGATTTTGTTAAGTAGAGATTTTGAATGAATTGGAAAGTAGGTGAGGAAGAGGGGAGGAATAAACCCACTTAATCCCTCTAAGAATTTGTGTAGGATTATAGATGGTATGATCTTTTATGTTTATTACTTCTCTTTTGTGTTTCTTATTGTGGGCAAGAAAACAAGTCTGAAAATGCATGAGGTTTTAGCTCTTAAAACCCAATATTTGTCTCTAATCCTTCGCAAAATCACCACCTAAAAGTTTCGTATACTATTCTCATCTCTCATCATCCTCAACTCAAGAAATTCTTGAACTACTTCATCCCCGAGTAGATTCCAATTGAGTTGTCATGGCTAGCAGAGGTAATGACATGAAAAAGATAACATGTTCATTTTTCACTAATGGCTATGTCCTCAAGTTTTCTTTTCTTTTTTTTTTTTTTTAGATTAAAGAGTTTTAAGTTATTCCATTAATACCCCTAATAAATTAACAGAAACATTAAGAGGGTGTTAAGTAGGACGGAAAAGACCATTCATGGAGTCCGAAAATATATTGAGGACCATAAAAGTGAAAATTAAATATTAAGAACCATAGATGAAGCCCGAAAATATATTGAGAACTATAAAGGTAAAAATTAAATGTTAAGGACCATTTCTAAGAGAAAATCGAATCGAATGTTGGGGACTGAATATGATATTAATTCAATATTAGCACATAATGAGCTTTTGTCCCACCTATTTTTTGGAGAAAAATTATACATATTGAGCCCCACGAATATTTAAGGAAAAGTGAATCTCACCATCAAGTACCACTTCGTTGTCATAAATAAAAATTTTGTATAAAATATAAATTTATATTAAATAACCCTCGTAAAATTATATATTATCTTTTTTCCTTTAAAAGACTTTCCTTATTTTTTTCTTATTTGCTCATTGTGTTTTGTGGGAAGAATAGGATTTAAACTCTTTATTTATATAAGCTGCATAATAACATGAAACTCTACAAGTTCGTTTGTAATGATTTACTTGTATATATCAAAAAGCAAATTATTATATTTAAGTATAAATCACTTATAAATATTTTCCTTAACTTGAAAAGGCAATAATACGGTAAACTATTTGTTAAACAAATATTTATTAGTTGTAAATTTTACGATACTCTTACAGTTTTAAAGTTTACTGAACTCTTTTTACATAAATCATTAGAACTCGTAAAAATTAAAAAAAAGTTCGAAATAAATATATTTTATTCTCTTAATTAAAAGAGAGATAGAGAGAAAGGCAGAGAGATGGAGAAGATTACATGTTTATGTTAGCCCTAAGGGCATTAATACTTATGTTTTGATTATGATTAACATATGCTTGTGTGAGTATTTTAGCTAACCCTTCATAGAACAAAAGAAGTACCTGTGAAGTCTCAAAGTCTCAAGCAAAAGATCTTGTTGATGAGGGCAAAATAGAGAAGAAGAGATCAAGCCATGCCAAGATCATTGAAGACATTGAAGGCATTGTCTTTGTTAGAATGAACTAGGTACTATCTTGTAAACTCCCTAGTCTTAGTCTTTGATTAATTGATCATATATGAAGCTCTTCTTATGATTTTCCAAGATGTAATCTTTTGTGAAAATCTAAGTATTCTTGACTAAAGATGTTTTGGAAAGTTTTTCTTCTCTTTAAAATGATTGTCAAAGAATACATGCTTTTGAAACAAGGAAGAAAGTTTTTGTTTAAAAAGAAACTTGGCTAAGGAAAACAAGAATTCGGAAGTCCGGTTTTAAAACCGGTCGTCCGGTTTTTCCAAAGTAAAAATTCAGCAGTCTGTTTTTCAGAAAAACAAGTCCGAATCTTTCTGTCCAAGAATTCGGTCATCCGGTTTTAAAACCGGCAGTCCGATTTTTCTATATATCAAAATTCGGCAGTCCGTTTTCCAAGTCTGAATCTTTCTGTTTTAAAAAACCGGCAGTCCGTTTTCAGGAACCGGTCGTCCGGTTTTTGTTGTTACTGTACAAATTTTACCGTTGCACAGAATGCATCTATCATTTCTGAAAAGCAACGGCTATTGTCTAAAGGCAACGGTCTTGTGCTTCAAAACTCTATATAAACACTTGATTTTCAGCCATAAAAGATACAAGTTTGGGGAAATACTCATTGAGAACATTTAACACTTTTAAAGAGCTTCAAAAATACATTTATTGCAAATTATTTTCAATCCCAAACAAAAATCTTCTTGAGCTTCATTGTTGATCATCCATCAAAGAAGAAGAAAAGAGGTGCTTGTAGAAGTAATCCATTGAGTTGTATCTTCCTCTTCTCAAGCTCATTCGGTAACATTGTTCCTTACTCTTCTTATTCTTTTATTGTGATCAAAGGTTTGTAGAAAACCCTTTGGGTGATCCTTTGATAAATTTGTTGCATTGTCGTGTTTGAGGTTTTTGTGTTAAATGTTAAATCACTTAGGATTGTAGTCTATAATATTCTTGTGCTACCTCCAACCCTGCTACTAGGTCAACTGCGGTTGAGTAGGGCATCTGTGTGCCTCTCGGCACTAAATTATAAGCTCCACAATGAAACATAACCCTAGAACAACACTAACAGGTATACACACAAAGTATGCGAAATACTTAAGTAAATTAGATACTACTAGTGCGCTCATAACACAGGATCTTTAATAAAAAAAACTTCCCATGGTTGGTTTATTATAAAAACAAAAGTATCTTACATCAACAACTTACACGACAACATAAAAAAAACTTTAGAGACGGTTCGAGTCTAAAAAGATAAAACATAAACATATACCCTTCTGGGGAGATTTGATCCAAAAAAACTCTTGGCCTAAAACTTCAGTGGCTTGTTGGGCCCCTGACCGTTCCGAGCTAATCTGAGAAGAAAACATGATATGAAAAAACGTGAGCGTGAACGCTCAGTGAGTGCACGTGTGTGTGTGCGGTATAGTGATTTCTTTAAAATAATGATGATGCAGTTTCACAAAGCAGTTCTTGCAATAATGTAAGAAAACATTCTCTTTTAATGTTTTAACAAAACTGATGCGTGAACCTACATTAGGGTCTCAAGCGCAGCTGGGAAGTCTGAGCGAATCAAGACACATCAGCGCAGCTTCTACGCCCCGAATTTAAAAGAACATGTAATGCAATAGTGGGGCTCCACGGACAAAGTCTGGATCCCCAAAACGAGGCCATCGGAACCAAATTTCGGCATCTCGTAGTCAATACCAGCTAAACACCATACGAGCGCTCGATTACAAACAACCGCACTTCCATATCACTGGTCAAAATAGGCTACAGACTCCTGGGGCACCTACCAGATCCGTCCTGGGGCCAACCTCAGTTTCGAGTCCCTCCTGACTCTCCACTAGGCGACCGTCCCACCGCAGAACATGATGCGATGTCCATGTAAATACCGATTGGGCCACGCCCTCCAGGTACTTCGCCCCTCTTCAAGTGGATCCACCCTTAGAGTCAAAAACCCGTCCACGTCATCGGAAGAGGCCCTAGTACGGGGGACTAGCCACGTACAGTGCAATCCGCTAACGCGTCCGTTCACTTGATTTCCACCAAACTTTAACCCTGGTCGGAATGAGGTTTTCATATGTATTTACAAATCGAAAGTCCAATTGCCCGGCCATCATAACAGATTTAAGTCATAAACATTTCAGAGCATCAAAAATTCTCATCCGCCAGTCATCACATGCTTATGCAAATTTCACAATTATGCCAATGTTAGGCCTATATTCATGCATGTTGAAACATGTAACTTTTCAGGACCAAAGCATCCTTCAGTTTATGCAGCTTTTACAAACATACTATGTTTACATTCATGCATGCCAAATCATATAACTTTTCAAAACAGAGTATTTTTCAACATATAAATATTTACAGAAAACCCGTGTACAGACTAGTCCTTTTTCATAACAACAATAATCTGTTTTAGAAAGACAACATCTATATGAAGCACTTCTCCTATGCACTTCTAATGAATATGTAACACATTGTGGAGAACATCTCCAATTAAGAAAAACATGGCATGTTATACCGTTTCAAAAATAGTAAATATTTTATGATAAGTTTAGAAACCATATTTATATAACTCGTAACTTTTGAAATAACATAATAAAACGAAGGTTGTGGACTCACCTGGATGCAGATTTGGTGCTAAGATCCTACAAATATAGTAATAGAAAAATACTTAATATTTAGGTACCAATCAAATAACCCTATCCCTAAATATAGATATCCAACGAAATAACTTAAGAGATATTTATATATATCTGTATATACGTACTTATAATAATTCTTTAAAAAGATCGAAAATCCTATACTCTTAAAAAAAATATACTTTCCCAAGTAACCATAATTAACTATATACTATATACTAAAAATCCATTTAAAATATTTAAATCCTAAAATAAATAATTAACTTAATATATATATATATATATATATAATCTAACTAGAATTAGATCTCACTATATGCTAAAGCCTAGAAAAAAAAATGGTACACTTAAACTATATATATATATATATATAGATATTATAATGAAAATATAAAGGAAAGGAGAAATATATATATATAAAACTAACATTACATACTAGTGCTGCCTCAAATTGTTCTTGTTGCCAGAACAAATGGCATACACGCCATGCATATATATAGTATACAGTATGGCGGTTAGTGGGGGAAAAAAAGAAAGGAAAAAAAGAAAAAGAAGAGGAGGAATTTGGGGGGGGTGACGGGTGGCTAGGGAGGTGGTGGAATGTTTCTTAGTTGTGAAGTTTTTTTTCTTTTTTGAAACATTATATGAAAATGTTAAGTAGTTAAATTTCTAAAATAGACACACTAGGTATTAAAAATAAAATCCACTTAAAGGCACTATAAACCTTAATAATAAAACCTCAATATAATAAAATTTTACTCTCATTTCTAAATATCTCCAAAATTACCACTAAGTGTCAAAAACACTATACTTCACTACATTAGATCCAAACTCTATTTTCATCAGTTCCGAAATTTTAGGGGTCATGGAAGGTGCTTACTGGGTACGGCATTACAATTCTTTTATAATATTTCTGATAACATTTTATTTGTAGTATGTTTCCTTAAGGTTTACTTTTTACAATTTAAACTTTATATTCTACTTGGTAAATTTTATTAACAAAATATTGCAAAAAGAATGTTACAAATAATTTGAACTAATTTTTTAAAAATATGAAAGTTTATTAAATATTCTCTGCGGCTTCCCTAGTTTTGAATCCGCATCCGCCCAGGTAACAAGTATCCACTTCTAGCCAACTAAGTTACGACATTGCTAGGAATGTCAATCTTTCTAACTCCATGGTAATGTTTCCCTCGATAAGTATTTACCAAATGTTTTTTCTAACAAAATGATATTTTTGTCAGTGTAAATAACTCAAATTTTTGTAAGTTCTAACTTTGCTAAATATTTACTATTTGTGGGACAGACTCCTTAAAAATGGAGCATGTGAAAACCACCGAAGGAAAAAAAAAAAAAAAACAAATACAAAAACCTGTCTGCAAATAGCAACTTTTTCGTAAAATTCATTTGTTTTTTTTTTTTTTTTCTTTAAACCCTGCACCTGCTTCACTCTTTCTCTCACATAAAATTTACTTTCTATAAAAATCAAGAAAAAAAAATCAACAGCTTTCATTTTAATTTCTAATTCAAATGGACAACTAATTCCAAATTCAAGCATTTTTGGCCAAGAGAAATGGCACATACTCGTGCATGTTATATTTTTATAATGAAAATTATCGTTTTACTTCATTTTTAAGCATGTAAACTTATTTATTACCCAGTTAGAATGATTTGATTTCTTAAACTTCATTTTTAAACACGTAAACTTATTTATTACCCAGTTAGAATGATTTGATTTCTTAAACTTCATTTTTAAACACGTAAACTTATTTATTACCCAATTAGAATGATTTGATTTCTAAGATTAAATGCAAACATCTATAAATAGTTTCGAGATAAATTATGTAATAAAAAGTATATATGATAAAATTAGTTAAACATGAATAGTTTCAGGTTATTGTTTACTATTTTCTTTACAGTTCATAAATCTTAAAATATAAATACTTTTACAATACCTCTATTTTATTTACAATTCAAATAAATTTATTTTACCTCTTCTACTTTCCGTTCTATCTCTTACTTCATAAAAATCAAATTAAATACATCATAAAGCTGTATGTACATATATATTGGCGATAATTTATTCTTCAATATAAATTATGTGAAAATGTCACGATAATACCTATATAGTGAGAAAAAAGTTCTGGGTTAAGTCTAAAACCCTTCGAAGTTGGGGATTCAATCAGTTGAGATCTTGAGCTTTGTTTTTGAATGAATAACCCCCACATCATACTCTTAAAAACGATGGAAGTAATCCTATGGTTTTTCAAAATACACGGAGTGAAAAACTTCATATATTTAAGTTTGAAAACTCTCAAAATTGAAGTTTTATCAACACAAAATTGGTAAATTATGTCTATGAAATATTTATGATTTTCAATTTGTAACTATAAAGTTTCTTTTTTCCAGTTTATACCCATAAAATTTTTACGAGTTGCATAAAATAACAATTAAAGAATATCACGAAAGAATTTGTCGACTTTCCACATGCAACTATATATCATGTGTTTTCATTTTAAGGGTATCCTTTTTCCTTTCAAAATGTTAAACAATATACATTTTACCCAAATTATATTGTTCGTGGGTCGAGTTTAACCCGTATTTGATCGAAACAAAATAAATTATCGTTTCAAAGTGACGGGAGCCTTCTGAAAGGACAAAAATGCCTTTACAGCAGCAGCAAATGATAGAATCATTTGTAAAGTTGTCGGATTTTGCCATGATGTTCATTAACTGTCATTTTTTACAGTTAGAAATGGAAAACCATAAATACTTTATGGGTATAATTTGTCAATTTCTCTTTGTCAATTAATGTCATATTTATCAAATGTTCTGGAATAATTATGATTGTACTTGAAAGATTTGAACTTAAATCCCTATTTATCACTCTATTAAAAGATATTTTAGAAATTATTAATTATTTGTATTAATTTTGATAATAAAGGTAGGTTGAAGGTTATTTGTCCAAATAATGTTAAGAATCTTAATTGACCCAATCTTATTTTTAGACTTAACCAAAAAAAATCCCAACAAACAAGCTTCAGAAAAGTGGCGCTGATCTTTTTGCTCATAATTCACGCTAAAAAATAGATATCGAAATCCTCACATTTAAAATTCAGATTTATATGTACAAAGATTGGGAAATAGTTCGACCCACTTTTTAACTAAAATAACTTTGTTTTCGACTGTTCATTTGGAATGGGTTCAAAACATTCCTTCTGATGACCTCATGCCATTTCTTTAGAAATTAATTATATATAATTCTCCTTTTCCATTTAAAAAAAAAAGAAGAAAAGCAAAAAAATATATTAAAATTTTTTTGCTAAGCCACCATTTGCCTCTTGATTTTATTTTATTTAATTTTTAAGATTACCCCGTATGCCTCTTCATTCTTCAAGAGTGGTGGGCTACTGATGAGAGAAGTATATACTTGCTTAGAAAAAGAAAAAAAAAAAAAAAGTATACTTTTTTTCCCTCAAAAAATGAGAGCAGTATATGCTTATAGAGGTCTACAGAAGGCTTTTGCACTTTCCACGTTCAAAGGGTCAATGTAATCTACCATTCACTAATTCCTGAAATTCCCCTCTTGCAGAAATTAATCCAGTATTCTATACTTTTTCTTCTAATACAATATGTCAACAGCTCACGCAAGCAAGAATTGTAACCACTTGTCTGCTGATTATTAAAATTTTCCATGGCCTTTATAGACCGATTGCTTTCTTTCTTTATTGACTCATAGGAGTGTACATTTTTGAATAAGGACATTTGATAAAAATAGAGTTTATCCTTCAAAAAAATAGATACTCAGCGCCCATAGAAACCCTAGAGTCACTATAGTAAAATTGGGGTTAGGCAACACGTAGAAAGCACAATAAAAAAATATATAAATAACACGAAAGTTATTTTATGAAACATATAAATTTGTATTTAGATTTGTCGTATTGAGTTTAACAGTTTATTAGTATGTTTTATTATATTTATAGTGTGACGGTAAGCAATGAAATATAAACAAACATAACGTCATCAGGAATTGTAATTGCTGTAGTTTGGCTTGACGAACCTATATTTGCATAGTTACGTCCGATAAGATAATCCACTAAAACTGATAATATTGTACAAAAAAACATTTAACTCGTTAACATATTCAGTATTTTTCCTAGTAGATGGTACAAACTCCGTCTGCACATTACACGGCTCTATCCACTCTGCGGTTGATTTCTTTGGATCATACCTTCACGTTAATTATATTTAATCTAAACAATTAATTTAATCATCTAATTAAGAAAATGATAACTAATACACCAAATATAAATAAAACTATTAACTAACGAATTTTATACTTCAGAAAATCAATAACCATTTTTTAAAAGAAGAAAATCAATAACAATTAAAAAATTATACTTACTATTTGATAAATAAAAAAATACTCACTTAATCATATTCACAAACTATTTTTTCTTTCCTTAATTTTTAAAAATATATACTTTCTCTAAGCACATTTAGTAAGAATATGTTTATTGGTTATTATTTAGTAATATATCCTTCAAAATTTTATTCTAGGTTGCATTATTTGTTTTAATTAGAGTTTCTATTTTTTTTTTAAAAAAAGATTATTTACATTTCTTTTTTTAAGATAAGTAAAATTTTAAAAGTATATGTATATATCTGAATACTAGCACACAACATTAATAAGTAGGATACAATTACATTATGTATATATATATATATATATATATAGGTAGACAATCCCTATTCAAACTAATATAACATAGTGATTTATACATAAAACTAAAAGTTAAGGGTTCAAATTGAATTTTTTATTTGAATATTTCTTTTATAAATTAAAGTAAATCAAGTAAATATATAAACTATCTATATATATTTATATAAATTAAATATATAAAATACACTAGTGTGTATATTAGTAAAAAAGAAAATCGAGCTTTCGTTATAACACTTCAAGAAAAATAATAGAGAATAAAACTATAGAGTGCCGAAGAGGATGATGAAACTGATTAAAATTACAATATATTTTTTCTTAATTATGAGAGAAAATATATATATGATCAAGTAAAAAAATTTGCCAAACAAATTATGAGTAATAATGACCTCAATGAAAATTTTATTAGTGTGACAATATTTTTTAGTTAAACTAACTAAATCTTTTAATGACACTAGTTTCATCACGATAATTACACATTTGAGTGACAAAGATATTTTCATCATAATAAGTACAGATATCAGTGATAAAACTATATTTTATCCCAAATAAGTTATTAGTTAAAATACTTCAAGGACAAAATAAATTATGTCACTGTTAATGTATTATTATTGACAATTCAATGGGAAAAATATTAAATCATCTGAGATACTGTCATATTAGTGACAAACAAGTAGGTTTTCACAACTAATATGCATAATAGTGCCACTCATTACTTTTTAGACAATAAAGCTCTTATTCGTGAAAAAATGATATTGTAGGCCTTTGGACTTATAAATGTTTCACACTGCTTTCATTTTCGGCCCATATTTTAATCCCTATGATGTATTGATTGGTGGGCCTCACAAAGAAGTCTTGCTGTTACTGCGCTGTTAGACTTCGTTAAAAGATGCCGAGCTAGGATAGGGTTACCCGGCCTGCCCATGGTAACTCGGGACCATTATATATTATTCTCTTTCTTGTCTCTTTGGCTGACCCAAGCGATGCAGCCTTCTTCTTCACTCTTCTCTGAGCCTTCTCTGCAGTGCTATTGCGCGTCTATTGCTCTCCCTTCTCTTTCTTGTTTTTGTCTTTCTTGGTTCATCGGCACCACCTTGCGTGACTGGTTGCCATAGTTGAGTAGGTGTGAGAGAATCGAAATGTGAGAGAGAAAGAGAGAGTCTTCTTCGTTTCTGTGAGGCTCCCATTGCTGAGGGACCTTTGCCGACATTTGCTCGCCGCTGCTGTTCTCGGCCACTGCCGCCTGGACGTGGCTCACTGTCATTCACCGCTGCTCGGCCGCCATCGCTGGCCTCATCCCTTTGCTGCATCCGCTGTTGGATCGGACTTTGCGGCGACAGGTAATCCACTCTTTTTTTCTTTGTGTTTTCTTTTACTGTTTTCACTAACAGTTTTTGCAGCCTTTGGGATCTTCTCTGGCACTATCCAGAGAAGGATTTTTAGCCGAAGAAGAAGATGGTTTTGTTTTAAGTTATAGTTTTAGGATATTTTTCCTTTTGGTTTCCGCTGTGAATCTGTAATAGTAATATTTATGAAAGTTGTAATAGTAATTAGATCCAACAAGTAGTATCAGAGTCCGGAAACGACTACAACCTTTCGGTGCACTCGTCGGCACCGTCAATCGAACCTCTCGGTATTTCAGGCCCACGAGAACTTTTGAGTTCCGTGGATCCGGCTCAGGGAAGTATTGCTAGACTTTTCTGTTTGTTTACATTTTCGGTTATTCTGTTCGGTTCTGTTTTTCAAGTTGGTTTCCGATCTATTGTTTTGTTTGAGTTTTTTTACTACTTTTTGTTTTGATCGCATTTCTGTTCTTTTTTATTGTCTGTTCAGTCCATTTTTTATTTGCTATTTTGTTCGAGTTTTTTGCTATTACTGTTTTTGGATCTTTCTGGTTATATCTGTTACTGTTTTTGGATTATCTTGATTTCGTTATTGTTTCTATTGCGAAACTGTTTCAATTATGTTCTCTCTTTTTTTTTTTTTTTGAAAAATCCAAAACCCAAGCCTGGCTTGAGTCCAAGAGATGTCAAGTAGGTGTGTCTTGGTGTTTTTCAAAATAGTTGTTTACATAGTTCGCATTATTCGTGATTGTTGTCCTTTTTCTGTTATTTGTGTTGTATGGCTGTCGCCAAGCCTGTATCTGTCTATTTCTCTGTTTTCTATTAATTAGTTGCTACTGCATTGTTTCTATTGTGAGATTCATGCATTTCACGTATTTTTACCGTGCTATTTTTTAAAGCAAAATCCGAGTTATTATATTGGTGCGACAAACTTCCTTTTTTTCAAATCTTTTATTTTGTTAGCCATCAATTACTCTTATTTACCATTTAAAACATGTTGATTCCAAAAATTGAAATCGACAAGTTTGTAATATGGTGGAGAAAAATGAAGGTAGTTTTAGTCCAAAATAAAATTGCACCCGCAGTTTGTAGCCCTGAAGTGTATCCGGAGTCTTGGACGGGCGAAATTCTTGCTGAAAAACTTGGTGATACATACAGTTGCCTCACCATACATTTAACCGACAATGCTTTATGAGAAATCGACGAAAAGGACAACGCTTTTGAAATCTAGATGAAACTCGAGAAACTGTATTTAGGAAAATCCTTGTCGAAAAAAATTTATTTAGAAGAACAACTTTTTGGTTTTAAAATGAGCGGTTGAAAAAAACTTTGTGAAAACATAGATGGTTTAAACAAAATCATTTTGGAACTTCAAAACGTTGGAGAAAAATCTCTGATGAAAACATTGTTGTTATTTTATTAAATTCCTTGCCTGATTTGTATAACGATGTGAAATCTGCCACCAAATATGGTAGAGACGGTTTGTCTCTTTCTGATGTTAAAAACACTTTGAAATCGAAAGACTTGTAGCTAAGAAAAGAAATCAAATTACATGAAGAGAACCTTTACGTGCGAGGGAGAGTTGACTGGAGAGAACCTCTTAGTCATCGGTCTTAAAGTTAAAAGAGGTCCAAATCTTGAGACAAGAACAAAGTGAAATGTTTTTACTGTGGCAAGGAGGGTCATATGAAAAATAAGTGTTTTAAAAGGATCAAAGATAATAAACAACATAAACATGGTAAAGGGAGTGATAAAATTGACAAAACACACCATTTTGATTCAGATGGTAATTCTATATATTCTGAGGTTTTGTGTGTATTCCTTTCCCCTTCTTGTTCTAAAGTTGTTGATGATTGGATCCTTAATTCTGGATGCACATTTCACATGACACCCAATAAGCACTTGCTTTCAGATTTTAAAGCCCTTGATCAGGGAAAGGTTTACATGGGAAACAACCAAGTTTGTGATATCAAAGGCATTGGAAATATTTTCATAAAATTGCATGATGGCGTGACTAGAAAACTCACTGAGACGAGATATGTGCCTGACCTTCGTCGGAATCTAATCTCCCTTGGTTATTTGGATTCAATCGGTTTTTCTTACAAATCTAAAAACGGGATTTTAAGAGTTTGCAAAGGAAACCTAGTCATGCTTAAATGTTTTAAAAGGGAGAGTTTATACGCTCTTATTGGAAAAAATAGTTTGCAAATTATCTGCAATAATTTCGAAACCAGTCCCTGAAAAGACTATGTTGTGGCATCATCGGATCGGACACATTAGAGAGAAGGGACTGCATTATTTACAAAAACAAAAACTTTTATGTAGTGACAAAATCGATTCTTTGGATTTTTGTGACTATTGTGTTTGGGGAAAATAGCACAAAATCAGTTTTTCAACCGGCACACACAAGTCCAACGCTGTACTTGACCATGCGCATTGTGGTTTGTGGGGACCTGAAAAGGTCCCAACCTATGGTGGCAATGTTTATTTCTTATCTATTGTTGATGATTTTTTTAGGCATGTGTGGGTATTTCTTTTGAAAATAAAAGATCAAACTTTTGAAAACTTTTGTGAGTGAAAACGTCTTGCTGAAAGTAGAACAAAAAAATAAACTAAAGATAATTAGGACAGATAACGGTCTTGAGTTTTGTAATCGAAAGTTTGCTAATTTGTGTGCATTGCATGGCATCGTACATCATGGGACTGTTAGGCATAACCCCCTGGAGAACGGTGTTGCTGAGAGTATGAACCATACCATCATGAATAAGGTTAGGTATCTTATGGTGTCTTCAGGTGTCCCAAAACCCTTCCGGGAAGAAGCTGTAAGTACGACTGTCTACCTCATTAATAGATCCCCTTCTACAGCCATAAACTTTAGGACTCCTATAGAGTTGTGGTATGGTGAACCCCCAAACCTGTCCAACCTTAAAGTTTTCGAGTGTACTGCTTTTGCACACCAGAAGGAAGGTAAGTTAGACCCTAGGTCTAGAAAGGGAGTGTTCATAGTTACCCTAGTGGGGTGAAGGGTTATAAAGTGTGGCTCAATGGTTAGCCGAGAGTGAGAGTAGTTGTTAGTAGGGATGTTATCTTCATCGAGCTAGATATGCTCTGTCTTAAGGATAATCCCGTTTTCGATAGTCCATCCTTTGTCCCAACGATAGGTAGTATTCCTGTGGAGGTTGAGGTCACCTCCGATCCCTCACAAGAGCATATATATGAGCCTGAAACCCATGAAGAGTCAGATTTACCGACTAGTGTCCGCGAAACCAATGTGCTTGAGTGATGATGATGAGGAGGATCACCCAGAGGCACAAGCACAAGCCCTTAGAGACTACCAGCTGTCTAGAGATAGGGTTAGAAGAGTGCATAAGGAACCCACTAGATATGGTTACTCATATACTGTCTCATGTGCATTTGCTGTTGCATCCTATGTGCAAGAGAAGCAATTATTGTGTTTTTCTGATGTGTTGAAGAGTCCCAATCGTTCTTTATGGTTGCGTGCTATGGATGAGGAGATGTCCTCTTTAGACAAAAACAAAACCTAGATTTTTTTTCCAAAACCCTCAAAACTGAAATTGATTGATTGCAAATGGATTTTTAAAATCAAAGAGCCTGAGTCAGCTAATGAACCTCCAAGGTTTAAGGCTAGGCTGGTTGTGAAAAGTTTTTCTCAAGTTGAGGGCATTGATTTTAATGAAATATTTTCTCCCATCGTTAAATACAAAACAATTAAGATAATGCTTGCTCTTGTTGCTTTTTATGATCTTAATGTTGAGCAACTTTATGTGAAAACTGCATTCTTGCATGGTGTTCTTGAAGAGACCATTTATATGCTTCAACCACCAGGTTTTGAGGTTAAAGGTAAGGAACACATGGCATGTCTCCTGAAAAAGTCCTTACATAGTCTCCGAGACAATGATATAAGAGGTTTGATTCTTTTATGCAGAAAAGCTGGTTTCCTTAAAAGTAATTATGATAGTTGTCTCTATTTCTGTGTTAATGATGTTGATAATGTTGTTTATCTTTTGTTTTATGTGGATGATATGTTGATTGCATGCAAACATAGAGCTAAGATTGATAGTTTGAAATCCTTGTTAAAGTCTGAGTTTGACATGAAGGATTTAGGGTCTGCATCTAGAATCCTTGGAATGAACATAAGTTATTATACCACTTACGAGCCGTTTCGAGCTTTTTGAAAAATCCTGTCCTAAAACTGAAAATAAGAAGAGAGACATGGCAAACATACCCTATAGGATGGCATATGTTCAGTCATGTACTCTATGATATCCACTCGACCTGACATTGCTTTTTCTATAAGCCTTCTTAGCCGGTTCATGTCTAATCTGGGTAGGGATCACTGGGCAGCTCTCAAGTGGTTGTGACGTTACCGCAATGGGACAATAGATAGGGGCTTGGACAATCACAACAAGTCTAATGTTTTTGAACTAGTTTGTTATGTTGATTCAGACTTTGCAGGTGACAAAGTTGGTAGAAAATCTACCTCATCTTGTATTTTTATCTTAGCGGGTAGTTGTGCTTTATGGAAGTCCCAGATACAGCCTGTAGCTGCACTATTGACTACGGAGGCTGAATACATCGTTGCCACGGAGATAATCAAGGAGGCCATTTGGCTTCAAGGACTTTTAAATTAATTGCATGTTTTACATTCAAAAGCTGTTATTTACACTGATAGCCAGAATTGTTTACATTTATGCAAAAATCCTGTTTACCACGAGAGGACCAAGCATATAGATGTCAAATATCATTTCATTAGGGAAAAAGTCTCTAGTGGTTTAGTTGATATAGAAAAGATTAGTACTAATAATCCTGCCCACTTTGGTACTAAAATTGTGAGCTCTAACAAGTTTATTTTATGCAGGGACCTCCTTCACTTGGATGCAGGTTGACTCTTGTTGAGTCATTGGTGGCTAGGAAGTAAATGAAAATATGTTCAAGGTGGAGTTTGCAGGCCTTTGGGCTTATAAATGTTTCACACTTTTTTCATTTTCGGCCCATATTTTAATCCCTATGATGTGTTGACTGTTGGAACCCATAGGCAAAAAATAAAATAAAACTACGGAAATCCACCAACAGGATCTGTACATACTAGAAAAATCGATTGGATAGAAATTGCCTCAATGTTTTTAATTGTTCGGTGTGGAGGCACTGCTGTTTACGCTTCGCCCTCTACTGGTATCCACGCGACGAACTCCTCTGCAAGCGATCGGGATGCTAGCCCCTTCTGTGTTCTGAAAACTGTTCAGAACTAATCCTGACTGTCTGGTAATAGGTTAAATTTTGGAGAGAGGGAGGTAGATACTATATCGCTGTTCCAGGGTTTAGGGTTTTGTTTTTTTTAATCAGATAAAAACGGCCACAGAGAAAAGGTTAACATAACCTTTTATAGCTGTCAATATCAAAACTCTAATTGTCATCTAATGACAGTTTAATCTTGTCCGTCTATTCCTATAATCATCCAACGGTTGGATGAATAATATTAAGTAATTAATTTCATTTATTCGATAAATAAAATTAGTTACTTATTAACTTACCAGAAAATACAACGTGGAATCTGATTCCCCTTTTGTATACGTTCAACGAATCTGGACACAATCTAGATTCATTGAATGTGAACATTATGCTCACAAGATCGTCTATGCGTGTGACCCTGTAGGTTCACTTAACGTTGGCAGTGAATGAAAAATGTCCTAGACATTTATTCACAAAACATAAGCGGCCTCTAGCAAGACATTATGCTTACCCAATTTAAGTAAAAGCAATAATAACCTAGCATCAGATTTAGTCCTTTTGTCACACGATATCCTAATTAGGTATAAGGCATGGATCGAGTCATCCTTATAAAACTTAATTAACCATTTACTTGATCACCAGGCAGACTGTTCCAACAAATAATATTAATAACACCTTTTTAATACTTATTTGAGCATGACCAAGCATATTTTCCAGTCTTCCTTAT
Source organism: Catharanthus roseus (assembly GCA_028651295.1). Classification (NCBI taxonomy): domain Eukaryota; kingdom Viridiplantae; phylum Streptophyta; class Magnoliopsida; order Gentianales; family Apocynaceae; genus Catharanthus; species Catharanthus roseus. The sequence continues at coordinate 44,326,285 of JAPQWS010000159.1, forward strand.
GAAGGGGTTCATGGATATCTTGCTAAAAAGAGAGGGACAAATCCCTTTCACTATCTCCAATATTCAAGCCATGACAAGAAAATAAGCCAGCCAATAGTCATAATAATCACCTAATTAAAAGTGACGTTTGACTATGTGAAAACATATTTTCTCCCCATGCAAGAAGGATTAGAAACATTAGGTCAAAGGACACCAAATATAAAACTGAGAAGAAATACTTATAACTTAAACCCATGCAATATTTTTTCTTTACTTTGGGTCATGTCCAATACAATATTTTCAATATGTATTTATGAATTGATTTTATATCTCATATTCAGGATCAGTAAAACTTGACCATAAATCAACTTTACACTAGTTTAATAATACAAGATGTAATAAAACTAGCGACAAATAAGAACAGTACTTTATTAGCGATAAGGGTTTTACTATCAAGTCACATACTTGATGACCAAAAGTATAAAATACAATTCAAAATACATGCTTCATAAATTATAAATGTGAGTCAATTGGTCTTAGGGCATATACTACCAATCTCCTACTTGCCCTACTACCAATTTGACATGACTCTCAAACCTATTGACCTAGTATGACTCTCATTCTTAATTTATGGGAGTGGCTTTGTCAATGGATCTGCGACATTCTCATTGGTGTCTACTTTGCAAATTTTAACATCTCCACGCGTAATAATTTCTCGAATGAGATTGAAATGCCTGAGAATATGTTTGGATCGTTGATGAGATCTAGGTTCCTTAGCTTGCACAATGGCTCCTGTATTATCACAATATAGGTCCACTGGGTTCACAATGCTAGGAATCACACCTAGTTCTATGATGAACTTTCTGATCCAAACTACCTCTTTGGCTGCATCTGAAGCAGCCACATACTCAGCCTCTGTAGTAGAATCGGCCATGGTATCTTGCTTTGAACTTTTCCAGCTAACAGCATCTCCGTTCAAACAAAATAAAAATCCAGATTGCGATCTAAAATCATCTACATCAATGTGAAAGCTAGCATCCGTGTAACCATTTATAACAAGCTCTCCTTTCTGACTTCCGTCGATAAAAAACATCTCTTTAGTCCTTCTTAAGTACTTGAGAATATTTTTTACTGCAGTCCAATGTGGTTTACCAGGATTTGACTGGAATTTGCTAGTCATGCTTAATGCATACGAGACATATGGGCGAGTACATAACATGGCGTACATGATAGATCCAATTACGGAAGCGTAAGGAATCTTACTCATACGTTCTGTATCCTCCCTTATGGTAGGACTTTGAGACTTACTGAGTTTAACGCCATGTGACATTGGTAAGAATCCTCTCTTAGAATCTTATAACGAACCTTTTCAGTACCTTGTCAATATATCCACTCTGACTTAGGCCGATTAGGCTTTTAGATCTATCTCGATAGATCTTAATGCCTAGAATATAGGCTGCTTCGTCTAAATCTTTCATTGAAAAACACTTCCCCAACCAAGTTTTTACACTTTGCAAAGTGGGGATATCATTCCCAATTAAGAAGATGTCATCGACATAGAGCACTAAGAAGACTACTGCATTTTTTGTAATCCTTTTGTACACACAAGCTTCATTATCATTCTTGATGAAATTGAATTCTTTAATTGCTTCATCAAAACAAAGATTCCAAGTTCGAGATGCTTGCTTCAAGATATAAATGGATCTTTGAAGTTTACACACTTTACTAGAATTCGAAAGATGAATAAAACTTTCAGGTTGTGTCATATACACATCCTCCAGTAGATTTCCATTAAGAAAAGCCGTTTTAACGTCCATTTGCCATATTTCATAATCATAATATGCTACAATGGTAAGTAGAATTCTTATTGACTTAATCATTACAACAGGAGAAAATGTTTCATCATAGTCTATACCATGAGTTTGTGTATAACCTTCTGCTACCAGCCGTGCTTTGTAAGTGTGCACATTGCCATCCATGTCAGTTTTCTTTTTGAAAACCCATTTACACCCTATGGTCTTGCAATCTTCAGGTGGATCAATCAAAGTGCAAACTTGATTGTCATGCATGGATTGCATTTCTGATTGCATAGCCTTTAGCCATTTGCTAGATTCAGAACTATGAATAGCATCTTGGTAGGAATTAGGTTTACCTTGATCAATAAGATCAACATTATGATCCTCAGTCACAAGAAATCCATATCTCTGTGGTATCTGAGGAATCCTACCCGACCTTCTTGGGCCTTGTCAAAGGTTCAGGCTTAGTATGAATACGTGAGTCCAACTAAGTATCCATACTCGGTTCAGAAATGGTCTGCTGTCTTTGAACTTCTTCAAGATGGATTCTACTCCCACTAACTCTTTTGGAAATGAATTCCCTTTCAAGGAAAACTCCGTTCCGAGCAACAAACACTTTGTTTTCAGATGGAAGATAGAAATAATATCCTTTAGTTTCCTTAGGATATCCCACAAACAAACATTTATCAGATTTGGGTGCTAGTTTTTGAGATAATGATCGTTTCACATAAGCATCACATCTCCAAATTTTGAGAAACGCTAAAGTAGGTTGTTTCACGGTCCATATTTCATATGGTGTCTTCTGAACAGCTTTAGATAGAACTCTATTTAATATGAATACAACAGTTTCTAGAGCATAACCCTAAAAAGAAATTGGAAGATCTGTTTGACTCATCATAGATCGAACCATATCTTATAGAGTTCTATTTTTGCATTCAGACACACCATTCCATTATGGTGTTCCTGGTGGAGTTAATTGTGATACTATCCCATAATTTTTTAGATGTTCGTCAAACTCTTGGCCTAAGTATTCACCACCTCGATCTGATAGAAAGTAATTTGATACTCCTTCCAAGTTGATTATGTACTTCATTTTGAAATTCCTTAAACTTTTGAAAGGAATTAGATTTATGTTTCATTAGATAGACATAACCATATCTACTAAAATCATCTGTGAATATAATGAAATACTGAAAACCTCCTCTGGCTTGTATGTTCATTGGTCTACATACATCAGTATGTATAAGTTCCAATAAATCTATAGCCCTTTCACTTTGTCCTGTAAATGGACTTTTAGTCATTTTGCCCAATAAACAAGAATCGTATTTTTCATAAGACTCAAGGTCGAATGAAGATAAAAATCCATCTTGATGGAGTTTAATGCGTTTCTAATTTATGTGGCCCAAACAACAATGCCAGAAGTAAGTTTGATTTAAATCATTAGATTTAAATTTTTTTGCATTTATGTTATAGATGCGTTTACTAATGGAATTGTGTAGGTTAAGAATGTAAAGTCCATTACATAAAGAGGCATCCCCATAGAAAATACCATTTTTATAAATAGAACTTTTACCATTCTTAGTATTAAACTCAAAACCATCAATATCCAAACAAGAAACTGAAATGATATTCCTACTCATAGCAGGAACATAATAACAATCTTTAAATTCAATTATAAGCCCAGTAGGCAAAAGTAAATCAAATGTCCCTACTGCTACAGCAGCAACTTTTGCTCCATTTGCAACTCGCAGGTCCACCTCTCCTTTTGCCAAAGATCTACTCCTTTTGAGTCCCTGCACATTTACACAAATGTGAGCTCCACATCCGGTATCTAATACCCATAAAGTAGGAGTAGACATATTAATTTCTATAACGAAAATACCTGAAGCGGCAGTCTCACTGGCCTTTTGCTTCTTCTTTTCTTCCAAGTAGAGCTTGCAATTCCTCTTCCAATTCTTCTTCTTGTAGGCCTCACAAAGAAGACTAGGCTGTTAGACTTGGCAAAAGATGTCGGGCCGGTCCGGTCCGGCTTACCTGGCCTGTCCACGGTAACTCGGGACCACTATATATTCTTCGCTTTCTCGTCTCTTTGGCTGACCCAAGCGGTGTAGGCTTCTTCTTCATTCTTCTCTCTGCCTTCTCTGCCATGCACTTTTTTGTTTGTTGCTCTCCCTTCTCTTTCTTGTTTTTGTCTTTCTTGGTTCGCTGGCACCACCTTGTGTAACCAGTTGCCATAGGTAGCTAGGAGTGAGACAGTCGAAGGGTGAGTTAGAAAGAGATAGTCTTCTTCGTTTCTGTGAGGCTCCTGTTGCTGAGGGACCTATATCGACATTCGCTCCCTGCTGCTGTTCTTGGCCATCGACGCCTCGACGCGGCCCACTGCCATTCGCCACTGCTCGGCCACCATTGCCAGCCTCATCCCTTTGTTGCATCCACTACTGGATCAGACTCCGTGGTGGCAGGTAAGCAACTCGTTTTTTTCATGTTTTCTTTTACTGTTTTCACTAACAGTTTTTGCAGCCCTTGGGATCTTTTCTGCCACTATTCGGAGAAGGATTTTCAGCTGGAGAAGAAAACGGTTTTGTTTTATGTAATAGTTTTAGGATACTTTTTCTTTTGGTTTCCGTTGTGAGTCTGTACTAGTAATATTTAGGAAAGTTGTAATAGTAATTAGATCCAATAGATATTCATAGAAAAGTTGTCACTAAAAACCTTAATTCTTGTAGTGTTTATGTAATTATGATGAACTCCATGATCTTCGAGACATTTATTTGCATAAACTCAAGCTCAGAATAATGAGGATATGTTTTCGAATACGCGACAGAGTAGAATTTCTCCAACCCTAATTCTTCATTGATACTTAGGTTTATTTTCTTTTGGAAGAAATCCTAAACGTTTTTTGTATCTTAAGGTCTTCTTTGATATCAAAGGGTTTAGTTTTCCTAACATATCTAAGTGTCTTATAAGATTATGTACACTAGACTTTGTATTCTAATCAACCATGTATCAGTTAGAAAACTTAGATTGCACGATAAACATAGATTCTGCAGTGGATAACAATGCCAATTATTTTTAAGTGATTCCTAGCGAGTGCTATGTTTAGTCGGCGTGATGACTTTCTGATAACATAATATGATGTACTTGAAACAACATGCCAAAAATGAAATTTCCAACAAACTCTCCTCTTGATATAATTTTTGAGAAAGAATATGTAATGTGCATAGTATACATAACAATGATCACAACCAAGTCTTAGTACTTTGTATCTATTGTGAGTATTTTAAAAGGGTTTTCATATTCATAAATTCTCACCAATTCAACATATGAAGAATATATACATATATATATATAAACAAAATACCTGTATGACCTTTTAAAACATAAGATAAGGCAAGTATTCCATCTAGTATAATGATGGCCACACAAGACCAAAAGGAAAACGAAGAAAAGTACCCAATGCAATTTAGGCCATAAAGAAAACCAAAACTAAATATCTAAGATATCGAAGGCCATTCAGGTCATCACCATCAGACCATAAAAAACACAAATATCCGAAGGTCATACACAAATACTCATCAAATATCATCAAGGCAAAAGAAGAATGTTCAACCCATGAACCAACCAGCCATGACAAGTGCTCTGCATTTTACTCATAAACCATGCCTAAGGCAACCTGCCCTTGAGCCTGTTCCCATCTAACTGCAGGTGGATAACAATGGTCATCATTGTTGTAAATTGGTCATTAATAGTATCCAGCTTAGACAGGATCTTTGTGTCTATGTTGGTAACTATATCCTCAATTTGATCTAGCCTACCAATTGCCTCAAGTAGTTCAATATATGGAAATGGAAATGAGGGCTTTCTTGTGGATGCCTCAGGAGCGAGAGATGTAGAAGTTGAGCGAGTAGAAGGCTGCGTTCTTCTTGAAGATTGTTTCCTTGTAGGTCTAGCAGAAGCAGCAGGTACTGGAGCTATTTGTGTAGCAAAAGGAAGCATTGCACCAGAATGCAACACTTTCGGCATCAACGAAAGATCAAGTTCACTGATAAGTAGGCAAAGACATACAACCTAAAATGAACTCAAGTTACCAAATCACTAGGCAAAGGCCTACAGCCTAAAATGAACTCTTGCTATTGCCATCTGGTGTAATGCCTCCTTCTGCTACCTAAAAAGCTCCAGTACCTGCTGCTCTTGCTAGAACTACAAAGCAACAATCTTCAAGAAGAAGACAGAACTTACTCAACTTCTACAACTCCTGATTTTGAGGCATTTACAAGAAGGACTTCTCCTCTTGCATTTGCAAACATTTAACTAGTAGGGACAATAAATGGGCTAGATCAAATTGAGGACGCAGTGGCCAACATCGACAAAGTTCCTATCTAAGCCGGATATTATTAATAACCAACTTACAACAACATGACCACTGTTATCCAGCTGCAATCAGATGTGGACAGGCTCAAGGACAGGTTGCCTTAGGCATGATTTATGAGTAGATAATCTTGCTTTCCTTTGGTCTAGCTGCATAGGGATATTCTTGAAGATGGTTGCGCATAGGATGAATCTCTTAGGTGTTGCAAATGCATGAAGCAAGTATGCTCGGTCTTTAGTACTACAGTCACATTTGTAGTGGGAATCCAATTGCCATAACATAGCCTTAATAAAGCATTGTATGCAGGACTTAGTTGAGATACAACAAGTCTGTTATTTTCAGGCCATGTTACCTTTGTATCACCAGTTAGAACCTGGACAAAATTTTCTAGTCTACCTCTCCTTCAAGGCCAGTCCCTCAATTTCAGGATAGTGACAGCAAGTTAAGAAAGTTATATTTCTAGTTGGATAAAAAGATAAAGAATACTGCTTCTCACATACACAACTCTAAAACAAGGACCCTTAGGATCCTCAATCTATCTAGACAAGTTTTCATAAAACTCCATCAGAAGATTTATATTGTACCTATCAGAAAATAGAGCCATTTCCACACAGCTGAATTCAACAGTTCCAATGTGTTTAAAATCACAAGAGCTTGTTGATTGACCTTCTTTCAACAACAATGCCTTTTGACTAAAAGTCTCTCATCATGTTCGTAGACTCTTGATTAAAAGTGGTGATTTAGGGCGTGCTTAGCTTGGATGACTGATTTGGGAGAGGATTTGACTTATGGCTTCTTTGAGGCTTCGCCAGCAGAGGCCTTCAATCTCAGAGAGGATCTATTCCTCTTCTTCCCTATACCTTTTTTATTAGAGGCATCACCATTGGTCTCCCCTAGCTCTTCAAGTTACGAATCATTGGGCATTACTGCAATTTCCTCCTGAACAAGGATTTCAGGTTGTGCTACCTCATCCAGATGAGACAACACAACAAGAGGAACCATCTCATCAACAAAGTGGTACACATGGTGTGCATTAATAGGCAACGGTTTAGTAGCAAGATTCACAACAATAGGTAAGGATAATGCATTTTCAGAAAATATTGTAGTACACGAGCACAGGTTAGAATATGAAAATTTAACTCTTCAAGCATAAGTATTTAAAACATAAATGCAAAAGACAACCCTAATACTAGGCATAGTCTACATAATACAACATAAAATTATGGCAGATTCAGATATCTACCAATAGTTAAGTAGGGAAAAGTTTTGGAGCAATGTGAGAAGCCATTTGTGATGTAGCGATGCTTGAAGATCCTGGAGACGCATAAGACATTGTCGGTGGAGTCTTATACTCTATATTTCCAATCGGAAGGCATCTTTGAGGACGAATAGGCTGGTCACCCACTATTAATAGGTAAAAGATATGTAGACTAGACATAGAAGATGTTTAGTAGAGGATTTTTCGAAGATGAAGGAGCAGCACAGAGAGACAAAATTCAAAGAATAGAGAAAAAACTTGAAAGGAGATCGAGTGATTTTTGAAAGCTAAAAAATCAGATGATAAATATGGAAACTAGAAGGACTCTATATGATGTGATAGTGGAGAGAAAAAATCCCTATTTTCAAAGAATTAAGTCAGACTTAAAAGAGAAGTCTTTTCCTTTCACGCGAAAGGTTATAAAAGTTGTGATGTGTTGATAATAGAAGAGCAAACCACAAAGCACATAAAGAATACTATACTATGAGAAAACTATGAGAAAATGAAGAGAAATCTATGTAATGTTCTCCGTAGAAGATACCAGCTAAACATATTAATGAGAATACATTAGAACAATAGGTTAAACAAAATAAACACAATACATGATCAGAGAAAACGTATCCTCAAGGTTTGTCAGAGTTCCTCAAATCTCACAGCATCCAGGGACTTCGTAAGGATCTCTCATAATTGCTTCTGTGTGATGACATACTCTAGATAAATAACACCTTGCTCCACTAATTCTCTGATGAAGTGATGTCTGATGTAAACGTGCTTGGTTTTATATGTTGCACATGATTCATTAGTGATGTTGATTGCACTTGTGTTGTCATAGAACATGATCAGTTGTTTATGTGTTATGCCATGATCATTAAAGAGCTGCTTCATTCACAACTATTGTGTGCAATAGCTTCCCTCAGTAATATACTCTGCTTCTGCTATAGAGAGTGAGATGTAATTTTCTTTTTGCTACACCATGACACAAGATTGTTCCCAACATAGAAACATCCACCACATGTGCTCTTTCTATCATCGCAGTTCCCTGCCTAATCAGCATCACTGTATCCAACAAGATATGTTGTGCTGTCTTTGTTATAGAAAGTCCATGATCTATAAGGAAATTCACAAATCTCAACACATGTTTTACAACCTACTTGTATGGTTCCTTTGGATCTGCTTGATACTTGACACATACTCCAATGTCAGGTTGACTTGTTGTCAAATATAGTAATCAACCAATGATGCCCCTATGCTCGTATTGGTCAACACCCTTGCCCTTCTCATCCTTTGTAATTTTGCGTGTTGAGCTCATAGGTTTTCTGGTTGGGTTTCCATTTTCGATTCCAAACTTACCTAGATTGAGATAAACAATGCCTTCCTTCATATGTTTGATTTTCAATCCTAAGAAGAATGTCAGTTGACAAACCATACTCATCTCAAATTTCATTCGCGTAGATATGTGCGATCAACCCGTGTTGTGTTGCCTTCTTGACAAACACGGTCTTGTCAATACCACGATGTTTGTAACCCTTGTTCAACAAGTAGCTGGTCAACCTTCATACCATGCTCTGAGCTTGCTTGAATCTATATAGAGCTTTCTTCATTTTGTACACATGATCAGGATGCCCCACATACACCAAACCTTTTGGCTATTCAACATTAGCTTCTTCTTGCAATATGCCATTGAGGAACGCACTTTTAATTGCAATAGAAAGTTTCTAGCACATGCAGTAGATAACAACATCTCACATATTCAAGCCGTATGTGTTACAAATGCGAATGTCTCTTCAAAGTCTATGCCTTCAACCTGTGTGTACTCTTTTGCTACGAGCCTTGCCTTGTTGCTCGTGATGTTTTCATTCTCATCTATTTTATTTTTGTAAACCTACTTGGTTCCAATTACATTCAGAATTTCAGGTCTGTGCACAAGTTCTTATGCATCATTCTTTTAAAATTATACCCGTTTGTAACCCGTTTCAGTTTATTTTAACATTCTATCAGTTTTAATTGTGTCCTAAACTTATAATTAAGTGGGTTTGACCCCTTATGACCTATTTTAGTTGCTAGGGCTTCATTAGTGACATTGTCTTTTTATTTGACAATTATTGAATGATGAATGAAATATTGCAGCCACCTAGCCCAACGCTTTGAGAGAAAACCAAGGTTTTTTCTTGTCCTTATTCTTCGACCAATCAATCACTAGAGGATCAACTAGTGGAGTTTGATTGAGATTCCTTGAATTGAATTTCAAGGGCTCTCTGGATCATCTTCAATTCCTTGTTTCTAAGAGGTGATGGCTCTTTAGCCATTGTTTCTTAGATATAGGTCTTCTTTGAGGTGAAGAATAGGTGAGGGTTATTTAGCTCTTGTTAATTGTCCCACAAAGTAAAAGTTAGTTTTCTGTCTTCAGGAGGTCTTAGTATTCTTGCTAAGGTTGTTTAGAGTAGAATTCTTCTAAGAAATCCTCATATTTGATAGAGAGATTCATGGGAAGTTTCTAGTTCAAATCCTTCAACCAAGTGAGTTATACTAAATAAGAAGTTTGAAATTGCCAAAGTTGTGAAGGAACATCTTATTAGAGGGGTTTTTGTGCCTTCTTATTATAATTGGGCCACTCATGGTGAAAAACTGTGACAATTTGATAAAAAATACATTCTTGCAGAACGTGCTGGTAAAATCTTGTCTAATATTAGGGTTGGAAGTTCTAGGACAATATCAACTGAAAGCAAAGCATTTCGTAAGGATATATTTGATGCAGGCGGTGCAAAATTTTTCCCTGAGGAAGAAACTAATCGCGAAGAACTACCTAATCTTGTGTGAGAGAGTTTTATGACATGTTAAAAGCAGTAGAGACACCATTGCGTGAAGAAGATGATAGACATACAGCTTTATCTAACAACAAATGGACTAAAAGAGTCATTCGATGATGTAGCATCTGCATATGCAAATCAGAAATAATTTGGTCGATGATTGGTATGGGACACAAAAAATGGTATCTAGCTTTGGATTACTAGTACAAAAGGATTAATGTGTAGATGAATGGTTGTATGCTTTATTGGAAGGAGGACTCCATAAGAAAAGAATGAAAGTTTTGTGACTGTGATCGTTATAAGATAAGTAAGAAGAAGAAAAAATAAGAAACTGGCGAAGATAATTTTTTATTTTCTATTAACTTCTAGATTGCAAAGAATGCATACATCGAAAAGAATTACCTAGCACATGAGATGACATTCTGAAAGCTCACAACAACCGAGGAATCTTGGAAACTTTTTGATAAGACTTACTATGATTTTTTGGCCAAATTAAGGAAAGTGAGACTTGGCTTGTGTATAGATGGGTTTTCACCTTTTGGAATGGCTAGAAAGACATACTCTCTTTGTGGCCAGTAATTGTAACACTATATAACTTGCCACATTGGATGTGTATAAAAAGGAAGTAATGTTCTTGATTATTCTCATTCGTGTCTAAAAAATCCGAAAAACAACTTAGATGTTTATTTACAACCGTTGATAGAAGAATTGATTTAGTTGTGAGAGGTTGGGATCTTCACGTATGACATATCAAAGAGACAGAAATTCCAAATGCAGTTGGTACTTTTTTGAACAGTTAGTGACTTCTCGGCATACAGTATGTTTAGTAGTTAGAGTAAAGCAGGGCACTGACTTGTCCTCATTACATCGAATAGACACACTCGTTTTGATTATGAAATGGTGAAAAATAATCTTGGTTTGATTGCCATCGACGTTTCTTGCCACTATCCATCAATTTAACAAAATTTAAGGTCTTTCAAGTGAGGTAAAGATGAAGACTGGTCGTCATTGCACCATGACATCCTAGAGAACAAATATGAGAGGAGGTCCAAGACCTCCCAAAAATCATTGAAACTAGAACGAAATTGTGCAAGGAAGTTGGGGGAAGGATCACAACTAGTTAAGGAGTATATTCTGAGATCTTCAATACTGGCATACCCTTGTAGTCTGCCATAACATTAACGTCATGCACAATGAGAAGAATGTGTTTTATAATGTGTACAACACCGTGATGGACGTGAAAAGGAAGTAGAAAGATAATATCAAGGCTAGACAAGACCTAGGTTTGTATTGCAACCAACTGGACCTGTTGATCAAGGAGAGTGGTGGGGATAAGTGTTTAAAGCTAACGACATTCTATAGTTTGACTAAAGAGGAAAAAAATTGTGCTTGATTAGGTGAAAGAGTTAAAACTACCGGATGGATATACGAATTTTAAGTCTAAAATTTATAAAATGTAGGAATAAGAATTGGAATTGAGAAATGTCAATTAAAAAATAACAGAGGATGAAATTGGAGTAGAAAATAATTGAGAAATTTGTAGATTGGCTTTGAAATGTAGTTAATGTCATTGAATACATTCTACTTTACTAAACAAATATTGTTACATAACCTTATTAACCTTAAAAAATGTGTTCTTGGTATATACAGATGCATAATCTCATGGAATAGTATACCCAACTCCTAAAAATTCTGCTTGGCGTCCACCTAGAAAATTCAGATTTACACTTCTTACATTGTCAATGGATTTCAATTTCACACAAGAGATAAGGGTGATGAAGAGGGAGAAACTTGTAATGACAGTCTTTGTGTGAAATAAAATTTTTATTGTATTTTTAATGACATAGTTGAGGTAGAGCTGCCTAATAAATCAAAAAGGTCATGTTTGATTCTTTAGATCGAGGAGTTAGGATTCATCCTCTTTGTAAATTTGTGGAGTTGCACAAAGAATCGAGATATGGGAGATATGATCCTTCCATTTTGGATCATCAAGTAAAGAAAGTGTCATTAATCTCATATCCTGGCTCCAAAAGACCGAGAACCAATTGCGTTGGTGTAACTAAATCTCAACTCGAGTGATAGATGTTCTGCCACGAGATGATGCATTCCAAGAGAACGTGGACGTTGACGTGTCTTTGAGAATAGATGTGATGATTAAAGATGTACGACCTCTTGTTCTTGAGTGTCATTCGTTGGAACAGGCTCATATCAATGTTGAAACATATTTAGAAGAATTACAAAATAATGAAAGTGAGATTGGATGGGATTCCGATGAAGATTCTAACGAAGATTCAAACGAGGCTTCCCATGAAGATTCTGACATATAGAACATTATAATTAATATTTTAAATACTTTTTATACTTATAAGTAACTACATGACTATACTTATATGATTATATGATCATATGATTATATGATTATACTTACATGTTTATATGATTATATGATTGTAATTAAACCATATAACTCATTCATTCCCATTCCTTATATCGCAGGTTCGATGGCTCAAGTACACAAGAGAAAGTATGCGGGTGATGATAGCACATTTGGAGAGCCAACGCGAACACCTTCTCCTTTCACACCTACACCGTCAGTAGTTCATCTACCCTTGCCACTGCCGTTTTAATTGACCCCTTCCCCGATGGCACAGAAAACCAACTGTCCTCCCACGACACAATTGACAATGACTATGGCTCAATCCGAGGCTCCCACTCCATCTACCTCAATGGCACAACCGACCACTCCTTCTGCGGCTCCCTAGACAGCTTAGCCAACTTGGATGTAGGCGCCCGGTGATACTCAAAAGTTATTGGAGATCAATTTTGATCTGTATGTTGGCTTTTTAATTTCATATTATCATTTACAAAAATTAAAATTATATAAAATTGGAGTAAAATTGAAGTAAACTTATAGAAAGTCTAATTTAATAAAATTGGAATACAATGGGTTCACATTAAGAAGTTATACCCATCTTCAAGAGCCACCGATGTGATCACATCCGTCATTCAAGAGAGGTTCATGAGGCCTTACTATTCAAGGGGTCACGTCCTGTTGGATGTTTGAGATTTGTGGTGGCAAAGATTCAAGTAAATGAATCTAATCTCAAATTTTTTTTACACATGCGTAGTTTTTTTGCGTCATATTATAAATTCTTATGCATGTCCATTGAATGCAGAAAAAATATGTATTGGACCTAGCATTAAATATCATAAAGGTCCTAGAGGCATGGGAGCGCAAGTGCAGCACATGGTTGAGGGCTTTGATACACGATGTTCGGGAGCCAATGAAGATATGTTCATTGAGTAGGGTGACGAGGTATTAGAATAGTTTAGAGTTCCTTGTAGATTCCCAACAGAATAAAAAAAACTGGAATGAGGGACCATGGGGGGAGAATAGGGACTTGGGAAGCACAGAGTGAATCCGTCTCTTTTACCGAGTATCTCAAGAAGAAGGTAAGAACTTTAATTAATTGTGATGAAAATACATTAATTGCATTGTTGTTGCACCAAAAAGATATGGCTTACCGGTTCTCGAAGAGGAAGGAGTAGGAGGAGCTGAAAAAGTATCGTAAGGGGGAGAAGAAAAGAGAGTGTGTTGATATTATTTCTGCAAAATTTTGAGTAAGTTTAGCGAAAACTTAAACTATCTCCTAATTTTAAGTCTATATATATAATGTTTTATAACTTTTTATCCAACTAAACTTTTATATTGTAGGAGAAATTTTATGAGGTAAAGAAGAAGGCTAAGGAGGAAGCTACCGTGACGGGCACTACCAAGCCCGATGAACTTCGCATTTTAGCCATGGCAGCTGGTGGCATAACTCGCAGCCATTTATACAGAGCTATTTCGGAGGAAGCTTATCTCAAAGCCTGGAGTAGTCGGACCCCTTCTTCTAGAGGATTGGAGCCAATAGAGGCATGCGGTGCGGATGCTGAGCAAAGAATGTTGCAGTGGGTGCAGGTTGCTATCTCGAGCGTCTCCAGTTGGTTCGATGAGTACATGAAGCAGCTATTCAAGCAGAACCACTTGGTGTCCACTCCTCCTCGAACGATGTTAGATCTTATTAGAGCTGCTATGGTTGTCGTCTCCTCGATATATTCATCAAGTACACGGACAACTAACTCAGAGGTTCCTGCCTTTGTGGTGTTGGTTCGATCCTCTTATACTCCTCCTGTTGATGTCCCCTGCCCCATTACTAATGCCTCCAATCCCTCTAGTGATGCTAGGCCCAATTATTCGTGATATGATTATCACCTCATGTATTATGTATGCTATTTATTATACATATTTATGTTCTTTAATGAGTTTTAGAATCTTTTAATCAATTGACATTTTAATATTGAATGTTGTATATTGTTAATAATTGTGTATTGCTTGTTTGGGTTCTGAGTTGAAATTTTAGGGAGTTTTAGATCGATAATATAAATTATATATATCTGTATGTATATAAAATATATATGTATATATAAAGTTAGTGAGCATTTACTGACAGAAGATCTGTAGGTAAATATTTTGTTATTTTCTTAGTTAAAAAATTTAGTAACAAAAAAGGCATTGGTATGACCCGTCGGTACATTATAATGACGAAACAAGCTGTCGTCGGTAAAGCCTTCGCTATTTGTTATTGATGGAACTTTCGGTTGGTAAAGTCCAACAGGAACATGGATGATGGAGGAAAACAAGAGTCGTCGGTAGTTTCGATAGTAACATTTGTTACCTGCAAAGGTTGTGTTAATATCAACTGTTACCGATGATTGCTAGTCGATAACTACTTTTCCGTCGGCTTTCTGTCGGTAGTGTCTGCTTACCGAAGAAAGAGCAATAGATATTGTCGTCGATATTCATGTGTTTCTTAGTACCGGTAGCAGAATGAAAAGGTATTGAATTGGCGCCACTTCTTCGCCTTGAATTCCTTCAATTGGCTCCAGTTGTAGCCCTTGCGAATATTGGCTTCTTCTCATAAAGAACCACCGAATTATTGATCTTTCTAAGTATCCCCTAACCTCTCAAAATTTTTTAGTGAAAACTCAGGGAATTAATCAATGAGAGAAAATGTTGAAGAGAATAAGAGAGTTCTCCAAGAATTGGAGAGAGAGTGCTCGAAATTCCGTATCTATGAATGACTAGGATTAGCACCAAATTCCCTTGGGATTTTCCTCAACAAATCGGCCATATTGGTCTTGGAATGCAAGGGAAGAATCTTTCCTAAAGTTAATTAGGAAGTCTTGCATAAATTAGGAAATGGTATTTCTTAAAGGATTTAGGAAAATCTCTAGTTAAAGCATTAATGCCAATTGAATAGGACATTTCCTAAAGGGCTCCATCACTTGTGTAAGACTTTAGGAAATTAAATCTTCAATCTGATCTTGGAGAATCTTTATATGAAGCATTAATCTTAATTGAATAGGATACTTCTAAAGATAGTTTCTATCACATTAGGAAATTTAATCCTATATGTGATATTTGAGAATCTCTATAAGGAACATTAATCTTAATTAAATAGGATACTACCTAAATGAGATTTCCATCACATGTAGAAGAAAACTCCTTCCCATAAATTGAGGAAGTGGCTGGCCACCCTGACAGTAAAAACCTTAGGGTTTTGGGCACCACATGGATATCATGGACTAGGGCTTTACCTTGAATATAAGTTCGAACTCAATCCAATTTCCATGAGTCCATAATTAATTCTTTCACCTTTTAATTAAATATAATTAAAAAACTTTAATTATCTAACCCAAATAATTAATTGCCTAGCCTAATTAATAAAATTATTAAGGATTAATTAATTAATTGGTTCTTTATCTTAGTAAATCAATACTAAGGACCTGATTAATTATAACCTCTCAGTTAAGTCCCATGTCTTTTGAGTAGTAATTATATAATCACTTCGGTTACTTGAGCTACTCATTGACTAAAAGACTGTTTGTTTCTTGGATTTTATACAATGACCAATATGCCATTGCTATACTTATCAACATTTCCATTATAGCAATCCTATATTGCTGACTCTATCTTGGAAGCAGAGTATGTAACAGTGTCCGAAGTGTCTGAAGAGGTAGTTTAGCTCCGTGAGGTCCCTATGGAACTGGGTGTGGCTGCTTGATATGCACAAACCACTTGTCATGTTTTGTGACAATAGTGGAGCTATTTTACAATGCAAGGAACCTAGAAACGAAAAGAAGCTCAAGCATATTGAGAGGAGGTATAACCTCATTGGGATTTTATCCATAGAGGGGTGATAGCGATGAAGCAAATTGTTTCATAAAGATCTTGCAGATCCATTCACAAAGCATGTAGCAGAGAAGGTGCATATTATTGTTACTTATTTTAAAAGAAATATTATTGTTATTGGGCAGCAGATGGAGTTGGGCATACCATCAGGAAAAAGGTCATTTCATGGTAGTTTCCTAAATAGATGACTTTCTTTTCGTCGATTAGTGGCTGTCTCATGACTGAATATGCAAGTGTGCTTGAACCACATTGGTCGGGATTTTTATAAAAAAATTTTAAACCCAATACTTGCAAGCACACAAGATCAATGTAATATGGCATTATAAGGATATTGAACCACCGAGAAAGGCTTAAGTACTTAAATTATTATCTCCCTAAATTAATTTTATAAAAATAAGAATCAAATTATACCATCTAAAAATTATTCCTAAATTAAGTAAAAATTAATAAATAAAATAACTAAATTAAAAATAACAAGAGCTTAACCAAAAAGAGATAATTTAGAACCTTGAATCCACCACTAACTGATATAACAATGATTTAATTTTATTTAGGAGAAAAGATTACATCTTTATGTGGTGATCTAGGCTACAAGATTTGATTTACTAAAGAAATATATTGTGCTTGAATGCATGACATAACCCATCTAACCATTAGCATGACTTATTCAATTCTATGACATAAATCATCTAAAATTAGCATGAACCGTTCAATTCTAAAACCCACAATATATTTTCAAAAATCACATATCTCTCATACTCAAAATTACAAGAATTAAGCATGGATAAAAATATCAATCAAACCAAACAATTATTCTACAAGAACAACCACAAAGAATTAATTGCGTCATACCAAGAAACATCCAAAGATATGTAATCACATAAATAATATAATAAATCTCCCAAAATAAAGTAAATCAAAGTCACTTGGTTAGGATTTCATCAAGATTCTAAAACGAAGATTAGCTCATAATTAAAAGGAAAAAAAGAACCAATTTCTTGAAGTAGATCATGGCCTTTTTCAATTAAAATTGCACTGCTTCCTGTTTTCCTTGGCCGCAACTTTTGAATTTTCTACTGCCGCTGATTACTTTTATTTCTCCTCTTGCGCAACTGCTTCTGTTTCTTCTCCTTATGCCCACTCCTCTTCTTTCCTCTATTTCTGCGGCCAGTTTTCCTAAGCAGCTGCCTTTTTTTCTTTTAAAGCCACAACTTTCCTTTTTTTTTTTTTTTTTCCTTCTTGTGGTCGCCTTCTTTTCTTCTCACTGTGGGCTTTCTTCTTTTCTTCTTTTTTCTTTGCCACCATGGGTTACTCTACTTCTTGGGCTTCTCTCTCGTTTTCTTTTGAAATCCCGTTTTCCAATTCTGCATTCCAATGGCTTTTGACATTCCAGTCTAATGGCACCTAAAGTTATGGGCTGCAAATGGAAAAGTAAATAAATTAAATAATTATAACAAATAAGTAAATACTACTCCAGGACTAATAATTAAAACTTAAGGTGTTTAGTTGTACTAAAAATCAATTCTATCACTCATTGAACTGGACTCTGTAATACTAGTTTCTAGAACGTATTATAAATGGAGAGAAAGTAAAGATTCGCATGCTACTGTGTGGGAGAATGCCTTATGGTATTCACAATAGTAAGTAATCTAGCAAAGCTAGGGGTTGTGTACTGTGGGACTCATCTCCCCTTCGGATCACTGCCCACCAAAAAAGAACCCGGAAGCATGGTTGGCCCAAACTAGCAGTCCATCCCATAAGAACCAACGCATGAGGACCTATGTAGGGTGATCGGGTCGGTTGCACCGACCTAACTCACTGCAATCTTGCTGATGAAGAAATGCGAATCCCACATTGGAAGTTTTGGCAAGGTCTTGACATATGGCTCATTACTGATGCAATATTGAGCAATAAATATATATTAAGGCTAATTAATCTACATAATCGTAATATGTGGATCCTTTTACTGACTGAAGCATCGGAATACACTTGGGGAGCAGATCCCCATCGGTTTCTGACTGATCTTTGTCATGCAGATACATAAACACGTGGCACAATATTCATCAATTGGTGCCCATTGTGTATGTTTGAATATCTCTTTTGGGGACCCAAGAAATTAAACTTTATGGTGACCTTGGAAAATACGGGTAACAATGATCCAAGAATGCAAGACAAGAACTTCGTGCCTAACGCTCAGAAGATCTGCCCCGGACAAGGTAAGAAAAATGTTACTACAAGAAGCAACTTGTCGGATATTCACTTTAAGCTACAATAATGTGCCTAGATGACGTCTTTCTTCATGACCCTCTTTGGGATGAGCACATCTAGCACGGATATAGGACAACCATCCATCCCACTTAACCAGGAGACATTAACACTAAGTATGGGCTCAAAAAGGGGGTGCACACCCTAATGGATGGAATTCGTCCCCCTACTTCATCAAGGGGAACGGATTGGATTTATGAGGCTAGCAGCCATTCTTGGAGGAATACCAAAAGATGCAGATCTAAAACAAGTTCAATAGACTTCGGTTTGAATGTTATGATGGTACAAGAGATCCGAACAAACATTTGCAACATTTCCTAGCGCTTATGATGATTCATAACCCATCGATATAGAGCTATGCAAGCTTTTTCCCAGCTCTTTGTGGGATTCAACTTTATTATGGCTAGCCGCATTATAGCCTGGATCAATATAAGGATTTGAAGATTTTGGATAAATTCCGACATCACTTTGTAGTATAACAAGACTTCATTCCCACCTTAGATCACTTGCTCACGGTATGCGAGCATCCTTATGAATCTGTTTAAATCTACAAGGATAGATTAAATAAAGAGGCCCTAAATGTATTGAATCTTAGTGATTCGGAGCACACACAAGTATACAAACATGGTTTGAGATCGCTATCTCTTACAAAAGTCCTAGCCACTAAAAGACTGCATACTATGGACAGTCATTATGAAGTTGCACACAAATTCATCAAGGGAGAAATCAGTGTGCAAAGTAAGCGAGACTAAAAGAATGGTGGTATTGGCGAAGGAAAAAAGATGAAGGCCATTTGGACCCCAGTACCACTACTGGACGGTCGTGAAGGATAGCTTATCATATCCGTACAAATACGGGGAAAGCGCGAGGTGTGCAAGCTAGACAAGATGGTTTTACCCCCTCAAGAAGCCACAAGCTCATATAATCCACCTAGTGGAGTCACTAGCTATTTTAAAAGCACCAGCTCATATGAAATCACCCCTAAAAATGAGGAACGAAACACAAATTTCGTGATTTCCACCCCGATCACGTGCAGATACAGAACAATAAATCGAGTGTTAAAATTATATTGAAGTGAATCTTCAATTGATTATAGTTTTGGTTCAATACCTTCCCAAGGTCACCTCCTTTGATGAAGAACATCTATTGAGAATTTTGTAGTTTTAACACTTCAATAGAAAACCTATGAGGATCTAAGCCTCATAAACCCAATATTGCGAGGTAAAGATATTTCCCAATTTCATAGTAAAAAACTTGAGGAAACTAAGGCCTCGAAAACCCAAACTACAGAAACTAGAAGACCTAGGATTAATTGAATGTAAGAAGAAGAACTCTAAGTCTTAATTAAGGAAAAGACTTGGATGATCAATTGATTCCACGGATTCCACAATCTAAGGCAAATAATTGTTCAAAAATTAAGGACATTAACCCTTAGTGACCTAACTAAGAAGGGTGAAGAGCAAAATCGTAAACCCCAAACCCTAAAAACTAAAAAGACAAGCCAAATAACAAAAGCACCTCAAATAGATTGCATTAACTAAGTCTCAGCTGAACCCTACCGTTGACAGTAGGGTGAGACCTACCGTAGGTGGTAGGACAGAAATTCTTCAGCCCTTCTTGTCCAAAAACCTACCGGCGACGGTGGGGACAGGCTACCATCGGTGGTAGGGTGCCCTTCTCCAACACTTAGTGATGTGGAATTATCTTCAAGAGCATAAAATTTTTTCAAAGAAGTGAGGGAGAGAACAAACAAAACAAGTGTAACAAGTAGAAGACAGAAAGTGCCTTTGAAAGGACTTGAAAATGCTAAACTTCTAGCAACCTTTGATATATTAAATCCAAGACCTCAAGAAGGTTTAAACAAAATCTTTTCTTCAAAGTTCAAGCAACCTAAGATATTTTGAACCTTAGAAATCAATGAAAGAAGAAAAAGACCTCAAGAATAGTTTTATACAAGGGCATAGTAACTATTATGAAGGAATTTTGATGATCAACGTTGAAGCTCTTGGAACTTTAGACAAGTATTCAAATTGATTTTTCTTCCAAGGAAGTTCACCCTTGAAGAAGATAGAAAAAGAACTAAGCTAAGAACTAAGAATACTAAGAGAAGAATCTTTGTCTTGAAATATTTCTTGATTAGCTTCTTCAAAATGGAAGACTACATATTTATAGAATTTTTCCCTCTCATATTTTCAGCCCAAAAATTTAAGCCCCACAAATTTAAGCCCCAAAATTTAACTCCCAATTTTAAGCCCCATAAAGGCATATTCCAACACTCCCATATTTTCAACCGCAAAAATAGATATAACATATACATTCACTTGATATGACAATGAAGATGTTTTAATTGCATCTGGACTATTCTGGAGCACTAGTCAACACATTGTCAAAAATAGAAGGTAATTTTCCAACTTGCGCAAAGGGCTTCCAACCATCTACAAAGGTGAATTTTCAATTTCTAGCTTATTCAAAACTTTAGCATATTTCCCCATAAAGTCTTGGACATCAAAATTTAACCCTTGAAACTTCTCTTGCTCAATTTGATCCTTGTGACTTTTTAGTTGTTTTGCCTTGGCTCTTGTCACAACTCCATGATGTTCTTGTATGTCTAACCGGTTCACGTCAATGCTTTCTTCATGTATAGCTTCAATGTAGTACTCATATATAGTTACTTCTTTAATGTACTTGGGCTCCATAGTAGATGTATAATATGTAAGCTAGATCATGTAAATCATTCCTTGTTAGTTAATATGTTGTTTTCCTCTTGTTCTCCTTCCTTTTGTGATGTCCCTAATGATTGCATATATTGGATGACACTGCTTTTCCCTAGACTCAATTTTCTTTTATCTAACAAACTCTTCAGCATCATCTTTGTCATCCTAGTAGTGTTTGAGCTAGAATCAGGTTAACACTCAACATTGTGTTGTACTTCAGTATCAGATGCACTATCATCATGCTCCATGCTTATTTTCTTTGAGCATTCTTTATTGAGTTCAATATCATCCATTGCAACATTCACCGATTCCATCACAACACCAGTTCTCTTGTTGAACACATGGTGAGCATGACTATTCATGGAGTATCCCAGAAATAGACATTCACCACTTCGTGCATCAAACTTTCTTAGTTGTTCCCTGTCATTCAGTATGTAACACTTGCTGCTAAAGACATGTAGGTAGCTCAATTTTTGTTTCTTACCCTTCGACATTTCATAGGGAGTTCTATTTATCAAAGGCTTGGGGTAAACCCTGTTAATTATGTGAACTGTTGTGTTTGCTGATTCTGCCCGCCGACTATGTGCCATGTTCTTGGCATTCAGCATAACTGTGATAATGTCTTGTATTGTCTTGTTCTTTCTTTCTACTCTCCCATTTTTGTTGAAGTGTCTTTAGTCCGAGAATTCATGTTTGATTCCATATCCTTCCCAAATAGTTGAGAACAGACTGTTCTCAAACTCCTACTCATGATCAGTTTTCAACCTATTGAGTGTTCACTCTTTCTCTGCCTGTACGTTTAAACATATCTTTCTGAAAGCACCAAAGTTATCTGACTTGTTCCTAAAAATTCGATCTAAGACTACCTTGAATAATCATCTACACACACCAATGCATACTTCTTTCCTCCAACACTCTCGGTCTGTGTTGGCCTGAAGAGATCTATACGCATTAATTCTAGAAAATATGTTGTATTGATGTCACCTATTTGAACAATTACTTTTTTACTTTGGGTCCTACTTATTTTCTCACAAACAATTTACTATTTACGCATTTCGAGTAAAAAATCTCCATTTTTTTCATTCTTATTTCTAAACCAAATGGACCCTTAGCCTTTTTTGGCTTTCTTACTTGACAATCTCCAGGTGGTCGGTTTTCTCTTTTTAACAGTAGTAGTCGTCGTACAATTTCTTTGTGCCCTAGCTTGCATAAAAGCTTATAATTTACATGACTAAATTTCTTATGCCACAATTCTATGTCATGCATTTGTATATTTATGCTAATCGTGTCAACCACATCATTCATTTGATAACAGTTGTCCGATGTCCTTGTTATTTTGATAATACAATCTTCATCTTCTTTTAACACATAGCATCGATGCTTGTCAAAGTGAACATGTAAATCATCATCACATAGTTGACTAATGCTTATCAGATTTACCTTCATTCCTTCCACACGTAGCACATTTGACAGTTTGTGCAGGCCTTCTACATTCAATGTTCCAAAGGCAAGAACCTTGTTTTTGACTCCATCACCGAAGGTAACACTTCTTGAGTAACTTTCAACATAATCAGTTAAGTACTCCTTTTTTCCTATCATGTGTCATGAGCATCCGCTATAAAGGTACCACACACAGGTCATGCTGAGTGACATTAGGATTGCAACATATCCTGTCAAGTCGTGTTTTCTAATGCAGATCCAGTGTGCACTTTTATTCCGATCCGTGTTACTTTGACAATGTGTTTGCAATCTTTTCAGCTTCCTGAGATCTTTGTTTCTTCGATAACACTAATGCCACACATGTCCTATCATCATGCAATAATCGCAAACAATTGGAGTCTTCTTAGGTTTGAATTTATTAATGATTCTCTTCTTCTCAACATTTATCCTGTTTGCTCTTGTAAACACACCATCCAACTCACCCATCTTGCTGATAACATTGTCAACACCTTTGACACTTTGCACCGACATATCTGAGAACTATTTTCACACTAGTTGTTCTACCAATTTGCAGCATTTCACTAAGCTTAGCTATTCATGTGTTCATTTGAGTGATCCTAGATTTATCAGGGTTTAGTCTATCAGTTACATTTTTTATTAGAGCCATCAACTCATGGTTTTTATTTTCTAGAGACTCTTTCTATGTCAAAACATCTTGTAAGTCCTTCTTCAATGACTTATTCATCTAAGCTACTTTAACCCATTTTGTATAAATCGGATTATATTTGTCCCGAACCTCCTCAATTATCACTTCCTTATCCTCTTCATTACTGTAGATTGACTCTTCATCATCAACATTGTTGTCAACTTCATGCATGGAGATATCTTTTATGTCAGCAACAACATTGAATGCCACAGTCTCATCATGGTCCACGTATTACCCTCATCATAGCCAGTCTCTTAGTTTCTTTCATCATTACTGAGCTTCGTGTTAAGAGATTTGTTCTTCTTTAGTGTGTTGGCATAATTAAGTTGTATGTATCTAAAACCCTCACACTGTTTATAGTAGATCCTTTCTCTTTTTGTGTTGACTCATAGTTTTTCTTTTTAATATGCCTTTCGACTCTTTGCTTATTGAAATTCCTCTTATATGGATTCTCTCCTCTGGAGTAGCTTTGAGGCCTTGAGGGTCTGCCAGACTTTCTAAGTTTTTCAAAATTTCGTGTTAACATCATAAGTTCTTCTTTTGTGTGGAAACACCTTCAAAGCTATTTAGTGACAACTATCCTTGGCTTGTGCATTCATTACAAGAATTGTGACATTTAGTGACAACTTTTTAATGACGCTTTACCATTTGGGCAAAAATAAAAGGTTTCTTGTGACAGAAATATTCATTGTCACTACTGTATTAAATAATTGTGACGACTTTTTTGTTTGTCACAAGTATAATAGTAATTATGATGATTTATTGTCTTTCACAATTAAATTTTCCCAACTAATATATTATTAGTGTCATAATTCTATGTTGTCACTAATAGCATATTTAGTTTTGTGAGAATATCATTTAGTGCGATCTTACTTTTTTGTGACCAAAAAAATTTAGTCATATTTAATTTATTTTGACCCAAAAAAAAAGTTTCTTCGTCACTAAATTTTATAATTTTTTGACAAGAATTTGGGTCACTAAATATTTAATTATTTTGTATATACTAAATTTCATCACTAACAAAAAACATTTACCAGTAGGTTATAGTTACAAACATATTTGTGACGGTAAATTTGATCACTTAATTAATAATTCATTTTTTTTGTTACGATGGTCTTTTCTCATTATAAATTAGATTAATGATGAATAGTGAAAGAAAGTTTTTATTCAACTAGATTAGATATCGTGAATAACGGATTGATCACAAAAGGGAAAGGGAACTTTAGGACAAAGAATGTTTGGCTTCATCTCTGTTTAGTCGTTGGAGAGAAAAAGGATTTTGGGGCAAAATACGGGACTTCTATGTAACTCAGTTAGTCCCCTTTAGCGGTTCATTAAAAAGAAAACACCTCTTAATCTATTAAAAAAAAAAAAAAAAAGCCCTTTCCTTTCTCCTTTTCATAATTCAGTTAGTACTCCTTCATGGCAGTGGGTAATGGGTTGCGAGAGAGAAAAAAGAGAAATTTGGGACAAGATATAGAGCTTCTGGGTTTTCCCTTCAAGTATTGTGCTTCAATTCGTTTTCCCCTGCAAAGATTGGCTTCAAAATACAGTGCCAAACTTCCCCCTCTCCCCCATCCCCTCTTTTTTTTTTTTTTTTTTTCTATTTTTGAAGTGGACATTGAAAATTTTATAATAATAACTAAGTATAACTAAATACCTATTCTTCAAAGAAAAAAGAAGCTGTAGGATTGAGCAATTTATACCACGCATTCGGTTACACCTAGCATGGTGTAACCATTTGGTGAAACTATGTCATTTTGAATAAGTTTTATTATCTAACTATAAGTAGAAATTCTTCTTAATTTTACAAACCCACGTGCCTCCATTGCCTGAAAAAAGAATATCGAAGTTTTTCGTCTTGCAATCTCTGCTACCCCGTGATCTCTGCTACGACGCCACATCTGTGATTTCCATTCATCGATCACTGGTGTTTTTGTGATTTCTTTTAATCGATTATAGTCTGATCATTATCATCAATGTCATCATTTGCATTTTTTGTTTTTCAATGGTCATTTTTTCCTATTTTTCTCGTGTTTTTTATGCTTTTTCTAGTTTTTTGTTTTTTCTATTTTTCCTATGTCTTCTATTTTTCTACTTATTTTTGGCTTTTTTTGGGTTGTTTTGGTTTTATGTTTGTTCATTTCAGTGAATAAATTTGGGACATTCTTTATAAAATCCTTGATTCGTCAATAATATAGTTGCATGACTAACCTTTAAGTTTTCTCTTTTCATACATTTCTCCAATTATAGGACTTGAAATAGATTATACAGGACTTTCATATTCTTATTGATAATAAGCATCCTATTCAAAAGATAAAACTAGAGTTAATGGTGAAAAGAGATGGTGAGTGGGGTATTTAATATGTGTATGTGATGGGAGGCCATACTTCTCGTAAGGTGTCACGATAATATATTACAAGCGACTTTAACATGATCATTTTTCAAACTAATTTCTTTTTCATTATAAAGTATTTGTATGAGTGTTATTTCTTTTTATATTAATCTTCTAACTATTCTAAATTAAATGCAAATCATATTGGAGGTCGTCTTTTGATTGCGCTCAATTGGTTATCCCAACGACTTTTGCATTCATATCTCCAGCTTTGATAGAGGTATTTATCCAGTGAGTGATGGATGGTCATTCTTCATTGGTAATGTGAGATTATCTATTTTTTGCTATTTTATTTGCAAATTTGAAATTATTTGAGTGTCTTTTGCGCTTCAAGTGTATCTATTTTATAAATGAAATTCTATCAAAATTTTTAGTGCTGTTCAACCCCCAACTTTTTGTTTCTTGGTTTTTTTCTAGTTTTTCTATTTTTCAGGTTTTTCCGGTTTATGGTTTTTTCTGTTTTTCCTTTTTTTTTTTTTTTGCTTTTCCTAGTTTTCTATTTTTTCTATTTTTACTTGTGTTATTATATAAATAATTTATTTATTGATGTCATTTCTAGGTATCTCTTTTTGTACATTAAAAAATGGATAAATCTCGGATTGCTATGCCAAGAAACACAACTGAATATATTTTTTGATTAAATCAATTTATAGAGTTTGCGTTTAAGGAAAAAGGCCCTGATGGAAGTATAAAATGCCCGTGTTCTAACTGTGCTTTCAAACGGTGGCAATAAAGGGATGTAGTATTTCATCATTTGATTTGTAGGCCGTTTCCCTTAAATTATACTAATTGGGTTATACATTGTGAAAAAATGAGTCTAGCGAGTCCAATGAGCACAGAAATATAGAAGCTGTGGAAGAAATGGTTTATCCTGAAAACCCTATTGACATGTTGCTGAATGATGCATTTGGGGGTTATATGCACTGAAATACAAGTGAAGGGCCATCAAGAATAGCGGGTAAGGAAGAAAGGGTAGTTGAGGATGTTAGCATAGAAAGTGCGGACTTCTTTGACTTGACTAAAGATGGAGGTCAGGAATTGTATGAAGGGTCCAAATACTTAAAGCTTGAGTTCTTATTGAAATTATATCCCATAAAATGTTTGACTAGGATGCCTAATAAGGAAATGACTATGGTGCTAGATTTTATGAGAAAAGCATTTGAATTTTGCAAAACTTCCTAAATCTTTTCATGAAACTAAAAGAATGCTAAGCAAACTTTGAATGGATTATATCAAAATAGATGCTTTCTCGAAGACCGTATATTATATTGGGGAGATCATGCCAATGAAGAAGTTTTTAAGTACTGCTCAAATTCTAGACGGAAGTCAGTGAAACAGAACAACGGTGAAATTGTTTCTACTTCCACTAAGGAGTGTAAAAAAAAGCCTTTGAAAATTTAACGCCGTTTTCTCCCTAAGACCGAGGTTGCAAAGATTGTATTCATGTTCTAAGACTACTGGGGATATGAAATAGCATGTTTTAGACATTGTAATGATGGATTGATGCAGCATCCTAAGGATGGGAAGGCATGGAAAATGTATGATGTCATCAATTTCAAGCTACTTTCAAACAAATCAAAGGGCTTCTGTTTCGTCCTACTTGGACCCCCACTTCACTGCGCTTCACCCAAGGCTAGAAATGTTCTACTGGGTCTTGCTAGTGATGGTTTCAACCCATTTGGTACGATGAGTACTAATTACATCATCTAGCTTGTAATTTTAATTCCATATAACCTTCCTTCTTGGTTGTGCATGAAGCAACCAAACTTCACTCTCTCAATGATTATTCCAGGTCCACGTACTCCAGGAAATAACATAGATATCTACCTGCAACCCCTTACTATGGAGTTGAATGAGCTATGGAGTGAGGGTATACAAATATTTGATGCTTCGGCCAATGAAAATTTTAAAATGAGAGCAGCTTTGATGTGGACAATTAGTGATTTTCCCGCACTAGATGTATTGTCTAGGTGGAATACATATACTGGGTTAGCTTGCCCAACATGTAACTATGACATTGAGCCTATTCGACTTTGTCATTAGAAACTGGTGTTTCATTGGTCATTGACGTTTCTTGAAGAAAGGTCACAAATTTAGAATGATCAAACATCGATTTGATGGAAATGTAGAAGATAGGAATGCACCAAAAATATTATCTGGGTTATATATTCTACAACAGGTGAAAGATATTGAAGTCACATTTGGTAGATCATTGGAGTCAAATAAGATGAGGAACAGATCTAGAAATAAGAATGTTGGCGAAGGTACAACCCATCAATGGAAAAAGAAAAGTATATTTTTTGACCTTCCATATTAGGAAACTGATTTGTTCTGTCATAATTTAGATGTTATGCATCTTGAGAAGAATGTCTTTGAAAATGTTATATACATCGTACTTAATGACAAAGATATGTAAAAACACCATTTGAAAGCTCGAAAAAATTTACAAGAAATGAGGATTAGAGAACAGCTTTGGCCGAATGAAAAAGGGTATTGTCAGCCTATGATGTTTACAATTCTAATAGACAATAAATAGTTATTTCTTAGAACATTAAAAAATGTGTTTGTGCCAAATGGCTACTCGAGTAACAAATTTATTGATTGAAAACACATGATTGTCATATCATTATGGTGCAACTATTGTCGTTGCTGATTCGTAATGCACTTCCCAAACAAGTGGTTGCTGTTTTGGTAGAGTTATGTTCATTTTTTAACTTCTTTGCCTTAAAACTTTGAACATCTCGGACCTTGAAAAAATACAAGATCAGGTTTTACTCACACATTGCCATTTGGAGATGTTATTCCCCCCTTCATTCTTTACTGTGATTGTTCAATTAATGGTCTATTTAGTGGATGAATGTATAAAAAGAGG
Organism: Catharanthus roseus; assembly: GCA_028651295.1. NCBI lineage: Eukaryota > Viridiplantae > Streptophyta > Magnoliopsida > Gentianales > Apocynaceae > Catharanthus > Catharanthus roseus. Next base: position 44,355,121 of record JAPQWS010000159.1, read on the forward strand.
AACCGTACAAAATAGGTGGCCGTTCCCCATTGAAAGATTAACATCCTAAAACATTAAAATTTTAAATTAATAGAGTGTAGATTGTTTACTCAATGCCATTTTTCATCCTAACTTCAGGTTATTAAGGCATTTCAAATATCTTAATAAAGAACAACTTGAAGCTTTTATAGCCGAAGGTTATATAGCTAAAGGGCTCTTATGTATTTTGTTCTTGATATTTTACAAATATCGAGCGTAAGTTAAATAGGCCAAGGCTGTAGATGACGGAAATCCTTTTTCTTAATCATTATCTCTCTTCTCTCGTTGAGGTAGAGCAGCTGGAGATTCTTCAAGGTTTTCTTTGACTGATTTTGAGAAAAGTCAAGCTCAACGTTGCATCTTGTGAAATTGTGAAGCTTCAAGCCATTTATTGAGTAAGATACTAAAATTAATTCTCGATCTCATGTATTCATAATTTCTTACCCAACTAACTTTCTTAATCTTTATTTTTAGTGAATTTAGAGATCATATAAGAAGAAAAGCAACAAGTAGAAAACCATAAGTAGAAAAGAGAGTTTATACAGAATTCAGTGATTGGTTCCCAAAACAGTTAAGCAACTAGTTATGAGAGTTATTCAAGTATTCTTTCTATTAATTTAATCTACTAAAAACAGGAATTTTTTCAGATCATGAATCTAAATATAGAAAACAAAGTATCTACGAATTTGAAGTTTCTAGCTCGAGGACCAATGCATCAAGCGACGAGATTCACAGATTATAATATCAATGGATTGACATTTCAAACTTTGTCGCGAGAAGAACGGTTGAAAACTCAGAATAGTGGGTTTTTTTTTTTTTACTTCCGCTACTTCTTGTGTTGCATCTAGTTCCGATAGAAATGTGAGATAAACAGACTTGCCATAATATGGGAAGTTGGATTATTGAGCTTAATTATTATGATCGTTTCACTCTTACACTTTTTAAGTGCACTACGCGAGAAAAGGGATACAAGAGAGATGCATGGAAATTTAATCGTATTAATTTTCATAAAATAATTCATACGGGTGAGCATGAGGATCATGATCTTTATATTTCAAGCCCAAATGGTTTATTGTGTTGAGGATGAATTTGATAAAGGTGCGGAATGTCGCGGTACATGTAAATCCAAGGGATTTATATGATATGGGCTTCGGTGATGAAGTAGAATCATACGATAACGAGTTATTCAACAGCAAGAACTTGAAATTTTTTTTATAATAATTATGAAAACAACCAACTAGTGATGGAAGGAATAGAATATCATATTAGAAGCTTACATGACGTCAATGAACATATGTATGAATAGCTGATTTCGTGCAAGTTAAAATTTTTTTCATTTTTTATATGACTGTATATTTAAATGCATTTTGTTATGGTATTTTTTTCATTGTATATAACTTAAAATTGAAATATATTTTTCCATGATTGAAATGCATTTTACAATGATAAAACTTGAACATTTTAGATTTTGCTATGATTAAACATTTTGTGTTTCGCTAATATATGTTTAAACTTTTTATTAGGTTTGAAGAACGCCTAGTATGAAACACATCAAGAATTTGATTAGTTCACAATAGTCTCCTTCTACATCAAAAACTGTGAATGCCTCATCACCACAGTCTCTACCTCCACCACCTCAACCTAAGGTTCAAGCACCACCTCCACCACAATAGCCTCTACCTTCTGCACAGTTAGCAGCTTCATTGCAGCAGTCTCCTCCTCCTCCAAAGATAGGAGGAGCTGCATCACATCAGTCGGAAGAACAAGGTCTAGCTTAGAGAAAGCGAGTAGCACGCGCATCTTCAAGTCATTGGTTTGTTGATGCACTAGGTATTTTCACTTATATGCTTTAAAATGTTTTAATCTACTAATAATGGAAAAGTAAAATAATTCTTATATTGATGTGTTTCTTTGTTGCATCATTTTGATACAAGATTCTCATGGAGACTCTAAGAGGTTGAAAGTGAAAGGGACTGAATTGTTAACTTTGGAAACTGGGATAAGAGTAGTCATGGAGTTTGATGATTTAAATGCAGTAATTGGTGAAGCATAGGGCCTTCTTGCAGGGTTTTGTGGACAGCTGGCTACAGATAGCAGCATCTTTCTAATTAGCTTTGAGAAGTGGTTAGATAAATCTGATTCTAACTTTGATGCATGTTTCAAGGATATTATAATGGTACTAAATAAATAATTCATTATCTCCTATTTTTACTATTGTAATGATTCAACTTTAACAAACTACTATTGCATTTCTTGTAGCCTCGATTTATGTTCAAGACTTCATTGGTGAATGCAAGGCGTTATGTTTCTCAATCTATTGGAAAGAAGTGGGTTGTACATAGACTTCAAATATGGAATGAGGTCTGTGATCCAACCTTAAGTAGAGATGTTATAATTAACCATGTTCCAACAAGTATCTCTAGGGATCACTGGGCTACCTTTGTTGATAACCGTCTGAGACTAGAGAAGCATGTATTAATATTCATTGAATATTTATTATTATTGTAAATTTTAATTCTAGCATAGTTTAAAAAATTATGGCGTAAGGCTATGTGCAAACAAAATCCAAACATTAGGAGGAAACTTACCATCCGGCATACTGGTGGCTCAAAGTCTAACTCGAGGAGAAGAGTTCAAATTATGAGGAAAATTTTTCCTATTATTTTATTCATTTGACATATCCAACTTGCCTTCTATATAATCTCTTTACTTATTTGACTTTATAGTATGCTGATACTGGTAAGAAACCCGACGTGGGGCATTGTTCCATGAAAATCATACAAAGCCAAATGGATCTTATGTTAATGATGTGGCCGAAGAAATATGTGTAAGTTTTATAACAAGTTCTATATGTAATTGCACTTCATCTACGAAGGTTTATAAATATTCGCTTTCTTAATTTTGATTTTTTAGGAAAATATTCGAGAGGACCTAAGTTAAAGTAGTACAGATGAACCCATTTCTCCGGATGATGTGGTTGGTAAGTTGTTAGGAACAGAGCATCCTGGAAGAGTGCGATGTCTAGGTTTAGGGGCTGCTCCTACAAATGCGTTCAAGCACATAACACATCGTTTGAGTAACTTAAGTGTTTTCTCAAATGATTCTGGAGGAAGCTCTTCCCAAGTGTAACAACAAATTGATGTTGTAGTTAACAAAAAGTGTAATGCCGTTATAAATGCATTCACTGAAAAGTGTAATGCACTCACGGAAACATACTCCCAGATTAATATGATCATGGATGCATTTAGAACTTATGTACTCAAGAAGGAAGGAGAAATTTGAGAAGAGTTTGCATCTGTTTTAGGTTCTAAAACCTACCATGGTATGTTATGTATTACTTTCATTTCGTTTGTTGTATGTATTCTGAACTCATCCATATTGCTTTTATGTGTTGGTGGTGATTAAAGGGTATGATAACTTTATATTTTGGAATAGTTTAGAGTTAAAATTTGTTTTTTTGTTTCCTTGGCTTTACCATTGTTTTTTTAGTTTCTTTGTTGTCTTATTGAATGATTTTCTTGATTTCATATAATATGCAATTCAGGTTAGAGATCCCATTTTTTGTTTCACTGTTTCTACTTAGCTAGTTTGAATTACATTTTACTTGCATTAGTTTGTTTCTTGATTTTTTTTAAGTCTCTTTATTGTCTTTTTTTATTGTATTCTTACATTCAAATCGATCGGTTGCTTTCTTTGGAACTATGTGATATAATGGCCAATTGGATGATTGGGTTCTTGTCGTTCTTTATCTAGGCTTTGCGTATGTCAAGTTTTGCTAACCTTGTATCCTAATTGGGATTAAAAATCTAATTGCATTTCTTCAATATTGTGTTTTCTTTTGATTTTTCACGTCTTTATTGAATTTGCCACATTTGTCCTTCACAAACATATAGTGGTTTCTGTAAGGGACTTTATTATACAATGCATATCATGGGAAATGTTCCTGCTAAGTATAATGCCTTTACATTTTTTTTTTATGTTGGAGATGATACTCTTAATGGTTTAATGTCACTGTTGCCGCTAGCTCCTTATCTGAATGGTTTAGACATAGGTCATTTTATCATATATTCTCACACTTTTCCATCTCAACTTGCAAATAGCCTTTATTCTTGTATTTGCATGAGTTATATTAGTGAAATTCACATTATCTTATTTAAGGGAATATTACTTACCATAAGTTCTATAAGAATAGATGGCATCTACAATAGTCACTTATGGCGCATAAACCTAATGAGTTGAATAGAGTTTAGAGAGAGTTCTTGTGTTATAGTACTTACATCTTGCAAACAATGCCTTACTATGTGTCTGATTTGGAAGTGAAAATCTTGATTCTTTCTTCCCATTGATCTTTCCTTGTTTTATAATGTGTAGAGATGCTTTCTTTATTTGCTTCAGTTTCATCGAACTTTTGCTTGGTTTCAAAAACTATTTGTTATGTTTATTTCTCTTTCCAGCCAAATAATGCAGGAAGTGGACAAGATGTTTCTCCAGCAGCTTTACCCACCGGTGCAAGAAGATCCTCAGCTGGTAGTGCACTAGGTTAAGAAGAAAATGCATAGAGAATTATGTAATGAATGAATGATTAACTATTTATGTTTTATGTGATGTTAATGAATTATTAGGTACACTTATATTTATGTATCAACGAAATATTAATATTGTTGAAAATGGATTCTTCTTTATGTTCTAGTTAGTGGAATGGATTCTTCTTTATGTTCTAGTTAGTGGTTTATATTAACATAATTCAGAGGACTAAAACCAATATTATAATTCATAGCAGTGAAAATATTATTAAATAGTATTAAAAAATTTTTTGAATGCAGGAAAAAATTGCAGCGATTAAAAACCCACATAATATTAAATAATTTTTCATTTTTTATAATATAATAAACATTTGCGGTGGTTTTGAACCGTCGTAGAATAAATAAATTTTATGTAATGGCCATATTGTAAATAATGGCGGGGGTTCAAAACCGTCGCAATAGTAAATAAGCTCTATCTTCTGCTAAAATATTAAAAATACTTGGGGCGGTTTATAACCCCCATAAACATAAATATTTTTATTTTATAGATGATCGTGCTCCTTAAAAACCGCAGCTATTTTTTCCTTCACAAAATAAAAAATCTTATTTTTCGGCAGTTAAAACCCCCCACAAAAGGAATTGCCGCAAAAATTAACGGTGGTGTGTGGTGGCGGTTATTTAGAAACTGCCACAATCATTTAATGTCCCACCAATCTGTGGTGGTTTTCAAAACGGCCGCAAAACCATTTAGCGGGGTTTCGAAACTGATGTAAAATCGAAAAACACCCCGCAATTTAACTGTTTTTTTGTAGCGTGCCTACTTTTATAAGTTGGAGCGCCTACTTTTATAATTGTTAGTGCCTAGTTTATAAGCACTTGAACCTTTAACTTCTCTTTTTTTATTTTACTTATTTAGATGGTCTCTATTGCATTTATTTACATTTTTTATGTATTTTAACCCTCATTTTTTGTGTTGAACGCAATAGTTATGGAAATATCTAATGAAGTTTCGTTTATTGGAACTATTATTTCATCAGAAGAAAATGCATTCAAATTGTATAATGACCATGTATTCAGATTGGTTTTTAGTGTTCGTAAAAGTAATCAAAAGTTTAAGGCAGGAAACAATACGGAATATTTGAGCATTTTTATTCTTACAAAAAAGGGAAGAAGTGTGATAAAGGGAATTGAAAAATGTATTTAACTTTCATTTCAAATATTTTATCATACAACTACAAGATATTTTAGGGAATTGGGATCTTATAGAAGATTGATGCTGCATTTTCTATTCTCTTTTTATCATTCATTACAAACATGATAATTGTGTGCATATATTTCGCTCTAAGTTTTGAAAGTATACCCTAGCCTTCCTTTGATTTATTCAGCAGTGCCTCCCAACTTGAATTTATTTGCCCCTTACACATTTCTATGTGTCGCATGCAAACGGGGACACAATCTACATAGTTTGTACTGTCTTGCCATGTCATCGTCCTCACTTCCATTTTGTGTATCATGTCTATGGTTGGTTCTCATTTCTTCCCTTTTTTCACTGCTATGAGAGACATTTGAATGGTTAGTATAAGTAGGAGCGCCTACTTTTTTATAACTAGAGGTGCCTACTTTTATAATTAGTAGTGCCTAGTCCTGTGTAACATGGAAAACTAGGAGTGCTTTGTTTTAAACTTGTGAGTGCCTATTTTCATAACTAAGAGTGGCTAGATTTAAAAAAAGTAATGCCTAGTTTAAAAATATGAGTGCCTAGTTTTAAAACTAAGAGTGGCTAATTTTAGAACTAGGAGTGCCTAGTTTTTTAATTGACAGTGCCTAGTTTTAAAACTAGGCATTCCTAGTATTAAAAGTAGGCATCTTAGCTTTAAAACAGGGCGTTCCCAGTTTTATAACTAAGAGTGCATATTGTCACGCACTTACTTTTTCTTGTAAGTAGTCGTGCAGCCTTAGCACTCCCGCAAATGCTAAGAAAGCCTTAACTTGCTCAAACTTCAGAGGCTAGACGGGAACGTAGGAATGTTGTAGGCAAAGAGTGGATGAAAGAAGCTTATATTGCTTGAAGGGAGCTTACAAATACAAGGCTTAGAACTCTAAGTTCTGATGTGTGTATGTGATGTGTGATGTTTTACAAATGAAGAGGGTGAGCCTATTTATAGGCAAGCACCTCCTCAATGGATGGCTAAGATTAGTACATGTGGCAACGATCTAACGGTTGCCTTCTACCATTCTAGAATATTCTACATAAAGGAATGTTCTAGAGAATTCTACTAGTTTACATGATGCCTCCTCCATATGGTTCTAGAGACTTCCAGAGGATTCTAGAACCTTCTGGAATGTTCTAGAACCTTCTGGAATGTTCTAGAACTTTGTGGGCTTGTCTAAAATGTGGAGAAACCTCATGTCTTGCAAGCAGGGCGTGACATTCTCCCCCACCTATGCTCGCGATGCCCTCATCGCGCCTTCATCGTGGAATTGTTGGATATTGTCTTTGAATTGCCAAAGGGCATCTTCGTGCTCCCAACTTGCTTCACTTTCGGGCAAGTTCTTCCACTTTACGAGATATTCCCAATAACTTGGTACACCTCGTCTTCGAATATGGCGATCGGCTAGTATGGCCTCGACTTCCTTGTCAAAGGAGATGACCACGGCGGTAGGTGCTCGCTTAGACTCTCCTCGAGTGGGGTCCTCCATGTCTTCGTGATATGGTTTTAAGAGACTCGCATGAAAGACCGGATGAATCTTCAGCCTGGAAGGTAATTGGAGCTTATAGGAGACCTTCCCAACACGTTTCAAGACCGGGAAAGGGCCCTCGTATCTCCTGATCAAGCCCTTGTGGACTTTCCTGAAGCTCTTGAATTGTTGGGGAAGAAGTTTCACCATGACAAGATCGCCTTCCTGGAACTCCAATGGTCTTCTTCTCTTATCTGCCCATTTCTTCATCCTTTTTGAAGCCTTGTTCAAATACGCCCGTGCCAATTCGGCTTGTTCATGCCATGATTTGGCAAATTTAAATGCTGATGGGCTCTTACCTTCATAGCTTGTGGCAAGAGTAAGAGGCGTTGTAGGCTGCTGCCCCATGATTACTTCAAAAGGACTTCGGTTGGTTGCTTCACTCCGTTGGAGATTATAGGAGAATTGGGCCACATCAAGCAACTTTGCCCAATCTCGTTGGTTGGCACTCACGTAGTGCCTTAAGTATAGCTCCAAGAGTGCGTTGGTCCGCTCGGTTTGGCCATCGCTTTGAGGATGGAAACTGGTGGAAAAGTTCAAATCTGAGCCAAGTAACTTAAACAATTCCGTCCAGAATCGTCCTGTGAAGCGCGGGTCTCGATCGCTCACGATGTTGGAGGGAACTCCCCAAAGCTTGACCACATTCTTCAAGAATAATCGGGCTGTCTCTTCGGCAGTGCAATCTGTAGGGGCTGGAATGAAGGTGGCATACTTGCTAAATCGATCAACCACCACTATTATACTGCCAAATCCTTCTGACTTTGGCAAGGAAGTGATAAAGTCCATTGAAACACTTTCCCAAGGTCTCTTAGGGATAGGCAATGGATCAAGTAGTCCAGGTGGTGCGTTTTGTTCAACTTTGTCTTGTTGGCATATGAGGCATGTTCTTACATAAGACTCCACCTCATCCTGCATTTGGGCCCAGTAATACGTGGTCTTCAACAAAGCAAGAGTGCGTTTCATACCTGGGTGTCCAGCCCACTTAGAATCGTGGCATTCTTTGATCAACTCACGCCGAAGATTTCCCCATTTGGGCACAAAGAGTCGGTTTCCCTTTGTGTAGAGCATCCCTTCTTCTAGCCAAAAGCGCCTTGTCTTGCCTTCCATTACAAGTGCTATAAGATTTTTGGCTAGGGAGTCTTATTGTAGGCCTTCCTTGATACGCTTGAGTAAGGGACTATCAACTCGGCTGATGGATGCGAGTTCTACTTTGCGGCTTAAGGCGTCAGCTACCACATTGGCTTTCCCCGGCTCTAATTCGATTTGATGATCGACCTCCCTTCTTGGTGGCAACTTCTTCGGTAATTCGTCGGGCATGACATCCTTGAATTCGCGAAGAACGCCTTCCATTTCCCTTGGAATAGTTAGTTGGGGAGGTATCTCCTCGTCGTCATGCTCCTTGAGGATGGCTAGGTAGCTTTTCTCGTCCCTCTTCAAGCCTTTCTCGAACTGCATGGCTGACAATGCTTGCGGATCGGACTTGGTAGACCGTAGTGTTGGTACTACGCAAGTCTTTCCTTCGTCCAAGATGCACATGGTGTTGGCGAAAGGAATGGGGAACGCCTTCACTTGATCGAGAAACTCCATCCCGAGGACCACCTTGAAATCGTCCATAGGTACCACAGACAAATTCAGGTAGCCCACCCATGCACCAAGGATGGTCTTGACGCCTCGAGCAATGCCTCGTATTGGCTTGGCCATAGAGTTGACGACTTTCATAGACCCAGTGCCGCCAACTATTTGAAGGCCTAGTCTATTGGCTTCCTCTACGGAGATGAAGTTGTGGGATGCACCTGTGTCAAGTAAAGCCTTCGTCTCCTTCCCGTTGATAGTTGCATCTACGAACTGAAGTCCCTTGGCTTGAGTCTTTGGAGTACTTTGGATGGCATTGAGGAGTTGTAGTGAGCCGACTTGAGCACCTTCCTTGTTGCCACTTGATTCATGCCCCTTAACATCGGCCGTCAAGGCATTGAGTGCCTTTGTCTTTGGACAATCCCGTGTCCAGTGCAGCTCGCCACATAAGAAGCATCCCCGTTTAGGGATGGAACGGTCAAAGTTCTCCTTTTGTTTGCCTTTATCCTTTGACTTCCAAGGATTTTGACCTTGGTTTCGGTTTTCTTCCTTGCGGTTGCCTCGCCAATGTTCTCCCCCACCTTTGTTGGGGCTGCCCTTCTTCTCTTTGGGCTTGGGTGGCTCCTTTTTGCTTGAGTAATCGATCAAGCTTTCGGCTATAGCGATGGCAGCAGCAAGGTCTTGCACACCACGATGCCTAAGTTCGATTTTAGCCCAAGTTTGTAGACCGTCCATGAAAAAGAAGAGTGAGTCCTTATCGGACATGTCGGGGATTTCCAACACAAGGTTGGTGAAGTCTTTCACATAATCTCGGATACTTCCCAGATGTTTAAGCCTTCTTAGGCGACCACGTGCCTCTTCTTCGGCATTTTCCGGGCAAAATTGCCTCTTAAGCTCCCCTTTAAAATCATCAAAGGTAGCGATGGAGCACGTACCTCTCTTGACGTCTTCCCGCCGTCGGCGCCACCAAAGCATGGCTGTATCGGTGAGGTACAAAGCTGCGCTCTTGATCTTGGCTCCATCTTCTATGATGCCTACAGCATCGAAATATTGTTCTAGCCCCCATAAGAAGTTGTCTACTTCACGAGCATTACGCATTCCTGCGAAACTCTTTGGTTTTGGGATATCAACCCGTCGGGGTTCCACCGTAGATGTGGTTGAACCAGCGAGAACTGCCTTCTTACATAAGGCTAGGTCCCCTCGAGCTTCCTCCAATTGCATTAGCAAGCTATTGATCTCCCTTTGATGGACGTCTCGCAAACGAGCAACCTCGGCCATAAATTCGTCCCTGAGGGCCTGTAAGTCTTCTCGATTAGACTCACCTAGCTTGGTAAGGGCTTCACGCACCTCTTCATGGGTTTCGGCGACGTCGGCCTCTAGACCTTCCACCCGTTGGTCTAGGTTCTCCATGTGTGCGTCCACGGCGCCCAAGCCTTCCTCCACCTGAGTTAGGCGTAACTCAAAGCTAGCTGTGCGGTCCTTGGACTTCCCCCTCGGCTTTGGTACAACGGGGTCGCGTTGCTCCTCACGCCCCCGGCCTTGTTGCGATGACTCCACATTGGTGGTGTCGGATCCCGCCACTTGATCTCTGATGGTCTTCGTCATGGCTTCCAACCAAGCTCTGATACCACTTGTCACGCACTTACTTTTTCTTGTAAGTAGTCGTGCGGACTTAGCACTCCCGCAAATGCTAAGAAAGCCTTAACTTGCTCAAACTTCAGAGGCTAGACGGGAACGTAGGAAAGTTGTAGGCAAAGAGTGGATGAAAGAAGCTTATATTGCTTGAAGGGAGCTTACAAATACAAGGCTTAGAACTCTAAGTTCTGATGTGTGTATGTGATGTGTGATGTTTTACAAATGAAGAGGGTGAGCCTATTTATAGGCAAGCACCTCCTCAATGGATGGCTAAGATTAGTACATGTGGCAACGATCTAACGGTTGCCTTCTACCATTCTAGAATATTCTACATAAAGGAATGTTCTAGAGAATTCTACTAGTTTACATGATGCCTCCTCCATGGTTCTAGAGACTTCCAGAGGATTCTAGAACCTTCTGGAATGTTCTAGAACCTTCTGGAATGTTCTAGAACTTTGTGGGCTTGTCTAGAATGTGGAGAAACCTCATGTCTTGCAAGCAGGGCGTGACAATATGCTACATTAGTAATTGACATATACCAAACAAAATTTCAAGATAGAGTGGATCCTTTTCTTCAAATTCAATCACTAAAATTATGACTGACTAGTTTTAAAATTAAGAATGCCTAGTTTTAGTTTTAAAACTATGAATGCCTAGTTTTAAAACTAAGAGTGCCTAGTTTTAAAATTGGGAGTGCCTAGTTTTAAAACTAGACATTCCTAGTGTTAAAAGTAAGCATTCTCAATTTTAAAACTAAGAGTGCATAATATATATTAGACATATTTTAGACAAAATTTTTAAGATAGAGGAGATATCTTATACAAGTAGAGAGCGTCTACAACACAAAAATTCTTTCCTTCAAATAACATGGTAAACCAGGAATGCCTAGTTGTAAACCTAAGAATGTCTAGTTTTAAAACTTGGAGTGCCGAGTTTTAAAACTGACCGTGTCTAGTTCTAAAACTAGGCATTCCTAGTTTTAGAAGTGTGCATTCCTAACTTTAAAACTAGGCGTTCTCAGTTTTAAAATGAAGAGTTCATAATCTAAACATTATTGCATAGTTTTATAGTTTTAAAACATAGGAAAACGGATCAAGAAATACTTAACAGACAATAGAACACAAAATCCATGTGTCTTAAACTTGGAAATCAAGAAGAGTAGAAACCAAAGCACAAATATACCATTTCCCAGAGTAAAACAAAAATATACAGCACAAAAAACCCAAATATAGATACATATATATGCCAACTTCTATATATAAGATGGGTACTACTTTAATGAACTATTCTTTTTTTATTGAAAACTACAAATTCATGTTGGTTTTGAGGAATTATTACCTGCTGTTGCTTGAAGAATTCATTCTCGATGCTTTTCTTATCATGAAATTGAAGAAACAAGCAAGAAATTGAAGCAAGGAACAAAGGAATTGAAGAAAAAGGGAAGAATCCAAAGTTTAGAAGCTTGAAATCACTTGAGAAGTCGGGAGTTCTCTGTGGAATTTTTTGGTGGTCTTTGCGCATGCCTCTAAAAGGGCTTTGGGGGAAGAGTATTTTACAATCTCTTGGTGTGAGAGTGAGATTTGATTTTTTGCACAGTTGTTGGGTTTAATTAAAAGGACGTGGTTTTGACACTAGGTATACCCTGCATGGTGTACCCACATATATGCTATAACAACTGATAGAATTGGACATCCATTTCCAAATTAATATAATTAGTCTTTTTTAAGGTACTTTCAAAATGTAATAACTTTTTGTATTTTCAGATTCTATAAAAGTAGAATATGTTACCAAATACATATTTTGTTGCAGTGTCAATAAAATATTACTATTTTCGTTTCCTATGATGAGATATTACTAGTCAAAAACCCATACTATGCACGGAGATAAAAATTTTGTAATAAAAGAATGTATAAATAATTAATATTCTATTTTTTAAATAAAATATTAAAATTTCTTTTCCTCCTGTGAATTCCTCAAAAATAATCAATGTTCACTTAGTAAAAAAAATTCATTATGCTAAGAGATTAGAATTCACTGTCCCTATAAAGATTTCTAAAGCTGAGTAACTATCTATATAAAAGGTTCGAAAGAACTTATATAAATAAAAATGCGCAAAATAGTATTAAGTAAAAAATAAATGTAAGAATAAAATGGAAAAGTTAAATACTAAATGAAAAAACGTATACACATTTATGATATTTCTCTTTCCTAAACATAAAAATTAAGTTAAGATTTATAACTAATATCATTCCAAAACTGAATATTCCTCTTAACCCAACACCCTCTTCCCTTTTCCCCACACCCTTCCCCCCTAAAAAAATCCCTCTTTCCTCTCACCCCTCTACATTCCCCTAGAAAAACCCTATTTTGTGCGCACCCCTCTACCACCTCCCTGCCCGTATAAAAAAATCCCTTTCTTCCCTATAGCCCCCACCCCTACCCCCTGTTGTAAAAAAAACCCCCTCTCTCCACATATATATAGTCACAACCCAAAAAAAAAAAAAAAAGAAAGAAATCATGGGGAACAAAAGAGAGCAAAACCTTTTATGGGTTGCAATATTTATGAAAAACATGGCCGAAATATTTCATTTTAAAACAGAGAATTAACAAATGTTCATCCATATATTAATTAATAGCATACTCTTCTAAGATATAATGATTAATGTACAGTTGGGAAGAAAGACTCTCTCTCTCTCTCTCACTCTCTCTCTCTCTCTCTCTCTCTCTCTCTCTTTACGTAGATGGTTAAGATTTCTAGAAATCAATCTTTACAAGCTAACTACTCCCATTGGCCAATTCGGAGGCAACTTATCTAGGCTTACAGGAATAATATAGAAGAGTTAAGTTAACCCAACTCATACTACAGGTTACAAGGTGCTTTTAAGGCATGATGTTGAGCATTAAACACCAACACTTCATCCTTTTTCTACCAATCTTAGTCAAAAGAAAAAACAGCCCCAAAGAAGGCATGTTTCTCACTAAACAAACATAGTTTTTCATGTTCTTGGTCCCCATTCAAACATACTACCAAAACTCTTTCATTTTCATCTTTCTATAGTATAATATAACATCCCTAATAGTTTAAGAACACATAAGTTGAAGGTTGTGGAGGTGAAAACAAAGAAAGGAAATAATCTGTGCAAGTATTTTAAACTAACTACAAGGTATGATTTTGTTTTGTTTTGATACAATAAAACCTTTGGCTTAAGGAAAATAAAGATGCTTTATGCTTATCCTATGTGTTATAAGAAGGCTAAGAATGAAATAGGTACTTTATAATCACATAGCTAACTAAAAATCCATTTGCCATTTTACACTTTTTTACTTTGGACCTCACTTCTTCTCTCTCAAATAATTTACATTTTACGCCTCTCAAGTGAGAAATCTCTACTTTTTTTCATTTCTATTTCTAATCCAAATGGGTGTTAACAAGCTTAATCTTTTCTTTTTTAATCTTTAGGCAAGTATATCTAGTGAAAGAATATTCTTCTATTCTTGATATACATTGAAATACAGTTTATTGGTATCATTTCTATGATGGATGTTGATGTGTTTTATTTAATGTATAGATCTATCAAGATATACATAAACTAATAAAAGTTAGAAGTTAAGATTGGCATTTCGTTCTAGACTATGTTATCTTTGTATTCTTGCCTTATAGACTATTTTAGCTTACCAAATTTATCTATAGGTAACTTTGCTTTAACTTAAAATTAGATGATGGAGTTGATGAAATTTAAAGGAAAGAGATCTTATGCAAATCTAGAGAGATTGGTAAAAAGGGGGAAATCTTTGTACTTGTGCCTTGTAGAACAATTTTTCAAGCAGAAAGGAGCTTTAATACTCTCTACCCTTTAATAAATATTTGACTTCTAATTTTAGTATGATACTAAAAAGTCTGATGGAGCATTTTAGTAGAAAATTTAGATCCTAGGGAAGAGAAAAAAGCATTATGCTAACCTTTTTGTTTAACGGTAACCGTAAGAAGTCGTATGCAACTTTATAACATATAAATTTAAATACATGAAGCATAGGAGTATATAGTATATGATATAAATGTTACTCCTACCTACTAAAGGATCTTAGAAGGATAAAAGAAGATTGCAAGAAGGAGAACTAATGAATACATGAAAGGCTTTTGGACTAGAACATTAGTTTTGGACCCTACTGTTCTTGTCATGTACCTTTACACTCAAAGAACCTGAGTATAAATAAATGATATCAACGTATATCAACGTATACATAAAGGAGTAAAATACAACTGGAATCATAATTTTTGTTTAGAAATGAGGAAGATATGAGTGTTTTAATAAAATGTGTACTAGAAGAAAACTATTTTTCTAGGTACATAAGTATATATATACTCACTAAGAAGTGACTAATTCTAAAGACTAAAACATATTATTCGGATATATGAGATTGATAACCTATCGACCACTGCTTCATAGGCTAGAAAACAGATGTTAAGGGTTGAATGTAAGAGCGGCTTGACAGGTAAGTTCCACTAATCGAACTCAAAATTTGGAACGACACTTTTTATCGATAATATTTGTTTCATTTCTAGTTTTCAAGAAAATATGAAATGAAAATATTCTAGATGATTTATTTATATGTGATCTTCTTAATGCATTGATTGTTAAAAGGAAAACTTGTCCCTTGCATAAATTTACATTTCAAATGTTTTCGATCATTCTAATGCATGAAAAGGTTGTCAATTTTATATGTAGACTCATAATTTGATATAAAGTATGTGAAGTATTCTTATTTTTAATTTATAATGTCAAATGACAAGAGATTTAATATTTATAGCTAGTGATTATACCAAATATTATAAAGGTGCTTTGTGGGCGAAACATGCTACCTTATACGCACTTAACAATTTAGATTACGACGGAGACCTTGTTTTCATTGATTTAAGTTGATCGAGAAAATCTTAATTGAGTACTATTACTCCTAACTATATGGAAAAATCCAGTATGGGAAAGTATTTGGCTAGTCATCAATGAGACGGCCTCTTTAGCTTACTTAGGTGCAAGTAATGGTTGTAGATTATTGCTTGACATATACCCATGGGAAATACGACGTCTAGGCTGGAAAAGCATTGGGTTGATGGTGTTTATTTGATGTACCTATGGTACTTGTGGGGCATTTGGTTCCTTAGTTCGGAGGTTTAACATATGACCGAAGTCTTGCTAGGTAACCCTAGCCAGCGGGTTATCTATGATGGACTGAATTGTCGAAGTGCGCTAGAAAGTTGCATGCGTCTCGAAGTAAGGATGTTAAAATGTGCTGGTGTTATACTTAGTGCCCTTGACTTTATAAATGGACAGAAAGAGGAATTGGAAAATTATTGCTATTATTATTGTTGTTGATAAAATTTCCTAAAAGTTCTTGATTCATATTCTTCAATAACCCATATATGTTATCTTTCTTCACTAAATAGGTTCTGCCATATATCTTTTCGAGAATTGATTTCATAAAAAGTTTAATGAGGAAATGATTTAAAATACACTCACATGCACGCTGAACTTATTGAGCCTAGCTCACACATTTATCATTTCCTCATAGGGTTTTAGGAAGAATCGTGAGGAGATAGTCTTTTAGAGTAAAGTACGAGACTTCTTTGGAATTACAATTTATGGATTTATCTACATTTTTTATTTAGAAAGTTATTAAGATGTAATGGCCTTTTGTCGTAACAAATTTGTGCAATATCTAGCTTGTTTGCACACGTTTTGAGAAAAAAAAATTCTAGTATCTTGATGGACTAACTGTCGAGAGGTAAGTACACTACAAGAAAAAATCAAATTTGGGAGCATAGAATCCATCCGTAAAACATCACAAATTAGGTAACCGATTTGGGACTGATAAATTTACTCCCAACACTACAAAAAGTAGGTCTTTCACTGATGGAAATCACCGATGGCGCTCGCCTCCGTTGGTAAATTCCGACAGCATACCTATGGTACTTCGTGTGTCGTCATCTTTTTACAAATCCAAGAAAGAATTGGATGAAAACTTTGCGGGAAAATGTGACAGCAGGGTACATACGGTTTTTTCCGTGGGTGAATGGATTACTGATGGGCTTTGCTACGACATTACAGACGTCGGTAATAAAATAAAGGTTCTAATGATTTTATCGACAGCAATGCCAACTTCGTCGGTATATGATTATGCTGCCCACGATTAAGCTTCCGTCGGTACCATATATCCATCAGTGTGTCGTTAAAAATAGAGTTAGAGCTGTTCAAAACGAGAAAACCCTTTCTCCTCTTTAACCATATCATTCCCTCCCTCCCAACCCTACCGCCAGTCAGAGCTGACCCCCACTGTCGATGACTCTACTTGGACCCCTACTACCAACTGAAAAACCTTCGGGGGTGGGGGTGGTGAATAAGGTTTTTGGCTAATAAAATACCTTTTTATCAATTTGATAATTTAAAACCGCTTTCAAGAACAATGATTATATAGCAACCATACAAAAACAATATAAGACACAAGGAAGAGAGACAAGCTATTTATAGTGGTACACTCTCTCAAAGAGTCACATCCACTACCTTGACACTCAACATAAGGATTTTCCAAATCCACTATCTTGAAAGTTGGTTACACAAAAACACAATATGGATCACCCTTCATGGGTACACACAAACCTCAAAGTTTACACAACACAACAATTCAACAAATTATCAAAGGATCACCAAAGGGGTTTTTCCTCAAACCTTTGATAATAATAAAATAATGAGAAGAGTAAGGAACAATGTTACCAAATGAGCTTGAGAAGGAAAGATAAAACACAATTGAATGCTTCTACAAGCTCCTCTTTTCTTCTTTTGGTGAATGATCAATAATGAAGTCCAAGAAGATTTTTCATTTAGATTTTGCGAGATAAATATGTTTGAAGAATAAACCATAAAGCTCTTTAAAAGTTCTTAAATGATCTCAACTTAGATTTTAGCAACTTGGTTAATTTACTGCACATAAAGACTCAATTTATAGAAGAGGGAGACAAGTGACTATTACTATTTGTAACGGTAGTTTTTCAACGGGAAAAAACTGAAAATCGGATGACAGGCTTAAGAAATTAGACATCTAATTTCCTTGTAAAAGAAAAATCGGATGAGCCCTTTTTAAAATAGGCAGAACAGGCGTTTTTTTGTTTTTTTGTTTTTTTTTCTTTTACAGAAAGAGTCGGATGATCCCCTTTAAAAATCGAACGACCCCGTATAAAAATCGGACGACTAATTCTAAACTAGAATGTACGGTTTATCTTTTTGGAAAAATTGGATGACCAGTTTTAAAATCGGATGACCCTTTTTTGAGAAGGATTTAAAAGCCAGTTTTCCTTAAACAAAAGGAACTTTCCTTCACATTTTAAAACACTTCAAAACATGTATTCTTGGTACTCTTTAGAATAAGAAAACTTTCAAAGGCATCAAAATCGCATAAAGATTACTTAGGTTTTGCAAGTATAGTTCGTAAGAAATATTTCATTCAAGGAGCTTCCATACTTGATCAAAAATCAAAGGTAAAAGTTAGGGAGTTTTACAAAGTACCTTCGCATATCCCTAACTAAGACAAAATTCTTTAAGGTCTTTAAGGGCTTGATCATGGAGTGGCCTGATCTTTTCTTCTTCATTATGCCTTGATCACCAAGACCTTTTGCTTCTATGTAGTGTAGCCTTGAGACTCCAAAGTTGTTTCTTTTGTTCTATAGAAACTAAGCTTAACAATCATCACACAAACATATGTTAATCATAATAAAAATCATATGCAATAATGCCCTTAGGGCTAACAATCTCCCTCTTTTTGCTTATGAAGAACACATATGCAAGAGGATAGCCAAAAGAACAAAAAAGCATGTATAGAACATGGTGATGCTTCAAAGAAATCATCAATAAGAGCAAAGTATATAAAACCCAATAAGTGAGAGATAACTCCCCCTATAAATTTGACACATGCCAAGGGTTTGAAAGATAGTTCAGAAAGATAAGCTCCCCTTAAAAATATGCTTCACAACACATATGGCATCAAAAAATATATCAAGGCCAAACGAAGCTATATAGCCCATATGGTGCAAAAGCCCTTACTGAGCAACATCAAAAGCATATAAAACATCGAAGTCAACCAATAAAGCATAGCATATCTTGTCATAGCAATAAAATCATATGAAGCAACAGTGCACATTGCACTTTAACAATTTCTCCAATTTCTCCCCTTACTTCTTGCACGGATTTCTCCCCCTTTTGTCATAAATCAAAAAGACTCTTAGGAGAGTTTTTAAGGGATCATAGAAAGGGGAACTACAATTGGACTTTCGTCACTAAAGTATCATCATTTAGTCCATAAAAAAAATGACATCAAGATAACACATTACCATATATCAAAGAAGAACAAAGCATATTTAAAGCATGAGTTCAAACAAACATGATTAAAGAAAAAATCACAAGAAAGCCATAAACAAGTTTGATAGAAGGCAAAGAAAACAAGGAAAGAAAAGAAGTTTTAGGAGAAAAGCCTCAATCATCTTCATCTCTTCCTTCTCGCTCCAATTTTATAACCCGATCTTGAATATCCACAAGCTTTTCATCAAGATCATCAAGTAATTCTGGATTTTTCCATTTATATCGTCAAGTTGGGCATTGAGTTGTGATTACATTGTAATAATCCTAGCCATGAGTTGACCCATGTCCATTAATGATTGTCCTTCTTCCGTTCTATCTTGTCTCTTCTTTGATCTCAATCCCTTTGAATCTCCTCTACACTTGTTTCATCTTCATCCATATCTTCGGGCTCATTGCCCTCTTCTTCTTCTTCTTTTTCGCTATTTTCACTATCTTCCTCTTGGCCTCCCCTTATCAATATCCCATCTTCATTTCTTGAGAATCCCGTTCTCTTGAAAGTGTTTTTTATTGCATATCTTACCGATTCCGATATGGTCACTTGGTCCAAGGAGAGTGATCTTAAAATGTTGGAACACCTTGGTATGAAAGCAATCATAGGGCAAATATTTTGTTGAAGTGGATTGTGTAGCTAGCATGTGTTCTATTGCAATATAACCAAATTCATCTTTCTGTGTTCATACATTGCTAGCATAACAAAGGAATGCATGTTTGTAATTGAAGACTTGTGCCCTACATTGGGGATAACAATATTTGAATAATGTGATGTAAAGTCCTCCCATACGCATCAAGTTTTTCAATTGTTCTATCTTCACTCCTTTTTAGCACAATTTCTTTGGTAAATAGTTCTTCAAACCTCTTTTCACTACACAAATTGGGATAAAACACTTCTTATTTTTTGTGTAAAAACACATTCCATCTTCGGGTGTCTCAAGAATGGAATTTAACAATCTATCATCGAAGGCAATATTCTTTCCATTCACTCTAGAGGTAATAACATTCCCACCAGTTTGTATTCTACCACTTTGCAAATTTGTATAAAACTCATAAAGCATCATAGGATAGAATAATTCATTAACAATCAGTAAAAAACCCCAACCAATATCTTGGAAAAGTGCAGGAATTATTTCCATACCTCCCATGTCTGATAGGTCGACTCGATGTCCACGAGCGATTTTCCTTTTCTTATTTGTCCAATCTTCATAGTTAGCAGCAGCTTTTGCTGAGATGAATTTATCTGAAGGAGTTTCACTCCTTGCTACTTGTTTGCCCTTCCCCTTTTTACCACCTCTGCTACTTCCACCTTCTTCACCATGGCCATCCCTTCCAGCATTGGCATTCTTTACTTTCACCATTCTTGAAACAAGAGGGGAGGATTGAAATTTTGAGAGGTTTTCAAGTTTGTGAGAGAGAAGAATGTGTTTCAGTGTGGAAATGCAGAGAGAGAGAGACGCGATAAAAAGAGAGAGGGTATAACGGAAAAATGAGGATAGAGAGAGACCACTGATTGAGAGAAGATGTTAGAGAGAGAAGACCTTCAAGAGCAATAGCAGCGGTTCTTGAGGATTTTTGAAGAGCAGGGTTCTTGAGAGAGAGAGAGAGAGAGAGAGAGAGAGAGAGAACTTAGGGATTTTGAGAATGAAGGATTATCCTCCTTTTTGTGTTTAAAAGCAGCTGAGTCCCATCGAAATACTCAAAAAATTGGTTGACCGTTATTTGGTTCTGTCTGTCTGGATTTTAAATTTTCGGAAAATCGGATGTCCGAAAATTTTTTTAATCATCAGTTTTGGTCATCTGAAACTATCAGTAATTTTTTTTGTGAAGAAAAACCTTTGAGTCCATTTTTGGAACCGGACGTCCGATTTTTTAAAAGAAGCGACCGATTTTTTTTAAAATATTTTGTTAAGAATAAAGAATAAGAGGTAATCTAAAAACAACACATATTAGTTATGAAATTTACTAATACCAAGCAATTTTCCCAAATAACAAAAACGTTCTTCGGAAAGAGGCTTTGTTAGAAATGAGTTTAAAAAGAGTTTTCTTTGAAAATGTTCTCAAGAGAACACGATTCATAATGTAGCACGGTGTTAACGACCTCGACCCAAAAACATTTTGGAAGGGAGTTTTCACGAAGCATTGATCTTGCCATTTCTTTTAATGTACTGTTTTTCCTTTCCACAACACCATTTTGTTGTGGGGTTTTAGTGGCTGAAAAATTGTGTGTTATGCTGAAGTCATCACAAAGTTTTGTAAACTCTTGGTTGTTAAATTCTCTCCCATTATCACTTCTCACAGAGATTAATTTGCAATCAAGGGAGGTTTGAAACTTTTTTTTTGGGAAAAGTTTGACAAATTTTTGAAATGCCTCATTGTTTTGGCTAAAAAAAAGTCCAAGTAAATCTTGAGAAGTCATCCACTAGGACAAAAGCATACCTTCTACCATCAAGACTAGTGGTCCTCATTGGTCCAAATAAATCCATGTGAATGAGTTCTAAAGGTTTTGAAGTTGAAATCATTTTTTCTTTGGTATGAAAGATGTTTTAATTTGCTTTACAAATTGGCAAGCATCACAAAGTTAAGTTTTCACAAAGTGAAGTTCTGGTAAGCCTCTAACAAGTTCTTTTAAGGAAAGTTGGTTCAATAAATCCATACTAATATGACCAAGCCTTCTATGCCACAAAAATGCATCATCATCATGAATCGAGAGACACTTTAGTTTTTAGAAATGAGATCTTCAAGATGAAAGACATAGACATTTCCAACTCTTTTAGCAACAAAAACATTTTTTTTTCATGCTTATCAATGATAGAACATGAATCACTTTCAAAAACAACCCTTTTCCAATTATCACACAATTGACTGATATAAGGAAATTGAATTTTAAACCATGAATTAAAAGAACATTCTTAATAAAAGAAGAAGAAAACATTTCCAATGTTGCCTATACCAATGATTCTTCCCTTCCTCTTATTTCCAAAAGTGAAGAAAGCCACTTTTGGTTTCTTTAAAGTGATGCGTTCCCAGTCATATACCTTGAGCAACCGCTATCCAAATACCACTTAGTTGAGCTTGATTTGTGTTCCTATAAAAGAAGAAGTAGAAAAAACTTTTGGTACCTAAAACTTTTTGGGTCCATGAATGTTAGTTGAATTTTCTTTTATTTTCCAAATGGCTTTTACTACCCTTTCAATTTTTCTTTTATATAAAACATTTTGTAGCTTTATGACCACTCTTTTCACAATAAGCGCAACAAGGGTGCGAGAGAGATGAAAAACCTTTTACAAAATGTGTTTGTTTAGGGAAAGTATTGGTATGATTATATCCAATACCATTTTTGTTAAAAGGTAATCTTTAAAAACCAAGAAGCTTTTCAAAATTTTCTTTTCCTTTTGTAAACTTTTCAAATACATAGGGTAAGATCACTCACCTTTTTCTTCAAATCATTATAATCTACCATGCATTTTTCAAGAGAGGGAACTTTTTTCACAAAGATTTTTGTTTTCTAAAATGAGTTTTTGAAATTCTAACTGTGAGAAGTCCTTTTCCTTTTTCAAAACTTCAAGAGATTCAAAGAGAGTTGTTTTCACAAACAAGTTTTGAATTTTCATTTGATAGGTTATCAATCTTACTCTTTAACTCCTTGTTCTTTTTGGGGATCTTTTCCAATTCATGATACATTTCAATGAGCAAAGGATTAAGATCATCATCATCATTAACAAAATTAGATATATTTGAGGGTTAAGATTGTACCTCATTTTCTAACAGCATGAAGCATAAGTTAGCCTTTTCTTCTCCTTCATTTTTGCTTGACTCTTGTTCCCAAGCTCCTATTAGGCCCTTGCCTTTCTTCTTTTTTATTTTAATGCCTCAAGCTTTGCTTCCAAAGCTCCTTTTTCTTTTTCGATGGCTTTGGGGCAATCGGCTACAAGATGGTCGGTGCTATTACATTCAAAGTATCTAGACTTGAAGAGTGATGAACTTTGTCCTCCTTTCTTGAATGGAGGATTCTTTCCTCTTTTGTTGAAGCCGCTCTTGTAGAATCTTTTAAAATTCCTCATTACCAAGGCCATGTCCTCATTATCATCAATCTCATTTTCATTGTTTGATGAGCATGTTTGATCATCCTCATCACTTTGAGTGCTATGATTTTTCTTCCTTTTTCTTCATCTTCTATTTCATTCAATCTTTTTATTTTCATCTCATAGGTGAGGAGAGATCCTATGAGTTCTTCAATAGGAAGTTGTCTCAAATCATTTGATTCCTCAATGGCAAGAGTTTTTGGTGGCCATGCCTTTGGGAGTGCATCAATAATCTTTCTATTTACTCCTCCCTTTGTGTACTCTTTCAATATTCCTTTAGGCCATTAGTGATGTTGGTGAATCCTGTGAACATGTCACTAATGCTTTCATATTGTTTCATCATGAATAGTTCATAGTGTCTCACAAACATAGCCAACTTTGATTCCTTCACTTTATTAGTGCCTTCGTATGTTACTTCAAGTAACTTACACATTTCATGAGCCAAATCGCATCCGCTCACTCTATTGTATTCATTAGAATCCAAGGCACAACTTAATATGTTCATAGCTTGAAAGCTTAGAGTCATCTTCCTTGAGTCAAGCTCATCAAATTCTTTAACCTTCTTGAATTTTTCATCCTTTTTAGGAACATAAGGTCCTTTCTCTACAATGCTCCAAAGATCAAAGTTAATAGAGCAAACATAAATTCCAATTCTTAACTTCCAAAAAGTGTAGTTAGTTCCATTAAAAAGAGGAGGCCTATTTCTAGAAGAGCCTTCTACATAGGGTAGGTTTGAAATACTAGCCATTTTCAAAAGGATCTTTTGCTTCTTAGGATATTAAGCCTTAAAAAGAAGACCCACTCTGATGCCAATCGCAAAACCTTAGGGGGTGAATAAGGTTTTTGGCGAACAAAACACTTTTTGAACAATTTTATAATTTAAAACCACTTTCAAGAACAAGGATTATATAGCAAGCATACAAAAAGAATATAAGACACAAGGAAAAGGGATAAGCTATTTATAGTGGTTCACTCTCTCAAAGAGTTACATCCACTACCTTGAGACTCAACCCAAGGATTTCACAAATCTACTATCTTCAAAATTGGTTACACAAAAACACAATGAGGATCACCCTTCATGGGTTTTACACACAAACCTCCCAGTTTACACAACACAACAACACAACAAATTATCAAAGGATCACCAAAGGGATTTTTCCACAAACCTTTGATCACAATAAAGGAATAAGAAGAGTAAGGATCAACGTTACCAAATTATCTTGCGTAGGAAAGATACAACACAATTGAATGCTTCTGCAAGCTCCTCTTTTCTTCTCCTTTGATGAATTATCAATAATGAAGTTCCAAGATGATTTTTCTTTTAGATTTTGTGAGATAAATATGTTTGAAGAATAAACCTTAAACTCTTTAGAAGTTCTTAAATGATCTCAACTTAGATTTCAGCAACTTAGTTAATTCACTACACATCAAGGCTCAATTTTATAGAAGAGGGAGACCAGTGACCGTTACTGTTTGAAATGATAATTTTTCAACTGGAAAAAAAATAAAAACCATACGACCAATTTTAGAAATCAGACATCTGATTCTCTTGTAAAAAGAAAATCGGATGAGCCCTTTTTAAAATAGTAAGACCGGTTTTCTTTTTTACAGAAAAAGTCAAATGATCCCCTTTAAAAATCGGACGACCTCCTATAAAAGTCAGACGACCGATTTTTCTAGCTATAGAAAAATCGGACGACCGATTCTAAAATAGGACATTCGGTTTTTCTTTTTGGAAAAATCGGATGACCCTTTTTTTGAGAAGGATTTAAAAGCTAGTTTTCCTTAAACAAAAAGAACTTTCCTTCACATTTCAAAACACTTCAAAGCATGTACTGTTGATACTCTTTAGAATAAGAAAACATTCACAGGTATCAAAATCTCATCAGGATTACTTAGGTTTTGCAAGTATATTTTGTAAGAAATAGTTCATTCAAGGAGCTTCCATACTTGATCAAAAATCAAAGATAAAAGTTAGGGAGTTTACAAAGTACCTTAACATATCCCTAACTAAGACAAAAGTCTTCAAGGTCTTCAATGGCTTGATCTTTTCTTCTTCATTATGCCTTGATCACCAAGATCTTTTGCTTCTATGTAGTATAGCCTTGAGACTCCAAAGATGCTTCTTTTTTTCTATAGAAACTAAGCTTAATAATCATCACACAAACATATGTTAATCATAATCAAAATCATATGCAATAATGCCCTTAGGGCTAACACAAACGACTCAGGTAATCTCTCTCTCTCTCTCTCTCTCTCTCTCTCTCTCTCTCTATATATATATATATTTTTAAATTTGATCGTTTCTTCTTCTTCTAGTTGCCATCGTGGTCTCCTTGCTATCAATGCCGCTACCAAGAGTCCACCGGTTTCCTCCCGCCACCAGAAGCCTGAAGGGTACGCATTGAGTTTACTGTTTTTTTTTTCTTTCTCATATCTCTTACATTGAGAAACAATTGTATAGAGTAGGTAAAATCGCATTTTGTTCACCCATAAATTATAAGTTTGATCAATATGTGCTTCTTAAATATATGAAAAATGGAGATGATTATAAGTCGAACCTTGATAAGTTGCATAAAATTGTTGCGATTACTTTTGTATTTGAATATGCACCTATTCCTCTGTTAATATATCAACCTATAGAAGATAAATAATCTACAGAGGATAAGAGTTTTCATTATTTATTTTATTAAAAAATTTCAGTTTACCACACTCTTAATTCGAAGTTTTTTTAGTTAACTCTAAAATTTTAGCTTAAAAAGATAAAATAAATATTTTAATATTGAAACTTAAATCAAACTCAAATTTATTTTGAATCCGTATAATTTCATATTATGAGGCTTTCAAACATTTACTTTTTTTTTTAAAGATCCTTCCAACCCTCCTAAACTCTTTTCGAATTATCCTAATAAAGTATATAAATTTGTCTAATTTTCATTTATATTATGTATGTGTTTGAAAGAAAATGTATGTCATTGTGTGAAATAGAGAATGTGTGCGTGATTGTGTGACAAAGTTTATGTAAGTGTGGGAGAGAAAATTTATCCTTTAAATTGGTTTACGAAAAGAAAAAAAAATAAAACTTTTAAATTTTTGAAAATCTTCAAAATTCTCTTATGGAATGAAGGGCTTTATAAGGGGACTTTTTTGCTCACCCCCTCAAAAATCATAACAAAATTTTGTGTCAACCCCTTATGTATAAAGTTATAGATTATGATATATAAAGTTATAGTTGTGTGTACATATATATATATATTATATTAACAGAAAATATATGTATGGAATGTGAGTATATTTTAACAAAAAAATAAAGCAATATTAAATGGTTGGGGAGTGATTATAATACCATAAGGATGGAGTAAGCTGGGATATTTATTCCACGTGTGCTCCATGATTGGATTTTGTGTTTCTGTGTGAAATATGCATATATAACAGAAAATATATTAGAGAAAATATATGTGCGATATGATTATATTTAAACATAAAATAAAGTATTTATTAGCATATTGTATATTTCTTGGTGGCAACAATATTTTTAAAGAAAACGTTGCCTTGAATTGGCGAGAAATGTTAAAGTAAAAATATTAAGAATGTGAAATTTCTTTAAGATCCTTAATTATAATGTCTGTAATCTCTTTATCTTTATAATCGTAAAACGGCTTTAAGTGTTGATAAGTGTGAAACTAAAATAATGGTTTACGACTTTAAGTTATGTAGTTTAAGTTTAAAATTTAATACTATTCACTTTTCTCTTATAGAAAGGTATAGAAGTAACATTATATAAAATACTTTCTTGATTTTATTTATGAAGGATGTAATTATGGTGATTAAGTAATTTTAGTGTTTAACATTATTCTCTATTTTTCTTATAGTTTTGTTCGTGAGGATTATTTGGTGACATATTGTCCATTATATACACGTTAGAGGAATGTTTTTAATTAGGCTCTAACTTTATTTTACGTGGGAACCCTTACTCTTTAAAGCTTTACGGGGGAGCCCAAACTCTTAAAAGTTTTATGGGGAGCCCTGACTCTTAAAAGTTTTACGGGGTAGCCCTGACTCCTTTAAAACTTTGAGGGGAGCCTTGACTCTTTTAAGGCTTTATAGGGGAGCCATAACTCTTAATTATTTTTTTGATGTTTGTTTGTTTCTTATTTTAGTGGCCTGTGTGCCTGGAAAATGTACATAATACAGTGGGAACTTTGCCAATATTTTTCTAAACTTATTAATAACTGGTATGACCCGGGATAGGCATGAGAACAAGCAGAGCTTCCTTGGATCAGTTATGGTATGACCCAGGATGCACAAGGGACCGTGGAGTTGATGCAAGGGTTGATCATGAGAGCAAACGCTAAGAGAATGGAAGAGGAATACAAGGGTGAAGTAGCTTTATTCGAGAAGATGTTCCAATACCTTACTTGTCACGTGCTAAAGGAACAACGGGAAGACTTTGGAGGATCCTAAACCTTTCTACTTTCAAGGGTAAAAATGGAAGAATCTACGAAAGCAAGCTTAGGAGGCTTTGTAGCTTCAAAACCAAAGGAAAAAACCATTCTGGACCCTACCGTCCTACCGTCCACGGTATGGTTCTGCTAGAGGAGGAAGGAAAATCAAGCAACCTGCTGTCGATAGTAGGCCTACCCTACCATTACTGGTAGGGTTCTATCTGAGGAGGAAGTTGAGCATTTAACTTGTCGTGCATGGTAGGTGGCATAGGTCTCAGTTGGTGAGCTTTTTGGGGAGTTTTTAACTTCCTTGACTCTTGAATGTGCTGTAAATCTATTTTAACCTATACCAAAGTGGTCTAATCATCCCTTAAACTCTTTGAAGCTAGTTTAACACCTAGGATTGGAAACTAATATTGAAGACCACTATAAATGCTCATGTTTTGCAGCCATTTTGGAAGCTTGAAGTATTCAACAAATCTAAAGAGAGAAGAACTAGGTTTCTTGAGTTTGCTTCTTCTTCCTTGTAAATTAAGAGTTTCCATTGTATAATTCAAAGCAAGGAACTTCTTGAATCTTCATTCAATAGTCCAAGTCTAATTTCCAAAATCTTATTTCTCCCTTCAGGTGCCCACTCCATAATTAGTGTTGCTAGGGAATCTAGGTTCTTCTTTAGAGTATGGAAAAATAGCTGGGGCTTTTTCCAAGCCTTGTTGATTCTTCTCTACATATAAGAAGGTCTATTTATTTTATTCTTAGTTATATTTCTGCAATTTATTTTTATTTTCGTCTTTTCCCAAAAACAAAAAAATAATCAAGGGAATCCTCTAGATGGGAGTTGACTCTTGGGAGTAAATGATTTTCAAAGGAAGCTTAGGAGGATCATACCATGTGGTATCAGAGCAAAGCTCTCTTTAAGGGGGAATTTTATGTATTTATTTATTGAATTTTATTTAAGGAAAAAGCCAACTGAAGTTATCTGAAAAAGGCATAAAAATCAGGAAAATTTTTTGCAAGAAAAAGTCATGGGTAATTATAGAATTGAAAAGTGTGTCAAATGAACTCCGAATTGCATGAAATTATTCTTGTTTGAAAGCTTGCTTGATTTGAAGATTTTTCAAAAAATTGGAGCCTATTTGGTTAAGAAATGAATGAGTTAGGTTGAGATTACTATAGCTGGTTTTCATGCTCTGTTTTTCTAGAATTGTTTTCTAGTAATCCACATATCTTTTATTTTTGAACCAATTATCTTAGTTTCTAGTTTTGAATTTGCAACTTCTTTGGATACAATTATAAGTGTTTTGCTAATCTTTTGGTGGAAATTAGACTCATTCATTGACTCATGCTCTGGAATTTGTTTTTAACATTCTATGCCTATTACATGCTCGATGAAAGTTCTCTTTGAGTTCTTTGTGCTTATCTATCAATAATTACTTGCATGAATTTGCTTTGGAAATTTCTTATAACTTGGAAGTTTTAGAAATCACTAAGTAACTCTAATGGGTGAGAAAAGTAAAAGTCAAGAGGGTGAGCACATTAATATAAAAACTGTAGAGGGTGAGCGCAAACACGAGGGTCAACAGTAAATATCATTGAGCAAAACACTTAGGAGCGGCGAGGTCCTTGTTTCTATTATAGTTACCTTTTTGTTCCATCAATTTTAAAGATGTCTTATGAAGAAGATCCAAACTGAAACCCTAATGAGGGTCCTAGTGACCATCTTATGCAAGAGGTTGTTGGTACTTTCAGGTCCTTGCAACAAAAATGGGTAACATTGGAAGAAATATTGGGCACTGTCCGCCCAAATCGATAGATAAGAATTGACGTTGGGCCAAAGACAAGGCTTTCATAATTTTGATAACCTTACCACAAGACGAACAATGAGGGATGAAGATAGTTCTCCTCATGCCGACATTCAAGTTAGGGATGACCTATCCTAAAATTTCAAAGAGAATTTCCAACCTTTGGGGGCCCAAGGTGGAGGAAGGTTTGGTGCAAGAGGGGGAAGGAATGGAAGGGGCATGGGAAGAGGACTTGAAAGAGAATTCATAAGAATGCCAAGGGAACAAGAAAGATACTATGGTGGCAAAGATAGATATGACACGGAATTAGAAAGAGATCAAGAGGATTACTATGAAGAAAAGGAATTTGGGAGGATTAAATTGAAAATCCTTCCCTTACAAGGAAAAAGTGATCCAGAATCATAGCTTGAATGGAAAAAGAAGAATGAAGTTGTAATAAATGAGGAAAGGGGAGGGACTAGGTTGAGTTTTTTTGCTAAGGAGAGTGAGATTTGTGAGGCCATTGATGCATAAGAAACCATCTTACTCCTTATGTACAAAGGAGCTTATGTGTCTTCTACTAATGAAATTGTTTCTTCTTTATCCCAAGCTATTGTAGGCGTTATCAATGAGTTTAAAGATTTTTTTCCATAGGAGATGCCTGGAGGATTGCCTCCCTTGAGAGACATAGAGCATCAAATCAATTTTGTTGCCAGAGTCATGTTGCCGACCCGCATATAGGAGCTCACTCGAAGAGACTAAATAACTTCAATAGCAAGTGGAGGAGCTTCTTTCCGAGGGCTACATTGGAGAGAGTCTTAGCCCGTGTGCGGTACTTGTACTTCTAGTCCCTTAAAGGATGGATTTAGATGGAATTAATTTGATAAATATAATTTTAAGAAATAAAAATGATATGAATTTATGTTATAATAATTATGTTTCTAATGATTAGGAACTAGACTTTGAATTAAATATAATTTATATGGTTGGAAATCCTTTTCAAATTTAAGACAAAATAGGGACGGAATATTGTAACCCTATGCTAATATGATGAAGGATATCTATTGCAATTCCGTCCTTGGCTTTTTGGACAAATTAGGAACTAAACGTCAAAATAAGGCATTTTACATTATTCAAAATCCATCTCAAATTTAGGACAAAATAGGGATGGAACATCATAAACTTATAATAATATCACAAATGTTATCTCACAATTTCGTCCTTATTTCTGGGGCAGATAGATTTTCTAACGGAGTTGAGAAAGATAATCATAATTTTATGGAAATCATTTACATTCCTAAATTCGTCCCTACATTGGTTTACAAATTTTTGTAAGAAATACCCGTCCTAAAATTGTTTTATGTTAATTGTCAAATGCAAAATTTTACATTTCAATCCTGCAATACGGAATTCCAATAAACAAGAAATACCACAACCAATCCCCTCCTGTATTAAAAAAAAAAAAAAGGACAACACAACCACAACAACTCTAATCAATAACAACATTAATCTATCAGATTCTTAAGTACTCAACTACACTTACCATACCACATCCACAAAAGATTTACATATTTCCCAAACATTCCATAATGATGAACAACAACCATAAGGGCACATCTTCACATTAAACAATCTAACTAATCAACGTTATATAATATGCGACAAAATTCAATAATTCATATCGACAAAACTCAGTCCTCTATATCACCAAAACAAACAAAAGCCGTAATCTAGAATGTCTAATAGAATCCATAATGGCAAAACATTTTGACATATATAAGTTTAGTTTTTGAAGTGAGCAATAAACTAAATGTCATCAACTTCCTCATGTTCACCTTCATTCACGCCATCATCAATAGGAGTAGTACTAGTTGATGGGGCATCGACATTGATGCCAAAACGCTCTTGAATTTGAGCATAAATTAATTCCATGTGTCGATCAAATTGTTTTTGCGTTGGTCCCTATAGCACAGCTTTACCTTGAGAGCTGATTTGTTCCTTTAAACTATGATATTTCAAGCTTGCGATTATTTTGCTAATGAAAAAGTTGCCACTAATAGAATTCACTTGTGAGCCAAGGCCGTATATCCTATCTTTACTATTTTTACCCCCAGCAGTCTATTCGAATAGCTCATCTCGCTGCACTGTAGTCATTTGAGTCCCCGCTACTATATGCATTTTGAGAGGCTTCAACGTGAAGCTCATGGAATTCTGCCTACAAATTCAAATATTGGCAATTTCTGATCTAAAGCAAGCTTCTAGGAATTGGAATCTTTTTAACAATGAAATAATCAAATAGTTTCAGTTTTCATACAAAAGAAAGATTAATCTTATGTATACAAAAAGATAGCGGGGTATAGTAGTTTTTCTTCATACTTTATATGGATGACAATTGCTGATGAAAATGATGTGCTGATGCTTTGCTAACTAAAGAATTAGTTTTGGTTTATGGAGAAGGAGAATTAGAAGTATAACTATTTACATATGCTACCATATAATTAGAGAATTTATTACGGTAGATGTGAAATAAAGATAGAGAAAGTCCCTGCGAAGGATAATGTATCTGATCTATTGACTAAACCATTATCCTATAATCATTTCATTTAAAACAAATGGATGTTTGATTTTAGTTCAAGTGGGAGATTTTATTTAATGTATGTAATGTATGGATAAAAACCAACTTTTTTGGTCCCATTCGTACATTTATATATATACATATGTGAAATTTGATGATATAGTTATATATCATCTAATGATATAGATATTTATCATTTATTTTACTATTATTTATGTACTTAAATGATAATGTGCGAAGAATAATCTTTGTATGGAAGAAATCATAGGAGTTATGATAATAAGATTATTCACATACTAATATATATTATTATTAAATTGACCCTAGTCATAGTATTAACAAGATGGGATATCGTTAATGTGGATAGACTAGTACATGTTATGCTTCTTTAAATTGTAGAAAGTAGTAGATCTCATTAACTATTGTGTGGTGACACAAAATCAAATATGTAGATGCTTGTTGGAGAACAAGTTCATTGGATTGACCTACTTAGAGATATCCATAAGGTAATCTATTTGAGTGTCAATGGAATTCATCTCTACATGATAGTAGTGTAAGTGATCCTTCAACTTGAGATTATAAGATTATCTAGAGTGTGAATTGCTATACTTGTACTCTTTTGCTCCTTAACCTTGGCTATGTGTACTTTGAGAGTTTTGTATAGTAAAACTGTTAGTCTATGCCCTAAGACCAATTGACTCACATTTATGATTTATGAAGCATGTATTTTTTGAATTGTATTTTATGCTCTTGCTCATCAAGTATGTGACTTGATAGTAAAACCCTTATAGCTAATAAAATACTATTCTTATTTGTCCCTAATTTATTACATCTTGTAAACTAGTGTGAAGTTCATTGGTGGTCAAGTTTTACTGATCATGAATATGAGATATAAAATCAATTCATAAATACATATTGAGAATATTGCACTGGACATGCCCAAAGTGAAGAAGAAATATTGCATGAGTTTAAGTTATAAGTATTTCTTCTCAGTTTTATACTTGGTGTCCTTTGACCTAATGTTTCTAATGTTTCTTGCATGGGGAGAAAATATGTTTTGACATAGTCAAATATCACTTTTAATTAGGTGATCATTATGACTATTGGTTGGCTTATTTTCTTATCATGGCTTCAATACTGGAGATTGTGAAAGAGATTTGTCCCTCTCTTTTTAGAGAGAGATATCCATGGGCCCCTTAATAAGGAAAACTGGAAATATGCATGGCCATGCTTAAATAAGTATTAATAAGATATTATTAATATTATTTGTTGGAACAGTCTGCCTGGTGATCAAGTAAATGGTTAATTAAGTTTTATAAGGATAACTTGGTCCATGCCTTATACTTAATTAGGATATCGTGTGACAAAAGGACTAAATATTAAATCTGATGCTAGGTTATTATTACATTTACTTAACTTGGGTAAGCATAATGTCTTGCTAGAGGCCGCTTATGTTTTGTGAATAAATGTCTAGGACATTTTTCATTCACTGCCAACATTAAGTGAACCTACAGGGTCACACTCATAGACGATCTTCTGAGCATAATGTCTACGTTCAATGAATCTAGATTGTGTCCAGATTCGTTGAACGTATACAAAAGGGGAATCAGATTCCATATTGTATTTTCTGGTAAGTTAATAAGTAATTGATTTTATTTAATCGAATAAATGAAATTAATTACTTAATATTACTCATCTAACCGTTTGATGATTATAGGAATAAACGGACGAGATTAAACTGTCACTAGATGACAGTTAGGGTTTTGATATTGACAGCTATAAAAGGTTATGTTAACCTTTTCTTGGTGGCCGTCCTTTATCTGATAAAAGAAAAACAAATCCCTAAACCCCAGAATGGCGATATAGTATCTAGCCTCCTCTCTCCGAAATACGACCGATTACCAGATAGTCAGGATCAGTTCTAAACAGTTTTCAGAATACTGAAGGGGCTAGCATCCCGATCGTTTGCAGAGGAGTTGATCGCGTGGATACCAGTAGAGGGGGAAGCGTACAAAGCAGCTCCTCCACAACGAACAATCAAAACATTGAGGTAATTTCTAGCCAATCGATTTTTCTAGCATGTGCAAATCCTGTTGGTGGATTTCCGTAGTTTTATTTTATTTTGTTTTTGCCTACGGACTACAACAGTGGTATCAGAGCCTCGTATATACTAGTTTTACTGATTTTATCTGTTACCGCTTTGATTACATGTGTTGTTTTCAATCGGCCTTAAAGTAAGGTTTCTGATTAGTGTAATAATCAAAGTAAATTGAATTATATGATTCGCATATATCATATTCTGTTTTACTTATTAATGCGATTAATGAAACAGAATGTTGTTACTGCCAAATTGTTTGGCGTACAGTCTGTAATCTGTGCAATTTAATTGTTAAACTAATATGCAGAATCACATAATTTAATGTTTAACTGTTAAAAAAAAATTTCTGGCGGCATGATTTTAGGGTTTATGAGGGCAGTAACTCATTCAATTATCTTGTTTTTGGCATGTTTCTTTCAATCTTTAGATGCATGGTGCGTAGCTTGGTCCTTTACCTCTTGTGATTGATTGGCTTATTTTGTTAATGGGTTGTATGTTTTTAAATACGGCCTGTGTGTCGTTATTTTCGTTGATGTAATATTATCAAGCTTTACTAGAATAGGTTGATTCTATTTCCTATTCCTATGTATGTTTTCTGTCCTATGTAACAAGATTAGAAGGCCAGGACATTTGAGGCAAGCTTATGGAGATGAAGACTTACCTAGATTGACCTTTGACTTCCATGAGGCTCGTGGAAGTCAATATAGGATTGTGGCCATTCTATGACACGTTTTATTTGATGTATATATATATTATGCATGTTATGTTTAGTTATTTCCTTTTATTTTGGATATATGTTTTGTGAAATAATATACAAATAAAAGGAAGAAGTTTTTTGAAACCATGTAAAAATTAACTCGTAAAATGCCTTCCATGATCATAAGCACTTCTCCATGCATGGATCATCATTTTGTCTCATTGCCAAAACAAGAGATAAATGGTTACCTAAGTAGGGGAAGATGGAAAATGGTGATTTCCATATGCTTGGAATGGTTTGGCTTAACTGGGCTATCAAAACGGTTTTGAGCCTAGGACATCATATGGGATTTTGCCGGTACATATAGATGTAAATCCTATTAATACATTTTTCTCTAATTATGGGTGTTAAGCAAAAGCTTACTTATGATTAGAATAAAATGAATTTTTATACCCATGATTTATATCAAGTGTTGAATATTTCAGGGAAAATTTAATGCTTCATTTATTTAATTTTACTATGCAAATTCTATGTGGATAATGGCCTCAAACAATTCAAACACCTCGTTGCGATCCGTGCTTGAAAAGAATAAGCTTAGTGGGACTAACTTTCTTGATTGGGCACGAAATTTAAGGATTTTCCGTAAACAAGAAAAAATGCTATATGTACTTGAGAACCCTATCCCTAATCAACCAGCTAACAACGCCCCTAGAGTAAAAAATGATGCTTATAGTAAGCATAAGGATGATTCTAACAATGTGACTTGTCTCATGTTGGCTACAATGGAATCTGAGTTGCAAAAGCAATTTGAGGAAGCTGAGGCTTATGAGATGATAAAACAGCTCAAGGAAATGTTCCAAGAGTAGGCACATCAAGAGAGATATCTTACCACTAAGGCGTTGAATAGCTGCAAAATGACCCCTGGGACTTCAGTTAGTCCTCATGTCCTTAAGATGAAGGGTATTTTGATCAGCTTCAAAAACTTGGAGCTCCTGTAAGCCATGACTTGGCTACTGATATGATCTTGGCTCCTTTGACCTCTGACTATGATCAGTTTGTCAAGAACTTCAATATGCATAATATGTAAATGTCCACAAATGAATTGCACGGGATGCTCAACCAGGCTGAACAAAACATTAGGAAGTGTACTCCTAATGTTCTGATAGTTCAGAATGGGCAGTTCAAGAAGAACAAGGGAAAGGGAAAGAGAAAGGATATTACCCAAAAAGGGTAAAGGCAAGCAGAAGCCCAAGCCCAAGGTTAAACCACCAAAGGAAGGGAGTTGCTTCCACAGCAATGAACCTGGTCATTGGAAGAGGAATTGCAAGCCCTACTTGGAAGAAAACAAGAAGCAAAAGGTTAGTGAGACTGCCGTTTCAGGTATTTTCGTTATAGAAATTAATGTCTACTCCTACTTCATGGGTATTAGATATCAGATGTGGAGCTCACATTTGTGTAAATGTGCAGGGACTCAAAAGGAGTAGATCATTGGCAAAGGGAGGGTCGACCTACGAGTTGCAAATGGAGCAAAAGTTGTTGTTGTAGCTGTAGGGACATTTGATTTACTTTTGGCTACTGGGCTTATAATTGAACTTAAAGATTGTTATTATGTTCCTGCTATGAGTAGGAACATCATTTTAGTTTCTTGTTTGGATATTGATGGTTTTGAATTTAGTACTAAGAATGGCAAAAGTTCTATTTGTAAAATTGGTATTTTCTATGGGGATGCCTCTTTATGTAATGGACTTTACATTCTTAACCTACGTGATTCCATTAGTAAGCCCATCTATAACATAAATACAAAGAAATTTAAATCTAATGATTTAAATCAAACTTACTTATGCCTTGAAGCAAGCATCTCGAAGTTGGAATGTTCGTTTTGTTGAAGCAATTAAGGAATTCAATTTCATCAAGAATGATGATGAACCTTGTGTCTACAAAAGGGTTACAGAAAACGCAGTAGTCTTCTTAGTACTCTAAGTCGATGACATCTTGTTAATTGGGAATGACATCCCCACTTCGCAAAGTGTAAAAACTTGGTTGGGGAAGTGGTTATCAATGAAAGATTTAGGCGAAGCAGCCTATATTCTAGGCATTAGGATCTATCGAGATAGATCTAAAAACCTTATTGGCCTAAGTATGCAGAGTGGATATATTGACAAGGTACTGAAAAGGTTCAGTATGCAAGATTCTAAGAGAGGATTCTTGCCAATGTCACATGGCGTTAAACTCAGTAAGTCTCAAAGTCCTACCACAAGGGAGGATACAGAACGCTTGAGTAAGATTCCTTACGCTTCCGCAATCGGATCTATCATGTACGCCATGTTATGTACTCGCCCAGATGTCTCGTATGCATTAAGCATGACTAGCATATTCCATTTTAATCCTGGTGAACCGCATTGGACGGCAGTAAAAAAACATTCTCAAGTACTTAAGAAGGACTAAAGAGATGTTTTTTATCCACGGAGGTCAGGAAAGAGAGCTTGTTGTAAATGGTTACAAGGATGATAGCTTTTAGACAGATGTAGATGATTTTAGATCGCAATCTGGATTTGTGTTTTGTTTGAATGCAGGTGTTGTGAGCTGGAAGAGTTCAAAGCAAGATACCGTGGCCGATTCTACTACAGAGGCGGAGTATGTGGCTGCTTCTGATGCAGCCAAGGAGGCAGTTTGGATAAAAAAGTTCATCACAGAACTAGGTGTAATTCCTAGCATTGTGAACCCAGTAGACCTATATTATGATAATACAGGAGTCATTGCACAAGCTAAGGAACCTAGATCTCATCAATGATCCAAACATATTCTCAGACGTTTCCATCTCATTCGAGAAATTATTGAGCATGGAGATTTAAAATTTGCAAAGAAGACACCAATGACAATGTCACAGATCCATTGACAAAGCCACTCCCACAACTTAAGCATGAGAGTCATACTAGGTCAATGGGTTTGAGAGTCATGTCAAATTGGTGGTAGGGCAAGTGGGAGATTGTTAGTATATGCCCTAAGACCAATTGACTCACATTTATGATTTAAGAAGCATGTATTTTTTGAATTGTATTTTATGCTTTTGGTCATCAAGTATGTGACTTGATAGTAAAACCCTTATAGCTAATAAAATACTATTCTTATTTGTCTCTAGTTTATTACATCTTGTAAACTAGTATGAAGTTGATTGATGGTCAAGTTTTACTAATCATGAATA
Source organism: Catharanthus roseus (assembly GCA_028651295.1). NCBI lineage: Eukaryota > Viridiplantae > Streptophyta > Magnoliopsida > Gentianales > Apocynaceae > Catharanthus > Catharanthus roseus. The sequence continues at coordinate 44,392,887 of JAPQWS010000159.1, forward strand.
TGAGATATAAAATCAATTCATAAATACATATTGAGAATATTGTATTGGACATGACCCAAAGTGAAGAAGAAATATTGCATGGGTTTAAGTTATAAGTATTTATTCTCAGTTTTATATTTGGTGTCCTTTGACCTAATGTTTCTAATGTTTCTTGCATGGGGAGAAAATATGTTTTGATATAGTCAAACATCACTTTTAATTAGGTGATCATTATGACTATTGGTTGGCTTATTTTCTTGTCATGGCTTGAATATTGGAGATAGTGAAAGAGATTTATCCCTCTCTTTTTAGAGAGAGATATCCATGGGTCTCTTGATAAGGAAGACTAGAAAATATGCATGGCCATGCTCAAATAAGTATTAATAAGGTGTTATTAATATTATTTGTTGGAACAGTCTGCCTGGTGATCAAGTAAATGGTTAATTAAGTTTTATAAGGATGACTTGGTCCATGCCTTATACTTAATTAGGATATCGTGTGACTAAAGGACTAAATATTAAATCTGATGCTAGGTTATTATTGTATTTACTTAACTTGGGTAAGCATAATGTCTTGCTAGAGGAAGCTTATGTTTTGTGAATATATATCTAGGACATTTTTCATTCACTGCCAACGTTAAGTGAACATACGGGGTCACACGTATAGACAATCCTTTGAGCATAATGTCCGCATTCAATGAATCTAGATTGTGTCCAAATTTGTTGAACGTATACAAAAGGGGAATCAAATTCCATATTGTATTTTCTGATAAGTTAATAAGTAATTAATTTTATTTAATCGAATAAATGAAATTAATTACTTAATATTACTCATCCAACCGTTGGATGATTATAGGAATAGACGGACGAGATTAAACTGCCACTAGATGACAGTTAGGGTTTTGATATTGACAGCTACAAAAGGTTATGTTAACCTTTTCTTGGTGGCCGTCCTTTATCTGATAACTGAAAAACAAAACCCTAAACCCTAGATCGGCGATATAGTATCTAGCCTCCTCTCTCCGAAATACGACCGAATACCAGATAGTCAGTATCAGTTCTGAACAATATTCAGAACACAGAAGGGGCTAGCATCCTGATCGCTTGCAGAGGAGTTCGTCGCGTGGATACCAGTAGAGGGCGAAGCGTACAAAGCAGCGCCTCCACAACAAATAATCAAAATATTGAGATAATTTCTATCCAATCCGTTTTTCTAGTATGTGCAGATCCTGTTGGTGGATTTCCGTAGTTTTATTTTGTTTTATGTTATGCTTCTTTCAGTTGTAGAAAGTAGTTGATCTCATTAACTATTGTGTGATGACACAAAATCAAATATGTGGATGCTTGTTGGAGAACAAGTTTATTGGATTGACCTGCTTAGAGATATCCATGAGGTAATCTATTTGAGTGTCAATGGAATTCATCTCTATATGACAGTAGTGTAAGTGATCCTTCAACTTGAGATCATAAGATTATCTAGAGTATGGATTGCTATACTTTTACTCTTTTGCTCCTTAACCTTGGTTATGTGTACTTTGAGAGTTTTGTATAGTAAAACATGGCTGGATAGTTTATGTTCAATTAAGGATTCACCACTTCTAACAGAAAGAAGAAGATATCCCATTTATGGCCACTTGTTGGAGTATAAAAATGGTTGCCCAAACTAAAAGTCTCTTTAAAAACAATTCTAATTCGACTTTAAGAAAGTCATATTTTCGGAACAAGAAAAATATAATTAGTTCTTAAGAGTTAGCAAAAATCCTTACTCTTCAACTAATTGCGATATAGTGTGGTGAAAGGATAATAATTATGGAATCTTATTCACGGAAAGGTGGAGTCAATCACATGACTTTTCGTGACACTTGGATGGTCAAGATGCATAGTTTGAACCAATCTTGATCTATAAATATAATTTTGTAATTCTAAGACCTTATAGGTTAATTGTCTTTAGTCCAAGTAGGAGTTTGTTGGTTTTATGTACTAAAGCCAAGTAACTTAGGATTACAATTTATATTTACTTCCAACGTGTTTAGGAATCTAAAGGGTCATATACATAGGAACAATATCTTGGATTAATTATAAGATAATAAAATGATTAATTTATGAGATAAATTCGTCCTATGCGCTTATTATTAAATAAGCTACTACATTATTATGTTTTTTACCCAAACCCATCAGCTAACTTATTGTATAAGCTCTAATAACTATTCTTGGACTATGGAGGATGCAATAATTCTTTGGGGTTTCATAAACCCTAATCTAGATCGGAACTTATGGTTTAGAAGAACTAGTTGTCATGAACTAGTGGTTGATATCCAAAAATTATTTGTGTGGATATTATTAGAGGATGGATACTTGTGACGCTGGTGATTAGAATTACCTATATTATCAGTTGCTGATGAATGTATTATAGAGATAACATGGCTATTCCGTTGTTCATATAAATCATAGATTGAATAGTGATTCTAGCATGAAATGAATTTGTATTTTATTTTGCTGCCTACAGATTGAATTACTAGCTGCTACAACCAAAGTTGTAGCACCAATGTTTAAGGACCATAATTCCCCACTATCTCCATTACCTTAGAGATTATGTAATTTAATGGGATGATGAACTACATGAGTTACAAGAGTTACATGGAAGAAGAAGTAAAGAAGCCTACTGGCTGATGATGCAAAGAGTCAACGCCTAAGCCTATAAATAGGCTCTTTGGTCCCTTTCTCCCTTTAACTAGTTGTGTGTTATTTCATGACTATTCACCAATATATTCAAGTGAGGTAGGACAGGAAAGATAAAGTACCAAGCGTTGTTCACTATTTCTCAAGGATATTAGGGTATATGTTACTTTATTTTGTGTTATAAGGCTCGGCTTATGATCCTAATTTTTCTAACATAAATTAGTAATAAGTTAACTCACCATAATAGCTTACTTTTCTCTCATGTGTTTCTCATCATCTCTACAATTATTCGCTCACCTCTCTTGATTTTCTCCAATCAATAATCAAAGGTTTCTCCTCTATTAACCACCATTTCACTCTATAAATATAGTAGAGTTGAAGAGAATGGGATAATCACTCCCTCTAGTTTCTTTATTAGTAATAATATTCTAAGCATTTGGGAGCTTGCATCTTCCAAGTTCTCAACTACACATGTTTAGAAGCTAGTACAACTGCATCTCTATCGTGCCGAAATTTTTCTTTCAAAGTAGTGGTTATATCGACAACGTAGCGTTAAATAGATAAGCCTCTCCATATATGTATATTTTGTTTCAAAGATTGATTATTACTTATAGTTTTCATTCTCTGTTAGTAGAATTTCTTTTATTTTGTTCTCTACTTGTGTGTTTAAATTGTATATAGTTTTATACTAGCCCGAGTCTTGATCATGATGGACCGCCCAATCTCAATTAATAAAGCTCGGCCAACAAGCCCATTATTTAGAGAAGAAGACTTCAAAGAAGTCAATCTCTTACTTACACCATCTCTGGACATATGACCTCCCATAGGTCAGAGGGTCAGGAAGTTCATTTGCGAAATCCCACATCGATTGGGAAGGCAAACTTGCTCATATTTTGTACTCTTTGGAAAGGTACTGTTCATATTTACTTGATAAGTTAACTTTTTACTGTACTCTTGCTCTACTAATTTCATCTTGCGACTAAAGCATCGCAGGTAAAACGGGGTTAAACCTGCCTTCTATCTGCTGTTTTGTTTCAGGATAGGCTTGAAGTTGTCATCAGGATATTACTTGGTGATCAAGACATTAGAATGAAAACTATTGAAAGAAAGACTTTACGAAGGCAAAGAAGACATTAAGCTTCGATGTGCTTGCATTCTGAAGAATGTCTGTATATATATAGCCATGGTTTCTAACTGAAATAAGGAAAATAATCATCATAGTTTCTAGCTGAATGAAATCATCTTGTAGTTGAGTGAAAACAGGTACACGTTTGATTTATTTTGAACATATGTGAGCTGAAGAATTTACTCAATTTAAGAGTTAGTTCTAGACTTATTCCAAATTCAAAAGAATCTTGAAACATTATTATTTATATCTAATAATGGCCAACATATTTCAAAAGATTCTTTAAAGGATAATATATATGCTTGGTTAGTTACACATATAGTGTATTAAGTTTGATGTCTTTTGGACTATGAACCAATCTTTGAGTAATAAATATAACCTACGGAATTATTTGCGAAACGTATAGCTTCTATGAACCAATAATCTCTTATTGATTGTTAGTATATGCCCTAAGACCAACTGACTCACATTTATGATTTATGTAGCATGTATTTTTTAATTGTATTTTATGCTCTTGGTCATCAAGTATGTGACTTGATAGTAAAACCCTTATAGCTAATAAAATACTATTCTTATTTGTCCCTAGTTTATTACATCTTGTTAAACTAGTGTGAAGTTGATTGATGGTCAAGTTTTACTGATCATTAATATGAGATATAAAATCAATTCATAAATGCATATTGAGAATATTGTATTGGACATGACCTAAACTAAAGAAGAAATATTGCATGGGATTAAGTTATAAGTATTTCTTCTCTGTTTTATATTTGGTGTCCTTTGACCTAATGTTTCTAATGTTTCTTGCATTGGGAGAAAACATGTTTTGACATAGTCAAATATCACTTTTAGTTATGTGATTATTATGACTATTGGTTGCCTTATTTTCTTGTCATGGCTTGAACATTGTAGATAGTAAAAGGGATTTGTCCCTCTCTTTTTAGAGAGAGATATCTATGGCCCTTGATAAGGAAGACTGAAAAATATGCATGGCCATGCTCAAATAAGTATTAATAAGGTGTTATTAATATTATTTGTTGGAACAGTCTGCCTGGTGATCAAGTAAATGGTTAATTAAGTTTTATAAGGATGACTTGGTCCATGCCTTATACTTAATTAGGATATCGTGTGACAAAAGGACTAAATTTTAAATCTGATGCTAGGTTATTATTGTATTTACTTAACTTGGGTAAGCATAATATCTTGCTGGATGCCGCTTACGTTTTGTGAGTAAACGTATAGAACATTTTTCATTCACTGCCAACAGTAAGTGAACCTACTCACGCATAGACGATCTTGTGAGCATAATGTCCACGTTCAATGAATCTAGATTGTGTCTAGATTCGTTTAACGTATGCAAAAGGGGAATCAGATCCCATATTGTATTTTCTGGTAAGTTAATAAGTATTTAATTTTATTTAATCGAATAAATGAAATTAATTACTTAATATTACTCATCCAACAGTTGGATGATTATAGGAATAGACGGACGAGATTAAATTATCATTAGATGACAGTTAGGGTTTTGATATTGATAGCTATAAAAGGTTATGTTAACCTTTTTTTGGCAATCATCCTTTATCTGATTAAAGAAAAACAAAACCCTAAACCCCAGAACGACGATATAGTATCTAACTTCCTCTCTCCGAAATTCGGCCTATTACCAAATAGTCAGGATCAGTTCTAAACAGTTTTCAGAACACAGAAGGGGCTAGCATCCCGATCGCTTACAGAGGAGTTCGTCGCGTGGATACCAGTAGAGGGCGAAGCGTGAACAGCAGCACCTCCACAACGAAAAATCAAAACATTGTGGTAATTTCTATCCAATCAGTTTTTCTAGTATGTGCAGATCTTGTTGGTGGATTTCCGTAGTTTTATTTTATTTTGTTTTTAGCCAACGGTTTACAACAGTGGTAGCAGAGCCTCGTACATACTAGTTTTATTGATTTTATCTATTACCGTTTGGTTACATGTGTTGTTTTCAATCGGCCTTATAGTAAGGTATTTGATTAGTGTAATAATTAGAGTAAATTGAATTATAGGATTCGCATATATCATATTCTCTTTTACTTATTAATGCGATTAATTAAACAGAATGTTTTTACTGCCAAATTGTTTGGCGTAGAGTCTTTAATCTGTGCAGTGTAATTGTTAAACTAATATGCAGAATCACATAACTTAATGTTTAACTATTAAACAAAATTTCTGGCGGCATGAGTTTAGGGTTTATAACGGCAGTAACTCTGGGGGCACCGCCGTTTTCTTCCGGGGGTTTTTTGGCATGTTTCTTTCTATTTTTAGATGCATGGTGCATAGCATGACCCTTTACCTCTTCTGATTGATTGGCTTATTTTGTTAATGGGTTGTATGTGTTTAAATATGGCCTGCTTGTCGTTGTTTTCATTGATGTAATATTATCAAGCTTTACTAGAATAGGTTAATTCTATTTCCTATTCCTATGTATGTTTTCTGTCCTATTTAACAAGATTAGAAGGCCAAGACACTGGAGGCAAGCTCATGGAGATGAAGGCTTACCCAGATTTACCTTTAACTTCCATGAGGCTCATGGAAGTCAATATAGGATTGGGGCCATGCTGATGTTTAGTTTATTTCCTTTTATTTTTAGATATTTGTTTTGTGAAATAATATACAAATAAAAGGAAGAAGGTTTTTGAAACCATGTAAAAACTAAGTCGTAAATTGCCTCCCATGATCATAAGCACTTCTCCATGCTTAGATCATCATTTTGCCTTATTGCCAAAGCAAGAGAAAATGGTTACCTAAGTAAGGGAAGATGGGAAATGGTGATTTCCATATGCTTGGAATGGTTTGGCTAAACTAGGCTATCAAAACGGTTTTGATCCTAGGACATCATATGGGATTTTGCCGGTACATATAGATGTAAATCCCATTAATACATTTTTCTCTAATTATGGGTGTTAAGCCAAAGGTTACTTATGATTAGAATAAAATGAATTTCAGAGAAACTTTAATGCTTCATTTATTTAATTTTACTTTGCAATTTCTATGTAGTTAATGGCCTCAAATAATTCAAACACCTCGTTGCGATCTGTGCTTGAAAAGAATAAGCTTAGTGGGACTAACTTTCTTGATTGGGCATGAAATTTAAGGATTGTCCTTAAACAAGAAAAAAAGCTAATGTACTTGAGAACCCTATCCTTAATCAACCAGCTAACAACGCCCCTAGAATCGAAAAGTATGCTTATAGTAAGCACAAGGATGATTCTAATGATGTGACATGTCTTATGTTGGCTACAATGGGATCTGAGTTGCAAAAGGAATTCGAGGAAGTTGAGGCTTATGAGATGATAAAACAGCTCAAGGAAATGTTCCAAGAGCAGGCATGTCAAGAGAGATATCTTACCACTAAGGCGTTGAATAGCTGCAAAATGGCCCCTGACACTTCAGTTAGTGCTCATGTCCTTAAGATGAATGGGTATTTTGATAAACTTGAAAAACTTGGAGCACCTGTAAGTCATGACTTGGCTACTGATATGATCTTGGCCTCTTTGACTTCTGACTATGATCAGTTTGTCATGAACTTCAATATGCATAATATGAAAAATTCCATAAATGAATTGCACGAGATGCTCAGGCAGGCTGAACAAAATATTAGGAAGTCTACTCCTAATGTTCTGATGGTTCAGAAGGGGCAGTTCAAGAAGACAAGGGAAAGGGAAAGGTTATGGCCAAAAAGGATAAAGGCAAGCAGAAGCCCAAGCCCAAGGTTAAACCACCAAAGGAAGGGTCTTGCTTCCACTGCAATGAACCTGGTCATTGAAAGAGGAATTGCAAGCTCTACTTGGAAGAAAAGAAGAAGTAAAAGGCCAGTGAGACTGCCGCTTTAGGTATTTTCGTTATAGAAATTAAAAAGTCTACTCCTACTTCATGGGTATTAGATACCGGATGTGGAGCTCACATTTGTGTAAATGTGCAGTGACTCAAAAGGAGTAGATCTTTGGCAAAGGGAGAAGTGGACCTGTGAGTTGCAAATGGAGCAAAATTTGCTGCTGTAGCTCTAGGGACATTTGATTTACTTTTGCCTACTGGGCTTATAATTGAACTTAAATATTGTTATTATGTTCCTGCTATGAGTAGGAACATCATTTCAGTTTCTTGTTTGGATATTGATGTTATGAGTTTAATACTAACAATGGTAAAAGTTCTATTTATAAAAATGGTATTTTCTATGGGGATGCCTCTTTATGTAATGGACTTTACATTCTCACCTACATGATTTCATTAGTAAGCCCATCTATAACATAAATACAAAGAAATTTAAATATTATGATTTAAATCAAACTTACTTCTGGCATTATCGTTTGGGCCATGAAAAACACATATCCAAACTTAATCGAGATGAACTTTTATCTTCATTCGACCTTGAGTCTTATGAAAAATGTGATTCTTGTTTATTAGGCAAAATGACTAAAAGTCCATTTACAGGGCAAAGTGAAAGGGCTACCTATTTATTGGAACTTATACATATTGATGTATGTGGGCCAATAAACACACAAGCCAGAGGAGGTTTTCAATATTTCATTATATTCGCAGATGATTTCAGTAGATATGGTTATGTCTATCTAATGAAACATAAATCTAATTCCTTTCAAAAGGTTAAGGAATTTCAAAATGAAGTATAGAATCAACTTGGAAGGAGTATCAAATTACTTCGATCAGATCGAGGCGGTGAATACTTAGGCCAAGAGTTTGACCAAAATCTAAAAAATTGTGGGATAGTATCACAATTAACTCTACCAGGAACACCACAGTGAAATGGTGTGTCTGAACGTAGAAATCGAACTCTATTGGATATGGTTCGATCTATGATGAGGCAAACAGATCTTCCAATTTCTTTTTGGGGTTATGCTCTAGAAACTGCTGCATTTATATTAAATAGAGTTCAATCTAAAGCTGTTCAAAAGACACCATATGAGAAATAGACTGGGAAACAACCTAGTTTAGCATTTCTCAAACTTTGGGGATGTTATGCTTATGTGAAGCGATCATTATCTGAAAAACTAGCACCCAAATCTGATAAGTGTTTGTTTGTAGGATAACCTAAGGAAACTAAAGGATACTATTTTTATCTTCCATCTGAAAACAAAGTGTTTGTTGCTCGGAATGGAATTTTCCTTGAAGGGGAATTTGTTTCAAAAAGAGTTAGTGGGAGTAGAATCAATCTTGAAGAAGCTCATGGACAGCAGACCATTTCTGAACCGAGTATGGACACTCAATTGAACTCACGTATTCATACTGAGCCTGAACCTTTGACACAAGGCCCAAGAAGGTCTGGTAGGATTCCTCAGATACCACAGATATGGATTTCTTGTGACTGAGGATCATAATATTGATCTTATTGATCAAGGTGAACCTAATTCCTACCTAGATGTTATTCATAGTCCTGCATCTACCAAATGGCTAAAGGCTATGAAATCAGAAATGCAATCCATGCATGATAATCAAGTTTGGACTTTGATTGATCCACCTGAAGGTTGCAAGACCATAGGATGTAAATGGGGTTTCAAAAAGAAAACTGACATGGATGGCAATGTGCACACTCACAAAGCATGATTGGTAGAAAAAGGTTATAGACAAACTTATGGTATAGACTATGCTGAAACCTTTTCTCCAGTTGTAATGCTTAAGTCAATTAGAATTCCACTTTCCATTGCAGTATATTATGATTATAAAATACGGAAAATGGATGTTAAAACTGCTTTTCTTAAAGGAAATCTACTGGAGGACGTGTATATGACACAACCTGAAGGTTTTATTCAACCTACGAATTCTAGTAAAGTGTCTAAACTTCAAAGATCCATTTATAGCTTGAAGCAAACATGTCAAAGTTGGAATCTTCGTTTTGATGAAGCAATTAAAGAATTCAATTTCATCAAGAATGATGATGAACCTTGTGTCTACAAAAGGGTTAAAGAAAATGCAATGTCTTCTTAGTACTCTATGTCAATGACATCTTCATAATTGGGAATGACATCCCCACTTTCCAAAGTGTAAAAACTTGGTTGGGAAAGTGTTTTTCAGTGAAAGATTTAGGCAAAGGAGCCTATATTCTAGGCATTAGGATCTATCGAGGTAGATCTAAAAACCTAATCGGCCTAAGTCAGAGTGGATATATTGACAAGGTACTGAAAAGGTTCAGTATGCAAGATTCTAACAGAGGATTCTTGCCAATGTCACATGGCGTTAAACTCATTAAGTCTCAAAGTCCGACCACAAGGGAGGATACAGAACGAATGAGTAAGATTCCTTACGCTTCCTCAATTGGATCTATCATGTACGCCATGTTATGCACTCGCCCAGATATCTTATATTTTTTAAGCATGACTAGCAGATTCAAGTAAAATCCTGCTGAACCGCATTGGAATGTAGTCAAAAACATTCACAAGTACTTAAGAAGGACTAAAGAGATGTTTTTTATCTACGGAGGTCAGGAAGGAGAGCTTGTTGTAAATGGTTACACGAATGCTAGCTTTCAGACTGATGTAGATGATTTTAGATCGCAATCTGGATTTGTGTTTTTGTTTGAATGGAGGTGCTGTGAGCTGGAAGAGTTGAAAGCAAGATACCGTGGCTGATTCTACTACAGAGACCGAGTATGTGGATGCTTCTGATGCAGCCAAGGAGGCGGTTTGGATCAGAAAGTTCATTACAGAACTAGGTGTACTTCCTAGCATTGTGAACCCAGTGACCTATATTGTGATAATACAGGAGCCATTGCACAAGCTAAGGAACCTAAATCTCATCAATAATCCAAACATATTCTCAGGCGTTTCCATTTCATTCGAGAAATTATTGTGCGTGGAGATGTTAAAATTTGCAAAGTAGACACCAATGACAATGTTGCAGATCCATTGACAAAGCCACTCCCACAACTTAATCATGAGAGTCATACTAGGTCAATGGGTTTGAGAGTCATATCAAATTGGTGGTAGGGCAAGTGGGAGATTGTTAGTATATGCCCTAAGACCAATTGACTCACATTTACTTAACTTGGGTAAGCATAATGTCTTGCTAGAGGCCGCTTATGTTTTTTGAATAAATGTCTAGGACATTTTTCATTCACTGCCAACGTTAAGTGAACCTACAGGATCACACGCATAGACGATCTTGTGAGCATAATGTCCACGTTCAATGAATCTAGATTGTGTCCACATTCGTTGAACGTATACAAAAGGGGAATCAAATTCCATATTGTATTTTCTGGTAAGTTAATAAGTAATTAATTTTATTTAATCGAATAAATGAAATTAATTACTTAATGTTACTCATTCAACCGTTGGATGATTATAGGAATAGACGAACGAGATTAAACTGTCATTACATGATAGTTAGGGTTTTGATATTGACAGCTATAAAAGGTTATGTTAACCTTTTCTTGGTGGCCGTCCTTTATCTGATTAAAGAAAAACAAAACCCTAAACCCTAGAACGGCGATAGAGTATCTAGCCTCCTCTCTCCGAAATATGACCTATTAGCTGATAGTTAGGATCAGTTCTGAACAGTTTTCAGAACACAGAAGGGGCTAGCATCCCGATTGCTTGCAGAGGAGTTCGTCGCATGGATACCAATAGAGGGCGAAGCGTAAACAGCAGTGCCTCCACATCGAACAATCAAAACATTGAGGTAATTTCTATCCAATCGGTTTTTCTAGTATGTGCAGATCCTGTTGGTGGATTTCCGTAGTTTTATTTTATTTTGTGTTTGGCCTACGGTTTCCAACAATTGCAACACTGTCCAAAAGGATTGTTTCTTCACAATCAAAATATCCTAATACAATTAAACAAGCTTTTCCTCTATGAAAGGGTAACAGGAACCACAAAAGAATTTAGAATAAATAAATAACTCATCACTTTAGAATGAAAGGCATAGAAAGCAAGAGTTTACAAAGGCAAAGAAGATATTAAGTTTCGGTATGCTTAGCATCTGAACAATGGTTGTATTTATAGCCATGGTTTCTAACTTAAATGAGGGAAATAATCGTTCTCATCTAGCAATTGAGAGAACTCATCTTGTATTTGAGAGAAAAGAGGTGCAAGTTGGATTTATTTTGAACACATATGACTTGAAGACTTTACTCACTTTGAGAATTTAGTTCTAAACTTAGTCCAAGCTTAAAATAATCTTGAAATATTATTATGCATTATGTAACAATCCCCCAAATAGTTGAAAAGATTTTTTAAAGAACAATAGAAATGCTGGGTTAATTACATATATAATGAATTAAGTTTGGTGTCTTCTAGACTATGAATGAAACCTTGAATAATAAAGTATGACCTAGAGAGTTATTGATGAAACTTATAGGTTCTATAAACCAATAATCTTTTATTGCAAATTATTGACTTCACCACTCACATCATGCCTCCATAAATTTTTGTTGTTCATCGCTGTTCTGTGCAAACAGGCTAGGCACACCTCACTCCATACTTATATAGGTGAATTCATCAAGTGTATACTTTATGAGTACACCACTCATAAGCACTGTGAATTTATTAATAGTTTTATAGCAACCTCACAAATATTTGCAGTCATAAGCACTTTTTCGTACATCATAGGAGAGGACTTAGTTTTAGTGCTTTCAGAGTCAACATCAACTTTTTATGACCTCTATAAACCTACTTCATGATATCTCAAATCATATAGGTTGCATTACTATCAAAGTTGACTACTCAATTTGCTTTAGTCCTATTCCCCTTGATGTTTTGAAGATTGAATTTCATCACAAATGTTTAGTCCAATGATTCGCCATTCACTTATGACTTCAGATAGTCAATGGAAATAATTCTATCTCTCAGCAGTTGCTTTACGACATCATGTCTCAATCTCACGTGTCGATTTTTCCAATTATAAGAATTATTCTTGGCAATATAGATTGCTCCTTGCAAATCACAATGCATGGATATAAAAGGCATTGGTTTCCTAAATAAAGGAATGTCTGATAAGAAATTCCTGAACCAATAAGCCTCAGTTCAAGCTAGCTCCAAAGCTACAAACTTTGACTCCATAATGGACCCTGCAATAATTTTTTGCAATGATGACTTCTACACTATTGCACTCCAACCAAGGGCGCTATTACACCCACACAAATTGGGAATATGAAGCCACTAGCGGACCTTGACTCGTTTGAGTTTGAGATCAAATTTGCATCACTATACTCATCCACTACAGTAGGAAAACCACTATATAAGATACCATAGTTCATGGTTCCTTTCAAATATTTCACCAATCTAACTAATGCAGGCCACTGCTCATGGTTGGGATTATGAGTACATCTATTGAATCTACAAACAACATATGTAATGTCTGATAAAGTTGATTTTTGGTACAAATAAACACCTTAAGTCTTAATTATTAGCTTGTAAAAATTTTTATTAATCATAATCATTACATTTATTTTATTTTATTTATTATTTATTATTTTTGTGCAAGGGGAATAAAAGAAGACAAGCAGCCCATGGCACAAGAAGAATAAAAGAGAAAAAAAAGAGAGAAGCCCATGTAAGGAAGCAAGCTGCAACCGAAAAGGGCAGCTTCTAAAAGGAGAAGAAAGAAGAAAATGGAAAAGGGCAGCTTCTAAAAGGAGAAGAGAAGAAGAAATTGGAAAGCAAGGAAAATGAGTGCCATTATTAGGAAGCTGGGGCTGCAATATAAGAAGCAGCTGCGAGCCGCAGAAAAAAAAGAAGAAAGAGAGCTGAGAGAAGCAGAAGATTCCAGAAATTCAGCTGCTGAAGAAATTTCCAGTCTGGTGCAGAAAATTTCCAGCTGCTGCAGAGAAATTCCAGCACAGCAGGAGAAATTCCAGCAGAAATCTGGGCAGCAGAAGAAATTTCCAGCAGCAGAAAAGTCCAGCAACAGCAGAAAAATACAGCAGCTCCAAGTGAAGAAAAAAGCCATGATTTCTTCCAAGAAATTGGTTCCTTCTTTCCCTTTAGCCATGAACTAATTTACGTTTAGAATCTTGATGAAACCCTAACTATGTGACTTTGATTTATTTTATTTTGGGAGATTTATTCTATTATTTATGTGATTGCATATCTTGGGATGTTATTGGTTTGATGCAATTAAATCTTGGTGATTGTTCTTGTAGAATAATTATTTGGGTTAATTAATATTTTTATCCATGCTTAATTCTTGTAGTCTTGGGTGTGAGAGATATGTGATTTTTGCAAGTATATTGTGGGTTTTAGAATTGGATAGTTCATGCTAATTTTAGACGATTTATGTCATAGGAATGAATAAGTCATACTAATGGTTAGATGGATTATGTCATGCATTTGAGCACAACATATTTCTCTAGTGAATCGAAGCTTGTAGCGTAGATCATCACATGAATGTTTAATCTTTTCTCCTAAATAAAATTAAGTCATTGTTATATATGTTAGTGGTGGATTCAAGGTTCTAAATCATCTCTTTGGTTAAGCTCTCGTTATTTTAGTTATTTTATTTATTAGTTTTATTTAATTTAGTAATAATTTTTAGCTAAGAAACTTTAATTCTTTTTATATAATTAATTTAGGAAGATAATAATTTAAGTAGTTAAGCCTTTCTCTGTGGTTCGATACCTAATACTTTCATATTTCTTTGATCTTGTGCACTTGCAAGTATTGAGTTAAAACTTTGTTACAAAAATCTCGATCAAGTTTTTGGCGCCATTGCCGGGGAAGGGTTAATTTAATTGCTTGTGTTATTGTCTCCTAAATTTGTTAGTATTTTTGTTTGTTTCAATTTTTTTTATTATTATTGAAAAAAATTTTTTTGTTATCTTAGTTGTCTTTAATTTTTTTTCTTTCCTTCTTTATTTTGTTATAATTCCCTTTTATTTAGACATTTATTCTTCATTATTATTTGTAGTAATTTTTTCTTTTCTTGAATTTGTTTATTAATGCATGGTCATCCTTCGCTCTCTGTTGATTTGAAAGAATTTGATCCTGAGATAGAGCGTACACTTAAGGCACTTAGAGCACAAGGAAAAATCACTAACACTTCTGACATTAAAATGGCTGAGCATCCACGAGCATTAAGGGAGTATTTTACTCCCAACACATATAACTCACCAATAGGTAATAGAATACCTGAAATTGAGGCTAATCACTTTGAAATCAAAGCTTCTACTATTCAAATGCTACCATCTTTTTATGGCCTTGATTCTGAAAATCCTTATAAGCATATTGATGAGTTTTTAGAAATTTGCTCTACTTTTAAGCTACCTAATGTTACTGATGATGCTATTAGATTGCGTCTTTTTCCTTTCTCTTTGAATGATAAGGCTAAACATTGGTTACACACACGTGAGAGAATAGGTACATGGGCTGAGATGTCTAGGAAATTTTTGAAAAAATATTTTCCTATGGGTAAACTTACAAGATTAAGGAGAGAGATCACTACTTTTTCCCAACAAAATATTGAACAATTTCATGAGAGTTAGGAGAGATTTAAAGAACTTCTTCGTAGTTGTCCTCACCATGAAGTCCCTAAATGGCAGCAAATCCAAAGTTTTTATTCAAGACTAGATGAGAGAAATCGCCAAATGGTTGATTCCTCTTGTGGTGGTACTTTTCTTCATAAAACTGCAGATGAGGCGTGGGATTTATTTGAAAATTTGAGTGATAATTCGCAACAACATGCCACCTCCTCACGTGTAGGCACATCTAGGCAAATAGGAAATAGAGAAATGTATGAAGTTTCTCAAAATGTTGATCTTACTTTGAAAGTTGATGCCTTATCCAAAAAGTTTGATCAATTGTTAGCTTTAAATACATTGCCTACTAATTCTCCTAATGTTCAAGGTGTTTGTGCAATTTGCTCTAGTCCTTCTCATGTTATTTATGACTGTCCTAGTGCTTCACTATTTCCAGAATTTGTGTAGGAACAAGTCAATGCAACTCAAGGATTTCACAGGCAAAATGATCCCTATTCAAATACGCACAATTCAGGCTGGAGAAATCATCCTAATTTCTCTTGGAAGCAACAAGGAGGGGAAGTTCAATTAAGCCAACAACAATATCAGCAGAATAAACAACCTGGTATGACTGCTCCTCCTGGTTTTCAATCTCAAAGGTATGTACCTCCTCATCCTCCTCAAAGTGGAAATTCTATTTTTGAAGAAAAAGTCTTATCTGCTTTGAAAGGTTTGGAAGTTAAGACACAAATTCTAGACTCTCACACTCAATCTATTGCTAAGTTAGAAACTCAAATAGGGCAACTAGCTAATGCAATAAGTAGAAGAGATGAGGGTAGACTTCCTAATCATCCAATAGAGAACCTTAGAACTAATTATCATGAGCAAGCTAAAGCTGTAATTACCCTTAGGAGTGGGAAGGAGGTAGATAATAAAGTAGGGGAACCAATTAAAGATAATGAATTAAATGAAAACGAAACTGAGGAGATTGATATAGAAACTAAAATTGAAAAGAATATAGAAAAGGAACTAGCTTCCTCTTCTAAATATAAAACTCCAGAACCATCTCCCATGACTTCGTACAAGCCTAAGGTTCCCCTCAAGCTTTATTACCACCTCCACATCTTAGAAAGGACAATAAAATGGAAGACATATTAGAAACCTTCAAAGAAGTTAAAATCAACCTTCCACTTTTAGATGCCATTAATTAAGTCCCAGCCTATGCAAAGTTTCTTAAAGACATGTGCACTTTCAAAAGAAAATCTAAAAGTAATGTTTCTAAGAAAATCTTCTTAACTGAACAGGTAAGCTCCATTTTGCAACATAACCACCTAAATACAAAGACCCTGGTGTCCCTACCATCTCTTGTCTTATTGGTGATCATAAAATAGATAGGGCACTCTTAGATTTAGGTTCTAGTGTTAACTTGATTCCTTACACCGTCTATGAAGAATTAGGATTAGGGGAACTGCAACCAACTGATATGACTTTACAGTTAGCTGATAGATCAATCAAGGTACCTAGGGGAAGGATAGATGATGTTCTTGTTCAAATTGATAAGGGTGTCTTCCCTGTAGACTTTGTAGTCTTAGATATGGAACCTGGTAGATCTTCTAATAATCATATCCCTGTTATTCTAGGCCGTCCTTTCTTAGCTACAGCAAATGCTACTATTAATTGTAGAACTGGGGTAATGGATGTCTCTGTGATGAATATGAGGATTAGATTGAATATCTTTAAAGCTTCTTCACGACCAATTATGGAAGATGATTATGATTGTTATTTGGTAGATACAATTGATAAATTAATTGAAGAAACTCTACCTATAATGTGTTCTAAAGAATCTGCTTCTATTGAGAATGAGAATATTATGTGCATGGATAATGTAAATTCTATTTTTCCTTATATTGCACCACTAGACAATTCTTTGGGGTTGGGAATCATGAACCTTTGCCTGTGCTTGCAAAATCCACTGCTGTACCTTCTCTTATGTGTCCACCCCAGCTTGAATTGAAAACTCTTCCTTCTAAACTTAAATATGTTTTCTTAGGTGAAAATAAAACTTTGCCTGTGATAATTTCATCTGAGTTAAAATCTGACCAAGAAAGGGATTTAATTAAAGTTCTTTCTAATCATAAAGAGGCTATAGGGTGGTCCATAGCCGATTTAAAAGGAATAGACCCATCTGTATGCATGCATAGAATACATCTAATAGACAATGTGCAACCTTCTAGGGAATTACAAAGAAGGCTAAATCATAACATGAAAGAAATAGTAAAAAAAAGAGGTAGTTAAGCTCTTAGATTATGGTATTTGTTATCCTATCTCTGATAGTCCATGGGCTAGTCCTATACAAGTTGTACCAAAGAAGGCAGGAGTGTCTGTAATTGAGAATAAGGAAGGAGAGTTAGTTCCTACTAGAGAAGTTACTGGGTGGAGAATGTGTGTGGACTATAGAAAACTAAATGTTGCAACTAGAAAATACCACTTCTCTCTACCTTTTATTGATCAAATTCTTGAAAAATTAGCTGGTCAAAGTTTTTATTACTTCTTAGATGGTTATTCAGGATACTACCAAATTCCAGTATACCCCAAGGACCAAGAGAAAACTACTTTTACATGCCCTTTTGGTACTTTTTCTTTTCGTAGAATGCCTTTTGGATTATGTAATGGGCCTGCTACTTTTCAAAGATGTATGCTTGCTATCTTTTTCGTTATGATTGATAAGTTTCTTTAGGTTTTCATGGATGATTTTTCTGTTTTTGGACCTACTTTTGAAGATTGCCTTAATAACTTGTCTGCTGTTTTAGAAAGATGTGAAGAAGCTAACTTAGTTCTAAGTTGGGAAAAGATTTATTTCATGGTTACAGAAGGAATAGTTTTGGGACATAAAGTGTCTAAAGAAGGAATTGAAGTAGATAAAGCTAAAATTGATTTGATTGCTAATCTTCCTCCACCTAAATCTATTAAGCAAATTAGATCATTTTTGGGACATGCAAGATTTTATAGAAGATTTATAAAAGACTTTAGCATGATTGCTAGACCTTTAACTAATCTCTTGAGAAAAGACGTTGCATTCAATTTTGATGAATCTTGCACGAAAGCTTTTGAAAAACTTCGTTCTCTTCTTATATCTGCACCTATAGTTCAGGCTCCTAATTTTTCTTTACCCTTTGAAATCATGTGTGATGCTTCTGATTTTGCTGTGGGAGCTATTTTAGGGCAAAAGACTGAAAAAAACCTAATGTCATTTACTATGCTAGTAGAACTCTTACAGATGCTCAAAAAAATTATACAACAACTGAAAAAGAGTTATTGGCTGTAGTTTTTGCACTTGAGAATTTCGTTCTTATCTCTTACATTCCAAAGTGATTATTTATTCTGATCATTCTGCTTTAAAATACTTATTGTCAAAAAAAGAGACTAAACCAAGATTGATTAGATGGATATTACTTTTGCAAGAATTTGATATTGAAATCAGAGATAAGAAAGGTCCAGAAAATTTAGTAGCTGATCATTTATCTAGATTGTGGGATAATAATCATGATGAAGCAGTTGCTTTGAAAGACACTTTTCCTGATGAGCAGTTATTTTCTTTATCACATTCTCTTGTCCCTTGGTTTGCACCTATTGTTAACTATCTCTCTGCAGGTGAAATTCCAGCACATTGGAATAAACAAGATAGGGATAAATTCTTTTCAATGGTTAAGTATTATTATTGGGATGATCCCTACCTGTTTAAACATTGTCCTGATCAAGTAATCCGTAGATGCATACCTGAATGTGAATTTCATAGTATCTTAACTGTTTGTCATTCGTATGCATGTGGTGGACATTTTGGAGGTCGTAAAACTCTGCTAAAGTTCTTTAAAGTGGTTTTTATTGGCCTAGTTTATTCAAAGATGCTCATAATTTTTACTTGGCATGTGAAAAGTGTCAACGTACTGGTTCTATTTCTAAACGTAATATGATGCCTTTACAACCTATTTTAATTGTGGAGATCTTTGATGTTTGGGGAATTGATTTTATGGGTCCTTTTCCATCTTCTTTTGGTTATCATTACATTTTGGTAGCAGTGGATTATGTGTCTAAATGGGTGGAAGCTATAGCTACAAAAACAAATGATCATAAGATAGTTATTAAATTTGTTAGAGATCATATTTTTTGTAGATTTGGTACCCCTAGAGCTATTATTAGCGATGGAGGAAGTCATTTTTGTAATCGTTCTTTTGAAGCTCTTCTTAAAAAGTATTCTATAACTCATAAAGTGGCTACCCCTTATCACCCCCAAACAAGTGGTCAAGTAGAAGTGTCTAATAGAGAGCTTAAATCCATTCTTGAGAAAACTGTTAGACCTGATAGGAAGGATTGGTCTCAAAGACTGAATGATGCACTTTGGGCTTATCGCACAGCTTACAAGACTCCTATAGGAATGTCCCCTTTTAGACTCATTTTTGGGAAAGCATGTCACTTGCCAGTAAAATTAGAACATAGAGCTTATTGGGCTATTAAAGCTCTTAATTTTGATTTGAAGCAAGCTGGTTATAATAGAAAATTGCAATTAAATGAACTTGATGAATTACGAAATGACGCATATAAGAATGCTAAAATTTACAAAGCTAAAACTAAAGCTTTTCATGATAAGATGATCTCTCGAAAATCATTTGAACCTAACCAAAAAGTTTGGCTTTTTAATTCTAAATTACGTCTTTTTCCTGGTAAGTTGAGATCTCGTTGGGATGGACCTTTTATTGTCAAACAAGTTTTTCCCTCAGGTGCTATTCAGATTGCAGATCTTGAAAACAAACGAACCTTGATTGTTAATGGACAACGGTTGAAGCCTGCTAATACCAATGACATGGAAGAAGGTAAAATTGAATCTACTATGTTAGTAGATCCTATATATAACGAATAGTTGATGACAGAGTCTAGCTGAAGACTTTAAATTTAGCGCTTTTGGGAGGCAACCCAATACATTTATTTTGTTCGTTTATTTTATTTTATTATTTCACTTGATTGGTAGAAAGGTAGGAAGTGTTTGTTTTGTAGGATAATAAAATAACTTATCATTATCATGGAGATTACAGAGATTGTTTACTACTCTTGCAGACATGCACTATTATTGCCTTTTCTACCAGGTTGTATTGTTCTTTTCTTTATATCTTGTCTACTCCTCGCATTCTTTTATGACATTGTGGACAATGGAGGGTCTAGGTGTGGGGGAGAAGATGCTTTTGTTCTAGTGTCAAATTTTTTTAGCCATTATTGTTCAATTTTTGCTGATTTTTTTTATTTTATTTTATTTTTCTATATTATTTTGAAAAAAAAATGATTTCACTTAAAGAATGATTCTTTTTGAGTTCCTTTAAAAATGTCTTGAATATGTTGAGAAAAGTACTTACTTTCTTGTTTTTAATTAGGGTGATGAACTTATGTTCTATATCTGTTATAACTTTTGCAAAGCTTACACTTGAGCACATGGGTTATTGTTAGTATTTACTAAATCCTTTACATTATTTTTGAGTTACATAAAGTTGATGAATCTCTTCCCTACATTCTAGAACTTACTTGAGTACCTCTTGAGGCGAAATAGAAAGGTTTTCTCAATTTGACTCCGAGACGATGGTCATAGGCCTTCTTTGAATCGTTTGTGCCTTTCAAGCTTACCAAATCTCATATTTTTTTAGTACCCTTTTTGAGCCTTAAATCTTATTTTCTTTCTTTAAACTACTTAAATACTAACCCTTAATCTTGTAGAGAGCTTAATGTAAACTTCTAACTTGTGCTTCAATGGTGGGTTATTGTTTTTATGTTATGGAAAGAGAAGAAGTTATTTTGAAAAAAGGGAGAAGAAAAAAAATATATATATGACTTGTGGTGTTGAAAAAAAAAAATGTATTGAGCTGAAAAAAAAAAAGGAAAAAGACAAAGAAATAAAAGTCGATACATGATTGTTACAAGTCATAAGGTGCAAAGAAAAAAATTCAAGAGGCCCGAATTTGTGAATATAAGAAAAGGAAGGGCCTTAATAATGAAATTTTGAGAAAAAGAAGATGGTAGTTGGGGAATGTATTACTGAAAAAAAAAAAAAAAGGAGCAAAAACAAAGTTAGAAAGTTTGTCGAAATTTCAAAGTATCCAACTTCTTTGTAAGCTCTCTTTTCTTTGATTTTGAATTCTTTACCTTCGCTTGATAACCATTACATTTATCAACTCCCCAACACCTTAAGTCTTAATTATTAGCTTGTAAAAATTTTTATTAATTATAATCATTACATTTATTTTATTTTATTTATTTTTTTATTATTTTTGTGCAAGGGGAATAAAAGAAGACAAGCAGCCCATGGCACAAGAAGAATAAAAGAGAAAAAAAAAAAGAGAGAAGCCCATGTAAGGAAGCAAGCTGCAACCGAAAAGGGCAGCTTCTAAAAGGAGAAGAAAGAAGAAAATGGAAAAGGGCAGCTTCTAAAAGGAGAAGAGAAGAAGAAATTTGAAAGCAAGGAAAAGGAGTGCGATTATTAGGATGCTGGGGCTACAATATAAGAAGCATTGCGAGCCACGAAAGAAGAAAGAGAGAGCTGAGAGAAGCAGAAGATTCCAGAAATTCAGCGGTGAAGAAATTTCCGATTCTTTGCAGAAAATTTCCAGTGCTGCGAGAGAAATTCCCAAAGCCAGACGAGCGAAATTCTAGCAGAAATCTGGGCAAGAAATTTCCAGCAGCAGAAAAGTCCAGCAACAGCAAAAAAATACAGCAGCTCCAAGTGATGAAAAAAGCCATGATTTCTTCCAAGAAATTGGTTCCTTCTTTCCCTTTAGCCATGAACTAATTTACGTTTAGAATCTTGATGAAACCCTAACTATGTGACTTTGATTTATTTTATTTTGGGAGATTTATTCTATTATTTATGTGATTGCATATCTTGGGATGTTATTGGTTTGATGCAATTAAATCTTGGTGATTGTTCTTGTAGAATAATTATTTGGGTTAATTGATATTTTTATCCATGCTTAATTCTTGTAGTCTTGGGTGTGAGAGATATGTGATTTTTGCAAGTATATTGTGGGTTTTAGAATTGGATAGTTCATGCTAATTTTAGATGATTTATGTCATAGGAATGAATAAGTCATGCTAATGGTTAGATGGATTATGTCATGCATTTAAGCACAATATATTTCTCTAGTGAATCGAAGCTTGTAGCCTAGATCACCACATGAATGTTTAATCTTTTCTCCTAAATAAAATTAAATCATTGTTATATAGGTTAGTGGGGATTCAAGGTTCTAAATCATCTCTTTGGTTAAGCTATCGTTATTTTAGTTATTTTATTTATTAGTTTTATTTAATTTAGTAATAATTTTTAGATAAGAAACTTTAATTATTTTTATAGAATTAATTTAGAAAGATAATAATTTAAGTAGTTAAGCCTTTCTCTGTGGTTCGATACCCTAATACTTTCATATTACTTTGATCTTGTGCACTTGCAAGTATTGAGTTAAAATTTTGTTACAAAAATCTCGATCAATGTCTAGCCTCATAAAATTAATTAAATGCATCAAATTCCCAATGATTTGAGCATATTTAGATTGTGCCCCTGGATGACCTTGATGCTTCCTTAATTGAGTGTTAGTATCATAAGGAGTGCTCAAAAGTGTCACATCAAAATTATCAAACTTCTAAACATAATGTTCTTATGACAAAATTACCATTGCCTCTCCTTATGAATTTTTAATGCCCAATATCGTTTTAACTCCTCTCATATCTTTCATTTCAAAGATAGAAGTTAAAAAACATTAGTACTATTCACAATTTCTAAACTAGTACCAAATATTAGCATGTCATTCACATATAAACTAATTATCACACAATCATTATCCACAACTTTTATATACTCATTTGTCCACTCCAATGGATGAAAAATTATTACTCGATAAAACTTCATTGAATTTCTCATTCCATTGCTTAGGAGCCTGTTTTAGGCCATAAAGAGGCTTAAGTAATTTGCAAATTTTATTTTCTTTCCAACGTCAACACATCCCTTAGGTTGAACCATATAATCTCTTCTTCTAAATCACCATTTAAAAATGCAGTTTTAACATCAATTTTAATGGATAAAAAGTTTGTGTATTGAACCCAACACGAATAAAACTTATATTGAGGAAATTCTAGTAACCAGAGAAGACATGTCAAAATAATAATATTTCATTTTTGAGAAAATCCTTTAGCTACTGAAAGAGCTTCGTATTTATCAATTGAGCCATCGGGATTAAATTTTCTTTTGAAATTCCTTTTGCAACAGGCATCAGAAAAAGAGATAGCTTTAGAAAATTTAATAGATCATTTTCTACAAGATAAGTGTAAAAATCATTCCAAGGGAACACTCTTTTCTAAGACTTTCACTTTGTATTTATTCTTCATTAGAGTCCCCAACGACTCTTTCAGTAGGTACATTGGAATTTCTATTTGAAAGTGGAAAAATATGTTCAAAGAATTTAGCATTCTTTGTTGCAACAACGGTATTGTAGTCAAGAACATCAATTTTTAACACAAGAAAGCGATAAGCTATACTATTTTGAGCATATGCAAAAAGCATGCAATCAGAGGTTTTAGAAACTATTTTTTCTTTTCTTAGATTCAGGCAACATTACTTTAACAAGGTACCCGCACACTTTTAAACTTTTTAAGGTAGGTGCATAACCTTTCCATAATTCATAAGGAGTCTTGTCAGTTTTTTTAGAGGAATTTTATTTTGTAAGTGATAAGCAGATAAAATTGCTTCATCCCCATAAATTATTAGGTAGAGAAGAACTAACCAACAAGGAATTCATCATCTCTTCTAGAGTTCTATTTTTCCTGTAGCTACACATTAGACTCAGGAGAATAGGGTCGAGTTATCTCATGCATTACGCCATGTTCTTCACAAAATTCATTTAAGGCCAATAACTTCCACTGTTGAGATTATTTTCTTACTAAGTTTATTTTCTACCTTTGTTTTATAAGAGAGAAAAGCATTAAAGGCATCATCTTTATTTCAAAGTAAATCGAACTTAGTGAATCTCAAAAAGTCATCAATAAAGGTTGGATAATACTTTTACCACCTCTGGTGATAGTTTGTTCTAAGTCTCCTAAGTATGTGTGAATTAGACTTAATAGCTCAGTTTCTCTATTTACAGAAAAACATGTCTTTTTTTGTTATGTTAGTTTTAGCACATATTTGACATTTATCTACATGATTAGAGTCAAACCTAAAAATTAAACTAAGAGATCGCATTTTTTTTAATATAATTGATTGTGTAAATTTACAATGGGTGAATGCGCTACTGAACTAAACGACAGGCAAGCGGACCTTATCTTGTAGTAAATGAACGCTACCCGAGTGTCGAATCTCTCGAGAACGGTGAAGGTTTAAGGTACTAATCGTTTCTCTAATGTTTAGTCTAATAAAAAAATGGTTCTTGAAACCGAAATCATAAAATAAAAACTAAAATGACTAAGAAAGCAATGAAAACTTAAGATTTTAAAAATTAATAAAGAAAGAGTTTGGATGGTGGAATCCGCTAATCCTTGTTACTACTTCAATTGGAAGACTTTTACAAAAACGTTGTTCAATTAATTAAGTTGGGTCATCACTCAAATCAGGCAATCCCTATCTCTTTGCAAAAGCCACCCTACTCACTAACCCTTAGAGGAAAATCTTTTTTCTCCCTAACAAATTATGAGCGCAGTAAATTTAGATGATTTCGAGGACCTAAAAATGCAAAATCATATCTCTAGTCAATTGCACCAATTAACCCCCAATTTGTTACCCTAGATCGTTCTTCCTTTTTCAATTCCGAACAATCTTATGATTAATCTAATCTCATGACAATTAAATTCAAACAAACACAATTGGAGAACAACTTAAATCGAAACAAACATCAAATTCAGGAAACTAAACCAAGAATATCAGAATCAAGAATGGTTCAACATCATCCAAACATAAAAAACTACTCACTATTCATTATAATAAAACTGAAATTCAATATTGAAATTCAATAAGAAGGTAAAGGAAAGAAAGCTTAGGAGTAGAATTGAAGCTGCAATCGTTATCCCGAACAGCGCTCAAACTCATCTTTCGAGTAGCCCGAATTGAAGTTGAGTTCTTGAAATTGAATCTCCAATTCTTGATTGCTATGAATGAAATTGCAGAAAAAGCAAAAACTAATTAACTAACCAAATGTAACATTATAGAATTGATTAACCTAAATCTAGCCCTAACTATCTATTAACTACTCCTAATTGCTATCTTCTCCATCCTTCCTTTTTTATTGCAGATAAACTTCTTATATGGATGAAAAATTACAAGAAAATAAAAATTGAATCGCAGTAAAGCTGCCCTCTAGCGGTAACTACCACCAATGGTAGGTCAAACCTTACCGTCCCTGGTAGGATTCTACTTATTTGGGGACCTACCACCCCCGATAAGTTGCCTACCATCGCCGGTAAAGTTCTGCCTTGCCTCCCTTTGTGATCTCCAGACATATCACTAACGGTAGGTTAGCCTACCAGAAGCCCTAGGTTATCTCCGTTGGTACCGTCGGCTTCGTTTTCGTTTCCTTTCACCATTTTCTCTCCCCGAAAACCTAAGAAAATAATTAAGGGTACTAGTCAAAAGAAATACTTTTACATATTGAAAATATCAAAAACCGATGAAAAACATATAGAAATATGTACAAATAAGCACATAGAAAATATCCCGACAGTTATCTGTTGCTTGCCCTCAGGCAACACAAATTAAATAGACAAAACAGAGGCGTTAATAACTTTTATTTTGGAAAGACAATAAATGAAAACAAGAGAGACCGACTTAACATAATTAAAATCACAAAATGGCATCAGGCAATGGTAGTAGAATTAACTCCAAAAACAAAACAAAACAAAACAAAAATTAGCAGCAGTAAGAAAACTCAAAACAAAGCCACTTCAATAGGATACTTCACTGCCTAACTCCAAAGATAAATCAAAGTAAACGAATGACAAGAATCACTAAGTGCACCACAAGTCACTAAAAATCTTCACAGATCAGAGGTGCATATGAATAGCTCTTGTTGTTATTCACAGAAGAAAATGAATGTCAAGTGATTAGCACAATGAAATAATTTAAAACGCAATGCATACAAATTCATGCTTCTCTATCACTCATCTACTCTAAAGTCTATTCTAGGTCATTCTCGAATTAGGTAGGACTTTTTGGCTTGTAATGTTAGCTTGTGACATAAATAGGGCAACAAATAAAGGTAAAAGGAGAACAAAAACAATTGAGACAGAGCTAATGCAACTGAAAGGAAAAGATAGCAAGATTAAAGAACACGTTCTATCTGTCTTTTCACTCTTCTCAACCACCTTTGAATATCCCACTTCATTCTTTTTGGTGCACACCCGACCTAACAACACTTTTCTTTAGTTATACATGAATTACCAAGAATAAGAGAGAGCTATGCTTGATAAACTTTTAAGAATTACTAAAAAATAGAAACTCATATTTTCTTCTTCGTTTGCTGCCATGTTTTTAAAATTTTTTCACTTTTTTTTCTTTTTCTATTTTTTCTTTACAAGCATCAATTTCTTTTCTTTTTCTCTCTTTTCAATAGCCATAAGCACTGAACATCTTAAATACCCAAAATACCCCTTTCTTTACACAAGTTTTTTTCTTTTTCTTTCTTTCTTAACTCTTTCACCCCCACACTTATTTGTTTCCCTCACTCAAAATGTCCAAAAAGATATAAAAACAATTAGCTCAACGAATTGATGTTTTCATGTATTGTGAGGTTACACGAACAATGAAAAAAAGGGATTAGAATCCTTAGCATGAAGACACAAGAAGGGAACTAGGGATTAATTGCATAAAGGATATGGTAAGAAAGGCACAACTGGTACAAAGAAGGCCTAAGATCATCATTTATGGGACCATCCTAGACTAGAATTCTTTACCTTTAAAGAGAAAAATATTAAATTGCAGGCAAGGACAAAAAAATGATTATCATTATACTAATTACCCAAGATTCATAGGCTTCTAGTACTTATCCACATTTATAATTGCCTACAAACCATTGATCATGTAAGAAAATTAGTAAATTTGGTTTTCAAAGTAATTAAGTCAGTCGCCTTTTACAAGAAACCGAATGAATTTTTCAATTATGTACTAAACTGAAAGTGGCAAAACCAAAATATTTTTGGATTTTCCTAAGAATAAGAAAACGAAAAGAGAATAAAAGTTTGGAATTTTTTAAATTTTATGATTTTTTCTACTTTTCCAAATAAGAGACTAAAAGTTAAAGTAATATAAGAAAGAAGGAAAGAGGAGTAAAAGAAAAAAATACCCTCATACTTATATGACATTGTCCTTAATATAGGGGTGAGACTAAAGGAACACATATATGGGAAGCAATCGCGTAGGAATAAAGTGATAAAGCATAATGGGAAGCCATCCCTACATAAAAACAAAACAAGTGAAAGAAGACAATAAGCAAAACTAAACAATAGAAAATAGAAAGCATAAACGAAACAAAAGAACGTAAAAAGAAACAAAACTAAAAGGAAAGAAAGAAAAAGAAAGGGAAAGAGAAACTCCCTATTGCAGACCAAAGTCCGAGCCACCACCTCCGCTGCTGTCCTGATAGAGCATGAATCTGCTGCACAGGCAGGCTAGCATTATCTCTTGGCAATCAATAGATGCCCTTTGATGAGCCAACTGATCCGCATAATGGCGAATTGATTCTACTATTTTTGCCAGCTGGCTCCCATGGATATCTTTTGTGATATGGAGTTGCTCAAAAGCAATCTGCGCCTCAACCTAGAATGCATGCATCGGGACTATTAGCGGGGCATCAATCTCATCATCTGAGGGATTATAGGACTCATCGGCCTCCTCATCCTCATCATCTAACTGTGAGGAAGACGCCCCAATGCCGGTTTTTGTCGTTTTCTTTATTGAACAAAAACTAGCAAGGTTGCGTTCCTTTAGCAGATCTTCCTCGGACGGAGGTATGCACACTTTATTCTTCTTGTCCTAGGAATAGCCACAGTTATTGAAGGTTGTAAATTAGATAACCTGTTGCGGTCCTATTGCTGATCGTCCTTCTCTTGTAAAGATGACATTGAAAGCAGCAAAACTCGAGATAAAATTACTGGATAACTATAAACACATTTTTTGGTGGTGTCATACCAAGTATTGCGCATGGTGTTGATTATCAAGGAAGCGAGAGAAAAGAGGGATTGACTGTGGAGTTTTTAAAGCATATAGATATCCAGAATACGGACTTTACTTAGTCCGCCCCCTTTTTAACAAGTGTGTGCCCGAAAAAATAAGAAAGGGCAGAAGGAAGAAGGGATGGGAAATTTCCCCTGTGGAGGATTTAGCGACAATCCATTAGATGCAGCCAGATACCAAAGCAGGTACAAGCCGCATCGAAATTCCAGTCCAGGTCCTCATCGCTAGTTTTTTTGTTTGTGGTCCACGGTGACTGTATTCCCATCGTCTGAAATCCCATGAATGGATGCTAACCATTCCCTATTCAAAATTATTCGAACCCCTTTGACAGTAGAAATAATTGTTTCGAGATACTTATTCGTTTTGTGGGTTATATTAGCATAGAATTCACAGACAAGTTAGGGAAAAATGGCCAGAAAGGGAAACAAGAGGACCCAATTGAACCCCCTAAAAAGTTGTTCAAGTTTTAAATGTTCGATGACTGACTCATCGTAGGACGTGTCAATAATAACTTTGAGTGACTCCCTGTCGGCTACCCGTTTCAGAGTAACCGGAGAGAGACGCTCTAGAAAAGGAAGAATATTAGGGGTAGTGGGGTTGGGCGACGTCCCCTCAATACGAGCCCGTTGGATTTAGAGGAACTGATTTCTTTGGGACCATAAGGAGAGTAGAAGCGAACGAAGGAACAAGAGAAGGATGAGGAATATAACACTGCAACACAACAAAACCAACACAGAAAAACAGTAAAACACAAAAGACACACAAATAGAAAAAATTGTAGCCCGTGTGTGCTAAGTGTTTAACATCGTCCGTGTATGTTAAAGTGTGCGAAGATAAAGGAACTGAACTAGTAGATCAGTAATAAAAATAAAGCATTCAGAAAGCAAATAATAAAAATAAAGCCTACCATAAAACAAAAACACATAAGCAACTAAAATTTAAAGGAGGCAAAAAGTTGAAGAATTAGCCTATATTTTCTTGTAGAAGGAATATATGCCATGAGTATCGCGCACTTTCTACCTTGCACGAATCGCAGTTGGAGTCCGCTAGAGTTGCTGGAATTTTGCCGGAAAATTCCTTTAAATTTTCTGCAAAATATTCATTATGAAACAAAAGAAACTCACCCCAAGTTATTAAATGTCAAAAATTGAACAAAAAGAACCGAAAATAAAAGAACTAGAAGAAAAAGAAATAAAAGGAGAAAGGTGAACAAATTCAAGGAGGAGAAAAAGGTGGAGGCTTTTGAAGAGAGAGTCGATAAAAAGAGGTGTGGTGTGGAATATTTGTTGGGGTGGAATGGAAGAGGGAGAAGAATAGAGGAAGTAGAAGGTTTAGAAGAAGAAGATGTGAGAGAAAAAAAAGTGAGAAGGTGGTGTACAAATCAAGAAAAGGAGAACAAGCCACAGAAGTGTTCACCGGAGTGGTGTCGGTCCCCAGTGAAATTGAAAAGAGAGAGAGAGAGATTGTGGAGGAGAGGAGATACGGGAGTTGGGAAAGAGATGGAAGAGGGAAAAACTTAGGGATTTTGGAAGAGAAAGAGAGAAAAAAATTGTAGAATTCTTAAACAAGTGCTGGGATTGAGTTCCAATTGGGTCGACCTGACTTGTTTTCCACTTGAAAAAAAAAACAAATCGTAGCCTTCCTTGGACCCCATTGTGCACGGTAGGTCGGGAGCTACCATCCGCAGTAGGTCTTTACTTTTGATACGCAAGAAACGCCGAAGGAGCCTACTGTTGGTGGTAGGTTGGACCTACCGTCCATGGTAGGTCTCTGCCAATGAATGGCTTTGTTGCTCTGTCCCTACCTTTGGTACTAGGGTGCCCTACCGTCTATTGTACGCTTCTGTCGGGATGCCAATTTTTCTTCTTTTTCTGAGATTTTGAAGCTCGTTCATGCCCTTTAACATGTTGTGTTCAAGATAGTTCAATTTAGGCTTTAATAATGTGTTTATTCTCTCCAAAATGACCTTATCACAAAAACAACAAATGATTGAAGTGGAAGAAAACAAAACAAGAAAATTAAAATTACAATTATACAATTACAGTATTCAAGGGAATAAGAAGTACTCCCCTTTTTAGGTGTCGTGAGCACCTCCTCGACTACAAAAATCTGAGTGTTCCTTTGTCTACTCTTTCTCTATGCGTCGTACCGGTACCCATTTCATTAATCGAGCCTTCAATTGGGAGGCAATTTGCCATCCGTTGTCCTTACGTTTTTCCTTGGCTTTTCCTTTCCCTTCTTTTTAGGGATTTCCTAAGCAGGTGAAGATACTCCGTTAATTTTATGATTTTTTTTTACATAAAGTATCGTGAGACTTAGAGGTACGAGTTAGGAGCAAAGGAAACTTGAACACTATTTTGTTTCCTCTGACCCTTAACACTAATTTCCGTTTTTCCATGTCTATTAATGCCCTTGAAGTGTGTTGAAAAGGATGACCTATTATATTGTGGAAATCAATACCATCCTCCATGTCTAGCACAACAAAGTCGACCAGAAAAGCTAAATCCTTGACTTTGACTAAAACGTCCTCTATTATCCCCTTAGGATGTCTGATACTCCTATCTGGATGATTGATCGACACGTGCACAGGTTATGGGGTACCTAGACCTAGACGCTTACACATAAAAGAAGAGATAACATTAGTACTCGCTCCAAGGTCTACTAAAGCCTTATCACTAGTAATACTACCAATTGTACAAGGGAAAGAAAAACACCTTGTGTCTCCCATCTTTTGTGGTAGTATATTTTTCTTAATTAAGAGGGCTGATCACTCTTCACCAAGTATGTGTTTTGATGCATCTAGAAGCTTGTCTTTCTTTATAAGCATATCCTTTAAATACCCTGTATACTTGGGTAACTGCAATAAGAGATCACATAGGGGTAAGTTTATCTTTAATTGATGAAATATTTTAATACAATCTCTCATCTCATTTTGATTTCGGTCGCGAACAAGTGCTTCTTGGGATTAGGTCTTTGGTTTATAATTAGCACTTGTTGACTTCCTCTTGCCTTTATCTTCATCTACTTCTCTAGATGATCACCTTTCTTCCTTAGTGTGACTTTTTTTTCTACAATCATCCCTTCTTTCTTAATTGTTAGAATCTCCTCTTTGATTGACATCGAGATCGCATTTATATGCTCTATCAGGCTTACTTCTGTGTTACTTAGGAGGGTTCCTGGAGTTCTTTCAGATCCTGTCTTCACTAGCCGCCTAATTTGTTTTTCCAAGTTTCTTATGGAGGCTTCTTGATTCCTTTGGGCTGTCTCGATTGTATTCATTCTATTATCAGTCGCACTCATGAACTTTACCATCAATTCTTCCAACTTTGTCTTAGCCGATAGGGGATGGTTTTGTGGACCCGCTACATAAGGTAATGGTGGAGAAGGGCCCCTATATTGATCACCTCCAGAGAAGTAGGGATGGTTTCTCGAACTTGAATTATATGTATTCGAATAAGGATTATTTTGAAGCTGGTTCGCTTGTACAAAATCGGCTTGCTCATTTGGGTGCTCACCATTTACAAAAATCAAAGAACATGACCGTTTAATTATTTTTACTTGTTGATGGCCCAGAAAATTTCCCCATTTTCTTTTCTATTACCTCTGTCAATCTTGTTTCCATAGCAGAAATTGCATCCATATTATGTACTCAAGACGTCATCGGTTTTGATCTTGGCCCTTGCCAGGTATAATAACTATTCATGGCAGTTTGCTCTATCAGATCATATTCCTGCTCAGGGTCTTGCGGTCTATAGACCCTCCAGCTGAGGCGTCTATTAACTGTCTCGCCCTAAACAATACTCCATTATAAAAGATTTGAATTTCTATCCCAAAATCTAGAATATGGTGGGGACATTTTCTTAGTAGCTCTTTCCATCGTTCCCATCCCTCATAAAGGCTTTCTCCGTCTATTTGTTTGAATGAAAGAATTTTGTTCCTTGTTTAGCTATCCGCCCTGGAGGAAATTGCCTCCCCAAGAATTTTTCTGCTAATGAGTACCATGAGGTTATAGATGCCAATGGCAATGATTTAATCTAAGACTTCGCCTTCCCCCTTAGAGAGATTTGAAACAAGACGAAGCCGAAAGGCGTCTTCAGAAACTCCGTAGATCTTAAAAGTGTCGCACACCTCTAGGAAATTTTTATATGAGCGTTGGGATCCTTATCCGGATGTTTGTCGAATTGGACATTGTTTTATAGCATTTGGATTATGTTCGACTTTATTTCAAAATTGTTTGCCTCTACCCATGGTGTTTCTATATTCGATTGTCTCCCAGAGATGGATGATCGGGCATAGTCTGCCATGGTACGCTCCGCTATAGGTCGTTCCACCATTTGTGGTGGTAGAAGTGGTACAAAAGTGGATTATTAATAGGTGGAACTGGTGGTTCCTCTTCCGTCTTATTGACATGCACTATTGCGCTAGTGTCTGCCATTCCGAATTGAAGGGTGCGGTGGGCATACCGCAGCGTACATTCTGGTTCGGCATAAAATGGTACTGGTTCACGCCTTTTCTTTCGGGGTATGTACTAATACCACCTGATCTGCAAGAAAGGAAGCATGATTGATTCCACAAAGATAGAGTATAGTTTGAAAATATAAATTGAAGATAACTGAATGATGCAAAGACAAAGATCGAATCAAACAAGAAAAACAAAAACAAAAAAATGACTAAAGCACTAAATAAAACGATTTTCCTTGAAGTTGTCATCCCTAGCAATGGCGCCAAAAACTTGATTGTGTAAATTTTAAGATGGGGGAATGCACTACAAAACTAAGCAATAGCCAAGCTGACCTATCACTATAGTAAACAAACTCTACCCGAGTGTCGAATCTCTTGAGGATGGTAAAGGCTTAAGGTACTAATCGCGTCTCTAATGTTTAGTCTAATTAAAGAATGGTTCTTGAAAACTAAATTATAAAAGAAAAATTGAAACAACTAAGAAAGCAATGAAAACTTAAGATTTTAAAAATTAATAAAGCAAGAGTTTGGATAGTGAAATCTCCCTAATCCTTGTTACTAATTCAATTGGAAAAAACGATGTTGAATTACTTAAGCTGGGTCATGACTCAAATCGGACAATCCCTATCTTTAGGCGAAAGCTACCTTACTCACTAACCCTTAGAGGAAAATCTCTTTTCTCCCTAATAAATATGAGCGCATCCAAATTAGGTGATTTAAAAGACCTAAAAGTACAAAATCGTATATCTAGTTTGCCCCAATTAACCCCCAATTTGTTTCCTTGACCGGTCTTCCTTTTCCGATTCTGAATAATCTTGTGATTAATCTAATCTCGTGACAATTAAATTACAAACAAACAGAATTGAAGAACCACTTAAATCAAAACAAACATCGAATTCAAGAAATTAAACCAAGAATGTCATAATCAAGAACTAGGGTTCAACCCACATCCAGACATAAAGAAATAGTAAATATTCATTTTAATAAAATTGAAATTCAACATTAAAATTCAATAACAAGGTAATGGAGAGAAAGTTTGGAGTAGAATTGAAGCCACAATCATCGCCCTGAACACCGCTCAAGCTCGTCTTTCGAGTCGCCCGAATCGAAGTTGAGTTCTTGAAATTGAATCTCCATTTCTTGATCTCCAAGAATTAAATTGCAAAAAATCTAAAAACTAATTCACTAATTGATTGTAAAATTGAAGAATTCATTTTCGTAAATCTAGCCCTCTACTAACTACTCCTAATTGCTCTCTTCTTAGTCCTCCCCTTTTTAATTTTAGAGAGACCTCTTAAATAGATTAAAATTTTCAAGAAAATAGAGTTTGAATCAGATTAAAACTACCATCTATCGGTACATACTGCCGACGGTAGGTGGAGCCCTACTGTTCGCAATAGGGTTCTACTACTGGTTCATTTTTTACATTTGGGACTTACCGCCGATGGAAGGTTGGCCTACCGTCCTTAGTAAAGTTGCTCCTTGCCTCCTTCTGTGATCTCCAGACCTACTGCCGACGGTAGGTTAGCCTACCTCATGTGGTCAATCATCTCCGTTGGTGCCATCGGCTTCGTTTTCGTCATTTTCACTCCATTTTTGTCTGTTTTCATTTCCTTTCATCGTTTTCTCTCTTGGAAGGCACCAAGACAAGAATGAAGATTATTATATTTTTAAAAAATTAAAAACACCAATAACAGATGAAAATAACATATAGAAATATAAACAAATAAGTGCATATCAATAACCAAAATTAAGATGTCCTAATCTACCATGCCACACAGATGTACAATGAACAAGGTAGACATTAGAGGCATGCTCATAAATCACATTAGAAATATTTGAGTGCAAAAAGTCCTTGATTACAACCACCTTTAAGTGTTTTTTTTTTTTTTTTGTGGTTATTTCCAAAACATACTTTTATCCCAACTCTTTCCGAAAGGGTCAAATAAATGAAATTTACACTTATCTTAGGAACATGAAGCACTAGGGCTAAATTTTTTCCTTAGGCAAGCTACAATTGATCTTTGCGTTTACACAAAACATGAATATTTTTTTAGTTACCAAGGTAGGCAACATCATTGTCATCTCCTTTTGATTTATAGGAGGAAAAGTCTTCTCTTTGAACAAATATATGTCTAACAGCCCCGTAGTCTATCACCCAATATTTAATATTTGCTACGATGATCATATGTTTTCATAAAACTACCATCTCTTCTAATCAATTTACTATTTAACTTTGGGGGATTGTCATCCTAATAAAAAGGAACAATTTCTTTTAAATATAGGATCTCTAATTTTAGGGCAATCAAAAGCCTTATATGTGTACCTTGTAAATGGCGTATTAACTTGAATATAATTTGACTCCACCTTTTTTGCACGATTTGATTAAGCACCGAGTAGGCTTGATCATCTCATTCAACAATAGCAACATAATCAACAGCATTACTTGAGGCCATAATCCTTTAGATTTTTTGTATAATTTAATTTATAGGAGTAGTGACTAAAAATTAGATTAAGTCATGTATAACACTGTCCTAAAGAATTATTTATTGGCAATCAAAATATCCTTTGAGGATTACACAAGCTCTTTCCCTATTAGAGGGTAACGGAAACAACAAAAGAATTTTGATAAAATAACTGAGCACTTTAGATAGAAAATTATAGAAAGCAAGAGTTTACAAAGGCAGAGAAGATATTAAGTTTCGGTGTGCTTAGCATATGAACAATGTTTGCATATATAGCTATGTTTTCTAACTGACATGAGGGAAATAATCATTGTGATCTTGTAGTTGATAGAAAAGAAGTGCAAGTTGGATTTATAACACATGTGAGCTGAAGAATTTACTCACTTTGAGGGTTTAGTTCTAGACTTAGTGAAGCCACTAGAATTAGTCCAAGTTCAAAAGAATCTTGAAACATTATTATTTATTATATAACATAAAGCACTTCCTGATCTTTTTAAAATTAGAACATCTAGATGGTCTAAACTATAAAACCCTAAACCTTATTTCTAAGCGAAGATCCCTTATTCACTTAACCGTTCAGAGAAGAATCTCTTCTCTCTTTAACCCGATTATGAACGAATTATAGATTAGCAGTAATTAACTAACGATCTAAAAATCGTAAATGTCTACTCAAGTAATGCCCTAGATAAACCTTCCTTTTTCAATTCCAATTAATCTTGAGAAATTACCAATCACCGATATATCAGTAAACAATCACAACTATTGAATAACAAGCAAACAAGAATATCCAATAATTAAAACAAGAAATTCATATAAAAATTAACAAAGTATTCTAAGATTCATCCCCACTCAAACACAAAGAAAAGTAGCCACTAAACATATTTCTAAAACATAAATTCATAGAAAAGATCGTGAAATAGAAAGAGTTTAGGCAGCTTAGGAGAGATAACGAAGACTCAACGGTTCTGGTGACTGCCCATGCTCGTCTCTCGAGTTGCTCGAAGAAATCCCGAAATTGTACATGAATTGGTCTTCTAATCTTTTTTACAAAATATTGAATTGAAACTAAACCCTAAGCTGTCTAAAATCACCTAGCTAACGGGGTTTATATAGGAGAAATTTCTCCAAATCCTTCTATAAGATTACCCTAAATCCTATCCTAAAAACATTTAGAATCAAATTACAAATAGGGAAGAAAATAGGAGTTCAAAAGGAAATTGAAAAATTGCAATTAAGGCCCTCCTGCGAGACTTTCTCTATTAGGGGAGCCAGCTGTACCAATCCGAAAAGCTTCTTGTTGAGATTCTTCAAATATGGTATGACTGGGGATGCGCAAAAAACCGTAGAGCTATTGCAAGGTTCGGTCATAAGAGCCATGCCTAGAAGAATATAGGAGGAGCACAGAGGAAAGATAGCCACATTTGAAAAGATGATCTAAGACTTGGCTTGGCAAGTGATAGAAGCACAAGAAGGAGCTTTTAAAGGAACCAAAACACTCTTATTTTCCGAGTTGCAAGTAGAGAAAGCCAAAGAAACAAGCTTGGAAAATCTTGAAGCTTCAAAACCAACGAAAGAATAAGAAGTAAACCCTATGTAAACGATGGTAGGGCTCTGATAATAGAAGAGAAAATAGGCATCAGACCTACTGTCGACGGTAAGTCCACCCTACCATCACCGGTAGGGTTCTGGAATAGATGTCAGTGGAAGGCTGACCTACCGTGCACGGTAGGGCGAGGCCTACCATCGACAATAGATCTCGGGAAGGTTGAGATTTGGGAGTTTTAACTCCCCTAACCCATCACTTTCGAGTTACTGATTATAGACATTATAAATATACATTTTTCAGCCTTCGGCAAACAAGAATTGAAAATTGAAATATTGAATGAGACATGAGAGATAGAACCTAGGGTTCTTGGGTTTCTCTTACTTCCTGTAAATTAGGAAAATTATTTCCATTGTATAAATGTAGGCAAGTAACTCTTGAATCTTCAATTCAAGAGTTCCTGTTCTAATTCCCAAATCCTATTCTTCATTAAGATGCTAACTCTCTATAGTTAATGTTGCTTGGAAACTAGGTCGTCCTTGTGTGTGGGGAGTAGGTCAGGTTTTCTTAAACCTTGTTGATTCTCACTCAAAGATAGGAATTTTTCTTTGGTATTTCTTTGTTTACTATCCTGCAATTTGTTCTTGGATTACCAAGTTCCTCATTGCTTATGTTCAAAGGAGCCTCTTGTAGAGAGTTAATTCTTTGGAGCAAATTGGATCGCATTCAAGCCTAAGGAGATTCATAACGAAATGGCTGCAACTATCTAGACCCGGATAGTCACTATCCGGATTTGGACAGTGATTATATTCTAGCAACTTTGTCCTTATCCATTCTTCTCTGTTTTCTTTCTTCACTCCAAAGGCCTTCGTTTTGACTTGTTTTCTGTAATTCTACATTCCAAAGGTTCCTAGGAAAATAAAAGAATAAACATGGCTCAATAAGTCCAATTTATAAACAAATAAACTAAAAAAATGATAAAAACGATAAAACTTAATGGGGTAAAAATAGGTATATCAAACTCCTCCACCCTTAAGTTTTGATCGTCCCCAAACAATGGGCTAAAAGCAAAAAAGAAAAAAAAATAAAAAAAGACTAACTAGCCAATTTCGTAGGATGCACGATTGCATTTAGCACGTGTAATAAGCCCTTTAAACCCCTAAGTTGGCCAAAAAGGACGTGTAAGGTCTCGTGAGGGTTTGCAGATAACATTCCCACAAAGTCATAAACAAAACAAAATAATAGAAAATGACTTTTTAAAAGAGTTAAAACCAACAAATAGAACAAAGAATCGCCACTTTCAAGCATAACCAAATGTTTCACAAACATCAAACCTCATCAAGGCACAGTTCATAAACTAACCAACACATCCAACATTCCGTTTTAGTACATATGCATCAATGGGGGGGGTGTCTGTATGCATACTTTTTTTTAGTTTCAATAATATTCAAAAAGAATGTTAAGAAATTATCTACATGATTCATTCCATATTAAACAATAGTCTATATGCTTGAGTGTTCCAATAACTTTCCACTCAAGTTCTACCTAAAGTCAGCCCCAGATTAGTTAGGACATTCAAACTTATAAAGTTCGGTTAGGGACTTAAAGTTGTTTTCAAACAAAGGTGAAGGAAAAACAAAAAGAATGAGAATATGTGCTAATGCAACTGAATGGGAAACAAACTCAAAGTTATCTATAACCTTAAAGCAACTTTCAATCAAATCTCATGAAGAACTTACTTTTCATTCAAAATCCATAAACCCTCGTAACTTTGTAACTCTGTTTAATCATTCAGAATCAAGAAAGCATATAAGTGAGAAGAAGGGAATAAAAGGTATCAACAGATAAAAAGACTAATACTTTTTTCTTTTGAACTCATATCTTTTTCTCTCTCTTTTTTTCTTTTTTTTTTCATACACTTTTATCCTTTCACTATTTTTTTCATCTTCCTTATTGGTTTTCTTTTTCAACAAATGATTGATAGCAACAAGCTTTTTCACAAAAGGTTTCTTTCACTCATATTTTTCCTTTGAATAACCTATTCTCTTGTGACTTTTTCTCTCGTTTGTTTGCTTTCTTACAAAATTTCCCAAAATACCATTTCTATCATAATTTTCTTTTCTCAATCTTTTGCCCACACTTATATATGATGCTCACTCGAAACGCCTGAAAAGATATAGAACATTAGCTCATCGATTGAGGGTATACATTTAAATATGAGTTTAAACACAAAGAAAAGGAAAGAGCAAATCCCTTGGCGTGAAACTCAAATGGGTACTAGGGATTTAAGGCTAATACAGTTGGAAAGAAATGCTCAAGCAGAAGCAAGAAGGCCTATGACCATCATCTCTGAGGTTAACCTAACTAGACTCTTCGTTTCAAGGTGTGGAAAAAACAAGTTCTAGAATGCTGTTTGAAAATAAATCATATTAGCTAATTTCACAAGATTCTTAAAGCATATTTCTACCCACAAATAAAGCATTGTGTATAAAACCATTAATTCACAGGGTCTATACAAAAGAAAGATGTGAAGTTAAATCAAGAGTCATGCCTATTCCTAGTTTCAACAAATAATGCACCTCTTTTCATGCTTTTCTAGTGACAAAAGGAAAAAAGAAAATGTTTTTTTGGTTTTTCAAAAATTTATTATTCACAAAAAAAATTCTTTCAATGAAGGAAACAATATGATTTTTTTAGATTTTTCAAGATTTTCCATGGTTTTGAGAATTTTCAATGATTTTGGTGTTTTTGTAAAAACAAACAATAAAACCCTAACAATATAAATAACTACAATAACTAAGAAAAATAAACAAATAAACTCCTCCCCCCCCCCTCCCCCTCTCCCCAAAAATTAGGACCACATTGTCCTCCATATTTGGGCAAACAAAGCTAAAACAAAGAGAAAGACAACTACGAAACTCACAAACATAACAGATAAAGAGGAAACCAAAACATATAAAAATAAAAATTATATACAAGGAAAATAAAAATTAAAGTGATTAGGGAGATAAGAAAAACTCCCTAGAGGGCCGATCTGCTCTCTCAACCTCTTCCATCGCTGGTTCATTCATCCGAAAATATATTTCGGTCATCATGAACTTTTAGCGCTTGAGTGTGAATATCCACCAAGACGTATGAATGCTAGGTCTACCGAATTTGGATTTGCTCATGGTTGCTCGAAGAGAGAAGTTGGACTACTTGTACCCCTCATCGCTACCTTGACTTCCTCTTTTTCTTCCTCTCCAGCCACTTCTTTTTTGGGGTATCAGGCAGGTCTTTTACGCTCATGACCAAAATCTTCCCACCAATTTAGCCTCGATTTGGCGATCCATCCCTTTTTCGTATCAAATCCACTCTGAAGGATGGCTGGCTAGATACAATATCTGAGCCCTCTTTAAGTAACTGCCGCTCACCTGTAAGATCAATGTTAAAGTGACAAAAAATGTTTGTGCGCAGCAAATTAAATCTAAAGATACATTTAGACTTATTAGTGCTAACTGTGTCTCACATGCAATGGATTATAATGCAGGGTAAGTTCATAGGAGAGGTGGAGAGCAATTTTTCCATGAGTTAAATATTTCTGACCGTTGATTCAATTAGACTTTTTTTAGATCAAGGAACAAGGTTAGTACCTATTAGACCAGAAACTGCTCGCATCTTGGGTGAAAGGCATTAGAATTCAAAATATTCCTAGAATGCCCAGTATGTGACCTAGGTCGAATTCCTATTCTTAGACTCACCTTCATGTGTTTCCATTCATCATCTTCAAAAATAATATGGTAAGTGGAGCCAAAGGTATTGGTCGAACCCTCGTTAGGTATTCAAGCAATGTGAGAGAGGAGGCACCCATCAAGAGTAATATTTACGCCCTTAATGGTGGTTTTAATGTTAATGAGGTCCTTATTGTTTTTCTAAGTATAGTTAGTATGAAATTCCTTAACCAAAGAGGGGCAAAAGGATCTACGCCTAGTGATCCTACCCTAGACCTATAAAAAGGTTGGAGATTTCTAATTGGTTATCAAAGACTGGGTTAAGGGTTCTTTCAGGCTTAATCTGGTTATCTTTTTTTTTATCTCATACAAAGACCTATTTGACCTATCTCTTATTCTGTTTGGAAAAGAGGGAAATAGTAGGGCTATTTTATAGTGATCTCAGATAAGCTATTCAAGTCCTTTTAGAAGAAAAAGACATGGTGGCTTTATAAGCCATTTAGATTGAAAGAGAAAATTATGGGCAAGGTAAAGATGCAACAACAAAACCAATCAACAAAAATCACTCAACAACCACGGGCAACAACAAACCAAAAAAAAAGAAATAAATGAAAGACAAACAAGTAATTGGAGAAAAAAAAAGGCCTAACACAAATTCCTCAAAAGCTTAAAATAGCAAAAACATAGAAGAAACAAAGCAATAAAATAATAAAGCAATATAGCCCTTGTGTGTTTGAGTGAATCGTTTATGCGATATAAAAAATAGGTTGCGCCCCAAAAAAAAAAAAAAAAAAGACAAGTACAATCGGTGAAACGACTACAGCACACAAGAGGAATCACCCTCACGATTCATTGATAGTAAAATGTACAAAAAACCAAACTAAGCAAACGAAATAGTTAAAGAAACTTAGCTCGGTTCATTGTGAGAACAAACCGCTGCCTTCAGATTGCTGAAATTCACAGTGTTGCTGCTACAGCCTTTAATGTGGTGAATGCCACTTGTTGAAGTCAACTTTCACCACCTTGATGGGATATTGAAAGAGAGAGGATGAGCGGGTATAATTTTAGAGGTTTGTAGAACTTGGGAGGAGAGTTGTTTATGTAAGAAATTTGACCCAGAGGTGGTAGTGGTTTGAGGCTGTTGTGTGCATGAGGGAGGAAAGAAAGAGAAAAATGGATGTGGTGGTAGTGGCCAGTACAGTGAAGATGACCGGAGATAGGTGGTGGTTTGATGGAAAAGAGGGGGCGCAGACAGGGAAGGGAAGTCAAGAGAGAGGGGTTAGGGATTTAGGTAGGGTTCTTCCTTTTTGGGGACATTTTCATCCTTCCTTTTCCCTTTCACCGAATAGGCATCCACATCATCAAACCCTTCTTCTTTAGTTTAGGAAAGATAATATTTCCTTGCCTTTTAAGTTCTTAGGGCTTTTGGATGGAGTAGACTTATTTTCCTACAAAGAACGAGCCACATCATGATTAATATGATCTATGTGAAACAACATGTTATTGTTTTTGGAAGAGGGGATTGCAGTTATCGGAAATTTAAAATTAATTTATTCTCTCCAACCCTCATGCTTAATTTCCCTTTTTCCATATCAATTAATGTTTTAGAAGTATATAAGAAAGGTCGTCATAAAATTAAAGGGAAATCACCATCCTCTTCCATATCGAGTACCAGAAAGTCTATAAAAATGTCTTTTATAACCCCTTTTATATGTCTAGTACTTTTATCTGCTAAACTTATGGACATTGCAGTGGGTCTCGGGATTCCAAGGCTAACTTTTTACACATGTTATCAGATTTATTCTAGCTCCTAGGTCGGCTAATAGTTTATCAATAGAAAAATTGTCTATCATGCAAAGGAAAGGACAACTCTCTTCGTCATCTAATTTTCGTGGCAGCTCATACTTGCTGATTAGTATTGACGAACATTCTTCACTCAAAGTGTATGTCGATGCTTTGTCTGATCTCCTTTTCTTTGAAAGCATAACCGTCAAGTATTTAGCATATTTGGGTATCTTCAAAAGCAAATCAATAAGAGTTAAGTTAATTTTGAATTATTTAAAGATATGTACAAACTTCCTCATCTCGTGTTTGCTTTTAACACTATTAAGAGTCATCGAATCAGGTATCTTAGCCTTGTAAACTTAAATATCCGGCCCCATATTCATATTTTCATGGTCATTCCTTTGTCTTCTACTACTTCTCGGGATGTGGGATATTAATGGCCTTAATATCTTATTTCTTGGAGCTCATCTCTTGAGTAACCACCATTGCCTTCTTTTTAGGAATCTCTTCTTTATAGGTTACCGAGATAGCATTTACATGGTTTCTCGGGTTTACCTCCATGTTGCTGAGAAGAGTTCCTTGTGGTCTGTAAGTGACCAACTTCGCGATTTACCCAATCTTAGTTTTCCAAATTCCAGATGGAGGCATATTGATTTTTCAATCTTGCCTAGTTGCACTCATGAATTTGATAAGCATATCTTCAAGATTGGACATTAGTGCTGGATTCGACGAATGTGCATTGTATAGCAACGACTATGTAGGTCTAGGATTCTGAAATTCCGGAGGATTTTGAGGTCTTTGCTGCCCTTGATTTCTCCATGAGAATTTGGGGTGGTTACGCCATCAAGGGTTATAGGTATTGGAATATGGATTATTCCCTTGCCTATTCACTTGAATATAATCTACTTGCGCCACATGAGTATCCATACTAGGGCACTCATGATTAGGGTGCCCTCCATTACAGAAACCATAGAACATTGCAAGTTGTGGGCCCGTCGATGAAGATATCAAACTTAAAATTTATCAAACTTCTTATCATTAATGACGACCAACCTTGATTCCATAGATGTTAGCGTATCCACACTATGTGCTCTTACCGCTTTTGCCCTTAGTCTTGGGCCTCCCAAGTATAACTATTCATGGTGATTTGTTCGATTAGGTCATATACTTATTGTGGTGTTTTACTATCTATAGATGCATTGGTAGAAGAGTCTATAAGTTATCGAGCTCCAAAGCTAACATCGTTTACGAATATTAGATTTGGATTCCAAAGTCCAAATTGTGATGTGGGCACTTCCTTATAAGTTCTTTCAACCTTTCCATACTTCGTAAAGACATTCCTCATAAACTTGTTGGAATGACAAGATTTTATCCCTAAATTTTGCACTACGACCCGGTGGGAAAGTACTTTCCTAGAAATGTTTTTGCCAAGGATTCCCAAGTTATGATGGAACCCAGAGGTAATGATTTAAGCTCGACTTCACCTTATCCCTAAAGAAGAATGAGAATAGCCAAAGTTTAATTGCATTATGTGATGTTGCGCTAGTCTTGAAAGTATCACATACCTCTAAGAAATTAGTGATGTGTGCCTTTGGATCTTTATCAGGTAGCACGTCAAATTGGACATCATTTTGCACCATCTGTATGATGTTGGGCTTCCTCTCGAAATTATTGTTGCTAACTGCTGGTCTTGCTATGCTTGGTTGCGTCCAAATGATGGACGACCTAGTATAATCTGCCATTATACGTTCTGCAATTAGGTGGTAGCGGTGGTGGACCCCTTAGGTCCTCCACCTTTGCCTTGTCTGCAACTACTAACGTCATTTTATATGTCGTATTGAAGTAGATAGTGATGGACTTTCTGCAGTATTCTTTCGATTTCCGGATCGAATTCAACAATTCATCTCGCTTGCAATGGGGCATAAATCGGTCGAAAAGAACCTACAAAGGAGGAATCACGAAATAAGTAAGTTTAAGAAAATAGATGGAGAATAGAAAAAAATCAAAACAAAATCCATAATCCAATAGAGAAGTAAAACAAGTAAAAACAAATAACACAAACTATTAAATAAGCAAATAAATAGTGTTACTAATGTTATCGTCCTGGGCAACGACGCTAAAAACTTGATGTGTGCTTACAATCCCATTAAATTTCACTTTTAGGAAAGCATACCTATTAATGTAATATAGCAAGGAAAGTCCTTGGATTGTCGAACTCTCAGGATGACCAGGCATTAGTACTACCTACGTCTCTACTGTTTATTTAAATAAAATGATTTTGAAAGAATTTTAAAATAAAGAAACGATTAAAAATAATTAACAACTAAGAAAGAAAATTAAGGTTTTAAAACAATATTTAAAAAAATGTATTTAAATGTAGAATCTCCC
Source organism: Catharanthus roseus (assembly GCA_028651295.1). Lineage (NCBI taxonomy): Eukaryota > Viridiplantae > Streptophyta > Magnoliopsida > Gentianales > Apocynaceae > Catharanthus > Catharanthus roseus. The sequence continues at coordinate 44,437,702 of JAPQWS010000159.1, forward strand.
GAGAACCTTAAGTTAGTTTTATTAAGAAAATCATTGTAATTAATTATCAGAACCCATTGGTTGGATCTCACTCTAACATCGGATCATCTCTATTTCTAGGCGAAGACCCTCTGATTCACTTAAATGTTTAGGGAAAAACCTCTTCTCTCCATAACCCGATTATAAATGTGTAGATTAGGGCTGATTCATTCATGATCTAAAAATTGTAATTAGTGTGTCTACTCAATTACGAATTCCTATTATTTAATTAATACCCTAGATGAACCTCACATTTTCAATTTCAATTAATCTTGTGAAATAACCAATCAAGGGTAAATTGGTGAAGAATCACAACACTGGAATAACAACCAAACAAGAATCAAATAATCAAAATTGGAAATCCATATAAAAATTAACCAAGTATTCTAGGGTTCATCTCCATTCAAACACAAAAAAAATTAGCCGCTAAACATATTTCTAAAAAATAAATTCATAGACAAATTCAAGAAATAGAAAGAGTTTAAGGAGTTTAGGAAAGATAACGATGACTCCACGGTTTCGGTAATTACCTAAGCTCGTCTCTCGAGTCGCTCGAAGAAATCCCGAAATTGCACCCAAATTGGGTCTTTACAAAATATTAAATTGAAACTAAATCCTAAGCTCTATAAAATAACCAAGATAATGGGTTTTATATAGGATAAATTTCTCCATATCTTACTCTAAGAGTACCTTAAATCCTTTCCTGAAAGGATTTAGAATCAAAAATACATACGGGAAAGAAAACAGGAGTTCAAAAGGATATCAAAAATTGCAATTAAGGCCCTACTGCAGGATTTTTCGGATTAGGATAGCTAGCTTTGCAAATCCAAAAAGCTTCTGTTTGAGATTCTTCAAATGGCTGCAACTACCCGGACTCGAATAGTCACTATCTTGATTTGGAATGTGATGATATTCCAACAACCTTGTCTTTGTCCGTTCTTTTCTTTTTTATTTGTTTTCTCTCCAAAGTCCTTCATTTTGACTTGTTTTCGATAGTTCTTCATTCCGAAGGTACCTATAAAATTAAAAGAAGAAACAAGGCTCAATAGGTACCTTTTGGAAATTAGTAAAAATACGATGAAAACATTAAAACTTAAAGGGGTAAAAATAGACACAAGTTGTCCATGGGTAAGGATTTTATCTCTCCCTTTGTACCTTCTAGAGTTATCATGAGTTCTAGGAGCCGCGTCCTTACCATTAGCTAGATGGATCATGTTAGCTCTTCCTCTTTTGTCCTTAATACTGACTGTGCCTCCAGCGGTGACCCGGGCTCTTTTGCTGCTAGAGGGCTTCTTCATTCTTCTAATGGAACTTTCCTTGCTAGTTTTTCGGTTCATATGGGTCATCATGTTACCAACAATCTCGTAGAATCCTTATGCTTTTTCGAGGCCTCAAACTAAGCTAATTCTCTTGGTATTTCTCATTTTTAGGTACAATAAAACTCCCTCATGCTTGTAGCCATCCACATGGGCGCTGCATAGCTCCTTGGATATTGGATCGCGTGATTCAAGATATTTTGCAACTCTTTCGGAAACTTTGTTACACTATTCTTCATGTTTACGGAGAAGTGAATATGGTTATAGATTCCCTGGGTAATCTAGGTTGTGACTCCTATGCCGATTTTATCTTCCTAGCATTCCCAGAATTACCATCGTGTATCCGGGGTCTTTGCATCCAAGATAGCCAAGGAACCCTTTTTATTTCCAACATGTTTTGTAATTTTTCCATCCCCTTTTCATGGTTTAACCTCAAATTTTTCTATGGGTAAGTTTCATGCACTGCCCATGTATCTTTTCTTTCTTTATTAATTATATTGGGGGGATGCCTAGAATGTCCCGTCCTGGTTTTACTATTATATATACATATTTATACATTTGTTTATTTATTTATTAAGTGTGGATAAATTATTTCTCGTAAGGAATCGCTTCATAGATTTTTGTCGACTTAAAGTTTTTTAGCAGTATAAAATCACTTTAAGTTGGAGCTAATTTGACATGTGCGCCAGAATTAAGCACTCAGAATTACATACTATATTACACACTCTAGTATACTTTCTATAGTAGTAATTTTTCCTTTAGGATTTACTTTTTAAAGTTAAAGGTTTATCTTTTATTTTATAAGAATTTTATTAACAAAACTACTATAAAAGGAGTGCATTAGAGAATGTACTAAAAGATGTATAAAAGACGGTCTCAACTGAAAATTAACTCAGCATGCTATTTCTTTTGTCTATATTCTCCTTTCAAGATCGTGTAATATACTTTATAATACACTTTTTTGCAAATTAATTATATAAATATTTTTATTAATAAATCATATAAAAATAAAAGATACACTTTCAAAATTTTGAAAAATAAACACTTAAATAAAAATTATTAGAAAAAAAATGTCATTTCCTTTGTAAATAAACGATTCGCTATCTCAGAAATAATGAGTTAGGCGGTGCTCAATCCAGGAAACTAATCAGGTGTGTTGAAGCGTTAAGAAGTATAAACTAATGAGGGGGAGCCAGTTAAGAAGTATAAACTAATGAGGGGGAATCAGTGCATGAGGAGGGGAATGGTGAAAGATATGGCCCGCATGGAAGAGTTCAGCAATCTGTCTTGTAAGTGGCTGCGGTTGGCCAAGGAGGCTGTCGTGGGCTATGGTCCACGTAGCAGGCGAGGCAGAAGGGGGGAAGGATGATGAGGAGTGGTTTCGAAACATGGAGAAAGCCAGAGAGAAACCAGGCATTGATCTAAACGTGGCATGGCCATGTGTGGATATCACACAGGAGTGTAAACTATTATGGGCACCATGGCGACTTGTATTGATTATAAAATTAATGGGTAAAAATGTTAGCCTGAAACTGGTTGAGCCACGCACATGTTCTTCATGGAAACTAGAGACCGGATATTTTCCGGTTCAATTTTTCAGCAGGCAAGACTATCTACACGTTCTTGAGGATGGTCCCTGGATTATATTGGGGCATTATCTTACGGGGTGGCCATATAGCAAGCGAATTTTCGCCCAAGCAAGGAATCAATTTCATCGACAGCGCTCTAGGTGAGATTGTCTGGCCTTTCCTTGGAGTTGTTTGAGGAAACTGTATTGCTAGAATGGCAAAGAAGGTAAGAAAGGTAGTAAAGGTTGATAAGACTACCATGGCCACTACTAGAGGCAAGTTTGCACGTATATGTGAAGAGAGAGATCTGGTAAAACTATTAATCCCCGGGGTGAAGGTGAGGCCACTTGCAGAATATTGAATATGGCTCTACCTAACTTGCTTTTCTTGTGGTCAATATGGATATGAAACTTTGGAGTGCTTAAGTAAAAACGAGGATGGTCAGGAAACTGTTCGAGCTCTGCCGGTGATGCTAGCGATTTAGGAGCCTACACCGGCATATGGGCTGTAGATGGTTGTGCAGCCTGGCTAGAGATGGCGCCAGACATGGGGGAGAAGGTTGCGATAAGGCAGACCGAGAACTTCAGAAGAGATCAAATTCATTTGACCTCCAGGCGTGATACTCAACCAGAGAAAGATTTGGCAACCGAAATCCAAAGGATTCTATGCCTTTCCAATTTGGACAGCATGAGGCTAATATGTCACAAGGGAGGAGTGACGAACGCAATACAAGGGAGGAGAATATCTCGATTTTGGATCGCAATTTGATATTTTAAATCATATAGAGGAGGATAGTCAGGAGCAATCATTGGAGGTATTAACGGAGAGGGTGGCTACCATTTAATAACCTACACCATGCATCACCATCCACGTCACAGCCAAGGAAAAAAGAAAAGGGAGTGGAACAAAGAAAAATGGGGGAGAAAGCCCAGTAGCTTGAGCAATTGGGCTGGCACACGAGAATAGAGTAGCTCGACAGTTCTAACAACCTAATGGGTACAAGTGTTTAGTGATCAAAAGCTACGTAGTCCATCCCCATCTCTTGAAGACCTGGTTGTCATACCATTGGCCCAGCCTTTGTGCCAGAATCTTTTAATCTGGACTCGGGAGAATAGATTGGCTTTGGATGGAAGTGAGGTGCCATGAACGTATTCCGGAAGGGATTAGACCTTAACTGACCATGATGGTCGGGAACCGAGGCAATCCTAACCCTTATATATGAATATATTTTGCTGAAATTGTAGGGGAGCAGGATCTTGAATATTTTTTAAGAATTTGAAAGAGTTGGTTAGTTCTCACATACCGGTGATTTTATTTATACTTGAACCAAGAGTTCTAGGCATTGAAGGTAAACGAATTTTGAACCATCATTGTTTCACTAATCTTGTTGTTGTTGAAGCTCGAGTGTTCTTGGTGGTATTTCTTGTTTTTGGGATGCGTCTTGAATTAATTTAAATGTGGTCACAACAAATGCCCAATCCCTCACTATGGTGTTCTTGCAAGGCTTTAGTGGTGTGTCACGGCTGTGTATGCTTCTACTGTTCTTGTCCATAGAGAAGAGTTGTGGAGTTATTTGAAGGAATTGGGAAGAAACCTTTCATCGGATTGGTTTTTACTTGGTGCTTTTAGTCAACAATTAAACCTTAAGGATAAAACATGGGGAGCAAAATTCAAATATCAACAGGCCCGTAAGCTAGGAGATGTTTTAGAGAGTTGTGATTTAACAGATTAGGGTTTCTATGGTCCTCAATTTACGTAGTCTAATCGGAGGCAAGGACGTGCGAAGATCGAAGAACGTTTAGGTAGAGTTTTGTGTAACTGGTTATGGCAACAGAAGTTTTAAAATGCAGTTGTTCATCACCTCCCTAGAGCTCATTCTGATTATCAACTGATACTTGTGAACTTTTGTCCATCGATAGGCAGGCCCAAGCCTAGTCAGTTTCTCTTCCTTGCAATGTGGTTATAATATGCCAAATTTGGGAATTCCCTGCGAGCAGCTTGGACTATGCATGGCCGTAATATTGGGAAAACTATTCATGAGTTTACCATGCATGGACAGAGATAGAATAAGGAGTTTTTGGTCACATCGGATTTTGGCAGAAACGAGTGCTATCTCGGCTTGGGGGATTCAACAGAGATTGGTGCAACATCAGTCCAATTTCTCGGAGGTTGGAAGCTAATTGATTTGGGAGTACAGTGGTTTTCTTAAACAAGAGGAGATCTTTTGGTGGCAAAAATAAGGAGAGGAGTGGTGGGGTAGATTCAGAAAACAATCCTCGTTTCTTTCATGCTCGGGCAACGATTAAACACTAGCTGAGGAATGAGTTTATGGATTGGGTCACGAACAACCAAATTCTTTGCCATATGGCTAGAGACTTCTGCAGGAACCTTTATGTAGCCGAACTTACAGTGCCGTGTTTCTTGGAGATCTTGCAGTCCCCACTTTTATCCAAGACAAATAAAGGAACTTTACATCGCTTGGTGTGTGAAATGGAAGCTTTGTTAGCTCTTTCCCAAATGGGTGCAAATAGAGCGCCCAGATGGAATACCTTCTTTGTTTTTTCAAAAGAAGTGGGAAGTGGTAGGAACAATAGTGTTTCAATTCATTAAGGCGGCATTTGAACGTGGTTCTTTTGAGAAGATGATGAATTAGCGTTAATCATGCTTATTCCTAAACAATAATAGCTTTAATGGTTGTCACATCTCAGACCCATAGCACTCTATAATGTAGCTGTGAAGGGGATTACGAAGATCATGGCTAACAGGTTAAAAGCTCTTATGCCTAAACTAGGGGGGAACACCAATGTAGCTTTGTACCAGGGATGCAAGGCACTGATAATATGGTGATTGTGCAGGAAGTAATACACAATATTAGGAGAAAAACAGAGAGAAAAGATGGATGGTGGTAAAACTTGATATGGAAAAAGCATATGATTGTATCAATTGGAGTTTCTTAGAGAAGTTTTGTTTTTTTGTAGGTTTTAAGAGTATTATGTTGGAGCTCATTATGTGCTGTGTTACCTTGGCATTTGTCTCGGTCATTTGGAATGGGGAGAAGCTAGAGTCATTTCAGCCAAGTAGGGGGTTGAGATGAGGAGATCCTTTGTCTCCTAATCTTTTTATATTGTGTATGGAAGTGTTAAGCCATAGGATCTTAGAAAATGTGCGGATTAAATAATAGAAGATTTTTAAGCTGTTTAAAAGTGGTCTAACTATACCTCGTTTATTCTTTGCTGATGACCTGTTCCTGTTTTATGAAGCCTAGGAGACACAAGCTCAATTAATGGAGGTGGTGCTCCAAGAATTTTGTGATATTTGTGATCAAAGAGTGAATATTAGAAAGTCAAAACTATATGTGTCTAGTACTACCATTAGAGCTATTGAAGTGGCTGTTATCTCTAAATGGTAATATCACTGACATCCTATTTGGGGAAGTACCTTGTATCCATCATTCACATTAGAGTGAGTAAACATATCTACAATGGTAGTGCTATCAATGTTCAGCAAAGACTTGCAGGGTGGGGACGGAAACAACTCTTTAAGCCAGCCAGGGTGTTGTTGATTCGCACAGTAATGGTGACGACGGTGCCTTTATATAATATGAAAGTGGCAAAGATTCCTATTCAAATTTTGGAAGAAATTGAACGTCTTAATAGGTGGTTCTTTTGGGGGGAGAAGTTGGAGGAGAGGAAGCTCCACTCAATCTCATGGGAGCAAGTCTGTAAACCAAACGATGCTGGGGGACTGGGAATTAAGCGGCTACGAGATATAAATGTTGACTTACTGGCAAAGTTGGGATGGAGGATGCTCAACTCTCCAATCACTTTTGCGCTAAGATCACGTGGCAGAAATATGGAGATCCGTTGGCTGTGGCTCAGAAGAAGGGAAATGTTTCCCCGGTGTGGCGAGATATCATGGTTGGTAACAAGGGCTTGAAGGAAGGAGTGGATAAAGGACCTCAAGCTGGTGGTATTTCATGGAAACTCATTGAGGACGGTAAATTCTCTGTGAAGTCTGCACATGATGTCGAATGCATGTATGAAAAACTAGTTGATCATGCAGAGTGGGCGGCGGTGTGGAAGCTCAAAGACCACAAAGACTTAATCATTTGTTATGGCAGTTTCACCTGATAGGCTTCAATAGCAACGTTGTTCTGGCAACAAGGATTGACGGAAACGCCCGGGTGTAATCAGTATGGTGCAGCCATGGAAAGTGGGCTTCATGTTCTCCGTGATTATCAGATGACTCAGGAAATCTGGTGTCGTCCACTTCCTCCGGCAAAATGGGAGGGTTTCTTTGGCCAGCAGAATGACATCAGGTGGCTGGATGGAATTCTTCAATGGGGGTTGCAATGCAATTTTTCAGATTTTAATTGGGCACACATATTTCGTGAGGCGACAAATACATTTGGTATTGGCGGAATGCGATTTCTCATGATTTCTCATGATTCAAAGGAAGATATTCCAACGGCCGATAAGATCGCAGAGCACATTCTAGTTAGAGTATAGGAATGGTAAGATGCTATGACTAAGAGATTGTTAAGTTCTTTTAAGAGTTCAAATCATGTGAATGTACCATTTAAATTATATTGTTTGTATTATTGCATGGCAATAGGAATGAAGATCCTATTTTAACCCAAAAAAAAAAAAATGAATAAGTTATGCATCAACTCCACAACATCTGCAAGTTCCAAAGCATTCCAATTTCCCTGAGATGCAAACCAATTAAATTTAATGTTTTTAAAATTAAATATTGCTACCCCATTTTCAAAAACCGTTCAAAATTTAACATCTTTAAGAATTAAATATTCGTACCCCATTTTCAACAATAATCTCCATGCACATTAAACAAACACTGACATGGAAGATTTTTTAAGATTTTCCTTATAAATTCCCTTGTAATAATTTTTCAAAGAAGATAGTAGATAAGCATTAAATGTGCCACTCTTTCCTGCATTTAGACAAAAAGAAAAAAAATGTGCCATTCTTTCGTTATTGTGGTTGAGTAGGATACTTACTCTCTTTGCTTCAAAATACGATTGCTCTAATATGTGTTCCGCACACATATTTTAAAACGAAGGTTAATAAAGGATTTGCAGGAAAATAAAAACACATGAAAAATCTATAAAATTTCTTTTTCTTCCGAACACTTTTTCTCTTAATCTGTTTTTTCATTTTTTTAAAAAATTAACTTGAGTTTTTAAATATTTTTAAGATTTTGAACATAAATATGAACGGTTCTAAAAATTTTGTGCAAAAAATATCAATTTTGATATAAAAATCCGCTACATGCAAAAAAATTGAACTTTATTGAAAAAAATTGGGCCGGGGTGAGGAAGACCTTATTTGCGCCCAGCCAACGTAGCCTTTCCATGACATGCGCCCAGCCGGGCACAACATTATGAACCCACGCACCGAACTTCCATTGTCTTCATGCTTTTTTTTATTCTTTTTAAAAAAAAAAAAAACATGCCAGGCACCCAAGAGAATTCTTCATGCAATTTTTTTTTTTTTTTTTTTTGGGTTCTCATGCAAAATGAACAAAAAACATGTCATATTATTTTTTTTTTAAAGTATTATTGTTATTTGTATTGTTATATTAATTGTTTCAAATATATTTTAGTTCGCTCCCAGTCGAGCTTTTGTCCTACTTTTTAATTTGTTTAAATTATAAATATTTTTTTATATTTTAATATTAAGTTTTTAATACCATTATATTAGTTATTATTATGTTTATTATGAACAAAAAATAAACACATGTATGAACAATAATAATAATCAAAATAATAACTCACATAATAACTTAAATTGATTAGTTTATTTTTTGTTATTTCGTGAGTTATTTATGTTAATAAATGTGTATATGTTAGTTTTTAATTTGTTTAGTGCATAATTAATCGTTTAATTTTAATTATATATATTTCATATTATGTTTATATTGATATATTAATGATACTCGCTAATACTTATAATAATTATGAATTATTTAATTTTAACATGTCATTAAGTGTAACTATTATATTATTAGAGTTTAAGATTTAGAGTTTAATTTTATTTAATTTTAACATATCGTTAAATATTATTATGTTATTAGGGTTTAAGGTGTAGTTTTATTTAGTTTTAACATACAATTAAGTGTTATTATTATGTTATTATATTCCCACATTTACATGCATTATCAGTGAAGGCAAAGAATGTGCTCAACTTTATGAATAAAAAGGTGGCAATGCTTTCCAATTTTACAATGGTGCTTCACTCTCGTGCTCAACTTTCTCTTGTCTTCCTCCCAACCCTCTAATTGCTCATACTCCTAGGAATTGCAAAAATGAATAATTTATGATGAATCTTAGGATTAACGTGTGATTAACACTAATAATATAATAACAACACCTAACGACAACCCTAAACTTAATAATATAATGGTAACACTTAACGATATTCTAAACCTAATAACATAATAATAACACTTAACTACACGTTAAAATTAAATAAAATTAAACCGAAATAATATATCAATAATATTTATTAACATGTTAAAATTAAATAATTCATAATTACTGTAAATATTAACAAATATCATTAATATGTCAATCTAAATATAATATGAATTATATAATTATAATTAAACAATTAATTATGAACCGAACACTAACATATACATAAATATATACACATATATTAACATAAATAACTTATATAATAATATGTAACTAACAAAAAGATAAACAGAATTAATTTAAGTTATTATTATGTTTACTATTATTAATACATGTGTTTATTTTTTGTTAATAATTAGCATAATAATAACTAACAAATGGTATAAAATATATTAAAAATAATTAATATTAAAATATAAACAATATTTATGATTTAATAAAAAACTTAAAAATAGCACAAACAATATAAGGAAATAGCTTATCGACCGATTTTACAGCCCGAAATTGATCAGTTGGCAACTTCCTCATGTTACAGATCAATTACTGATAGAATGGTAATCAGTCAGTAACTAGAGGAAGTTACCGACTTAGTTTTACTAAGTCTAAGTCGGTCGGTAAGTTAGTAGCCGCAAGTTCCGACCGATTTTGGGATCTCGGTTAGTAAGTTGTCTAAATTTTTTAAAATTCGATTTCAATTTCATGATTAAACCCTTCCCATTTTGCCCCTCCCCTAGCTCAACTTTGTTCTTTCCCCAAGCCTATTACCTAAGACCCTATCGTTGACCACCCCTCCTCTGGCAACTGTTGCCCTTCTTTGTTTTGGCTTAAGGTATCACATATCTTCTCTCTCTCTCTCTCTCTCTCTCTCTGTGTAAGGTTTTTCTAAAAAAATTTTTTAGCCACTGCTCTCTCTCCGGTGACCTTGAAATTGAAAGTAACCATTGATCACCCCTTCTCTGGCACCTGTAAAATTGAAGAAGGTATAGCCCGTCTTTTCTCTCTCTCTCTCTATTTAAGGGATTTTTTTTCATTTTGCAGGTAAATGCACTTGCTCTGGCAAGAGATTAATGTTGAATGCATTGGACAGCGCCTGTCAACACTATTGGATTTGAAGCAAAAATAGGTCTTTTCCTTTTTTAAAAAACTTTTGTATATAGTTTATGAACCAGTGTTTATAAGTTAGTAATTAAAAGTTCAAAGAAAAAATGTTTATTCAAATTAAAAGTATATAAATATATATAACATAGTAGGTATACATAATTTCTTTGATGGAAAATTTTATTATTTAATATCTACGTCAATATTTTTTCTAGTTGGCAAGAATAAAGGCCCTATGCAATTGTATGGGTGATTTCAAGAGTAATATAGCAATGAAAATTTTATAAATTGGAAAATATGATATGAAGACTGAAGAATTGACTGAATAGCCTAATTTATTTTTATATAATTTATTTATTCAGTAGTCTTTGTAAATTAATATATATGTAACTCAAAGTTTAGGGCTGAAAATCCTAATAATAAAGAATAGGGGTTTTCTGTGAGCTCGCCTAAACCAAGAAATAAGCGAAAAAATGTAAGGATTTAAATGAAGACACGAGAGCGGGGGTGTTCGTACCTGAGCTGCTAATCCTTGAAAGGGATTCTCGGTGCGTACTCGCGCGATTAATCGATAGACGAGGAAAGGAGCGAAAGCCTTCGCCTATAGCTTCTACTCCAGCATTGGCTTCCTTCTTACCTATGATATCCCCAAGAGCTAATTCCATAGCAGTTGCATCGGTAACTAATTGAGGAAATCTTACCTGAATTACTTAACTCTTGAAACTAATTTACAAGGGACCAGGTTATTTTCCCTTCTTTTGCACTATAGAAAATTCTTTGATTTGATTCTTCTATTATTGGATCGAAACTTTCATGTTAAAGTCTACTTGTAGTAAGTAGAAATGGTCCAGATCTAATATGGACATATCAAACATAAAAGTGGAAAGTGAGAATAGAATACTAAGTTATTTCTTCTTTTGGCTCTATGATGTATGGTTAGTGAAGTTGAAGTGTTAATATTAATGTAAGGTTATTAGTACAATTCTCTCATCTCAAGCGATATTGAAAAGCTTTGACTTAGATCACTTAAGGATTAAAAGTTAAACTTTATATCCGCAATTAGAATAAATTTAAATTATTAATAAAGTAAAATTTCTTGCTTCAAACTCGGTTTTAGCCACTATTTTTCAATTTTGTATATATATATATATATATATACCTTTATCATTCATTCTAGAAGTAGTACAAAATGCATTTGAAATACAAAAAGGAAAGTTTGTTATACATCGTAGATTTCTAGGATGATCAAACTTTGACATCTTAATTTATAGAAGATAGCATAACAAACAAACAATAACTTGTATTTTTGTGCATCATTGTTTTAGGCATATTTTCAATACCTAAAGCGCTGCTTATGCTTTTGATAGAGGTATGTATTATACAATTATATTTTCCTCCTTTATTGTTATTACGGGAGAATCTGGACTCTTAAATATATGATTATTTTATTTTTATTATGAATAATTTGGTGTATTTATGTTAGAGGCCACTCTTAAAAAAATTATTATTTGTTTATATTATGGGGAAGCCCAGACTTCTAAAAATTTGTTGCATTTGTTCGTGTTTGTATGATTGGTGTCCTGTATGGCTATTGTGCTTTGGAATTGTTCGTTTCATAGAGGAAACTATGTCAAAAAAATTTCAAAAAATTAAATTTTAAACTCTTTGTTTCTTATATTCGTAAGTTTGGTAATTATTTTTGAAAAGTTATTACAAGATATTTTTGGATTGAAACTTTTTTCTAGTGCAAAAATGAATATTTGAAATATTACTATTTGATAAATAATAAAATGTCCACTACTCTTCTATCCTAAACTCGCAAACTAGCCTTAAGAGAAGTAGTATACCATGTACGAGAGAATGATCCTTTACATTTTTTTTATGTAAATAATAATGATTAGTGAAACTTAAAATAAAACATTTTGATGTATATGTAATATTCAAATGATTAGAGAAATCTTTAAACTCTTAATCTATTAGTTTAAATGTAAAACTCTTAAACTTTTAATGTGTAAAACATTTTGATTTGTAATACTCAAATGATTAGAGAATTCTCTAAACTGTTAATCTATATGCTCAAACGTAACCTCTTAAATTCTTAGTCTCTAAAACATTTTGATGTATTTCTAATACTCAAATGATTAAAGAAGTCTGAAAATTCTTAATCTATAAGTTTAAATGTGAAACTCTTAATCTCTTCATATGAAGTGTCGTACGTAAAACTCTTACATTAAAATGAATGTGTTTTGTTTCGTGAAGTTATGGAGGAGGATCATAGTTAGATGTACAGAAGAACTATGCCTGAAGTTATGGGATTTGTAGCGAGTTTTAACTCGATGTGAAACGTTTGTTTACTGGTGTCTTAATTATGGTCTTAGTACACCTAACGAGTTACAATGTTACTGTAAAAAGTGAATGAATAAAACGTATCTCAAAGAGAACAATGTGAAGTTGCATCTTTATAAATTAAAGTTTTTACCTGATTATTATAATTGGATTACACATGGAAAACATCGTGGGGTTACCGATCGAATGTTACGGAAAGTAGCGTTAAAAAAAAAATATTGAAAGCAACACTTACCGTGAAGGTATTTTTTATGCAGCAGGTCCAAATTTTGAACTCAATGCAGCGCACCACAATTATGAGGAGACATCTAATCCTGAGGCTAAACTGTTTTATGACATGCTAAAATTTGTTGATACACTATTGTATGAAGAGTCTACAAAGTATTCATAGTTGTCTGCAATAGCGATATTTTTCAACATCAAGTCAGAGAACAACATGTCTAAAAAGAGCTTTTATGAAATAGTAAAGTTCATGAAGGAGGTATTCCCTGAAGGTAATAAGGAGTTGGATGATTGGTACCAAACAAAAAAGTTAACCTCTGATTGGAATATGCCGATACAAAAGATTGATGTATTTGTTCATTAATGTATGCTGTGTTAGAAAGATAATGCCCAACCACATAAGTGTAAGTTTTGTAGACATGAACATGAGAAGAAAGAAAAATAAGAAGAAGAAGTCCAAAGAGATTCTGTACAGGAAGATGTATTATTTTCCCTAACTCCCAAATTGCAGAGGTTGTATGGTCCTCAAAGAACGACTGGGCATATGAGATGGCACTCAGAAAGCGTACCTGAGCCAGATATGATGAGTCATCCTAAGGATGGAGAAGTTTGGAAGTATTTAGATAGCACTCATCTTGAGTTTACATCCGAAGAAAGGAACTAATAGTGTGATAGTTTCTCACTGTTTGCGATGTCTTGAAAGTAGTATTCTTCTTGGCTAGTGATTGTTTCGTCGTACAACTTTCCTCCTTGGATGTGCTTAAAAAATCCTATAACATTCTTCACATGTATTATTTAGGCCCTCAAAATCCATAATGTAAGTTAAATATTTACTTGCAACCGCTGATAGAAGAATTGAATCAATTGTGGTTACATGGAGTTAACACGTACGATATTTTGAAGACAAAAAACTTTAATATGAGAGTTGTCCTTCTTCTGATTATTAGTGACTTTCTAGCATATGAGATGTTGTCCTGTTGGAGTACTACTGACGCATTGGCTTGTCCTTATTTCATGAAAGGAACAAAGTCATTTAAACTACAAAGTGGGGGAAAACAAGCTTTGTTTTTATTTTTATTGTTGTTTTCTGCCTTCGAGTCATCCTTTTCGGATGGATTCGAGGTCTTTCAAGAAGGGTAGAGGAGAAGATCATTCTCCTTCTCTTACTGGAGATCAGTTATGGGAAAGGGTTCAAGACATGCCAAAGATTACAGAAACTGGAAGTGAGATAGGTAAGGAAAATGGTAGAGGGCAAGAGCATATTAAGACAAGGCGTAGTATCTTTTGGGATCTTCAATATTGGCATACTCTTCTAGTTCACCACAATCACGATGTCATGCATAATGAGAAGAATGTCTTTGAAAATATTTTTAATGCAGTTATTGAAGTGAAAGGGAAGACAAAGGACAACATGAAGTCTAAGGAAGATATTCAAAGATATTGTAATCGACCTGAACTAAATCTCAACAGTTCTGCAAAATCGAAGACTTTTTACACTTTTATAAAAGAATAAAGGAAATTCGTACTTAAGTGGGTAAAGGACGTGAAACTATCGGATGGATATGCCTTTAACTTGAGCAGCTATGTTGATTTGGAGGAGTTGAGAATGTCCAGAATGAAAAGGGATGATTGCCACGTGTTTATGGAGAAATAGATTCATATTGCTCTTAAAGAGATACTTCCCAACAAGGTCTACAGTACCTTAGCAGAATTGAGCTTGTTTTATAGAGATTTGTGTTCTCCAGAATTAAGTGTGATACACATGCGTGAATTGGAGAGTAATATTATTGTGTTATTGTACCAGTTAGAAAGAATTTTTCCTCCATCGTTCTTCGATGTCATGAAGCATTTAATTGTTCACTTACCGTATAACACTAGGGTATGTGGTCTTGTTCGGTACAAATGGATGTACTTGTTCAAGAGGTACTTGAACCATCTAAAGAAGAAAATTAAGAATAAGGCTAGGGTTGAGGGACCGATGTACAATGCTTTTTTTGGTTGAAGAGGCTATCATATTTTATAGCTACTACTTTGAACCTTATGTATCAACCAAGACAAGTATCCACCAAGAAATTAGGAGGGTGATGAACCAAAAGTTCGAGAATCGGCTATGTAAATTTGCAATGGACAAGGAAAGGTGTAAGATAAGATGACAACAAGATTCTTTGATTACAGAGAACATACAGTAGCAACGAAATATATTCTATTGAACTACAATGAATTGGAACTGTACAATAAGTAACT
The DNA here is from genome assembly GCA_028651295.1 of Catharanthus roseus. Lineage (NCBI taxonomy): Eukaryota > Viridiplantae > Streptophyta > Magnoliopsida > Gentianales > Apocynaceae > Catharanthus > Catharanthus roseus. The sequence goes on from JAPQWS010000159.1 coordinate 44,452,950, forward strand.
TCATTCCATTATTTATTATATAACATGATATTTACTTATTACTGAATAATTTGATTAATTATATGTTAAATATATTAATTACTTGTAGAAAATACACAATAGAATTGAGGCTCATTTTCCAAGTTTAACAGAAGGAGTCATACAGACGAGAATCATTGAGGGGTTGTCAAAGTGGTTTAGGGAAGAAGTGAGTTAAAAGTTAGGTAAAATTTCATAAAATGAGCTTAATTGTGTCTAAACTAAGCAATTGTTAGTTCTTTTGTTCAGATGCTCAATCTTTTGAATGCAAGTAGTGGCGAATGCCTTACAAATTTATCATGGGGTCCGTCTAAACTTGTGAAATTGTGTAATGGACGTGTTTAGATTTTATACACAATAACGAGGTTCCAATGGTCTTACATATAACTGTGGTGTACGGGTAAAAGGTGTGACTACCAAGGGATTTTAAATGAGATCCTTCAAATTGGATTCATAGGAATACCAAGTCATAAGGTCATGCTTTCTAAGTCTGCTTGGCTTAATTCATCTTTACATCGAAGTCTCAAGATTGATGATAAATATAAACTTGTGGAGCTTCACATTGAAAGAAAATATGTAGGGGGTATCATCCTTTCATTTTATCCCAACAGGCCAAACACGTGACTTACGTCCGATACCCCACTAGTAAACAACAAAAGCGAGATTGGTGGGTTGTAATGAAATCAAGATCTCATATTTTAGATGTACCTCTAATCGACATTCTATTCCAAGAAGATGTTAATATTGTTGAGGCTTCAAGAATAGATGTTTAAGTTCAAGACATTGGAACTCTCATTCACGAGTCATGCAAGTTAGAATCGGTAGAGATTCGTGGGAGGAATAGCATTGGAGATTAGGATGAAAATAACATAAAGAAGAGGTCGAGTAGGAGTCCTATGATGAAGAGTAAGAGGAAGAGTTTCAATCGGAGTCTGATTCTTAAATGTAACATGCTTAGTTGGTAACTTATTTTATTTACAAGTTACTTTCTTTTTAAATAACATGTTTTATTTATAAATAACTTTTTTTAAGTAACTTGTTTATTTATAATTAAATTTCTTTTTAAGTAACGTGTTTTATTTATAAGTAAATTTCTCCCTTTTTAAGTAACATGTTTTATTTATAAGTAACTTTCTAATTATTGATTTCTATTTTATATTGCATATGGTTGGTGGGGAGTAAGTAGAAGAGGGCTCATCTGGAGACGCCTCCTCCAACAGCAAAATCCTCTTCTTTAGTGACGTCTACATCTCCGGCGGCGACGTCTACTCTTCTGGCAACCTTGACTTCATTTACGCAGCTACCCTACTATGTTTGGTACCTATCTCTACTCCATCTTCTTCTGCATCTGCTACTGCTGGGGCGTCATTCGACGTCTGCCCCTTAGTCATCCGCACCTCTACCCACCACAGGGTTTTGTTGATGGTCGTATGCTTGTTACTCCGGATTCCAAAAGGTACATGTTCTTGTTTTTAATTTAGGCTAAATTATTACAAATGGAAGTTGTTATTTTTTTAAATTTAAAGTTTTAGTTTTTTCCATTGTAGAATTATAAGCATGTAACTTGTAAGTTAATTATGGTTTTAAAGTGTAGAACTATAAGCATGTAACTTTTTAGTTAATTATGGTTTTAAAGTGTTGTAAGTTAATTATAGTTTTAACTTTTAGTTGCTTGAAAATGTTGTATATGTTTAAATTTTCGTACTAGTATAGTCAAATTTTATTAATAATTTGTTGTCTTTATGGGAAAGCACAGACACTTAAAATAATAATTATATATTTATATTATAGAGGAGCCTGGACTCTTAAAAATCTGTTATATTTTTTTGTGTTGGTGTCGTTGGTTTCTTATGTGGCCGTTGTGCCTAAAAATTGTTCATTTTATAAGAGAAACTTTGTCAAAAAATTTTAAAAAATTAAACGCTATTATTGATTTCTTAAATTGTTAAGTTTGGTTAATTATTTATATAGCTTTGGTTAATTATTCAAGGAAAGCCACTATTTGTTCACTCTTAAGTTTCTTAAATGCCACCATTTGTTTTTTAAATTTGCATAGCTTCACCAAGCAATCTACCTGTTCAAAGTTGATTTCTGAAATTAAAAAGTAACACTTTGTCAAGGCTCATCCCAGTTTCGGAAGGTGCCGCATAATATGAAAAATATGTGTGTATATAGAGTTTGGGGTAAATATTTAAATAACTATCACTTATATGAGCTTTTAAACATACAATGGTTTTTTTATTTGTATTTGTGTTATTTAATGTTATTATATTAAAGGTTTTGATAGGACCTGAGACATAGGGTCCCATATGGACCACTTGGGAAAAATGGGCATCCGCTTGCTACAAGGACTTGATGTATGAGGTTCGAGTGGATGGTTTTCAGGCTTATTGGATGACTGCAACACAATACACCCAACTTTGTACTCATTGGAATTTGGATGCTTACAAGAAAAAGCAGGAGGAGGCAAAGAGGAACCTTCTGAAGGGGTGGTGGCCAGGGCCCCGGCAAATACACTGGCAGTTCTGGGTCATTCATTAAGTGGGTAAGTCCATTACATCGCTTCTCTCTTTAGTTCTTATATTTTTTTAACTTACAATCTGAAACACTTGTTATTTGATATGTCATTAATCCTTTAAATATTTATAACATGAGAAAATAGGTGAAGCATTTGCACAGTCTAGGTTGTACGTCATCTTGTATTAGCAAAAGGGATAGTGGGTCAATACTTTTTCTTACCAGTTTTGGGTAATGTTATTAAATAGCTTTTAGTTTAATGTCATGTTATCATTTGCGAGTAAATTTTAAATTGCTTAACAACAACTTATTAATCTCTTTCTTGTAGGCCAAATTTTAACAGTGAAAGGAAAATGCAGAATGCCTCCATATAGAGACCAGCTCATCAATTCCGAGCAATTGATGTCGAGGCTGCTGGTAGTAGCAACAAAGGCCATCACTGCCGAGCGACAAGGAGGCAGCAGCTCGTCATCAGTTCCTTATGTCTCTTCTGTGGATGCCCATGATTGCTGCGTTGAGAGGGAGAGGAAGTGGTGTGGATATATGCAGTAGGCACACGATACATTTGTCCCCTTCATGCAGGGGTTCGCATCTCAGTGTGGTGTGTAGGTGGATTCAGGAACCACATTGTTCCCTCCGATGGATAATGCCACATCTGATGCCGCACGAGTCGATCCTCAGCCACCGACTGGTCCCTCTTTCTGTGTGGTACATTTATGTTTTGATACTTATACATTAGTTACATTTTCATATTGAATTCGATGCTTATGTATTTGATATTTATATATTATTTCATATGCTATGTATTACATTATAACATTTTTGTTTTTGTAATTGTTATCGTATGGGACATATATTATGTATATTGGTTTTGTTGTTGTCGTTTTTTTGAATTCCAGGTAGATTCTTAAAGCTATAAATAAAATAATTAAAAAAAAAGTAGTTACTGATCGATTATTGACCAAAGTTCGGTCAGTAACTATTTTTTAAAAGATTAAATAAATAAAATTACCGGTCGAAAATCAGTGGGTAAATAAAAGTTTCTGACCAAAATCAGTCTGTAACTACTTTTAAAAATTTATTTTTTTAATTCCAAAAAATAAAGTAAATGACTGAATATTCGGTCGGTAACAACAAAGAATGGGTCGATAATTGTTACCGACTACCGAAAATTTTTGCCAAACGATGCTACTGAACAAATTTAGCCGACCAAGCAACTATGTCAGTAATTTAGACCCACCGACAGATTTGTCAGTCGGGTAATAAACTGTTTTTTGTAGAGAAAAGTTGGGTTTGGAGCAAACAACAATATCTTTAAAACAATTAATATAACAACATAAATGACATTAATAAATTTTTTTTTAAAAAAATTGCATGTTTTTTATTCATTTTAAATGACAACCCAAAAAAAGTATGGCATGAAGAATTCTCATTTGGAAGCTTGGCGTGTCTTTTTTAAAAAACTTGGCATGTTTTTTATTCATTTTGCTTGAAAACAAAAAAAAAAAAAATGCATGAAGAAAATGAAAGCTTGGCTAGGCTCATGGGTTCATAATGTTTTCTTGCTAGGCGCATGGAAAGGCTGCACCTTGGTTAGGTGCACGTAGGGCCTTCGTCGCGCTTGACTCAGTTTTTTACATACAAGTTCAACTTTTCTACATTTTAGAGCGATTTTTATGTCGAAATCGATATTTTGTCACACAAAATCTTCAAAATTGTCCATATTTATCTTCAAAATATTAAAAATCTTCAAAAACTCAAGTTAATTTTTAGAGAGAAATGAGAGAGGAGGAGGTTAGAGAGAGAAAGTGTTTGGGGAGAGGGTAAAGAATTTTTTGAAATTTTTCACGCATTTCTTTTATTGTTCCGCGCGTCCTTCACTAACTCCTATTAAAATAGATAAAATATATTGTATGTAGAAATTAAAATATAATAAATATTGTAACCTTTAAAATTCTATATAGAATATTGTTAGATTTTTAGAAAAACTATGATTGCAAATCATTATATATACCTATCGACAATTTAAATTTTTTAAACATTACTCATAATCTTTTCATAATCACGAATTGTTTTCTGGTAACTAACTTTGACAATTCTGTGTTGTATGACAATATCGACTAAAATAATCCTACACAATTAGTCACTTGAACAAGAGTATAAATGAAAATATAGGTGTAAAAATAAATTTGTTTCGATGAGCATGTGGTTTATGCATATCATTCTAGTCAAATTCTGACACATAACACTTAACTTATTAAGATAGTGACCCGAAAATTGCTCATGGATATACAAGGAGGTGAAATAAAAGTTTTTGACTAATTTGAATAAAAAAATATAAATTGTTGATGAACGTTTAGGTGATTTGCTTAAAGCTATAATCTCAAATTGAAAACAAAAATTTTTCACTTAGAAAGTAAGTTCGTTCAATGTTGTATTTCTTTGTACCATAAATTGACTGATATGTAAAAATCCCCGCATAGCTAGAAATTAGGAAAATTACATACAAAAGGTATACAATATTTAGGAGATATATATTTATGACAACTATACATGGAATCGTCCTATATAGGTTAGAAGACTAGCTAGGCTAGAATCAGACCAAATACTTTTCCTTAATTTGGAGCATGGAGATCATATGCCCGACTTTCAAGCTAAGAAATTAAACTGAAAGGTTTGGAGATCCTAGGTGAAAGTGTTAGCTTGTTGCAGCTCACTGCGAAGATAGTAGGGAGAAATGAAATTGGCCTGAAATGTATCACGAACATAGTGACAGTCGATCTCAATATTTTTTGTGTGCTCATAAAAAACAGGATTGAAAGCAATGTGAAGAGCGACTTGATGGTCACAATAAAGAGAAATAGAATATGGCATAGGAACACAAAAATCAAGCAAAACTTTGTGAAGCCACTTGAGTTCACAAAGTTGTTGGAATCCGTAGGCAAAAACAAAGTAAAATAAAACTACGGAAATCCACCAACAGGATCTGCACATACTAGAAAAACCGATTAGATAGAAATTACCTCAATGTTTTGATTGTTCGTTGTGGAGGCGTTGCTTTGTACGCTTCGCTCTCTACTGGTATCCACGCGACGAACTCCTCTGCGAGCGATCGGGATACTAGCCCCTTCTGTGTTCTGAAAGCTGTTCAGAACTGATCATGACTATCTGGTAATCGGTCGTATTTCGGAGAGAGGAGGCTAGATACTATATCGCCGTTCTAGGGTTTAGGGTTTTGTTCGTTTCTTTAATCAGGTAAAGGACGACTGCCAAGAAAAGGTTAACATAGCCTTTTATAGCTGTCAATATTAAAAACCCTAACTGTCATCTAAAGACAGTTTAATCTCGTCTGTCTATTCCTATAATCATCCAACGGTTGGATGAGTAATATTAAGTAATTAATTTCATTTATTCGATTAAATAAAATTAATTACTTATTAACCTACCAGAGAATACAATATGGAATTTGATTCCCCTTTTGTATACGTTCAACGAATCTGGACACAATCTAGATTCATTGAACGTGGACATTATGCTCACAAGATCGTCTATGTATGAGACCCTGTAGGTTCAGTTAACGTTGGCAGTGAATGAAAAAATGTCCTAGACATTTATTCACAAAACATAAGGGGCCTCTAGCAAGACAATATGCTTACCCAAGTTAAGTAAATGTAATAATAACCTAGCATCATATTTAATATTTAGTCCTTTTCTCACACGATATCCTAATTAAGTATAAGGCATGGACCAAGTCATCCTTATAAAACTTAATTAACCATTTACTTGATCACTAGGCAAACTGTTCCAACAAATAATATTAATAACACCTTATTAATACTTATTTGAGCATGGCCATGCATATTTTCTAGTCTTCCTTATCAAGGGGCCCATGGATATCTCTCTCTAAAAAGAGAGGGACAAATCTCTTTCACTATCTCCAATATTCAAGCCATGACAAGAAAATAAGCCAACCAGTAGTCATAATGATCACCTAATTAAAAGTGATGTTTGACTATGTCAAAACATATTTTCTCCCCATGCAAGAAACATTAGGTCAAAGGACACCAAATATAAAACTGAGAAGAAATACTTATAACTTAAACCCATGCAATATTTCTTCTTCACTTTGGGTCATGTCCAATACAATATTCTCAATATGTATTTATGAATTGATTTTATATCTCATATTCATGATCAGTAAAACTTGACCATCAATCAACTTCACACTAGTTTACAAGATGTAATAAGCTAGGGACAAATAAGAATAGTATTTTATTAGCTATAAGGGTTTTACTATCAAGTCACATACTTGATGACCAAAAGCATAAAGTACAATTCAAAAAATACATGCTTCATAAATCATAAATGTGAGTCAATTGGTCTTAGTGCATATACTAACAATCTCGAACTTGCCCTACCACCAATTTGACATGACTCTCAAACCCATTGACCTAGTATGACTATCATGCTTAAGTTGTGGGAGTGGCTTTGTCAATGGATTTGCGACATTGTCATTGGTGTCTACTTTGCAAATTTTAACATCTCCACGCTCAATAATTTCTCGAATGAGATGGAAACGCCTGAGAATATGTTTTGGATCGTTGATGAGTTCTAGGTTCCTTAGCTTGTGCAATGGCTCCTGTATTATCACAATATAGGTCCACTGGGTTCACAATGCTAGGAATTAGACCTAGTTCTGTGATGAACTTTCTGATCCAAACTGCCTCCTTGGCTGCATCAGAAGCAGCCACATACTCAGCCTCTGTAGTAGAATTGGCCACGGTATCTTGCTTTGAACTCTTCCAGCTCACAGCACCTCCATTCAAACAAAACACAAATCCACACTGTGATCTAAAATCATCTACATCAGTCTGAAAGCTAGCATCCGTGTAACCATTTACAACAAGCTCTCCTTCCTGACCTCCGTAGATCAAAAACATCTCTTTAGTCCTTCTTAAGTACTTGAGAATATTTTTACTGCAGTCCAATGCGGTTCACCAGGATTTAACTGGAATCTGCTAGTCATGCTTAATGCATACGAGACATCTGGGCGAGTGCATACCATGGCGTACATGATAGATCCAATTGCGGAAGCGTAAGGAATCTTACTCATGCGTTCTATATCCTCCCTTGTGGTAGGACTTTGAGACTTACTGAGGTTAACGCCATGTGACATTGTCAAGAATCCTCTCTTAGAATCTTGCATACTGAACCTTTTCAGTACCTTGTCAACATATCCACTATGACTTAGGCTAATAAGCTTTTTAGATCTATCTCGATAGATCCTAATGCCTAGAATATAGGCTGCTTCGCCTAAATCTTTCATTGAAAAACACTTCCCTAACCAAGTTTTTACACTTTGCAAAGTGGGGATGTCATTCCCAATTAACAAGATGTCATCGACATAGAGTACTAAGAAGACTACTGCATTTTCTGTAACCCTTTTGTAGGCACAAGGTTCATCATCATTCTTGATGAAATTGAATTCTTTAATTGCTTCATCAAAACGAAGATTCCAACTTCGAGATGCTTGCTTCAAGCCATAAATGGATCTTTGAAGTTTACACACTTCACTAGAATTCGAAGGATGAATAAAACCTTCAAGTTGTGTCATATACACATCCTCCAGTAGATTTCCATTAAGAAAAGCAGTTTTAACATCCATTTGCCATATTTCGTAATCATAATATGCTGCAATGGCAAGTAGAATTCTAATTGACTGAAGCATTACAACTGGAGAAAAGGTTTCATCATAGTCTATACCATGAGTTTGTCTATACCCTTTTGCTACCAATCGTGCTTTGTACGTGTTCACATTGCCATCCATGTCAGTTTTCTTTTTGAAAACCCATTTACACCCTATGGTCTTGCAACCTTCAGGTGGATCAATCAAAGTCCAAACTTGATTATCATGCATGGATTGCATTTCTGATTCATAGCCTCTAGCCATTTGCTAGATTCAGGACTATGAATAGCATCTTGGTAGGAATTAGATTCACCTTGATCAATAAGATCAATATTATGATCCTCAGTCACAAGAAATCCATATCTCTGTGGTATCTGAGAAATCCTACCAGACCTTCTTGGCCCTTGTGTCAAAGGTTCAGGCTCAGTATGAATACGTGAGTCCAACTGAGTATCCATACTTGGTTCAGAAATGGTCTGCTGTCCTTGAGCTTCGTCAAGATGGATTTTACTCCCACTAACTCTTTTGGAAACGAATTCCCTTTCAAGGAAAATTCCGTTCTGAGCAACAAACACTTTGTTTTCAGATGGAAGATAAAAGTAGTATCCTTTAGTTTCCTTAGGATATCCCACAAACAGACACTTATCAGATCTGGGTGCCAGTTTTTTAGATAATGATCGCTTCACATAAGCATCACATCCCCAAATTTTGAGAAATGCTAAACTAGGTTGTTTCCCGGTCCATATCTCATATGGTGTCTTCTGAACAGCTTTAGATGGAACTTTATTTAATATGAATGCAGCAGTTTCTAGAGCATAACCCCAAAAAGAAATTGGAAGATCTGTTTGACTCATCATAGATCGCACCATATCCAATAGAGTTCGATTTCTGCGTTCAGACGCACCGTTCCATTGTGGTGTTCCTGGTGGAGTTAATTGTGACAATATCCCACAATTTTTTAGATGTTCGTCAAACTCTTGGCCTAAGTATTCACCACCTCGATTTGATCGAAGTAATTTGATACTCCTTCCAAGTTGATTCTGTACTTCATTTTGAAATTCCTTAAACTTTTGAAAGGAATCAGATTTATGTTTCATTAGATAGACATAACCATATCTACTGAAATTATCTGTGAATGTAATAAAATACTGAAAACCTCCTCTGGCTTGTGTATTCATTGGCCCACATACATCATTATGTATAAGTTCCAATAAATCGGTAGCCCTTTCACTTTGCCTTGTAAATGGACTTTTAGTCATTTTTCCCAATAAACAAGAATCATATTTTTCATAAGACTCAAGGTTGAATGAAGATAGAAGTCCATCTTGATGGAGTTTTGATATACGTTTCTCATTTATATGGCCCAAACGACAATGCCAGAAGTAAGTTTGATTTAAATCATTAGATTTAAATTTCTTTGTATTTATGTTATAGATGGGCTTACTAATGGAATCATGTAGGTTAAGAATGTAAAGTCCATTACATAAAGAGGCATCCCCATAGAAAATACCATTTTTATAAATAGAACTTTTACCATTCTTAGTATTAAACTCAAAACCATCTATATCCAAACAAGAAACTGAAATGATGTTCCTACTCATAGCAGGAACATAATAACAATCTTTAAGTTCAATTATAAGCCCAGTAGACAAAAGTAAATCAAATGTTCCTATAGCTACAGCAGCAACTTTTGCTCCATTTGCAACTCGTAGGTCCACCTCTCCCTTTGCCAAAGATCTACTCCTTTTGAGTCCCTGCACATTTACACAAATGTGAGCTCCACATCCGGTATCTAATACCCATGAAGTAGGAGTAGACATATTAATTTCTATACCGAAAATACCTGAAGCGGCAGTCTCACTGGCCTTTTGCTTCTTCTTTTCTTCCAAGTAGAGCTTGCAATTCCTCTTCCAATGACCAGGTTCGCAGTGGAAGCAAGTCCCTTCCTTTGGTGGTTTAACCTTGGGCTTGGGCTTCTGCTTGCCTTTACCCTTTTTGGCCATATCCTTTCCCTTTCTCTTTCCCTTGTTCTTCTTGAACTGCCCCTTCTGAACCATCAGAACATTAGGAGTAGACTTCCTAATGTTTTGTTCAGCCTGCTTGAGCATCCCGTGCAATTCATTTATGGACTTTTCCATATTATGCATATTGAAGTTCAAGACAAACTGATCATAGTCAGAGGTCAAAGAGGCAAAGATCATATCAGTAGCCAAGTCATGACTTACAAGTGCTCCAAGTTTTTCAAGCTGATCAAAATACCCTTTCATCTTAAGGACATGAGCACTAACTGAAGTGCCAGGGGTCATTTTGCAGCTATTCAACGCCTTAGTGGTAAGATATCTCTCTTGACGTGCCTGCTCTTGGAACATTTCCTTGAGCTGTTTTATCATCTCATAAGCCTCAACTTCCTCGAATTGCTTTTCCAACTCAGATTCCATCGTAGCCAACATGAGACATGTCACATCGTTAGAATCATCCTTGTGCTTACTATAAGCCTCCTTTTCGACTCTAGGGGCATTGTTAGCTGGTTGATTAGGGATAGGGTTCTCAAGTACATATAGCTTTTTTTCTTATTTAAGGACAATCCTTAAATTTCGTGCCCAATCAAGAAAGTTAGTCCCACTAAGCTTATTCTTTTCAAGCACGGATCACAACGATGTGTTTGAATTGTTTGAGACCATTATCTGCATAGAATTTGCAAAGTAAAATTAAATAAATGAAGCAGTAAATTTTCCCTGAAATATTCAACACTTTATATAAATCATGGGTATAAAAATTCATTTTATTCTAATCATAAGTAAGCTTTGACTTAACACCCATAATTAAAGAAAAATGTATTAATGGGATTTACATCTACATGTACCGGCAAAATCCCATATGATGTCCTAGGCTCAAAACCGTTTTGATAGCCTAGTTAAGCCAAACCATTCCAAGCATATGGAAATCACCATTTTCCATATTCCCCTACTTAGGTAACCATTTATCTCTTGCTTTGGCAATAAGACAAAATGATGATCCAAGCATGGAGAAGTGCTTATGATCATGGAAGACATTTTACGACTTTTTTTTTTTTTTTACATGGTTTCAAAAAAACCTTCTTCCTTTTTATTTGTATGTTATTTCACAAAACATATATAAAAAATAAAAGGAAATAAACTAAACATCACATGCATAATATATACATCAAATAAAATGTGTCATAGCATGGCCCCAATCCTATATTGACTTCCATGAGTCTCATGGAAGTCAAAGGTCAATCTAGGTAAGTCTTCACCTCCATGAGCTTGCCTCCAATGTCTTGGCCTTCTAATCTTGTTACATAGGACAGAAAACATACATAGGAATAGGAAATAAAATTAACCTATTCTAGTAAAGCTTGATATTATTACATCAACGAAAACAACGACACACAGGCCGTATTTAAAAACATACAACCCATTAACAAAATAAGCCAATCAATCACAAGAGGTAAAGGGCCATGCTATGCACCATGCATCTTAAGATAGGAAGAAACATGCCAAAAATCCCGGGGGCGAAGGTCCCGGAAGAAAACGGCGGTCCCGCTGGCCGATCTGCGGGCGGGGTCAAGGGGCAGCGCCCCTGCAGGGGTCTCAGGGGGCAGCGCCCCCGGAAAGAAAAACGATTTTTCTTTCTTACTCATTGAATGAGTTATTGCCGTTATAAACCCGAAAATCATGCCGCCAGAAATTTCGTTTAACAGTTAAACATTAAATCATGTGATTCTGCATATTAGTTTAACAATTAAATTGCACAAATTACAGACTGTACGCCACATAATTTGGCAGTAACAACATTCTGTTTAATTAATCGCATTAATAAGTAAAACAGAATATGATATATGCGAATCCTATAATTCAATTTACTCTGATTATTACACTAATCAGAAACCTTACATAAGGCCGATTGAAAATAACACATGTAATCAAAGCGGTAACAGAAAAAATCAGTAAAACTAGTATGTATGAGGCTCTGATACCACTGTTGGAATCCGTAGGCAAAAACAAAGTAAAATAAGTCTACGGAAATCCACCAACAGGATCTGCACATACTAGAAAAACCGATTGGATAGAAATTACCTCAATGTTTTGATTGTTCGTTGTGGAGGCGCTGCTTTGTACGCTTCACCCTCTACTGGTATCCACGCGACGAACTCCTCTGCGAGCGATCGGGATGCTAGGCCCTTCTGTGTTCTGAAAGCTGTTCAGAACTGATCCTGACTATCTGGTAATCGGTCGTATTTCGGAGAGAGGAGGCTAGATACTATATCGCCGTTCTAGGGTTTAGGGTTTTGTTCGTTTCTTTAATCAGGTAAAGGACGACTGCCAAGAAAAGGTTAACATAACCTTTTATAGCTGTCAATATCAAAACCCTAACTGTCATCTAATGATAGTTCAATCTCGTCCGTCTATTCCTATAATCATCCAACGGTTGGATGAGTAATATTAAGTAATTAATTTCATTTATTCGATTAAATAAAATTAATTACTTATTAACCTACCAAAAAATACAATATGGAATTTGATTCCCCTTTTGTATACGTTCAACGAATCTGGACACAATCAAGATTCATTGAACGTGGACATTATGCTCACAAGATCGTCTATGCATGAGACCCTGTAGGTTCAGTTAACGTTGGCAGTGAATGAAAAAATGTCCTAGACATTTATTCACAAAACATAAGGGGCCTCTAGCAAGACAATATGCTTACCCAAGTTAAGTAAATGTAATAATAACCTAGCATCAGATTTAATATTTAGTCCTTTTGTCACACGATATCCTAATTAAGTATAAGGCATGGACCAAGTCATCCTTATAAAACTTAATTAACCATTTACTTGATCACCAGGCAGACTGTTCCAACAAATAATATTAATAACACGTTATTAATACTTCTTTGAGCATGGCCATGCATATTTTCCAGTCTTCCTTATCAAGGGGCCCATGGATATCCCTCTGTAAAAGAGAGGGACAAATCCCTTTCACTATCTCCAATATTCAAGCCATGACGAGAAAATAAGCCAACCAATAATCATAATGATCACCTAATTAAAAGTGATCTTTGACTATGTCAAAGCATATTTTTCTCCCCATGCAAGAAACATTAGAAACATTAGGTCGAAGGACACCAAATATAAAACTGAGAAGAAATACTTATAACTTATACCCATGCAATATTTCTTTTTCACTTTGGGTCATGGCCAATACAATATTCTCAATATGTATTTATGAATTGATTTTATATCTCATATTCATGATCAGTAAAACTTGACCATCAATCAACTTCACACTAGTTTACAAGATGTAATAAACTAGGGACAAATAAGAATAGTATTTTATTAGCTATAAGGGTTTTACTATCAAGTCACATACTTGATGACCAAGAGCATAAGATACAATTCAAAAAATACATGCTTCATAAATCATAAATGTGAGTCAACTGGTCTTAGGGCATATACTAACAAAAGTATCATAGCTATAGACCGATATTCCACCCTAGTAGAAGAATGAGAGAACATGTGTTGTTTCTTATTTTTCCATGGAACGGGAGAGACGCGTCAAGAAATAAATACCTAGTAACAAATCTCCAAGTAAGGGGACAACTGGCAGAATAAAAATCAGAATAACAGATCAAGACAAGAGGAGTATTTGCCTTAAGCAAAATAACTAGGCTAGTTTTGCCTTTGAGAAATAAGGTCCACATATAAAGTGGCATCGCAATGATCTTTTTTAAGGATTTTGCATAAATTGAGCCCATGCATGACCAATATAGGCAAGTTCAATACATGTAATAGTGTAGTAGATCATCTACCCATCAAACATTAATAATGTTCCAGATGATCAAAGAAGTCATGAATAGTTTTGGGTAGATGATGATTCGGATCAAGACGGAAGAAGCAGGTTTGTATCTAAACAAGGAAGCTTCGGAGATAGTTTCCAAAGTATAGTTCCATTGACAAAGATAAATGAATACAAGACTACATTCAACCACAATACCGAAGACGTACGTCAAAGGACCAAGGTCCTTCATATGAAAACATGAGCTCAAATAATTTTTAAATTTCAGGATAGAAGCCGCATTAATCCCAAATATTAATAATATATAGATAAGAATGCATAAAAAGTACCCTGCGCTTTATAGGTAAATCGAGAATAACTGACGTAAGATTGAGTAAAACAACACTTACAAAAGGGAGAAGGTGAATTTAGAGAATCAACACTGTGGGGCCTGGCGAAGGCCGTATAAAGACTTTCACGAATGACGGACTTGGGCGGATTGGATTCATGAAAGCCTAGAGAAAGCTTCATAAACTATGTCAAATTCCATGTAAGAAACCATTATGAATGTCCATCTTATACACCCCCCCGTTTCAAGTGGCAACCATGGACAATAAATGCACAGTAACCATTTTAGCCATCGGCACAAAAGTCTCAGTAAAGTCAACCCCTCCTTCTAAGGATTACCATGAATTACGAAATGGGCCTTCAACTTTTCAATTGTACTATCAGCCTTGTATTTGATCTTATATACCCATTTATTCCTGAGTGCTCGTCCTAAGGGCAAATTAGTCAATTCCTATATGCCAGTCAATACAAAAATACCATACTTAGTGACGGTAGCAAATGGTATTGACGACCCGACCATCAGTAACAGTTATTATCGATGAACTTCCCGATCAAAAATTTTAATCCATAAGGTCCAATGTTCTTGACTCTTATCGATGAAAGGCTTTTGTCTGTAGTTTTTACTGATAGTCCAAGTGATGATGCCCTTTTCCATGAATGATAAGTACTAATGCCTGTTACAGATGACTAAAGTTATCAGTAAATTGTCCAAAAAAAAATTATTTCCCTCGAATATTCTGTCAATAACACCGTTAGTAAGTAATCTTTTTTTATGTAGTTCATAAAATGGACTGAAAACTCCCCAAAACGTAATTACATACCAAATAAACAATATCCAAATATTAACAATCTAAAACATTTAATATCAAAACATTGAAAAACTAAAACTCACACATAAAAACATAATATATAAGCATCCTTATAATTAAACATAATATATAAAACTTCCTCATAAATATTAAACATCCTCGGGCCTAACATTACCAGAGGAAGGGGGTATCATCAGTGGGGTCGGAGACAACAGTGCTGGAGCTAGAGGCATTAATAGAAGGGGGGAAGAGTAGTGGAAGATTGAACCAGTACCTCAGGGGCAGGGACCTCTGACTCTACTACAAGTGGATTCGATGAAGATTTCGAGGGAACGACAACTATAGCAGCTTTAGCGAGGTCCAACATCAGTGGAAAAGGAGTGTACGCCAAGTGTTTCTGCTCGAGTAGCCGTCTCATGTGCTCATAGAACGCAATGGAGACTCTCAAAACAGCAGCGTTAACCCTCTGCATCATTCACTACTTGGTATCCGCACAATATAGCCTGATCAATGCCAGTCCTCTAAAAAATGCGGCCTGACTGCTCTTGGCTTTGAGATAAGCTGTCTTCAAACCAACTCTATATAAATAGCTGCAGCTCATGCTACCAAATGCTATGGCCAAAAGGTGGAGATCATTGGGCATGGTAGTGCCTATCGCCGCAGCCTCCTCCTCGACCTTCTTTTTTCAGCTTGTGTAATCTCTCCTACAATATGAAATTTTAGTTCGATAATAATAAGTTATAAAACATTATATTGACTTTAAAGTTTGTATAAGGTATAGAACATTATATAAACTTAAGTTATAAGTTATGATAAGTTATAAGTTTAAATTTGCACTAAACTTACCCAGAACTCCACCAACCTAGAATCCACAAATTCCTTCTTCTTCTCTCCCTTCTGATACTTGCTTTTTTAGAACCTATCTGATAAATCATTTTGCTGCAAAACAACCACACAATTAACATTTTTTCGTCATAGTTAAGTATTCGAAAGAAGTAATATTAATAAAAGTTCTTACCTTATTTGCTATAGTCTCTTGTGAAGGAGATAGACCCACCCGTATGCTTCATGACTCCTCATCTCCCCATCTCTCATCCCTTTTCTTCTTATTATGTTCGTACTATGCATTATACTTAAGACTATCCCACTGCTTCCACAAGTCAGTCCAAAATCTCTCCTCAATCCAAGAGAGCCTTGCTTGTCAAGCAAATCCCTCAACCGCATGCTTGTCTTGCTCTTGCATGCCTACCAGACCCTATATACATTTTTCTTGCTAGGTTCTATATATATTTTTCTTGCATTCAAAGAAAAAGCATAAGATTAGATAAAAATATAATGTATAAAAAACTAAAGACATGAAAAAACACTACAAAATTGGATTCATTTATTTAAGACTATCTCCACTACAGATCTCAAACCTCTGCCCCTCGTTAACTGGTAAGACCTTGTCAAACGGTCCTGAATTGTAGCTGAGGTGGCTCCAACGGCTCTCGAAGACAGATGTAATCTATTACACAGAGATCATATTAGTATATATTACAGTTTAATAATGACAAGCATATAGATCTAGTTAAGTGAACTTACTGATCTACATTCAGCTGTAATAACTCTTAAGCGTCATCAGGAGCAAGATTTCAAGCCAGAGGACCCATCTCGACAGATTGAGGGATCGGCTGTGTAGTAGGAGGGATAGATGTAGTAGGAGCCTTGGAAGAACCCATATTCTCTGTCATGGGAGGAGTGGGTGATAAGACGACTGTGTAGACAGTGGCAGAGGCTGAGCAGCTGCCAGGGAATAGGTGTCGGGAGAGCCGGTGTCCCTATCGGCTCTCTCGATGTGCTAACATCCTCAACATACTTTCTCTTCTATCCTCGAGCCATAAAACCTACGATATAAAGAATATGAATTAAGTAGTTAAATGTGATAATCATATAATAAACATCTGTATAATCATATAAGCATAATAAATATATGTATAATCATATATAAACATATTATAATCATATAATAAATGTATATATAATCTTATAACTATAAATATATAAGTATAATCATATAAGTATAACTTATGGAAGTATTAATCATAAAAGTATAATAAACATATGTACAATCATATAACACATAATCATAATCATATAAGTATAATAAACATAAGTATAATCATATAAGTATAATCAAAGTTAATTATACAATGTTCTAACTCATATATACTAGATAAATTGTAATAAACTTCTAAATATTTAGTCCACAATTAATTATGTCGACAAAAACAATTGACTCAGCCGACCGTAAGCACAAGTGAATAAACTAGTGTGCACAGTCACAACTAATCACATGCATAACCAATAGAAGGAGCCTACAGATTAAAATGCATAACAAATAAAAGACTTTAGCGAAGGAAAATTTCAAATTATGCTTTCGAAATAAATAACTCATCAACAAGACTTGACAAAGAAGTACTTTACATGGAATAACTGTTTTGATGAGTTCCAAAGCAGAGAACCTCTCAAATATTCATTTGTGTTTCCATTGTCCAATACAACCATTTGTGCCTGAATATGCCAATGCACTTGTTAAACAAGTTTTTCTTTATTAACAAAAGGGTTTAATTTTTTGGAATATTAAGTATAAAGTAGTGCAACATCAAGGGACAAATACTTAAAAGATAAAACAACTATATAATTTTATGAGGTCGGCTTTCTCTACGTAAGAGGCTTATTTGTTAAGTAAACCAAGAAAGTTTTGTCTTTCACCTTTTTCAAGACTCATTGTTTGGTAGGAAGAGTTTTCGTTCTGATAAAAAAAATCATATTTCAGGGCTTCACCTTTTGAGCTTTCTTCCCTCGCTTAAAACAAAACTTTCAAGTTTAGATACTTTAAAGAAAGAGCATATGTACACTTAAATTTTGTCTTTCTGACTAGCTCATAATCAAGATTTTGTTTTCTTCTCATATTTAGTTAGTATATAAGTTAAAAAAGAAGAATCACTTAGTTTCCAACACATTGAATCTAAAAAGAGGGACCAAAATCATGTCCTGTCCAAAGCAAACAACAAAATAAAATCAAAGCAATGAAACTACTCCGTCATCAAACAAACTAATTAACTGATAGTAGAGTTAAACTAATTTACTAATGAGAAAAGTTGAACTTATTAATCAGTACAGCTAAATAGTCATTCTACCTAATTCTAAACTCAAATTAAAAATTGCGCTGGAAAAGAGAATTGATTATTTACTGCTAAAATTTTCATCTTAAACTTCTAGCACCCAATCATGGTTTATATGAAACTATGTGATGTGAGTGATTAAAAGTCCCATTATAAAATCACCTTTAGAGCATGTGCTCTTTGTCTCTACTTTACTCTTAAGTCTCTAATCCATTTCAATAAGCGGAAAATTTGATCTTTAATATCAGAAATAAAAAAACCTGACATCCTAGCTCATCAAAGTTGAAAACTAGTTGCAATCCTGCAGCAACTCCAGTAAAAGAAAAAAAACAAAGAAAAAAGTGTTCAAATTTTCCAATCTATTTCCCAATTCAAAATCCCATATTAACAAGCTAAAATAATAACAATGACAAACTATATTAATTTAACTTGAAATTACACAATATTGGTCAGAAAAAAATCCTAAAAAAAAAACTAAAAGACCCTACCTGCCATTCCAGCAACCAACGGCGGCAGCGGTAGGGCAATTTCCATTCTTCACCATTAATATAGGAGTGATAGATAGAGAAAATAGAACAAAGATAGAAAATATAGGAGTGATAGATAGAGAAAATAGAACAAAGATAGAAGAAGAAGAAGAAGAAGAAGAAGAAGAAGAAGAAGAAGAAGAAGAAGAAGAAGCTAGAAATATATAAATATATTATATCGTTGGCCAGTGTCAAAACTTCTGTCGGTGGTTAGGGGGTAGGGGAAGGAAATTTGGGGTAAGGGTTTTTCGGTGGGTTGTGAAACGGAAATTGGGGGAGGCACTAGAGACTGAATCAGTTTTTTCGTAAATCTACTCCTTTGTTACCAACAAACATTGATGGAAAAGTTGTAGGTAATTTTCGTTTAAAAGTTACCAACAAAAAAGTTTTGCTAAGACCGTCAATAACATAAAAATATTACTGATAAAAAATTTTCTGTCCTTAATTTTCATCGAATTTCTGTTACCAACAGCAAATTCCATTGGTATTTTTCATCAATTTATGGCGCGATTGTTCCCTCCAAATTTTTTGTTGTTTGTAAAAGATTCAACAAAATTCGTTTATCAATGGTAGTCCGTTGGTAAGTAACCGACGGCCATCAATTGTATCACTAAAGTCCGTTAGTAAAATGGCATTTTTTTTAATGATTTTTCTTAAGGATGCCAATTTCCTGTTTCATGGCATAACTTTAATCTGGAGACGAAACAATTCAGAATATTGTGTATATTCAGCACCTGTACTAGCAGTAGTTAGAAACCGCGATGCGGATTAGAGAATTTTTCCCAAGATACATAGTGTTTTAAAGGATACCAACATTTATTTGAAATAGCAGAAGGAGAAGGACGAGCAAATGAGCGTAATATACTTTTATTAGGAGTAGACCAAACTTTGTGGGGTAAAAATCCTTTAATTCACTAGACTTATGCTTTGGATGTTCACTTCGAGAAAGCTCCAGGATCACCAATGCTGGTGCAAAAGGAGTCATTTATCTAGACTTATTCAATTCTTTTCATGCAGTGAACTAGTCAGAATAGTCCAAAGAAATTTGGGCCGATACTGTGTTTTAAAGGCTAGATAGTGTGTGGGCTGATGGGCCTGCAAGTAAATAGGACAACAAGAGACTGCTAAAATTTGTGGACACAGCCCGTGTCTCTAAAGTAGTGGCTGGCCCAGGAGGAGACCAAGATAATGCGGGCGAGTCGATTGAGGGTCCTTTAGCCTATGGGCTCCCCCTGTCTATGGCAGGCCAATTATAGACCGACCCAGTAAGTGTGGTTGTGTCTAACGACAAGGCTGAAACAGATCCAAAACAAGAAGCAATGTCTCCAAAACTATAAGAAGGTGGATTAACCTATGGAATTAATAAGATCTGAAGATGCACACAATTTCTTCAAAGCATCACTCGAATATAAAAAAATTTTTGTCATCGAATATAATCACTCGAGGCAAACCAAAGTATGTTTTTCCATGGGATGGAACTACCATCCTTTCCTTCTATATGGATATCCCAAAAATACACAAGGTCTACACGATCAAAATTTGTCTTCTAGAAGATTGTGATGATGAACATAAGCTAGGTGGCCAAAACTGCAGCTAGAAGACTAGGCATTTAAGAAGTTCGAGAAGAGTCTTGCCATAGAGCAGTTTACATAAATGGAGTACGATTAGTGAGATACACCATAGTCAAATCAAATTGCCATAAAAAATTTGATTGGTAAGTTTTCTTTAAAACAAAAAGCTCATGCCACATTTAGGATGTGAAGGTGCTTATACGTTCCGAACATCTATTTTGTTGATGTGTACCAACAATTGTAGTATACAATATGCATGATCTAAAAAGACTATTTCAAACAATTAAATTCATTCCCCTTGTTTATACATACCACTTTAACAATTTTATCAAATTGACCTTTTTCCCTAACCAGAAAATTTTCAAAACACATGTGACCTCTTGTTTTCTGCAAGTAAAAAACTCCACATAGCTCTAATAATCATCCATCACTGTAAGAAAAGAATAAGCACCATATGAGGAAGCCACTTTATACGAATCCCAAATCAGAATGAATTAACTCAAAACTTGTGGAAGCATTATGTTTTTATTTGTCTAAGCAGAAGCTTTATATAAACTAGTAGGAGAAATGTCTCATGTTTGTTTGGCACATAAAAAAATATTGAGAGGTTCTCAAAGCTAGGTGGAATAATATTTAACGAAGATTGTCTAAGAACTTTTTTTGTCACAAAATTTGTAGGATACTAATGTGAATCGAAAACGCTAAGAAGCTAAAGATTTATAGCATGGACCATTCACAGGTGCAAGGTTAAAGAAACTTAAAGCTCTTGAAGATAATGGAATGGTTGCTTATTTGGAAGAGGCTTTGAAGAGCAAGTTGGAAGGGTTTGAAGGTCAAGAAAGAGCTTCCAAGTTATTCTCCATGAGTTCAATTAGCACAGACCAAAAAAGGAAAGAACTTGGAGGAGAAATTGCTAAGTTCTTGGAAAGAGCAACCCTACCATTGATGGTAGCCCCGGCCTACCATCCCCGGTAGGCTTCTGCCGGCACCATTCGGAAAGAATGATACCTACCGTACATGGTAGGTTCTACCCTACCATTGCCGGTAGGTCTCAAGTTGGATATTGCTTATGCGTCCTCTTAGGCGGGAATTTGTAATCCAAGTTGTTTTTTAGCTCTTAATCAAGGAATTTATGGGTAGTTCAAGTCATAAAACACATGTTTAGTTAGGGTTGAGGCTTGGCCTATAAATACCCCATTATGAACTTTTGTAACTAATCCTTGATGAATTTTGCTGAAATTGTTGAGAGAGAATTCTCTTTGTCTCTAGGGTTCTTCACCCTTTGTTAGTTAGCTTGCTAAGGGTTAATGTCCTTAGAGTTGAGCAATTGATTGCCTTTGGTTGATGAATCTATGGAATTCAATTCTTATCTTAGTTCCTTTCATTGATAAAGTCTTAGAGCTCTTGCTCTTTGATTCAATTAATCCTAGGACTTCTAGATTGTGTAGTTGGGGTTTTGAGGCCTTAGTTTCCTCAAGATTCTTCCAATAAATTTAGGAAAGATTTTTTCCTCTCAATGTTGGGTTTATGAGGTTTAGATCCTCATAGGTTTTCCATTGGCTTGTTGAAGCTACAAAACTTTTAATAGAGGTTCTTCATGGAGGAGGTGATCTTGGGAATATTTGGAATCAAAAGTACTTACAATTGAAGATTCACATCAAAGTGGTAGCAGAGCAACCCCCAATTAAAGGTCAATTTGATTTGTAAGTTTTTTAAATTCACTAATTTTTTTTTTTTTTAAATGAGAAAGTACTTGATGATCAACAAAATTATATGAATATCATGCGAAAATTAAGTACAGAAAAATCAATCTAAAAGTCAATTGAAAAATCGAATATAATTTGTGGGAATTTATTGATAAAATTTTGTGGAGATGTTCTCTTTTCAGTTGTGATTCATTTGAAATGAGTTGTGCTCAAGTTGGATATCATTTGTTTGTTCAATGTGATTGAATTGTAGAATATGTTCAGATTCCTGACTGTAGAAAAAAGTGTTGATTAACCTAGTATATCTTGGGTTATACTATCCAATTAAGATTAAATTTTGCTTAAATTCCTCCTATTCGCGTGAGGAATCATCGTGAATTAGTCTCATCTATTTTTGATTCGTAGTGTGTGAGTTATTGTCATTTTAGTTGCAGGGTGTCATTATCCCCTTATTTCCTGGAAATTTCGTTTTAGTACTCTTATGTTTCTTTGTTTAACCTAATTGTTTTGTATTACTTTGTTTTTTACTTCTAATTTTTTCCTTGTGTGCTTCTAATGACTTGTTGATGATCACTTAAGTTTGTTGATGTTGGAATACGTAGGCAAAAACAAATAAATAAAACTACGGAAATCCACCAACAGGTTCTGCACATACTAGAAAAACCGATTGGATATGAATTACCTCAATGTTTTTCATTGTTCGGTGTGGAGACACTGCAGTTTACGCTTCACCCTCTACTGGTATCCATGCGACGAACTCCTCTGCAAGCGATCGGGATGCTAGCCCCTTCTGTGTTCTGAAAACTATTCAGAACTAATCATGACTATCTGGTAATACGTGGAATTTCGAAGAGAGGGAGGCTAGAAACTATTATCGTCGTTCTAGGGTTTAGGGTTTTGTTTTTAATTAAATGAAGGCGGCTACCGAGAAAAAGTTTAACATAACCTTTTATAGCTATCAATATCAGAGCTCTAATTGTCATCTAATGACAGTTTAATCTCGTTCGTCTATTCCTATAATCATCCAACAGTTGGATGAGTAATATTAAGTAATTAATTTCATTTATTCGATAAATAAAATTAATTACTTATTAATTTCCCAGAAAATATAATGTGAAATCGGATTCCCCTTTTGTATACGTTCAACGAATCTGGACACAATCTAGATTCATTGAACGTGGACATTGTGCTTACAAGATCGTCATTGCGTGTGACCATGTAGGTTCACTTAACGTTGGCAGTGAATGAAAAAATGTCCGAGACGTTTATTCACAAAACATAAGCGGCCTCTAACAAGACATTATGCTTACCCAAGTTAAGTAAAAGCAATAATAGCCTAGCATCAGATTTAATATTCAGTCCTTTTGTCACACAATATCCTAATTAAGTATAAGGCATAGACCGAGTCATTCTTATAAACTTAATTAACCATTTACTTGATCACCAGGCAGACTGTTTCAACAAATACTATTAATAACACCTTATTAATACTTATTTGAACATGGCATGCATATTTTCCAGTCTTTCTTATCAAGGGGCCCATGGATATCTCTCTCTAAAAGAGAGGGACAAATCCTTTTCACTATCTCGGATATTCAAGCCATGACAAGAAAATAAACCAACCAATAGTCATAATAATCCCTAATTAAAGGTGATGTTTAACTATGTCAAAACATATTTTTTTTCACCATGCAGGAAGCATTAAAACCATTAGGTCAAAGGACACCAAATATAAAACTGAGAAGAAATACTTATGACTTAAACCCATGCAATATTTCTTCTTCACGTTGGGTCATATCCAATACAATATTCTCAATATCTATTTATGAATTGATTTTATATCTCATATTCATGATCAATAAAACTTGATCATCAATCAACTTCACACTAGTTTAATAATATAAGATGTAATAAAACTATGGACAAACAAGAATAGTATTTTATTAGCTATAAGGGTTTTACTATCAAGTCACATACTTGATGAGCAAGAGCATAAAATACAATTCAAAATATATACATCATAAATCATAAAAGTAAGTCAATTGGTCTAAGGCATAAAACTAACAGTTGACTCTTATCCATGATTAAATTGTTTAAAACTCTTACACCTCAAGTGTTTGCTATTTCGCCGCTTTGAACACTTATCCAACTAAGTGCTTTGATTGTTTGCTTGCTTTGGATTGATACTCTTGGTTTGAGTTGGCTAAGAAGTTTGAAGGATCATATAGAGACTCGAGTGTTGAGTGATCGGAAAAGGCAAGAGGGTGAGCTTATCTCAATAAAAGTGAATAAAGAGTGCTAAACATAAGTGAATTGAGTGATCATCAAAGAATGTAAACACTTATGGAGTGATTGTGAGGTCCTTCTTTTGTTATGTTTGTTGAGAATTTGCAGGCTTTAAGACATCTAATTAAACATGGAAGATGACTTGCATCATGTGCAACAAACCTTAGAAGGATTGGAGCAACAATTGTCATGCCTAGCAAAGGAGGTGAATGACTTAAGAAGAGAACAGGAAGCCATCGTGGAACAAAGTAATAGAAGAAATCTTGGTGGACATCCAATGCATAATAATCAATGGAGATATGGTAACTTTTCTTCTCATGCTAGATCTTATGAGCATAATTCTTATAATTGCTATGAAAGCACCAAACTTGGAGCTAGAAATTGTTATAATAAAATATCTTGTAAAGGAGTTCCAAGAAATGAAGTCAGAAATGGAGGAAATTATGTGAATATGGATGAAAGGTTCCATAAATGAAGAGCTGAATATGAGGGATACTATAATACTATAATATTGAATAACTATGGAGGATAATTATAGAAGAAGTTCTCGAACTTTGGAAACTACATCAAAACCTCTTAGTTACAACAATTTGAAATTACTTCTTTTGTGTGGAACTTTTGGTCCTTATTATTATAAAGCGTGGGAGTAAAAATTGGAATCGTTGTTCTATTCCTATTGTGCAAGAGAAGAAGAAAAGTTTCAATTATTGTTAAAATCTCTTTCTTATGAGTTCCAAGTTTGGTGGGATCGTAAATGTGAAAATAGAAGGAGAATGGGACCTCAACCAATCAAGACTTAAAGCTTAATGAAGCAATCATTGAGGAACAAATTTTGAGTTGAAAACCATGAAAGACAAAGACAAGGTCAAGAAAAGGAAAAATTTATGGAATCTTCAATGGGTGAAATGTCTACAAAAGCAAATAAGCTTTCAAAAGCTCAAGATGTAATTGATAGAAAAGTCATTCACCAAGAGAAGAAGAACACTTGTACCTTTGTAAAAGAAGAAAAAGCAAGAAAGGATAAAGTGAAGAGTGTTGTGAGCACAAAAGAAAGTCAGGAAAAAAGAAAAGAGAGTGAGTGCTTGACTAAAAATCACGAGAGTTTAAAAGAAGAACAAGAGAAAGAAAAGCAATATGAGATTGAAAAGAGTGAGGAAACAAAGGAAGTGATGAGATTAATGATTTTTGAAGAAGATAAAAGAGAGGGGATGAAAGAGAGTGTTGTGACATTAGTTCACCATCTAATAACCATTTCCTTGCTTTTTTTCTCAAAGTGTGTAGAAATTTGAAGCTCAAAATATGGAAAATAAAGAAAGTCTTGGCTATAAGCTCTACAAAACAATAAGCTTCCTTCCTTCTACATCTTTGTTTTCTTTTGATTTCATAATCAATGAATGTAATAGTTGTTCTTTTTCTTTCTTTTGTGATAGAATTCAATATCAATTCTTGAACTTCTTAACTACAACTTGTGGAACAAAGCAAATCATGGGATGAAAGCTAAAGAAGAAGGCATGGGAAAGGAGCTTAGCATTGGCTTTGAAGACACATCACTAAGCCTTTCTTTAAATTTGTTCTTAGAGTTGTATGCCTCTTATGTGACTTTGGTTGGAAATGTGATGGTTAATCTTTTCACTTGTGATCTAGATTTTCATATTGATCATATGCTTAAGTGCTCTTCTTCATGTGCTTATCTTCAGAAACATCTATGGTTAGTATTGCTAGAATGAAACCATCTTGCCATGACCTTGAGCTGTTACATAATAATCTTTTCTTGGATCTTCTTGTTGCTAATTTCTCATCGTCTTGTTCATCTATGTGGAGGAAGATTCATATCTTCTTTGGATGTTTTGTCGAAAGTGGTCATGATGAGAGAGCTAGTTGTTTCCCTTGGTCTTTATTTAATGATTTTAATGCTAAGTTTAAAAGAGAGCTTGTTGAGAATTGTGATTATGAATCATCTTTCCTTTATGCTTCTATGAAAACTTTTGATATGTTTATTCCTCTACTAATTTCTCATGCTTTGTGAGTCAACGATTTGAATTTTCTGATGATGAACAAAAGGTTTTAATTGTTGATGAATTTTTGAAAACTTTGCTGATAGGAAACTTCAATAGGTTTCGATTCTATCATTTCTATTTCAAGAATTCATGTGGTTGCCAATTTGTGAAGAAAATGAATAGTAGTTTTAAGGTGCTTAAAGTTCATCTTTGTGACCCTATGAAAACCACCTTCAACAATGGTGTTTTTTAGCTAGCTTTGAAAGATCTTGATGAGAAACTTGTTTACCCTATTTATTTTATTGAATATCTTTTGAAACGTGACATTTTAAAAGACTTCTTAGTTCAAAACACAACTTCTTGTGTCAAGCTTTTGAATCATTCCTTTAGTGGTCTTTTGGTTTATTCTCTAACATTTAAGGAGCTTATTAATGAGTTGATTTCACTTCTCTATTGCAAAGAAGTACTCGGTGGACTTTCTCCATTGAAGGAAATGGAACATCAAATTGAATGGGTGACCGAAGCAACATTGAGTTATGCTATTCATGACAAGGAGCTCTATCTATTCTTTCTTAACAAACAACAAAAGCTCAACAAGTGGTGTGCAAGAGGAATCAAATTCTTAAAGACATTCCCAGATGTGTATTGGTACAAGAGAGGTAAAGAAAATGTTGTAACCAATGCTTCGTAAAAAAGGTACATTTTATTCTTTACTTTACAAGCTCAATTATTAGATTTTGATATGCTCAAGGGATTACATATTGGTGATAATGGACTTAAGGACGTAATTGATGCTTGTTTGGTTGTGCATAATGCTAGGTACCTTATACATGATGGTGTTCTTTACCATGTTAGCAAAATTGTTCATTCCTTCTTATTTCTCTAGATTGTTATTCAATAAAAAGCCTCATTGTGGCAGTTTAAAGGATTATTTTAACATTTTCAAAACATTTTTGATTTTACATGAGCTTTTCTTTTGGCTTGGTATGGAAGAATATGTAGAAAGGTTGATTGTTAATTGCTTAGAGTACAAAAGAGCTAACTCTACATCTTTGCCACATGGGTATTATTTTTCTTCGAATGTGCCTAGAGAACCTTGTGCAGACGTATCTTGGAGTTTCAAGTTGAATTACATTGGTTGCCTAAAGGCATAGATTCTACGTTTGTTGTGGTTTATTTGGATGAGAAATCGACTAAGTTCTTAGAAAGAGCCACCCTACCGCCGACGGTAGCTCCTAGCCTACTGTTGCCAATAGGCTTCTGCAGACACCACTTGGGAAGAATGCTACCTATCATGCACAGTAGGTTCTACCCTACCGTCACCGGTAGGTCTCAGGTTGGATATTGCTTATGCATTTTTTTAGGTGGGAATTTATAAATTGAAGTTGTTTTTCTAGCTTTTAATCAAGGGGTTCATTGGTAATTCAAGTCATGAAACACTTGTTCAGTTAGGGTTAAGGCTTGACCTATAAATACCCTTTTATAAGCTCTTATAACTAATCTTGGATGAATTTTGCTGAAATTGTTGAGAGAGAATTCTCTTTGTCTCTAGGGTTTTTCACCCTTGCTTAGTTAGCTTGTTAAGGGTTTATGTCCTTAGAGTTGAACAATTGATTGCCTTAGGTTGATGAATCTATGGACTTCAATTGATCATTTTAATTCCTTTCATTGATTGAGTTTTAGAGTTCTTGTTCTTTGATTCAATTAATCCTACGTATTCTAGATTGTGTAGTTAGGGTTTTGACGCCTTAGTTTCCTCAAACTTCTTCCTATCAATTTAGGAAAAAGTTTTACCTTGAGGTTTAGATCCTCATAGGTTTTCCATTGGAATGTTAAAGCTACAAAATCCACAATAAAGGTTCTTCATGGAGGAGGTGATCTTGGGAAGGTGTGGAATGAAAACTACTTGCAATTGAAGATTCACATCAGATGTCGTATACAAACATGCCACAAAAGGCTAGAATCAGAATTTTGAGAAGAACATATGTAAAGAGAAGGTATACAACATCGATGGATAAAAATGTATTCCACTCTACAGCTAACCCTTCTATTCTGATCGGTGTTCTCGAGGTAAGGTCCTATATAACACACAAATCATTTGTGAGATTAACTGAACATATATATTCCCTCGTAAGATGTAATATAGATATCAAGTTGCAACTGAGGTGTTTAATATAAAAGACATCATTAATAATAATAATAATAATAATATATCGACGAAAGCAGACACTGCCTTTTCAACAGTCACAGCCTTAAACCCATTCTTGGTAGGCCAATTGTGTAAGGAACAGTAGACCATAAATTATGTAAGAAATCCTCTCTACCAATCATATGTTTTGAATAATGAGAGTCTAAAATCCAAGCAATAATTGTTTTAGCAGAGAGTGTATCATGAGTTGAGGAAGGCTTTTGTACCATTAAACATAGTAAAAGATTTAGTCTTGTAATACTCGAGTCTGAAATAGAATAAAGAAGTCAAGTTTACTAAGAAAATAGTATTCGTAAGATGTGAAGGACTTAATTGCAAGTAATGGAAGTTTCCTAATTTATATCAAAACCCATTGGGTTTTCCTCTAGACCACCACCATGATGCTTCATCTCTTTTCTTTTAGAGAAATAGAAAAAAACCCGACTGAAAGAGAGAGAAACTCTACTATTTTTCTTCATTTTTTCTTCAATTTGCATGACAAAGATAAAAATAAAGAATCATCTTTCTTCACTCCAACTCTTGTTACCGTTCATCTTTTATCTTACAAACTTTTTCTTCTTCTTCTTTTTGGTGTACGAGAAGGTCTTCCAAGAGGTTTTGAGGGTGTTCATGGGAAGATGTGTTGACGGGAATATTGAGGAGGATTTTAGGGTCATATATCTATACTAATTTGGAGGCTTTTGCAGTTTTAGGTAAGTGGAGGTTGGCCCCTAACTCTGTAAATATTTTTGGTTTATGAATGTGTAAAGTA
Organism: Catharanthus roseus; assembly: GCA_028651295.1. Lineage (NCBI taxonomy): Eukaryota > Viridiplantae > Streptophyta > Magnoliopsida > Gentianales > Apocynaceae > Catharanthus > Catharanthus roseus. The sequence goes on from JAPQWS010000159.1 coordinate 44,482,338, forward strand.
TTTTCAATCCTATGTCTAAATTGGATTGAACAAGTAGAGTTTTTATGCTAGTTTGAAATTGATGCTAAATTTTGAGATATTACTTTGATGCATGTATTAGATTTTTAAATTAATATAGAACTTTTCTAGAATAGATTAATTTGTTAAAACTGTTGTGTAATAGACATTTTTTTTAAATATTGATGTTCTATATATTTGCTTGATTGATTGGTTTTTATTAAAAAAAAAGGGGTTGTTTCATTGCTTGAAAGAAAGAAGAACTACTGATATGCCTTTTTATGTTTTGGAAAATAGCTTTTGAGAAAATGTGGCATTTTGACTTATGTAATTGTGAAGTTTCTAATGTTATAGTGAAGACTATAAAACAACATTTTACGATTGTAACATCGGTCATAAGTCCATCACAATCAATGTTTTCGACCGACTTGCGACCTAAAATGGCAATCACAGATTTTTGGTCACGAACAGTAAAATTTTGCGACCCAGTTTTTGACCGACCATTGCAATCTTAGGGTCTTTGAAGTATGTGACCAGTTGACGACCGACCTGTTTCGGTCGCAAGTTAATCACAAAGTGTTTTTTATATATTTTTATAATGTTTGCGACTGACATTCGTTGCTATTCGGTTGAAGAAAATACATTTTTAAAATATTAATTCTGAAAGTACAAAAAAAGCACGCTGAAAATAAAAAAATCCTAGAAAACAAATATGTAACACTAATATCAACTACAATAAAAAATCATCAAAATGAAAAATATAATAATAGTTATCGAAATTTGAATATGTACTACAATCATCAAAAACACTTAGAGTAAATATATCTAGGTAGGAGTGGGAAAACGATCACGACCTTGATCTTCTCTAGAATGGGCATCCTCCTCGCTGCCCGGCTAGATACCCTCTTCTAAAGCCTCCTCGCCTCCATGTCCGCTAATCTCAATAGGCATTCACTATTCTGGAGGTGGCTAGAGATCGATAGGTGGCACGTCTTTAGTTGATACCCTATATCGGCAAAGTGCTAGGCTGCCCGCTCACCTAGAAGGTGTGCTCTGTAGGCAATCTTCCTCCTCTACTCGGCCTGCTTCTTATATCTTCTCAACGATGATCCGACCTATGATATCCGTAATGTGCAATTGAAAATCTTCTGAAATTAGAGGGCGGCCTCCAGTTACACCTCGGGCCTCAGACCTTAAATAAGCTGACTCTACATCGTTGAACCTATAGACGTACCCTTTCTTAAGCCCCATACCGACATCATACATAACCTCATAGTCGAAGGACATAGGGGTGCCAGTTTGAGCATGCTCCTGCTTCTTGAACTCGCAATACTTGTGCTGAGAACTAAGAAAACATGTAAAATGGAAACTTGCTAAGTAAATGCTAAGTTAGTTTTTTTTAGTTATAATAATTTAAACGAAAAACTTACCCAAAACACATCTAAGCGAGTGACATCATATATGGGGTGAGGTATCCAAGCGGACTTCTTATGGTTAACGTGAACTCGATTCAATATGTTCTTGTACAACATGTCCTTGTATCGCTAAGTGCCTACAGCTTACACCTATCTCTAGCCGAAGCATTGAGGGCAGGATCCCAATAGAAATGCATCTTTGCATTCACAGAAGTTAAATGATAGTAAAAAATAGTTTAAACTATAAATGTGAAAAAATTACACTTACTAAAAACTCCTTGAACCACAAATCTCGAACAAACTGTAACATCAAAGTCCAGCTCTTATATGGCTAGATAAAATGTGATAGGACTGTCAAATTCTCTTTAACAACTGTTACAGACGACTCCAAGAAAACTGAAAGGTGCCAATGTTAGTATGAAGATTGGTTTTACAAAAAGAAAAAAGTAATACTTACCCTCATCTAGGAATAGGATATAAAACCGACTGCTCGCAGTAGAGGGGTCACATATGGCCTCGGTATAAACTGTGAGCCTAAGGCAGATGTTTCGTGTGGTCTCGGAGTAGTCGGCCGTATATGTGATTGATGGTGTGCTACAGAAGTGGAAACATTCGCATATATAACCTCGGTGCGAGATGACTTGAACCCCGTCTGGTCAGATGCTGAGTCCTTCTCAGAAGCGGTCTCTAGACTTCTTACCATACATATATGAAATTACAATGAAACATTAAAAGTTAGCAATTACTTGCAATGAAATTATGCGATCAATAACGGAGAACTAAATGCAATTACAAAACTGTCTGTGCAAAACACGATATACATAAGAAACATAGTAGATAACTATCAGTCGGAATAATATTCCTCTTCTTCTTCAATATCATCATTTGATTAGTATTCCTCCTCTTCATCACTATTGTTGTCTTCAGACTCCCGTTCCACATTGTCAATCACAAAATAATAACTTTTTTGCATTATCTTCAGGTTCTCCCACAATTTTTACTTCATCGATTACACCTGACTCATAAGTGAGAGTTCTGATATCTTCAATCTGACAATCTACAATGAAGTCTCGCCTATGTCCACATTCTGTTGAAATGCAACTTCAACTATAGACACATTAAAAACTCGAGGTCTTGATTTCATTACGTCCCACCAATTACTACTTTGTCTTTTTTGCACTAGGGCATGTAATATAAGACACTTGTTCCACTTGGTTAGCAAAAAGAAATGGATCTTAGGTGGGATACTGTTTTATAAAATAAATTTCAGCAATTTTATACTGTGGATGCTTCTTTAGATGTCTATCTGAAGAATCAACCTATCACACTGAGTGTAGCCATCTGAATAGTTTTACATGGAAACTCAACCCTAATGACCTCCATTACAATCCCCTAGTAGTCTCCCTTGACATGTACACCGCAATTCGTAGTGCATTTCTATCATCACGATCTTGTGTATTAAATCTAAATCCACTGACGATATAATTTTTATAAGTTTTCATGCATTTGGCAAGACTCCATGAGAGATTTCTAAGTGTTTTGTTGCTTCTATCCATATTAGAAGGGTTATGCATCTGAATCAAAGTCACATTAGCATATTAGAATCAATTTGATTAACAAACTTTAATTATGTGTATAAATTATTTTACTTACTTCATCTTCGAACCTTTTATGGAATTCATTGGCGATCTTCTTTTATAAATCATCATCTTTTGTTATACTTGGATTACGTATATTGATTTCCGATGAGTACTTTCTACAATTAAGAACTCACGGTAATCATAATTCCAATCAATTCAATGTAACAAACAAACAAACAAATTTGAATTACTTACTCAATGTAAAGCTGAACTTTCTCACAGTTATGTAGGATGTAGTTTGTTATCATCTTCATTTCTAGTTCTAACACGAATCTCCTCTTTATCTTACCTGACACATTGCATATCAAAACAACCAAGCCTTGTTTATAAGTGCTTGCAGTTTCGACGTCCGATTCGAAGTAGTAATTGAAGAATATCACTGCCTCCTCAATTAAGTACTCGTTACATATTAACCTTCCACGCGTGCCTTGTTCTTGACCATCTTCTATAGATAGTTCGAATACCTAAAATGATGATATATTTTAGTATACACTATTTTATTTAAGAAATAAAGGTTAGAGCTACATTTTTGGCTTTTACCTCTCAAATGGACACATCCACCTATGTTGAACACGACTAAAAATTCTAGCTTCTTAGGGTAAATAAAAAATCAAATGTTCCACTACATCGAAAAGCCCATGCGGGAGATGGGAGAATCCTTTCTAGCTTGTATATCGGCATTGCGATGCTCATCTCCAATTGATGCATGCCTCTCTCACTTATCTCTGGCACACATTAGTCAGGATAGAAATGGCAAAGTTGAAACAAGACACTCCAAAACTTTTCCAGAAGGATCTCTTTGGAGACAATCGGTATTAAGCACTCCATGAATACAAGAGAGTCATGGCTTTTCATTTCGGACATCTTTCGTTCTTTTAAATCCACACCTTCCGAGATAGAAGCATACCCATACGGTAAAAAATCCTAACTTTAGAAGTACTGGATGTCGTTCTATGGTAAGACTAGAGTAGTCGTGGGGGAGGGAAATGTGAGAGGGGATCGTGACTGACCTAATTCTAGGTCAGGTCGCGACCAATTTCTGACAGAAGCGGGTCACTCAGTTGAAACATTTTCAACTGAAATAATATGAGTCATAAATCGGTCGTGAAAATTTTAAAAAATATGACCAAGAGGGGAATCAGTCGCGTCCTCTGCGGCTAAAGTTATTTGTCACTATTCAGCCATAAATCTTGTGACCAACTGGTTCAGACGAAAACAGTGGTCACTAACTAAATAGCATTTTTTCTTGTAATGGAAATGCAGCTTGTGAAACAAAAGGGGATTTCTTTGTGGTCTTTGGAGAAGTTTAATTGAAGCTCATGTGTTTGTATTTTAGTTAATAGACTGATAATGAACTTCTGGAAATTTGATACATTTGTTTTGCGCATTAAACTTATGATTTTTATTGGATGATTTAAGGGAAGAATATGTTCCATCTTAATTATGTTTGGACTCTATTAAGGATGGCCAGAAAGCCCCACCATATTCGTTTTCTCTTACTCGACGCAATAAACACATAGACTTGATATCAAGTATGATTGTAGTATTGTCCTATGTACTATCGATAGCTTGGTGTCAAGTAATGTTTGAGAAAATTGATTAGAGAATCATTTTGGGAAATGTTTGAATGTCTTGGAATATTGATATGAATCCTCTTGTGCTTGTTGAATTGGATCCAAATCCTTCCTAAAATCACCTCCTCTTGAAGACCCTTTATTGAGGATTTGAAGCTTCACACTCCAATGAAAAACCTATGAGGAACGAGCCTCACAAACCTAACATTGAGAGGCTAGACACTTTCCCAAATTGATGGAAAAACCTTAAGGGAACTAAGACCTCAAATCCCTGCCACAAAATCTAGAAGACTAAGATAAAATGAATAATAGAACAGGAACTCTATTATTGAATTCAATGAAAGGAATTTTCATGATCAATTTATTAGATACTTCAATCTAGGCTCAATTTTTCACAATGCGAAGGACGTGAACCCTAGGAAAGCTAAGGTAAGAAGGAGAAGAACCAAGAGGCTCTTGGAGAACTCTCTCAACAATTTAAGCTATTCATCATTCATTAATTAGTTCAATACAATGGTTATAATAATGTATTTATAGACTAAGGACTTAAAGTTAGCTTAACTAATGGCTAATGACTTGAATTACACATAAACCCCTTGATCAGAAGCTAGAAAATCAACTTGCATAACAAATTCCAGCCCAAAAGGGTGGTTACGAAAATCAATTCCCGAGACCTACCGGTGATGGTAGGGTAGGACCTACTATGGGCGGTAGGTGGCAAACTTCAAAGATGAGATCCCACAGAAGCCTATCAGCGATGGTAGGGACAACCCTACCATTGGCAGTAGGGTAGGTTTTCTCCTCAACACTTACCCAATTTTTTTCTAACTTGTTTCCTTGATTGCTCCTTGACATTTGAATACATTGTAAACACTTGGGATGCGTTTCTTGATCTTCAAATTTATCAACTTTGCTCCTCAAAGCTTCCATCAGATAAGAAAGCATGCCATTGTCTTCTTGAAGCTTTAAGGTTCTTCAATGAAACTATGCTAAACGTGCAACAAACTTGCTACAAATGCCTTGATATTTTTGTCCTTGCTCTAGTACTTGGACCATGAACTAATTCATTATGTTTGGTCAACCCGATTCATATCATCCACCCCTCCTTTGAAAGGATTCGTCATTCAATCTTCACCTACATCATAAAGACATATCAAAACATAGAAGGTAGCACTAACATGAAATTTAACTGGAAGATCAAGCACAAAAGCATTGTAGCATTCAAAAATGTGCAAAGGCACTTCGACATGGCCATTAAGCTTAGATTTTCATTGGGAAGAACATCTTTTGACTCCAAGGGGTCCATCCCAACCTCCAAGATCAAAAACTAATTGTTTCTTTGCAAAAGTCTTGCGGTTGGTGGCAACAGTATCCTGGTTCTTCAAATAGATACACTTTCCATCTTCTTCACTTCTTCCAAGCTCAAAGCATAACCTAAAAATAAAGGAATCAAAGAAAAAGACATTATCAACTTGACATCGTAATCAATTTCACAAGAGGTGTAAAGAATAGTGGACTTATGAGCAAACGCTGGATGAGTAGAACAAATTTTCCATGTGAATCCGGTCATCTCATTGGATACCTCCACCAAAAGACTAGCCATGGTGCTAGAGTCTTTGATGAACTTATTCTAAAAGCTTGTGAAACTATGGAAGCGTTCCTCCTCAAAGGCACTCTTGAAAATAAGCCAATCAGGGATTGCTTGTTCCATGTTTGCACCCACTTGGAAAGTACTATTTTCTACACAAACTCGTAGTTTCGAAGATTAGCATATAAAATCTCACTACTCAAATTAGATAAAAACTTGATTAAAATGATACCAATGAGATGCATAAGGTTTGCTATCAATCAAAATCTGGTCAACATAAGCCACTAGAAATAAAGAATCCATGCCTTGAACAATCCTAAGTATTCCAAATATAAACTCCATAGATAAGGCTACAAAAAGTTCTTTAGGCATATCCAAAGAAATATAGAGTTCATGTGACAAGGATGTAGAGTTAGTCCTTTTAAACTCCAAGCATTTATCAATAAACCTTTCTACATCTATTTTCATGTAAAGCCAGAAGAAATGCTCATGTTGGAAACCGTAGGCAAAAACAAATCAAATAAAACTACGGAAATCCACCAACAGGATCTGCACATACTAGAAAAACCGATCGGATAGAAATTACCTCAATGTTTTGATTGTTCAATGTGGAGGCGCTGCAGTATACGCTTCGCCCTCCATTGGTATCCACGCGACGAACTCCTCTGCAAGCGATCGGGATGCTAGCCCCTTTTGTGTTCTGAAAACTGTTCAGAACTGATCCTGACTATCTGGTAATTGGTCGTATTTCGGAGAGAAGAGGCTAGATACTATATCGCCGTTCTAGGGTTTAGGGTTTTGTTTTTTTTCTTTTATCAGATAAAGGACCGCCACCAAGAAAAGGTTAACATAACCTTTTATAGCTGTCAATATCAAAACCCTAACTGTCATCTAATGACAGTTTAATCTCGTCTGTCTATTCCTATAATCATCTAACGGTTGGATGAGTAATATTAAGTAATTAATTTCATTTATTCAATTAAATAAAATTAATTACTTATTAACTTACCAGAAAATACAATATGGAATCTGATTCACCTTTTGTATACGTTCAACAAATTTGGACACAATCTAGGTTCATTAAATGTGGACATTATGCTCACAAGATCGTCTATGCGTCTGACCCTGTAGGTTCACTTAACGTTGGCAGTGAATGAAAAATGTCCTAGACATTTATTCACAAAACATAAGCGGCCTCTAGCAAGACATTATGCTTACCCAAGTTAAGTAAATATAATAATAACCTAGCATCAGATTTAATATTTAGTCCTTTTGTCACACGATATCCTAATTAAGTATAAGGCATGGACCAAGTCATCCTTATAAAACTTAATTAACCATTTACTTGATCACCAGGCAGACTGTTGCAACAAATAATATTAATAACTCCTTGTTAATACTTATTTGAGCATGGCCATGCATATTTTCTAGTCTTCCTTATCAAGGGCCCCATGGATATCTCTCTCTAAAAAGAGAGGGACAAATCCCTTTCACTATCTCCAATATTCAAGCCATGACAAGAAAATAAGCCAACCGATAGTCATAATAATCACCTAATCAAAAGTGATGTTTGACTATGTCAAAACATATTTTCTCCCCATTCAAGAAACATTAGAAACATTAGGTCAAAGGACACCAAATATAAAACTGAGAAGAAATACTTATAACTTAAACCCATGCAATTTTCTTCTTCACTTTGGGTCATGTCCAATACAATATTCTCAATATGTATTTATGAATTGATTTTATATCTCATATTCTTGATTAGTAAAACTTGACCATCAATCAACTTCACACTGGTTTACAAGATATAATAAACTATGGACAGATAAGAACAGTATTATATTACCTATAAGGGTTTTACTATCAATTTATATATTTGATTACCAAGAGCATAAAATACAATTCAAAAATACATGCTTCAAAATCATAAATGTGAGTCAATTGGTCTTAGGGCATATACTAACATTCCAAATATAAACTCCATAGATAAGGCTACACAAAGTTCTTTAGGCACATTCAAAGAAATATAGAGTTCATGTGACAAGGATGTAGAGTTAGTCCTTTTAAACTCCAAGCAATTAGCAATAAACCTTTCTACATCTTTTTTCGTGTAAAGCCAGAAGAAATGCTCATGTAAAATAACATAAGTTTTAGAGATATCAAAACAATCCAGCAAACCATCTCTATGAGCTTCTTTAGCTAACAACAATCTAAAGTAACAAGAAGGAATGCACAATTTACCAACATGGTAAAGAACATCATCACATATAAAGTACTTATTATTGTGCAAAACCAAACAAGCTTCAATTATGTCCTTGAACTCATTATCACTAACATATACTTCCTTAAGCATTTCAAAAACACAATAATTGAACTTGTAAAATAAATAATAGAACGTATCTTTTTGACAAAGCATTGGCTACAACATTTTCTTTACCTCTCTTGTACCATTTGACATACGGATTTGTCTTTATAAACCCAATTCCTCTTGTATACCACTTGTTGAACTTACGTTGTCCATTGATAAGCAATGCAATGAACTCCTTCCAAATAAACAAAAAGACATTTAGAATCATAGAATGGCATTGATGAAGTTCATGTTTCATCATTTCACACAGAAGATGAGGATATGTGGATATAAAATTTCTTTAAAGTTTAAGATCGTCTACATTTCTGTTTGAAATCCATCTTCCCAAAGAACTATCTAAAAAGTAGATGATAAAACAATGATGCTTCAAAATCAAGTTTCAAAGTTAATGCACAAGAGTCCTTTTAAAGCTAACAAATAGAATGAACAGTTTTGAAAACCCATCCTTGAATGGTATATGGTAATAAAGATGTTCATCACCAAAATCCTTTAAAATTTGTTCAAAGGCTTCTTTTCTCAAGTTAGAATTTTGAAATACTAATGGATTAACTTTGAACAACTCAAGATTAGTTTCTAGTTGGTTTTCAAAATCCTTCAACAAGAAATCCTTAAAATGGAAATGATCGAATTTGAAACCAATTGTATGTTAAAATAAAGTGTTCAAGGAGTTAATGACGTTTGAAAGCTTTTGTTCATTGCAAGAAAACTCCACTTGGTCACTCACAAATGACATAAGTTGATTTGAAAACATAAAATAACTATGAATTTCCATAAAAATATCAAAGGAAGAAGAAACATAGCAAACATTTTCAATAAACTTTCCTAAACACCTATCATGTAGAATGTCAAATAATACACCATCTAACCCCAAACCAACAACTATAGATTCAATGGAAGCATCATTCATAATTCCAAAAGTATAAAAAGAAAGATAAAATATAGAACCACTATGCAACAAAGAATTCTTAAGAAAAACATAAGAAGAAAGACATTTAGACACATAATGCAAAACAAGAAAGAAATCATCACTAAAATAAATACCACAAAAATTTCCATATATGCTCACATGAGAAAGTTAAGATTCTAGGAACAACTTTAATTGCACAAAGAAACTTCATGCTGTTGGAATCCGTAGGCAAAAGCAAAATAAAATAAAACTGCGAAAATCCACCAACAGGATCTGCACATACTAGAAAAACCGATTGGATAGAAATTACCTCAATGTTTTTTATTGTTCGTTGTGGAGGCGCTACTTTGTACGCTTCGCCCTTACTGGTATCCACGCGACGACCTGCTCTGCAAGCGATCGGGATGCTAGCCCCTTCTGTGTTCTGAAAACTGTTCAGAACTGATCCTGATTATCTGGTAATTGGTCGTATTTCGGAGAGAGGAGGCTAAATACTATATCGCCGTTCTAGGGTTTAGGGTTTTGTTTTTTTTCTTTTATCAGATAAAGGACCCCCACCAAGAAAAGGTTAACATAACCTTTTATAGTTGTCAATATCAAAACCCTAACTGTCATCTAATGACAGTTTAATCTCGTCCGTCTATTCTTATAATCATCCAACGGTTGGATGAGTAATATTAAGTAATTAATTTCATTTATTCAATTAAATAAAATTAATTACTTACTAACTTACTAGAAAATACAATATGGAATCTGATTCCCCTTTTGTATATGTTCAACGAATCTGGACACAATCTAGATTCATTGACCGTGGACATTATGCTCACAAGATCGTCTATGCGTCTGACCCTGTAGGTTCACTTAACGTTGGCAGTGAATGAAAAATTTCTTGGACATTTATTCACAAAACATAAGCGGCCTCTAGCAAGACATTATGCTTACCCAAGTTAAGTAAATGTAATAATAACCTACCATCAGATTTAATATTTAGTGCTTTTGTCACATGATATCCTAATTAAGTATAAGGCATGGATCAAGTCATCCTTATAAAACTTAATTAACCATTTACTTGATCACCAGGCAGACTGTTGCAACAAATAATACTAATAACACCTTATTAATACTTATTTGAGCATGGCCATGCATATTTTCCAGTCTTCCTTATCAAGGGGCCCATGGATATCTCTCTCTAAAAAGAGAGGGACAAATCCCTTTAACTATCTCCAATATTCAAGTCATGACGAGAAAATAAGCCAACCAATAGTCATAATGATCACTTAATTAAAAGTGATGTTGGACTATGTCAAAACATTTTTTCTCCCCATGCAAGAAACATTAGAAACATTAGGTCGAAGGACGCCAAATAGAAAACTGAGAAGAAATACTTATAACTTAAACCCATGCAATATTTCTTCTTCACTTTGGGTCATGTCCAATACAATATTCTCAATATGTATTTATGAATTAATTTTATATCTCATATTCATGATTAGTAAAACTTGACCATCAATCAACTTCACACTAGTTTACAAGATGTAATAAACTAGGGACAAATAAGAATAGTAATTTATTAGCTATAAGGGTTTTACTATCAAGTCACATACTTGATGACCAAGAGCGTAAAATACAATTCAAAAATACATGCTTCATAAATCATAAATGTGAGTCAATTGGTCTTAGGGCATATACTAACACATGCCACCTAAAAGAATGTTTAAGAGATAAGCTTATTGGTAATTCTTCAAGAATAGCTTCAAGCTCTTTCTCCATGTTCCTTCTTTTTTCAATTCCTAGCACATAAGAAACATAATTAGTAACATTTTCATAATACTCATGAAGTCTAGGAATGACACAAGATAAGGAATTAAACTCTATGAAATGTTTCTTTTCCAATAAAGTTCCAAGAGAGTTGAGAAAGTAAAATTCATATCCATTTTCCATGAAAACAAATGAGAACAACTTAATTTCCTTAAAATAAATCTCAAAGAACAAGTAGGAATTAGAAGGAAAGAAATTTATGGTCTAGATGGACTTGTAGGTAAGCTTTCCATCTTCATCCTTACTTGAACTTTCAAAATTATGCGCACATAAGGATTTGCTAGCAAGGAAAGAGTAGTTTCATTAGCATAAAAATTCACATCCTCACTCTTTTTAAGTACAACTATCTATTTTCTCTTTGCTCTTCTTTTTCATTCTCTGGTTTTTCAATGAAACGCTCATTTTCTTTTGCTCTTTCACTTTTCTCAAACTCACTTTCTTTCTCTTTTGGATACTCAAAATATTCACTCTCTTTTGACAAGAGAGAGATGGAATCAAAGTTACATGATCTTTCTACTAATCTCTCTTTTTTTTCCACTCTGTCTTTTTCTTTTATTTCAATGTTCTTCTAACTCATGATACAACAAGGTTCCTCTTTGGATGCCTCATCCACAACATGAATTTTAAGACTCTCTTCAAGTTTAGCATGTGCAAGCTCTTTGACCTATGGAGCTTCTTCAGCAATTGATGGTTCCATGCATTAATCTTTGCAACTCTTGAGATGGCATGGAAAGTTGTGTTTCTCCACATCTTTTGGCCTTTATAATGCTCTTTGCCTTTTTTTCTTGATCAAATATTTTTACCCTTTCTTTCAACTTCTTTTGCTCTTCATAAATTCATGAGGCGTCAAAGAATTTAGAATGAATCTCTCGCCATTTTTGATGAATTTGTAAGAATTCTTGTCCCCATTTTATATAGCTTTCCTATCATTTATCCAAGGACTTCCAAACAATAAATGACCCACTTGCATGGGTGCTACATCACATAACACATCATCTTTATATATTCCTTTAGAAATGGACACCCACATTTGCTTAGTGACTTTGATCTCTTCATTATCATTTGACCATTGGCGTATATAAGGCTTAGGATGTTCAAGAAGAGGCAAGTTCAACTTTTCCACAAGGTAAGTACTAGCCACATTAGAACAACTATTAGCATCAATAATAAGATTAACAACTTTATCTTCCAAATGGCATTTGAGATGAACTACATGCTTACTTTCATTTTTCCTCACATAGACATGTTCATTATATAAGCTCTCAAAGTAAACTTCTCCATCATAACTATGATGATACTCTTCATAACAATCATAAGGACTATGCTCATAATAATCATATTTAGCATTAACTCTTCCGTAACCCCCATAATCATCATAAGAAGTATGCTCAATAGATTTAGCATAAGAAGAGAAGTTACTTTCAACTCCAACACATCTTCTAGAAGTGAAATTTCCATTTCTATGGTTGTTGCCACCAAAAGCATTGAATCCATTGACACCACTATGATGGAAGCTATGCATATCTCTTGCAAACTTAGATTGAGAATTCTCTTGTTTGCTCTTTACTTCCATCCTTTTCCATGATGTATTAGACCAATTGTACTCCATTTATTTATTGTTTTAAACCTGCACAAAAAGGTTAGAAAAACAAAACAAGGACCTCCCAATCACTCCCTAAGTGTTTGCACTCTTTGATGATCACTTAAGTTCACTAGCGTTTACACTCTTGTTGGCTTTTATTAAGATAGGCTCATTCTCTTGCCTTTTTTCAATCACGCAACACTCAAGTCTCTATGAAATCCTTCAAACTTCTTAACCAGCTCAAACCAAGAGTATCAATCCCAAACAAGTAACACAATCAAAGCACTTAGTTGCATAAGTGTTCAATGAGGCAAAAGATCAAGCACTATGTTTAAGAGTTTCAAAAAAACAAGATTGAGCATCAAAAAATGATTAGAATCACACAAGGAATGATTTGAAGTCAAAAACAAAACAAATCAAAACAATTAAACTTAAAAAAGAACATAAAAATGCAAAAACAAAATTTCAAGGAAACAGGGGAGATTGAAACCTAGAACTAAAACAGAAATAACTCGAAAAAAACAAAACAAAATCGGCTCAGACCAATGCACGAACCTTCCTTATTCAGAGATGATAAAGTTGATCGCAAATTTTGATCAATTTGGATAAGTAAAACACAATTTATGTTCGGATCAAACAACACTTTCTCTGCAATCGCGAATCCGAGACACACTTCACCATTCAATCAAATTTATTTACCAAATGACCTTCAAATTAAGTAATTCTTATCTCAAATGATTAAATCCTCATATGAAAACAACTACGTAAAATATCATCAAAAAATTCGCAGAATAAGCATCCAATTTTTCAATTGATTTTCGCAACAATTTTTCTGTTATTTTCTTCACTTAATTTTGCATGATCTTCATAATTTTATTTGATCATCAAGTGGTTTCACTTTTTCTTTTATTTTTCATGAATTTACAGTTCAATTTGACCTTCAGTTAGAACCTTTCTCTAATACCAATTGATATAAATCCTCTTGTGCTTGTTGAATTGGATCCAAATCCTTCCCAAGACCACCTCCTTTTGAAGAACCTCTATTGAGGATTTGAAGCTTCACACTCCAATGAAAACCCTATGAGGAACAACCCACACAAACGAAATATTGAGAGGCTCAAACCTTTCCCAAATTGATGGCAAAAACCTTGACGGAACTAAGACCTCAAAACCCCTACGACACAATCTAGAAGACGTAAGATCAAATGAATCATAGAATAAGAACTATATGATTCAATTCAATGAATAGAATTTGCATGATCAATTGATTCCATAGATACTTCAATCTAGGCTCAACTGTTCACAATGCCAAGGACTTGAACCCTAGGCAAGCTAAGCTAAGAAGGAGAAGAACCAAGAGACTCTTGGAGAACTCTCTCAACAATTTCAGCAATTCATCATTCATCAATTAGTTCAATACAATGGTTATAAAGGGGTATTTATAGGCTAAGGACATAACACTAGCTTAACTAATGTTTATTGGCTTGAATTACACGTAAACCCCTTGATTAGAAGCTAGAAAATCAACTTGCATAACAAATTCCTGCGCAAAAGGGCAGTTACAAAAATCTATTCCCGACACCTATCGGCAATGGTAGGATACAACCTACCATCGGTGGTAGGTGGCAAACTTCAAAGGTGACCCCGAAAGAAGCCTACTGGTGACGATAGAAGCAGCCTTATCATCAGAAGTAGGGTAGGTTTCTTCATCAACACTTAGCCAATTTTTTCCCAAGTTGTTTCCATGATTGCTCCTTGACAGTTGAGCATATTGCAACCATTTGGGATGCTTTCCTTGATCTTCAAACTCATCAACTTTGCTCCTCAAAGCTTCTATCAAATAAGTAAGCATGACATTGTCTTCTTGAAGCTTTAAGGTTCTTCATTTAACGCATGCTAAACGTGCAACAAACTTGCAACAAATGCCTTAATCTTCTTGTTGTTGCTCTAGTGCTTTGACCATGAACCAATTCATTATCTGTGGTTAACCTGATTCATATCAAATATATATTTGATTTTATATCTACAAGTATTTTTGAAATTATATGTAAGTTATATGCTAATGATTTTAAAAAAAGAAATGAAACTATACATTTGGTAGAATTTGTTTGGGGAAAAATGTTGATAAGGCTCTTATGGATGAGTTCTGGATTAGAGCAATGCCAGAAGAGCTTCAACAATCTGAAAAAAATTAAGTTTGGAAGCTGGTGTGAAGACTTGAACTGGTTAATGTCATAGGAACCAAATGAGTATTCTGGAACAAAATAGATGAATTTGGAAATATCACACAAACAATGCAAGGCAAGCAGCACAAAGCTATATCCAAGTATGATGAGACTTTGCACCAATAGCCAGACTATGGTTAATTCAGTTGTTATTAGTTGTTGCCTATTAAGAACATCAAAACTTGGGTATATGCTACTTACCTTGCCTTGTTTCGTGTGATAATCCCAAATTCATCTGTTTATTCCGGAATACCCGTTTAGTTCCTATGACATTGACACCTTCAGGTCTTGACACAAGCTCCTAAGTAACAAGACTTGAGTCCATTCAGTTGTTATTAACTGTTGCATGTGCTAAGACCATCAACTTCAACAAATGGATGTGAAGAGCGCATTTTTGAATGGCTACCCTAAAAACGAAGTTTATCTGGAGCAGTCGAAGGGATTTGTTACTACATAATTGAAAACTCATGTGTTAAGCTAAAAAATGTGTTGTTTGGCTTTAAACAAGTTCCTAGAGCTTTATATGAACGTTTAACAAGATATATGCAACACAAGGTTACAACAGAGGTGTTTACAAGACATTGTTTGTGATGAACTAAGGAAGACATGTCATGTTAGCACAAATATTTGTTGATGACATCGTCTTTTGTTCAACTTTAATAACAGAAGACTTTGTTGATCTGATGAAGAATGAATTTGAAACGAGTATGGTAGGTGAGTTATCGTATTTTCTTGGGCTTCAAATTAAACAATCAACTTATGGTATTTTTATCTCTCAATAAAAGTATGCTCATAACCTTGTGAAAAAGTTTGGTTCGGATAATGCCAGACAAGTTTCAGCACCAATTGGTGTTAATACCAAACTTTCTAAGGATGAGGAAGGAGAAGATGTTGATCAACATCTTTATAGAAGTATTATTGGAGGTTTGTTGTATCTGACTGCAAGTCATCCTGATCTTTCTTATAGCGTTGGTGTTTGGGCTAGATTTCAATCTTTTCCTAAAGAATCATATTTGAAAAATGTCAAGAGAATCTTGAAGTATTTAGTCATTGAACCAACTTGAGAATCTTTTCTAGTAAAAGTTCTAACATGCATTTGGTTGGATATTGTTGATGCTGATTGGCAAGAAACTGTAATGATCGAAAAGGTACTTCAGGAGGTTGTTTCTTTGTATGAGGTAACATAGTGTCTTGGTTGGGCAAGAAACAAAATTCTATTTCTTTGTCCATAGCAGAGGTAGAGTATATTGCAACTGAGAGTTGTTGCACACAATTTTTTGTTGATGAAACAAATGTTGGATGATTATAGAGTAACACAAAAGGAGTTAGTTATGTTATGTAACAATCAAAGTGAAATTGACATCTCTAAGAATCTTGTACAACACTCGCAGACCAAGCATATTGACATTCGTCATCATTTCATTTGTGACTTGGTGGAACAAAAAGTCATAAGTTTGGAGTATGTATCATCTTCTAAATAATTGGCTAACATATTTACTTAAGCCATTGAATTCTCTAAGATTTGATGAATTGAAGAAAGCTATCGGTCTTTGCATCGTCTGAAGTCACGTCTCATGTTTTCGCACTATATAGGTTCTGTATATTATTTTTTGTTCTTCTGTTGGTATTTTGAATTTTTGTTTTTCTTTTATTGGATTTCTCATTTCCGTAATTATTTTAAAAGGGACATTATTGAAAAAAATTATTATTTTATGATAAGTGTTATAGGGATTTATTTTTCTTTAAATTTCTATCTGATATGGACTTCATATTAGTGTTTGTGTTCTAAAAGGAGTATTCACTTATTGTTTTTCTTATCTATCTATGTTGATTGGGATTTTTTTCTTGGGATTATTCAATGTGTATTTTAAGGAGTTAGTGGGTCCTTAATTTTTCCCATTATCACTCTCTCTCTTTTATTGTCCTCTCAGCTTCTCTCAAATAAAACCTTTGGTTTTATTTTACAAACGCTAGCATGTTTTAATCTTCAACAATGGTGAAACCCTAAAAAATTTTGTCACTTAAATCAAGGGAGAAAAACTCTGTTGATTCCACTCCGACAGAAGTTCAGCCTCCTTTGTCCCTCCATGATCTAATAACTTCGACTGCTACTCTGGTTGAATCTGGGTCGAAGAACGAGACTCCTACATCCTCTGAACAAGGCAAAGAATCTCTGACTCTTGAAATGGTAACTGGGAATTCAACTGAAACTACACCTTCTGGTACTTTCCTATTCATACTCCTATGACTGGTGTTGAATCAAGTAGTATTGTGTCTGCTAGTTTAATACCTTTGAATGTTGATCCTATTTTTATTGGTTTGCCTACTGATTTATCTATTATTGGAAATAACCCTTTCGTGTTAGCTCACGTTATAGAATTATTGAAGTCTCATGGGAATGTTTTACATAGTTTAAGTGCTGTTGAGTTATCTAGTCACAGGCTTTACTTCATGCAAGACTTGTTGTTAGCAAATGTAGATCATTCTGGTTTTTGGATAATGAAAATCATCCTCATAGTGGTGATGAAGATGATTTAATTGTGGTAACAATTGTGAAAGGGAAAGGAATGGAAAGAGTTGGAGAGTCAGATGAGATCAAGGAGTTATCTAAAAGTGGTAAGAAGTTTAAAATGTCTAAAACAAAGTTGGCCTTATTGCATATTGTTGTCAAGTATAGGGGCATAATTATTGAGAATTGTTTTTCTAAAGAAAGTTTAACATAAATTGGCTTGGTTGATTTACTTGTGTCTGCAAAACTGCTTAATTCTACCCGTTTTGTTAAAGAATATAATGAGACTCTTGTCCATGAATTTTATGCTAATTTTGATGAAGATAGTTCTGATGTTAGATAACGTTTTGATGATGTGATTTATGTAAGGAAAGAAATTGTGGATTTTAATGTTGAAGAATTATCTATTTCTTTTGGGTATTTTTGTTTATCATGATATTGAAGGGTCTAGGTTGAAAGAAGAAATTGACATGGACATAATGACAAAGGAACTCAAAGGAGGATTTAAGGTTTTGTGGCGAGGAGAAGGAAAGTTGACATCCTCAGCTTTGACATTGAAAACTATACAAAATTTCATGCGCAAATTGGATGTGAACAAAAAATATGTCAATGTAATCCAGAGATAGAGCAGTGGTGTATTTTATACATATGTGTGGAAAACCTTTCAACACGGGACATATTGTATATGATCATATCACACAGTTCAACATTTTTAAGGAAGAGCGCACCAAGAAACTTCTCTTTCTTTTTTAATCTATGAGTATCATTCTAGCTGTCTGATTGCACAATATTCTTCTGAGTTATATAAACCTTTGCCTTATATTTCTTTTATGATAGTAAATTGGGTCAATGATCATGGTAACATAGATGTATGCTTTTAAAGTTGAACTGTGTTACAGTTCTCCTTGTCTCTATTGTTTAACTTTTCTGTTGTGTTAATTATGTTGACAAGACGTTTTATTTCTCTTAACAGAACATAGACAAACTTTTTCAAAAGTTAGTCTAAGAGTTCAACACTACTTAAAGTGTGGTAAGCTTGTTTTCAACCTCTTAATTTTTAAAGTTAAAAGTATTTTATTGGCTTCTGTAATTGCAATTACGTTCTAAAGGTTGGAGTTTTCAGTATTTGTAGAAATGCTCATAAATGATAATCTTTTTAAAAATACGGTTCTACCCTATATATTGAACTTTTAATTAACCTTTCTTATTATAGAGTTTTAGGTAATAAACTTTGGAAATGCTTGTTCATTCCCAAAAATTAGTGTTTGTCCTTCTCTTACTGAGTAGTCGTATTCATTTCCAATATGTTCTTTTCTTTCAGTTCAGGTTAAGAATGGGTGCGAGAAAGAGCCTGGAGAGGTGATCTAGTTTTGGGATGGGGAAAGCTTGGTTTGGTATAACTTTTAACGAAAAATTGTTACTATTTGTATTTGTTTCGACAAAGTTGTATCTATTGTTTCATTTCAATAATGTTTTGTTTAAACCAGATATTTTATTAATTATTTGCTACTTTTAGGTTTTTATGTGTTATGAATGACATTTTCCTTTCAAATATTTAATTTGGAATTCCTTTGAAATAGTTTTAATGCAAAATGACTATTTTACAATTATTTTAAGTTTTGAGCTTTGTGTCTTTTTGGGCATGATGTGTCCGTCTTGAATTCTTGACAAGCACGGATCCGCGGCATACAACTTTACTATACTTCGGAGGGACCTAGAATAAAATTTTCATAAGAATGTGATGTTGTATTCTGTGCAACAATGTTGTCGGCGATAGTAGCAGCTTGAGTGGGGGCACAAGATTCCACTAAAATGGGAAAAATTCTGTATGATGTAGTGTGTTAAATAATATATGCACCAACTTCTATTTTAATTGTAACCCCACTCGCTTCACAAGACATTCTTAGAGACCAACATTAGTACTTTATAATCATTTAGTTAATTTTTTATCTATATCCCTAGCTCCTAAGTGAACTGCGCATCTGCACAAATGCATAATTAGTCTTTACTTTTAGTTTTACTTTATCCTTAGTTTTACTAATAGCCTTCATTTTTCCTTTCGTTCTTCCTTATTCTTTATATATGACTCGTCTAATTATTCTCTACTCAAGTATCCACTGACTAACTCCCCGAAATGATGACTTGTTTCTTAAGTTTATATTCTAATTCTCCTCTAACCAGGAATCCACAAACCCAACCCCCCACTCCTCAGGATTAATGTTTTCTTTTGTCAGTTTATATTCTTAAGACCCAGTTGTCCAAGTATCTATGACCAAAGAGAAAGCAGGAGTGTCAAACAAAGAATTGTGAAAGTTCACCCGCTAACCTTAGGGTATTCTTTGCTCGGTCACCGGTCATATGGTTTAGTGGTATGGCCAGCCCATCTGAGCTGCTACTGCATTGTCGCCGATCCTGTCATATTGTTGTCATCACGACCTGAAGAAAATTAATCGTGACCTTAACCGAGTTTGTTGTCAATTGCGACTGCATCCTCTGTCAGTAAAGGCTGTGCCACTATTCTCGCCACTCCCTCTTACCCTGTCCCACAACCATTTCAAGTAACCAACCAGCTGGAAGCACGACTTAGCTTCATGGATGAGCTTCAAAGAAGTGAGTATAAGTGCTTTGTGAGTTTCGCCTAAACTTCACTGCCGCAAAAGCCACTTCTTCAATGCATTTATTAGCGGCTTTAACAAGGTGACGATACTTCTTTTCCTTAGTTATCATTGTATAGATTTGCTTGATGTTGGGCAAAGGTTCCATTTGTAAAATACTTGACCTTACTCTGGCAAAAACAGAACCATGCAAACCCATAAAAAGTTGATGGATACTTCTTCTTCTAATCTCTTTGTGAGTTCAGAGTTTAATCCGCAAGTACACTAGTGAATTGTTCGTAATTTGCCAATTCATCCCAAAGTTTCTTTAACTGTGCATATATCATATTACTCAGAATTTTTTTAATTTTTTTGCAATTAACCAAAGTAGCTTTAATCTCTTGTTTTCGTGGTCCATTACCGACCAGAAAATACTCTTTCAAGTTTTCATAGAGTTCATCGACTCTTTCATAGTAAAGCATGGTAGTCCTTAAACTTGGTTCAACAGTATTTAGGATATAAGCCAATGATAGTATTAATAGTTTATCATTCTTCCTCTCGATCTGTCCCTACTTTCGGTTTTGGAATGAGTTCGTCAATGAATACTAATTTTTCCTTTGTATGCAATGCTATATACATTGCTTTTGCCAACTAATTTTAATCCTTGAATTGGACTTGACAAATGATTAGTCGAAGATTTTTTGAAGATGCTAGATAATAAGCATCTTTCTTTGTTACACAGTCGGTGATATAGTTGTTTTTCGTTGTCAACCGTTGCACTTGTTTTTATTTTGTCTTTACTGCTCATCTTGATGTCTACTCTGATACCATTAAAAGTTTTTAGTGAAAAAACTTCATTCAATGTTATATTTCTTTGTGCCATAAATTGCCTAATATATAAAAACCCTAATAGCTAGAATTAAGGAAATTACATACAAATGGTAACTACAATATTTAGGAGATAATTATGACAACTGTGGAAGGAAAAATACTAAATAGTTTAGAAGACTATCAAGGCTAGAATCACAACTAATAAAAACTTAATCCATATTCACGTATGTCCTCATTATACGTGTTAGAAAAACCTTTGAGTATTATGAAAATGTAACTCCTTGCTTTGATTATTTCTTTTACGATTAGTTTTTCCAAATTGAATGGAGAGAAGTCACATAATACTGAGTAAAACAGAACAAATTGGGCAATGCATAGCCAACATTTTATTCAACTAAAAATGATCAAATTTCCGTACACTTTCTAAATAGGGCTCCATTTCTCTTTATTTGGCTAATGCATTAAACAAGAGACTAGAGACGTAAATTAGTTTACTGCACAAGAAATAAATCTTTATAAGTTCTTTTCCCCGAAATTTCTCTAACTCTCAAGCTTCTTGTAGATGACATGAGAACCAAACTGGGGTTGAACTGTGAGAATGGTAAAAGGAGCATGAACATAGGATGGAGCAACATCAAACGTGAAGCGTTGTAAAATCATTGCCAATCCTAATTTTGCTTGCAGAAGTGCAAAGTTTTGGCCAAGACAAACCCTAGGTCCCCAACTGAATGGCAAATATGTGACATTGTTCTTGGTTGCATTGGCAACTCCATCAGCAAATCTCATTGGGTTGAATTCTGTTGCATCTTCTCCCCAAATGCTCTTCTCTCTGTGAAGCATTACTGTTGGCAACATCACTTGTGTTCCTGCAGGAATTGTGTACGGACCTAACTTTGTGTCCTCGTGGACAATCTTGGTTAGATCAATCACTGGTGGGTACAACCTTAGAACCTCGTACAAGATCATAGACACCTAAAAAAATAAACATCAACATTTATGAGTACTCAATGATTTAGTTTGAAAAAAGTGAGTAATTTTTCTTAAGAACTTTAATTTTACTTCAGATAGTGTGGCAAGTTATTTCATGAAACCTTACATATTTGAGGTGATTTAAGCGTTCAAATTCAGGTTTATTCTTGCCAAAGGCTTGGAGAACTTCTTCTCTAGCTCGCTCTTGCCACTCAGGGTGCTTGCTCAATAAGATGGTGGTCCATGTCAGCAAAACTCCAGTGGTTTCCTGACCAGCAAAGTAGAACAATTTGCACTCCTCAATTACATCATTGATGGACATTCCACCATCCTTCTTGTTTCCTTGCTTTTGAATTTCTTGAATGTTTGATTCCAACAATACTCCTAGCAAGTCATCCTCACCTGGCTCTCCAGCCTTCAAGGCCTTCATTCTCTTGTTGATGATGAACCTTAGCATATCTGTGATCTCTTTGTTAATTTCTTTCATCCTCTTGTTCCTCTTGGTTGGCAAGTAGCTGCAATATCACAACAATATATCAACAATTTCTATCATGTTTTGGCCTATATCAAATTCTCAAAATCTGAAATAATATTATTAAACCTCCATCCTGGAATGTAGACATCTCTCATGCAGTCAATTGTGAGATCCATGAGTTCTTTCAATAATCGGAAGATTTTGCCTCCTTCTTCATATGTGCTACCAAATGCAACTTTTGAAATCACATCACTTGTTAAAACATCAAACGTGGGGAAGATATCAATTTCATGGGATCCTTGTTTTTCAGCTATTTTCTCCCATTTGGTCAACATGTCATGGTAGCATATGGCAAAAGCCGGCAGCATTGACTGTAATAACAATCAAACAACAAAGAAAAACTCCAAAATTAATGTACATCTCTTTTTTCCACTAATTTTCTAGCCTTAATCATATTATTTGTTGTGTTTGCATATATACAATTTTTCACTTGTCATAATATAAAAAATAAGATATTATTTAATAATATTTATTCAATAATTATACCCTTGAATCAAAATACAAAAATGTACCACATAAAGAGCATTTTAGTCCATATAACAAAAAAAAGACATGAATTTCTGTGTTTTCTTAAACAATTTTCATGTGAAGAACTGGAAATTAATACCTTTAGTTTCTCAAGGGTGAAGGCAGGGGAAATAATTCTTCTGTGTTTTGACCATTTTGCACCCTCAAAGCTTCCAACTCCAGTGAGAAGGAACTTAACAAGGGGGTTGTGAACATCAAAGTTCTTTTGGTATTTGCTTGAGTGGGTCAATACTTCCTTAATAAGTTCAGGTTCCATAACATGAATTCTTGGAATCCTTCCCATCCATGTAAAGGAATTCCCACCTGCGAAAGGAAAGCTGCCATGTTGTGAAAGGTCTACCTCTCAATAATATTTTTTTTTTTTTTTGTTTTTTCCAGAAAAACTTTGTGACGAATTTCAATACTTAAACATTTTCATTAAAAAAAAAAAAAAAGAATAGAAATGTCAAGAACCGTGGTCCAACTTTTAAGTAGCCTTTGTCCTTTGTCTAATCACTTCAAAATAATAGTACTAAAACCGGCATATAAAGACATAACAGTGGTAAGTTTACAATAAAGACATTTGTCTTTTCTACTTCATTTCTTGATCCAACTACCCTTTTCAATGCATATAAAATTAGTTACACGTTTATATAATTTGAAATATTGTCCTATCTATATAGATCTCTATGTATAATATAATATCATATCTTCTGCCTAATCTTTCTAAAGGACAAATCTCCTTTTGAGGACTGAACATATTTGTTACAAACCTTTGCTAGATTCTTTCAAGGATATCTGTGGTTATGAAAAATTTTACTCCCTGCATCTCCTTCTTTTTCTTTTTCTTTTACTTGTAGTAAACAAAAGTTTCTCAACATTTATAAAAATATATATAAATTCATCTTGTATTCTATATGAACTTAATCCTTCACACTAGTCTCTCAATTTATTGATTTTACTTAGAAAAATTGAATGTAGTGTAGAGAAATATATATTTTTAAGTAATTCGTGTAAAGAAAGATTGATTCATTAATATCTACACAATTTTTTATAAAAGAATAACAAAATGACCCGTCGAGTTCTATTTTTTATAAAATAGTATAATTAAAAAGAAAAACTCATTAAATAACATCTTAATTTTTTGCAATAAGTAAATAGAAGAAATCATATATGTATGAACTATGACAAGTAAAGAAACTGAAAGAGCAACTCTCTGGAATATTTCAAAATCAAGAAGCTTTAGTATAAAGATTCATGGATTTTCATTATAAAAAACAAACATACCGTAGGTATTGATGGTGTGGTTAATATGTGGCATGAGGCGAGGAACAATATCATTGTTGAACTCCATGGGTTTAGACAAGGCTTCTTGATGCATTTTTCCACTCTCCTTAACATCTCCAACCAAGAATCTATAAGGATTTCCTCTAAAACCTTGCTGCCTTAGACGTTTCTCGATCCTCTTAGGAGTAAACCATGCCCAATCCAACACTCTCCATGCCCAAGCCACTACCAATGCAAAAATAGTGGCAGCAATTGCCTTTCTAATGGTATACATATCCATCTCCATTTCTTAAAATGAAGAGCAAAGCTTTACAAGCTCACTCTTTTTGTGAGTAGGGAAATGGAGACAAAGAAGTAGTGTTTGTTTTAATGAGGGGTGAACAGGCCTAGAAGATGTATATTATTTATAGTACGTTTCCAATGTAATAAGTCTCACCTACTCACCTTGAAAAATATTTATGAAACAAATTATTGGAGATGTGAATCGGCTATATTATGAAACACGTGCTATGAAAAGTGAAATTATGGATTGGTCCCCAATATTAGGATATTTTTCATTTAGTCACACAAATTTATTTTCAGTAGTACTTACGAGTGTGCGCGGCTACAACTCTACCAAACAAATGCATATGCCTCAAGCACATCTTTTATTCTAGGAGGGTAAAATTGGTAGTTTGTGTTACGTTTTCTCCAAATACTACTCTCTTGTGTGTCTCATGGGTTATGAAATTCAGTTGAGGAAATGGCATACAAGGTTAAAAAGAATCCTTTTAAGGATAGAAATTTAGTTGAATCCTTGAAGGATTAGAAATTTGCTTTTCTTTTGTCTATATAAAGAAGAGCCACATAAGAGGACTTTTACTATTGCTTTTGGTTTTCTTCGATGGGAAGAGCAGTGGTAAATAAATTAAAAGAGAGAAGAAGTTATAACTTACTCCAAGAATTTGGTTCTTTCTTTCCCTTTAACTATGAACTAAATTTTCTTTTTTAAAATCTTGATGAGACCCTAACCATGTAATTTTGGTTTATTTTATTTTGAAAGATTTATTATATTATTTATGTTATTACGTATCTTGGGATGTTTCTTGGCTTAATGCAATTAATTCTTTGTGATTGTTCTTGTAGAATAATTATTTCGGTTAACTGATGCTTTTATCCATGTTTAGTTCTTGTAGTCTTGAGTATGAGAGATATGTGATTTTTGCAAGTATATTGTTGGTTTTAGAATTGAATTGTTCATGCTAATTTTAGATTATTTATGTCATGAAATTGAATAAGTCATACTTATGGTTAGATGTATTATGTCATGCAATTAAGCACAATATATTTCTTTAGTGAATCGAAGCTTGTAGCCTAGGTCACCACATAAATGTCTAATGTTTTCTCCTAAATAAAGTTTAATCATTGTTATGTAGGTTAGTGGTGGATTCAAGGTTATAAATCATCTTCTTCCTAAGCTCTTGCAAGTTTCTATTTAATTTATTAATTTTACTTCATTTAGGAATAACTTTTAGATAATAAAATTTGATTCTTCTTTTTATAAAATTAATTTAGGAAGATAAAAATTTAAGTAATTAAGTCTTTCTCTGTAGTTCGATACGCTTATACTGTCGTATTACATTGATTTTATGCACTTGCAAACATTGGACTTAAAGCTTAGTTAGAATATAAGGTCGATAAATTGTACGTCAAAATATAAAATTTATGTAAAAAATTTCATTTTTTCAACTGAACATTCTCTCTCCTCTCTAAGTTTTTAATATACCCGAAGACTTCAAACGATGATCCGATCAAATCAAACCGTTAAAAATCGTGAAAAAGGGATGTTAGTATATCGTTCCATACTCGTTTATTTATATTTTTAGCAGTTTAAAAATTAAAAAAAGTACCAAAAATGAAAAAATATTAATTGGTACAAGTTCCTGGTTGTTGGCTCCAACCGATGGCGTGGACCGAAAGTTCCTTGCAGTAAGCAATAGCGTGGGTTCATGGTTGCCAGAACCAAGGACTGGCGTGGAAGAATAAATCAATTTCCGATCGCCAGCACCAAGCGATGGTGCAGACCGAAGGTACCTCGCACCAAAGTCTGGGTTGGGTACCAGATAGTCATGCCAAAGGCTGACAAGGAGAAATTTTTTTTATTATTTTTTAATGATTTTGTTTTCCTTTTATTAATTTGTTATATAATTTGTTATATTAATTTTTTGTATACATTATGTTAATTTTTTTTAGTTAATTTTATATTATAATGTGTATATGTTAGTGTTGATTAAACTTGTTAATATCCTAATTATTTATATATTATGTTACTTGTTAATTTTATTAATATTTATGATTACTTTATAATGTTATGAATTATTTAATTGTTAATGTTTTATTTATGGTGAATGATTTAGTGTAAATTATTTAATTACTTATTAATTTTTAGATGTTCCAAATGATGATTATTAATTATTTAATTATTATTAATTTAGGGATTACCTTTAAAAAATAACAAAAGTTAATTTAATAAAATTTATGGGGAAATAATAATTTTAATGAAAGTTAATTTAATAATATTTAAAGTGAAATAATAATTTTAGTTATTTAACCCTACACTTTAAATTGAATGTAATTTAATTAGGTAAAGTTAATAATATACTATGATAGTTCCTAATAAGGTAAATAAGGTGAGAAATAGAATATATTAAAATTTAATATAATTAATAATTAATTATTTAATTGACTACAATTGAATAATTAATAAATAATTATTTAACTGATTCATTTTAACGTATAATTAGCAATAAAATTTATAATAATGCTTTAAAGAGTAATATAATAATTTAATAATTTAATAATAATAAATAATTAATATTAGTTATTTTAAAATTCTTTAGATAGATCGCGAGCAATAGAGACGACAGAGAGATGATGATTTAGTACTTGTAGTAGATAGAAGTGGTCATACTCATGGCCGTACCATTAAGCTTCATCCCGAGGAATGAGGGGTAGGCATAGCGTTTCTGACATACCTAGTACTCCTGCTCCTGTTGATCCTATTGGTTCGCGGTATTCGATCCCGCTTCTTCTTATTCCCAGTAGGGTTCGTATGCTTCACAACCCTTATGCACCACAACCATATCAGTCAGTTGCACAACCTCCTTACCATCGCCCACCCTTATCTTCCCATTACTCGTATGAGTCATCTACTCTTCCTAGTTATTACTAGCTTCCTGTGTAGCACCCTAGCAATGCTAGTTCAGATCCGTAGTTGGGTTCGTCATCATAGACGAGCTGTTGTTAGGATTTCCAACTATTTCCCCTCTACAATAGCCAGCACGTGGATTATTATGGGAGCTCTTGGCATATACCTTCCTATACACTTGGGTTAGGAGAGCATGGTGGGCATGAGAATGGCGAGGAGACAATTCAGGTAGAGAGAGATGACATGGATGTTTAGGGAGACGACTTAGAGGATGAGTTTGAGCACATAGAGGGCGAGGAAGAGGAGGACGTAGATATGTGGGTGGGGGACGATTGTCGAGGTTCGTCTATCGTCATCTGTGAGAAGGCCTAGTAGGGGAAAGGAGTCAGGTTTCTACAAGATACAGCCAAATCTGTGATGGGGTTTGTCAGGCTGTCCCACATTCATCAGGACGACATGTTAAGCCCGACGTTGCTGAGGGTTTGAGTGTTGGGAAGAAGAAGGCGAAAAAGGGTGATGACTGTTCTTGGATAGAGAGAGGACCAGCTCCTGAAGGTCCATAGGATACAGAGATTATGCCATCATACGGTAGACATGTTGCCCTTGCCATTTGTCGTGGAGAGGTAAATTTCTACATTTTTTTAATATATGTATTTCATTTCATTTTATTGTGTTTTAATTAATTAAATGTATTATCTTGCAATTTAATGTGTTTTTGTATATTTATTATTATTATAATATGCAAGAGCGACCTATATTAAGGTTACGTGGCCGTCATTCCATACTTACCTCATGGACATCGAGTGATCCTGATGTGAGACAACGGGCAGCTACATCAAACTTGTCTATCTATAGTCCTATATGTTCCAGCACGGGCATAGTGTGCTTTTGAGCACGTTTGTGAGAGGTGGCAACCGGACAGCAACTCATTCCATATGCGTTTTGGTGACATGACTATCACTCTACATGACATAAAGCTCATTCTCGACATACCCACATACGGTGATATTGTTACAAGTGAGATGATACCGCAGGCACAACTCATCGCATTAGTGAATCGGGACCTTGGCATTAGTCTCACTAGTAGAGGTGATTCTCAACATGGGATTCCACAGGCATCTATTTCAGCTGCTGGTGATGATCTAGAGCTTCCGATGGATATTAGAGCATCTTTTTATGTGCTATCCGTGATCGAGAATTCTATATTCACTGACAAGAGTGCCAAACGTCGTACCTTTCCCTCTATGGCCTTTAGTGAAGAAAGTTCGGAGGTGCTGCAAGATGGCTTGGGGTGCTGCAGTTTTGGCATAGCTATACAGGAATCTGGGTCTGGTGTCACGCGCTGATGTGAGAGACCTAGGAACCTACTACTCACTGTAGGAGGTATAATAATTTTTTGAAATTTTATAATTCATATATGTATTATAGTAATGTTTACATGACCTTTATTTTTTAGGCATGGATATACCTCTATTTTTCCATGTTTGCATCACCAGTGAGACTTGGTGCAGTTGCCTGCATTCCTTATGTGTAGCAATTTGAGCTGTTAGGGCCTACACATAGTAGTTCTGTGTTGGACTATCATCTGCGATTGGATACCATGAGAGAGGTTGAGGCTCGGTGGAGTCGTACACAACTCAAGAGATAAAGAGAGTATGATTTGCCACATACCATGGATCATTAGCCTTCTTCGATACTGTGGAGCCGCACATACCTGAGAGGTGTATACATCAGTTCAGTCGGTTGTAAGGCATTCCCACTCCACTTATTATCGCGCCACGCGACCATCGTCGATCTACTAGCACAAAGATCAGGTATGTCATGGAGCACACATTTGTAGCGGCCTACTGGGATGACGCGGCAAGCAACTGTACAGATCTAGAGTATATGAGACGGCTTGCGATGCCTCCTTATGCTACTATGGCTCGCTACATAGACTGGTATCTATTTTGGACGCATCCGTAGATTCAGAATCCCGATAGACTTCTTCCTAACTTAGTTTACCCATCACTTCCTCCAATTCCAGCGGTTGTAGTCCTTGATGTATTAGATCTATATATTGGCGATGATGATCCTAAAGATGTCGGTACTAGTCATGCGAGATTCTTAGAGATCTCTCAGATTGTCTGTATGTATCAAGAACTTTGTTTTTAGATTTCAACTTCATTTATTGTTGTCTTTTATTATGCATTTCTTATATTGTATTACTACTCATTTTACTATGTAGTTGTTATTGTATATTTATTTATTTTTTGTTATTACAAAAAATTTAAGTAATTCAATGAGTAATAATAATTATAACATCAATAGTGCCAATCAGCCAATAAATAATATTATAACAATTAATATCCCAATTACTTACATTTAGATTAGGAAGACTATATTCTGGATGAAATTCAATAACATACAATTCGTGCCACTTTGCAAATGATCACTCAAAGGGACACAATAGCTACTTACATTACTTTGACACCACCACAACTACTCTTGGTATATAGGTGGCAAGGGAAAGTTATTTTTTATGTGTAGCTAAAATTAAATATGTTAGACGTCCGGTGCAATTTAATATATGAATTAAATAGACAATCACAAAAAGATGTAAGTTTAAATGAAAAAACTTACCGCAATGAAGTATTCACTATCTTCCAAATGTCCGATGACAATGGTGTCTCCGACTACGGCGAGGATGAGATGATCAAGTACATCCATCCAACAATACCTTAGTGCAACACCATTCTAATACACACAACTGCGAAGAATCTCGTAGAACCTCTCGCTGCCACCAAAGAAATTCAAATACAAATCCTGTTTATCATGCAAATCATTTCGCATATGTTTGTGCACTTTCGGCCACTGATTTTCGTCGCCGAATAAAAAATAGGATATCACCCTAAACCCATAGTTTCTATCTTCTTCTACATTTTCCCAATCTACAATGCAAGGGTAAATGAATTTGTAGAAAGCTCCTATGTACAAGAACCCGGCGTTTCCTCAACCGACACAGATGACAGCCCGAGCTCGGTTCCCTATTGCAGCCTCTACCTCGACCCACCAAGCCAGATGGTGGCCTCTCTTTTCTAAGGGAACTCGTACCAAACCCCAATCCAGAACCCAATCCTGATCAAGGCTCCCAGTGTGATTTATTCCTCTCAGTAGAGTCTGTCTTAGGTCTTCCTTTAGTAAACATCGTGGGTGGAGCATCAAAA
Organism: Catharanthus roseus; assembly: GCA_028651295.1. Classification (NCBI taxonomy): domain Eukaryota; kingdom Viridiplantae; phylum Streptophyta; class Magnoliopsida; order Gentianales; family Apocynaceae; genus Catharanthus; species Catharanthus roseus. The sequence goes on from JAPQWS010000159.1 coordinate 44,513,080, forward strand.
CCGGACCTTCAGAATTAAATGGGATAACAATATGTAAGATATTTTGGGCTACTCGGCACAACTCCATAACCTATAATAAATATAAACCACATAATGTATTAAAGCATACATATACCATGAAATTATGCATTTTCATAAATTAAAAGTATATTTATACAAAATTTTAATTAATATTTAAAAGCTTATCGGATATACGAACCTCAGACGGTGGCCTTGTAGAAAACTCCGGAAGAATACCTATACAATCATACAGTTGTTTCTGAAGATTACTCTCCTGCATAGATTGTTGTCCTCCTATTCCCAATAACCCATTTATTTCGAGCGACCTCCAAAAACTCCAAAAACTGTGAACATCCTCCAACTTTAGTGGAATGTACATCTGATATCGTTTGAGTAGCTCGCACGAATAAGGGAGCATGTGCAATGTTCCAAACCAGTATACGTATAGATTCTCTAGATCTGTGAGGATCTTTGGGGCTCTCTTTATCTCATCTTTAATAATTCTCAGTGCCAAATAGCTTACATTGTAACACAGTGAGCTGTTACTGGACTACTCTTGTCGTTCTCTTACTCTTTCAATCGGGAATATTCAAGGATGACTTTAATCGCAGTAATCTGTCACTCAATCAAAGAATCAATCTTGCAAAAACTGTGTCTAAATCTCTGACTTGTTGCGATCCAGACTTTAACAGTGCATGTTCGCTCCTGGCACGATTTGTGGTCTCCAACTCGAAATGCGAAAACCTATCCGTCCAAACTCTCCCAAACTTATGGGCACATGTATTTAACCATTGATCAAACAAGTATCCTAAGAACCACTACATTCTATGCCACTTGGTCTTCAATTTTTACAATATCTCATTATACTCCTTCTCATTGGAGGAGTTAATTAATCTGTGCCATGTAGTATTTACAAAAAAAAAATCTGTTACATCTTTTCCAATCTTCAAAGTTAACTTTCCAACAATATTTTGATCAATATGCCTTTAGTAGAGCATGTGGTAAGAATTATTGAAGACTAAAGAGATAATTGGCATCAAACCTGACTCCTTGTCAGTTACAATCACGATAGTTTTTGGAGATTCGAAATACAAATTTTTAAGCTGTTGTAGCACCAAATCATAGGTTTCAGCTTTCTTATTCTGTATGAAAGCAGTAGCTATGGTGAAAGTCTTTCCCGTAGGAGTCATCAAGACAGCCTCAAGCAGCGGCATACTATATCAAAGTAATATAATATAACATAAATTTAAGAATAAGAAAATAAATCATTTTATAAATTAAATGTGTTTGCTTGTAAAATACAATACCAAGTAAAACAATAAGAGAAGAAGGGGAACTCACTTGTTCATTTTATAGGTCATTTCTATTATCAAGAGAAAGGGTCATGTCCTTATCATAAGAATGGATACCGGGTGCGTAATAACGATATTGCTTAGGATATTGTTTTTTCTTCACAGTTTCTCCAGTAGCACCTATATCCTCACTGATTACATTGATGAAGTAATTCTTCTACCGTGTTGTTGGGAATTCGTAGACAAAAGTATAATTAAACAAAAAACTGCGAACATCGGCAATAGGATTCGCTCATACTAGAAAAACTGATTGGAAAGGAAAACTACCTCAATGCTTTGATGCTACTAGCTGTGGAGGCCCTCTATTTACGCAAGCGATCGGGATGCTAGCCCCTCGGCCTTCTGAAAACTATTTAGAACAAGCGTAACTATCTGGTAATCCTTTGGAATTTTGGAGAGAGAGGCAAGACACGATTCTCGCCGTTCTAGGGTTAAAGGTTTTGTTTAATCAGAGGAAGACAGCTGCAGAAAAAGGTTAATATAACCTTTTATAGATGTCAACATCAGAACCCTAACTGTCAACTAATAACAATTCTAATCTCGTCCGTCTATTCCTATAATCATTCAATGTTTGGATGCATAATATTAAGTAATTAATTTCATTTATTTGATAAATAAATTAGTTACTTATTTAACTTACCAAATAAATATAATATGGAATTTGATCCCCTTTTTGTATATGTTCAACGAATATGGACACGATCTAGATTCATTGAAAATGGATATTGTGCTCACAAGGTCGTCTACGCGTGTGACCTTTTAGGTTCACTTAACGTTGGCAGTGAACAAAAAAAATATCCTAGTTATTTATCCACAAAACACAAGTGGCCTCTAGCAAGACACTATGCTTACCGAAGTTAAGTAAAATATATGATAACCTAATCTCAGTTTTAAAATTTAGTATTTTGTCACACGATATTTTAATTAAGTATAAGTCATGGACCGAGACATCCATATAAAACTTAATTAAATATTTACTTGATCACCCGGCAGACTCTTCCGATAAATAATATTAATAGCACCTTAATAATACTTATTTGAGCATTGGCATGCATATTTTCTAGTATTCCTTATCAAGGGGCCCATGGATATCTCTCTCTAATAAGGGAGGAACAAATCCTTTTCACTACCTCTAATATTCAAGCCCTGACAAGAAAATAGCCCAACCAACAATCATAATAATCACCTGATTAAAAGTGATGTTTGACTATGTCAAAATATATTTTCTCCCCATGCAAGATGCATTAGAAACATTAGGTCAAAGGGCACAAAACATAAAACTGAGAAGAAATACTTGTGACATAAACCCATGGAATATTTCTTCTTCACTTTAGGTCATGTCCAATACAATATTCTCAATATGTATTTATGAATTGATTTTATATTTCATATTAATGATTAGTAAAACTTGATCATCAATCAATTTCATATTAATTTTATAATACAAAATGTAATAAAACTAGGGACAAACAAGAATAGTATTTTATTAGCAAGAAGGGTTTTACTATCATTTCACATAATTGATGACCTAGAGCATAAATGCAATTCAAAATATATGCCTCATAAATAATATAAATTTAAGTCAGTTGGTCTAGAGCATATAACTAATACGTGTTGGTCCTCCATACTCTTCTTCTTCATCTTTGCCCGGACATTATATATAGTTTGCTTAGTACAAAATCAATATAAAGTGAGTTAATAAATTGTAAAAATCATATAAGATCATATGAATCTTAAATAACTAAGCCAAACAAACAAACCTTAATCTCACATACATCACAGCACTATCTGGATTTTTTTCTAACAAACTAGCCATTATATTCTAAAGAGCAACTTGTCACCTACTAAATTCCTCAGTGAGCTTTAACTGGTCATCTATCCACCTTGCTGCCTGAGCATCTGCGTGATGATAAACACTTATCTTATGGTTTGTGCCGCTCATATTTTACATATAAGTTCCAATTATCCCAATAGCCAATTTTTCTCCTTTTAATTGAAAGGGGTAATTACACTTCCTCGTTCCGTACGGACCCCTACATTTTACTGGGGCTTCTTCTTCTTCGTCTTTGTCACTGTCATCGTGATCCAACCTTGCTTTCTTTTTTCTTTCCTTCCCAAGTTCGCAACCAAAAATCACATATGATTGATGATCAAATTTTCTTTTTGACATGTATCGATTAATAATAAGATATGTATTTACTGTCTTCGCTCTTTTTCATGCGATATAAACAAAATCAACAAATAATATATCTATTTGAAACAAATAACTATGATACACACATTCTTCCTTCATTTCTATAAATTTCTCAAAGGTTTCAGCATCTTCATCTTTGCGTTATACAATAATATTACAACTTTATTTAAAAAGAACATAGACAACAACATAATTATAACTTTATTAATCTAACATTTTAACTTACTGAAATTATTCATTACTGTTCATATTTTGTAATCATTCAATTATTAAGTTGCAGTTCTTATTATTTATTATTACTTTTTTAGGTTGTAATTTTAACTATATATTTGAGTATTTTATTACTTAACCCTAACTTAAATAATTACAATTTTAAAAATTATTATTGTATTTTTTCAAAATATTAATTAATTTAATTATTATTTAATCATTAAGAAACTTAAACATATTAAAAGTAACATAAACAAACAATTACACGATTAAAATTAAACGTTTTATGAACTAAAAATAAATTAAATGATATCCTATACGTATGTATTAACATAAAACATATGTATTAACATAAACTAACATAAATTTATAGTATTAAACTAAAAATTAACATAATCGTATGCTGAAATATATATTAAAAACAATTAACATTAATAATTTCAAAAATTAAAAAGAATAAAAAATAAAAAAACATGTTCCGACCCACTCGAGCCATGTCCTGGCGCAAGTAAGGGTGACGTCGCCCAGATATTGGCGTAGACCTTGAAATGGTAATGCCAATGCCTGGCGCAAAATCACCCCTACTCGCACCAGGACATGACTTGAGTTGGTCAAAACGCATTTTTAATCTTTTATCCCTTTTTTTTTGGTGATTTTTACCTCAAAATTAATCGTACATGTAGAAAATCTTCAAAAATATCGATATTTCACTTCAAATTCTTCAAATCTTCAAATAATTATCACAATTTTTAGAGAGAAGGGGAGAAATTATGTGTGTATATATATATATAGAGAGAGAGAGAGAGAGAGAGAGAGAGTGCTTCTGGAGGGAAAATTTGACTTGAATTTTTTTGCGCGTAAATTTTATATTTAGGCGCACAATTTATTATCTCGAAATGAATATACTCTAGATAAAATAGTTATTATTCTAAAGATATTTACGTTCAAGATGTACTTTTATCAGAGTTTAAGTTGAAAAAAGTGAATTTTGTTTCTCGAATCTTATAAAATTAGATTTTTTGTGAGAGGAGAAGGAAAAAAATTGAGTTGAAAGGGTGTAAAAGCACCTCAATTACATCCTAAATTATTTTTAATATACATTTATTTAAAATTATTTATAGGATTTTTTAATATTAGGGTTTAATATTTTTTTTATGCATTCAAGAAAGAGAGTGTGAATAGAACTCATAATCTATCATATCGTAAAAGGCATAGGCAGACACAACTTATGTGTGAATGGGCCATTTTTAAAAAAAAATTATTGTTATAATATTTTCTTACATAAAATCTACAAATATTAGTGAATTGATGTCATATTTAGTCCGTAACATTTGATTCGTTTTTAACAATGGTCTTTATCATTTAATTTTCACTTTTATATTCCTCAAGATGTTTTCCGGCTTCAAAAATGGTCCTTAACATTTCATTTTCACTTTTCTAATCCTCAATATATTTTTTGGGTTCAGTGATTGGTCCTCCCTAACATTCAATTTCACTTTTACAATCCTTAACATATTTTAGGGCCCCTGATTGGTCCTTAACGTCCAACTTAACACTCTCACAATGTAAGTATTAATTTATAAGGGTATTAATGGAATAACATAAAACTCTTAACCTGAAAAAAAAAAAAAAAAAAAAGAAGAAAAGAAAATTGTGGACATAGATGAATAGGTTGTCTTCTTCATACCATAACTACTTCCGAGGTAGGGCAGCTCAGTTTAAATATACTTTGATGATGAAGTAGTTAAAGAATTTCTTATATCTAGGATAATGAGATATGTGACTGGCATATGAAGTTTTCACGTGGTTATTTTTCAAAGGATAGGGACCAAGATTGGGTTTTCAAGAGTTAAAACCTCATGCATTTTCATATTTTTCTCCCACAGTAATAAGCAGAGAAGTAGAATAAATGTACTCTTGCATTCTCCATCGATTTTGTTAAGTTGAGATGTTGACTGAATAGGAAAGTGAGAAAGAGGGAAGGAATAAACTCACTTAATCCCTCTAAGAATTTTTGTAGGATTATAGATGGCATAATTTTTTATTTTTATTACTTCTCTTTTGTGTTTATTATTGTGGACAAGAAAAAAAAAACTAGAAATGCATGAGGTTTTAGCTCTTTAAAACCCAATCTTCGTCTCTAATCCTTTGCAAAATCACCACCTGAAAGCTTCTTATACTATTCTCATCTCTCATCATCCTCAGATCAAGAAATTCCTGAACTACTTCATCCCCGAGAAAATTCCAATTGAGCTGCCATGGCTAGCAGAGGTGATGACATAAAAAAAGACAACATGTTCATTTTTCACTAATGGCCATGTCCTCAAGTTTTTTTTTTTTTTTTTCCTTCAGTTTATAGAGTTTTACGTTATTCCATTAATACCCCTAATAAATTAACACAAACATTAAGGGGGTGTTAAGTAGGATGGAAAGGACCATTCATAGAGTCCAAAAATACATTGAGGACCATAAAAGTGAAAAATAATTGTTAAGAACCATTCACTAAGTGCGAAAAATATTTTGAGGACCATAAAAGTAAAAATTAAATGTTAAGAACCATAGATGAACCCCAAAAATATGTTGAGAACTATAAGCTGAAAATTAAATATTAAGGACCATTTGTAAGTGCAAATCAAATGTTGGGAACTGAATACGATATTAACTCAATATAAGTACAAAAAGAGTTTTGGTCCCACCTACTTTTTGGAGATAAATTATACATATTGAACCCCACGAATTTTTAAGAAAAAGTGAGTCTCGCGATAAGACTACCACCTCGTTGTCATAAATAACAAATTTGTATAAAATATAAATTTATATAAAATAAACCTGTAAAATTATATATTATCTTTTTTCCTTTAAAGACTTTTTTTTTGTCCTTTTTCTTATTTGATCATTGTGTTATATAGGAAGAATAGGAGTTAAACTCTTTATATAAACTGCATAATAACATGAAACTATATAAGTTTGTCTCTAATGATTTACTTGTATATATCAAAAAGCAAATTAGTATATTTAAGTATAACTCACTTATAAATAATTTCCTTAAGTTGAAAAGGAAATAATGTAGTAAATTATTTATTAAATAGATATTTATTAATTGTGAATTTTACAGTACTTTATCAGTTTTAAAGTTATTGAACTCTTTTTACATAAATTATTAGAACTCGTAAAAATAAAAATAAAAAGTTTGAATAAATATATTTTATTCTCTTAATTAAAAGATATTTAGAGAGAAAGGTAGAGAGATAGAGAAGATGACATGTCTAAAATAAAAAGATAATATAAAATATACAATAAAGCTTATTTATGAATATGAGAAATTGATCGACTTATAAAGATTTTAATTAAATCACTTAGGACCGTAGTCTATAATATTTTTTATAACATTTGATTTCTAATATTTTTTTCTTAAGGTTTATTTTTTACAATTTTAGACTTTATATTCTATTTGGTAAATTTTATTAACAAAATATTACAATAAGAATGTTACAAATAATTCGAATTAACTTTTAAAAAATGAAAGCATAATAAATGTTCTTTGCGGCTTCCCTAATGTTGAATCTGCTTCCGCCCGGGTAAAAAGTATCAACTTCTAACCAACTATGTTACATATTATCATGAATATCAGCCTTTCTAACTCCATAATTGTTTATCAAATGTTTTTTCTAGCAATATGATATTTTTGCCTGTATAAATAACTCAAATTGTTGTAAATTCCAACTTTGCTAAATGTCTACTATTTGCGGGACAAACTCCTTAAAAAAGGAGCATGTGAAAACCTTCGAAGGAAAAAGGAAAAAAAAAACAAAAACCCCTCTGCCAAATAGCAACTTGTTCATAAAATCCGTTTGCTTTTTTTTTTTTTATTAAATCCTGCACCTGCTTCACTCTTTCTTCCACATAAAATTCACTTTCTACGAAAATCAAGAAAAAAGTATCAACAGCTTTCATTTTAATTTCTAATTCAAATGGACAACTATTTCCAAATTCAAGCATCTTTTGGCCAAGAGAAATGGCACATACTCATGCATGTTATATTTTTATAATGAAAATTATTGCTTTATTTTATTTTTAAGCAAGTAAACTTATTTATTACCCAATTAGAATGACTCGATTTCTAAGATTAAGTGCAAACATCTATAAATAATTTTGAGATAAATTGTGTAACGCAAAGTAAGTATAATAAAACTAAGTTAAACATAAATAGTTTCAGATTATTATTTACCATTTTCCTGACACTTCATAAATCTTAAAATATAAACACTTTTACAATACCATATTTGACTAATAATTCAAATAATTTTTTTATCCTTTCTACTTTCTGTTCTATCTCTTACTTCACAAAAATCAAATTAAATACATCACAAAGATATATATACATATATATTGGTGATATTTTATTCTGCTATATATATTACGTGAAATGTCACCGATAATGCCTATATAGTGAGAAAAAAGTCTGGGTTAAGTCTAAAACCCTTCGAAGTTGGGGATTCAATCAGTTGAGATCATAAGCTTTGGTTTTGAACGACTAACCCCCACATTATATTGTTAAAAATGGTGGAAGTAATCCTATAGTTTCTAAAATACACGGAGTGAAAAACTTCACATATTTAAGTTCGAAAACTCTCAAAATCAAAGTTATGTCAATGTGAAATTGGTAAATCATCCCATGTAATATTTATAATTTTTAATTTGTAGCTATAAAGTTTCTTTTTAGCAGTTTATGCCCATAAGTTTTTACGAGTTACATCAAAATGACAATTAATGAATATCACGAAAGAATCTGTCAATTTTCCACGCACGACTATATATCATGTGTTGTCATTTTAAGAGTATTCTTTTTCCTTTTAGAAGGCTAAACGAGATACATTTTACCTAAATTATGTTGTCTGTGGATCCAGTTTAACCTGTATTTGACAAAAAAAAAATGAATTATTGTTCAAAGTGGCGGGAGCCTTCTGAAAGGACAAAAATGCCCTTACAACGGCAGTAAATGATAGACTCGTGTGCAAAGTTGTCGGATTTCGCCTTGATATTCATTAATTATCATTTTTTGTAACTCATAAAATTTTATAGATATAAACTGCTAAAACAAAGCTTTACGGTTACAAACGGAAAACCATAAAGTAATACTTTATGAGTAATTTGTCAATTTTTCTTTGTCAATTAATGTCATATTTATCAAATGTTCTCAAATAATTATGATCGTACTTAACAAATTTGAATTTAAATCCCTAATTTTCACTCTATTAAATATATTTTAGAAATTATTAACTTATTTGTATTAATTTTTATAAAAAAGGTAGGTTGAAGGTTATTTGTCCAAATCAAGTTAAGAATCTTAATTGGCAAATCTTAATTTACACTTAACTCAAAAAATCCTGACAAACAAGGTTCACAGAAGTGGCGCTGATCTTTTTGCTTAATTCACATTAAAACATAGATGCGGAAATATTCACATTTAAAATTCAAATTTCACTATTTTTTTATATGTACACAGATCATAGAATAGTCTAATCCACTTTTTACCTAAAATAGCTTTATTTTTTACTGCTCTCTTGGAATGGATTCAAAACATTCCTTCTAATGTACCTTTTGCCATTTCTTTAGCAATTAATTATATATAATTATCTTTTTCCTAAAAAAAGAAGAAAAGGAAATAGAAAATAAAAATTTAAAATTTTTTACTAAGCCACCATATGCCTCCTGATTTTATTTTTATGAGTACCCCGTATGCCTGTTCATTCTTCAAGAGTGGTGGGCTACTGATGAGAGAAGTGTGTACTTGCTTAGCATTTATATGCTTATAAAGGTCTACAGAAGGCTTTTGCACTTTTCAGTTCAAAAGGTCAATGTAATCTACCATTCACTAATTCCTGAAATTCCCTCTTGCAGAAATTAATCCAATATTCTGTACTTTCTTCTAATACAATATGTCAATAGCTCATGCAAGCAAGAATTTTATGCAGTTGTCTGCTGATTATTAAAATTTCCATGGCCCTATATTGACCGATTGTCTCATAGGAGTGTACATTTTTGAATAAGGACATTTGAGCACCGCATTAATAAAAATAGACACTCAACGCCCCATAGAAACTCGAGTCACTATAGTAAAATTGGGTTAGATAACACGTAAAAAGCACCAAAAAAACTATATAAATACCACGAAAGTTATTTTATGAAACTTATAAATTTGTATTTAGATTTGTTGTATTGAGTTTAAAAGTTTATTTGTGTGTTTTGTTATATTTGTAGTCTGATGGCAAACAATTAAACATAAACGAACATAACATAATCAATTGTAATTAATGCAGTTCGGTTTAACAAACCCATATCTGCAGAGTCACGTCCGAGAAGATAATCCACTTAAACTGATAACACAGTACAAGAAAACGTTTAACTCGTTAACATATCAAGTATTTTTCCTAGTAGATGGTTCAAACTCCCTCTGCATTATCCACCCTACTATTGATTTCTTTGAATCATACTTTTACTTTAATTATATTTAATATGTACAATCAATTTAATCATCTAATTAACAAAATAATAACTAAAACAAAAAATATGAATAAAACTATTAACTAACGAATTTTATACTTCAGAAAAGTAATAACCTTTTTTTTAAAAGAAGAAAATCAATAACAATTAAAAATTATATTTAGTATTTGATAAATAAAGAAATACTCACATAATCTAATTCACTAACTATTTTTTCCTTCCTTAATTTAAAAAAATGTATACTTTCTCTAAGCATGTTTAGTTAGAATATGTTTATTGGTTATTATTTAGTAATATATCCTTCAAAAATTGGTTGTAGGTTGTATTATTTGTTTTAATTAGAGTTTTTAATTTTTCTTAAAAAAGATTATTTACACTTCTTTAAGATAAGTAAAACTTTAAAAATATACGTAGATATCTAAATACCAGCACCCAACATTAATAAGTAGGAAAAGATTATAGTATTATATATATATGTAGGCAATCACTATTCAAACTAATATAACATAGTGATTAACATATAAAACTAAAACTCAAAGGTTCAAATTTAATTTTTTTGTTTGAAAATTTCTTTTATAAATTAATGTAAATTAAGTAAATATATATAACCTATCTAGATACATAATTATATAAATTAAATATATCTAAAATACACTAGTATATATATTAGTAAAAAAGAAATTCGTGCTTTCGCTATAACTATTGAAGAAAAATAATAGAGAATAAAACTATAGAGTGCCGAAGAGGATGATGAAACTGATTAAAATTACAATATATTTTTTCACAATTATGAGAGAAAATGTATGTATGATCAAGTAAAAAAAATTTGTCAAGCGAATTATGAGTAATAACGACCTCCGTGAAAATTTTGTTAGTGTGACAATATTTTATAGTCAAACTAACTAAATCTTTTAGTGACACTAATTTTCATCACGATAACTATACATTTGAGCGACAATGGAATTTTCTTCACGATAAGAACAAATATCGGTGATAAAATTATATTTTGTCATAAATAAGTTATTAGTGATAATATGTCAAGGACAAAATAAATTATGTCTCTTATTGACAATTCAATGTGAAAAATATTAAATCGTCAGAGATACTATCATATTAGTGACAAACAAGTAGATTTCCACAACTAATATGCATAATAGTGCACTTATTATTTTTGTGACATTAAAGCTCTTATTCGTGACAAAAAGATATTTATAGAAAAGTTGTCATTAAAAACCTTAATTCTTGTAGTGTTTATGCAATTATGATGAACTCCATGATCTTCGAGATATTTATTTGCATAACCTCAAGCTCATAATAATGAGGATATGCTTTTGAATACTCGACAGAGTACAATTTTGCCAACCCTAATTCTTCATCGATACTTAGGTTTATTTTCTTTTAGAAGGAATCGTAAACCTTTCACATCTTAAGGTCTTGTTTGATATCAAAGGGTTTAGTTTTCCTAACATATCTAAGTGTCTTGTAAGATTACGAACACTGGACTTTGCGTTCTAATCAATCATGTATCAATTAGAAAACTTAGATTGCACAATCAACATAGATTTTGCATTAGATCTTCTAGCAAAAAACAATGCCAATTATCTTCAAGTGATTCCTAGCGGGTCCTATGTTTAGTCGGCCTGTCGATTTTCTGATAACATAGTATGATATACTTGGCACAACATGCCAAAAATGAAATTTCCAACAAACTCAGGTGTTGATATTATTTTTCAAAAAGTATATAATGTGCATAGTATACATAAGGATGATTAAAACTAAGTCTGAGTACTGTGTATCTAGTGTGATTATTTTAAAAGGGTTTTCATATTCATAAATTCTCACCAATTCAACATATGAAGATACATATATATATATAACAAAGTACCAATGTGACCGTTCAAAACATAACATAAGGCAAGTATTCCATCTAGTATAACGATGGCCACAAAAGACTAGAAGGAAAACAAAGAAAAGTATCCAATGCCATTCAGGCCATAAAGAAAACCAAAACAAAATATCCAAGATCTCGAAGGCCATTCAAGCTATCACCATCAGAAAATAAAAAACACAAATATCCAAAGATCATACACAAATACTCATCAAATATCATCAAGGCAAAAAAAGAATGTTTACCCCCTGAACCAACAAGCCATGACAACTGCTCTTTATTTTGCTCGTAAACCATGCCTAAGGCAACCTGTCCTTGAGCCTGTTTGTATTTTCTTGCAGCTGGATAACAGTGATCATCATTGTTGTATGTCGGTCATTAGTATCTGGCTTAGACAGGAACTTTGTGTCTATGTTGTAACTACATTCTCAATTTGATCTAGCCTACTAATTGCCTCTAGTAGTTCAATATGTGGAAATGGAGGAGAGGGATTTCTTGTGGATGCCTCAGGAGCAGGAGATGTAGAAGTTGAGCGAATAGAAGGCTGCGTTCTTCTTGAAGATTGTTGCCGTCTAGTTCTAGCAGGAGCAGCAGGTGCTGGAGCTGTTTGTGTAGCAGAAGGAAGCATTGCACCAGAAGGCAACACTTTTGGCATCACCAAGAGATCAAGTTCACTGATCAGTAAGCAAAGACATAAAACTAAAGTGAACTCAAGTTCCCCAATCAGTAGGCAAAGACATACAGCATAAAATGAACTCTTGCTAATGCCAAAAGTGTTGCAAACTCGTCCGATGCCTCCTTCTGCTACTCAAACAGCTCTAGCACTTGCTGCTCCTGCTAGAACTAGAAGCAACAATCTTCAAGAAGAAGGCAGCCCCCTACTCACTCAACTTCTACAACTCCTGCTTCTGAGGCATCTACAAGAAGGACTTCTCCTCTTCCATTTACAAATATTGAACTAGTAGAGGCAATAAGTGGGCTAGATGAAATTGAGGATGTAGTTTCCAGCATAGACACAAAGTTCCTATCTAAGTCGGATATTATCAATGACCAACTTACAACAACATGACCACTGTTATCCAGCTGCAATAAGATGTGGACAGGCTCAAGGACAGGTTGCCTTAGGCATGGTTTATGAGTAGATCTTACTTTTCTTTGGTCCAACTGCACAAGGATATTCTTGAAGATGACTATGCATAGGTTGAATCTCTTATGTGTCGCAAATGCATGAAGCGAGTATGCTCTGTCTTTCAGCACTACAGTCACATTTGTACTGGGAATTCAATTACCATAACATATCCTAAATAAAGCATTGTAGGCAGGAATTAGTTGAGATACAACAAGTCTGTTGTTCTCAGGCCATGTTACATTTGAATCATCAGTTAGCACATTAGACAACATTTTCCAGTCTACCTATCCTTCAAGGCCAGTCCCTCAATTTCAGGATAGTGACAGCAAGTTAAGAAACTAGCATTGTTAGTTGGAGAAAAATATAAAGCACACTGCTTCTCACATACACAACTCTAAAACAAGGACTCTTAGGATCCTCAATCTCTCCAGACAGGTTTCCATAATACTCCATAAGAAGATTCACATTGTACTTATCAAAAATCAGAGTCATTTCCACACAGCTGAATTCAGCAATTCGAAGGTGTTTAGCATCGCAAGAGCTTGTTGATTCACCTTCTTTCTACAACAATGCCTTTTGACTGAAAGTCTCTCATCCTGTTCGCAGAATCTTGATTAAAAGTGGTGATTTAGGGCATGCTTAGCTTGGATGACTGATTTGGGAGAGGATTTGACCTATGGCTTCTTTAAGGCTTTGCCAGCAGAGGCCTTCAATCTCAGAGAGGATCTAGTCCTCTTCTTCCCTGTGCCCTTTGGATTAGAGGCATCACCACTGGTCTCCCAGCACTTCAAGTTACGAATCATTGGAGATTGCTGCAATTTCCTCCTCAACAGTGATCGTAGGTTGTGCTACCTCATCCAGATGAGACAACACAGCAAAAGGAACCATCTCATCAACAAAGTGGTGCGCATGGTTTGCATTAATAGGCAACGGTTTACTACAAAGATTCACAACAATAGGCAAGGATAATGCATTTTTCAGAAAATATTGTACTGCACGAGCAGAGGTAAGAATATGAAAATTAAACTCTTCAAACACAAGTAACTGAAATATAAATGCAAAAGACAACCTTAATGCTGGCAAGGCATAGTCTACATAATACAATACAAAATTATTGCGGATTCAGATATCTACCAATAATTAAGTAGGGAAAATTTTCGAAGCAATGTGAGAAGCCATTTGTGACGTAGTGGTGCTTGAAGATCCTTGCGACGCATACGACATTGTCGGTGGAGTCTGATACTCTATATTTCCAACTGAAATGCTTCTTTGAGGACGAATCGGCTATTCACTCGCTATTAATAGGTAAAAAATATGAACACTAGATAGAGAAGATGTATAGGGGATTTTTGGTTTTTTTCTTTCTTTAGCCCAATTTCAAGAAATGGGTACTAAATAGGCTCAAATTTTTTTTTTTTAATCTGAAACTGGTCATAACGCACAATGGTTGTATGTTATCAATAATGATAACGCACAACCATTGTGCGTTATCACCTAATTAAGCGTTTATCCCCTAATCAGCCGATGTGGTGCGTTATCATCAAGCAATAACGCATACTCGTTGTGCGTTATCAGCCATGTAATTAATTTTTTTTAATGAAAATTTCTTTTTTTTTAATGAAAATTTTTTTAATCAATTTTTTTTAAAGAAAATTTCTTGACATTTTTGTGAAAACTTATAATTGTATAATTTTTTAAAAAAAATTGTATTTATTTCATTTAACTTATTTTAAGTGTATTTATAATGATAATATTTATATCGTTTTCTTGGAAAATATATTTAGCTTTTAACCATTTCATCTCAAGTTATTTGAAGAAGTAATACTAAAGATATTGCAAAAATTTAAAGTAATGATGTATTAATTAACAAACTTATACATTGCTCGGTCCGGGGTTATTACAATTTTTTCTATTATGTCCCGGCATGCGACATCTGCCACATCTTGGGGGAGAATCCGAATTTCTTTAATCCATTTCCCCTGAAATCGCTTGCCTCATTTCCTACCTCGTTCCTTTTCATGTTTGGAGGATAAAATGTTAAACTAAAAGGAACATCCCTCAAAAAGTTCTCACTCAAGACCGGATGAAAATTTGCTTGGTAAGTTCTTCTGTACGTTTGTCGCGAATATATCTCCGGCACATAAGTATCTGTTCCTGACCTATTTTCTCTACACACTGCAAGAACATGAGAACAAGGCAATGTATATGTTTGCCATTTTTCGCAACTACATGATTTATTATTTATCCGCAGTGTATAGACGTTGTTGCCCATGCCAAAAACATGGACTGGAGATTTGACCATGTATATATTCCTTCTCGCGGATTGTAAGTTATAACTTTGTGTTCTCTTGATTTCATTTCAATCCGGAAGAACTTGTCAAGAATTCAGATCGGAAATGGATGCACACAATTTTTAGCTTCTTCACGGTGTTGGTTAAAGTACTTAACTTGTTTGTTGAATATTAGTTCAACCAGGGCTTTTAAAGCTAGAACCCTAGCTTTTTTCAACACACTGTTAAGTGCTTCAAAAATGTTGGTTGTCATGATACCGTGTCTGTGACCACCATCATGCAACAGTGTCCATTTCTCTGGGTTTAACTTCATCAAGTAAATGTAAGCATCATTATTTCTTTCTTGAATCTCTTTCATTACACGGTCAAATTTTCATTGTTTTGATTCTGTTCCGGCCTACCACATCAAGCTTTTTAGGTTTGAGTTCTTAAAAGTCTTGTTAAAATTTGCTCGAATATGGCATAAACAAAATCAGTGAACTGCAAATGGTGTTTGCCAGAAAGGTTGACTTTGAATAGCAGAGAAAATACCTTTGTGGCAATCAGAAATGAGGCATACGTGGCGATCTTTGACAATGTATTCTCGCAGGTTTTTAAGGAACCAATTCCAACTCTCGAAAAATTCCTTATCAACAATTGCAAAAGCAAGTGGGAACAAGTGATTGTTTGCATCCCATGTACTTGAAATTAATAGCAGGCCCTTGTATGGTCCCCTTAAGTGTGTTCCATCTACAAAATCACCGGTCGACAATATGGAAATCCGTCAATACATGGCGAGAAACACCAGAAAACAAAGTTGAAAACATAATTAGGGGGACTGCTTGTTCTGTGATGAAAAAATTTATATACACTCCCCGGGTTTAAATCTTGTACAGCTTGTAAGTATTTAGGTAAAATATTGAAGGTTGTCTCCCAGCTACCAAAAACCCTCTCAAAGTGAAATGTAGGGTTATTGAGACTTCAACACAAGTCAAGCGAAATGTGTGAGTCTCTGGTCTCCACCGCTCAACTAATGCGGTAATAAGTGCGTGGTCCAGCTCAATGTGATCACATCTGAACACTCCCCCCAACCCAGTTCTATCAATAAGCTCCACCAATCTACAGGGAGCCGTACTGTAACACTGGAATAGATTACGCCCAAATGCCTACGCTGAAGATCAGTGAAACACGTCTCGTGGTCCCTACTCCAGATCAAACCAGACCAGTACTCGTGCTGTCTTGATAAAACATAAGGGACTATGGGACCCGGATGCACGTGGGCTAGGATTTCTTCCATACATGATTTATAGTTTGAGTTACGGTCAATATTTATACATTAAAAGTAAAATTTTTTAAATAAATTCTAATTCCAAACTCTTTAAGGTGTGATCTTTATGGTACAATCATTTTAGGGTTTTAGGGTCTGTATGATTTTTAACATATCATATTTAGTGTTTTTAGGGTTTTTAGAGTTTTTAATGTTTTTATAATTTACAGTTAATTATCAAGAATATTAAGATTTAAATGTTATTAGGGATTACGGTTACAAATTTTAGAGTTTCACGGTTTAATGTTTAAATTGTTAAGATTTTAGAGTTTTTAGGGTTTATGGTTACAAAGTTTAGAGTTTTACAGTTTAATGTTAAAATATCATTTTTACAGTTATTATGTTTTACTGTTACAAAGTTTACAGTTTTATTTTTCAATGTTTAAATTGTTAAGGTTTTAGAGTTTTTTGGGTTTACTGTTACAAATTTTAGAGTTTTACGGTTTAATATTTAAAATATCATTTTTATGGTTATTAGATTTTACTGCTACAAAGTTTACAGTTTTATTTTTTAATGTTTAAATTGTTAAGATTTTTAGAATTTTTTGGGTGTACTGTTACAAATTTTAGAGTTTTATGGTTTAATGTTTAAAATTTAATTTTTAGGGTTTACTGTTTTCAAGTTTAGAGTTTTACGATTTAATATTTAAAATATTCAGATTTTAAGGTTCTTGGGGTTTACTGATACAGAGTTTCTAGTTTTATTTTTTAATGTTTCAAAAATCAATTTTTGGTTTTTTAAGGTTTTTATATTATACCCTATAGGATTTTAATACTATGATTTTAGCTTTTTAAGGTTTATTGTAAAAAAATTTATAGTTTTAAGTTTAATGTTTGATGTAAAATTTTGGATTTTAATAATAGATTTTTAAGTTTTCTATTATTTAAAAGTTTAGAATTTTTAAGTTTTTTAGGGTTATTTATAGTATATTTTATAAGTAAGTATTTTACTATTTGGTAAATTTACTATTAGGGTTTTAGAGTTTAAATAAAAGTATTAACTACTAAACCCTAAATTTCCAAGTTTCGGTTCTACTAATTACAAAAATAAAAAAAAAAAAAAAACAACAAAAGAGAAAAAAAAAACCTAAATTACAGGTTCCCATATTTTCTACTCAAAAATTTATACGAAAGATGCAAATAATTATCTAAATAAATAAAAAAAATTCAAATAATCATAAAGTAAAGTAAAAAAATAAACCCTAATTATCCAAATAAATTTATCAAAATAATTCATCACCCTAAGATCACTTTTGCAGTAAAAAATAATTATATACATAAAATTATCAAATTTGCACAAATTTATTAATATCAACAATTTAAAACATAAACCCAAACCCCACTTTCACAAAAATGAATCAACTCAAATTAACAAATAAAATTCATAAAAATGATTCACAAACCACAGTTAACAAACCCAAGCACACAATAATTAGAATTAATAAATAATACACCAAATAATTTAAATAACTAAAAACTTATCGAAAATAAAAAATGCAGCTCTAGTCTATTGTTTTCCACTCCAAATCTTTAATAACCTTTGTACTCCAAAGAAAGTCTCGTCGATTCAAACTTGAACTTCAAATATTAACTAAATTTTAACTATAAATTTCGAAATAAAATACAAAAGTATTAGAGGATGAGAAGTCAAAGTATAAGAAGAAGGAAGAAAGTAAAAGGAAGAGGAAAAGAACTTACCAAGCGGCAGTGGCGACGGAGCAGCGGGATGAAAATTTTAGAGAGGTAATAGTAGAGGAGAAAGAATGAAAGAACAAATAAGAGGCGGAAGAAAGAGAGAAACAAGAAAGAGAGAAATAAGAAAGAAGAAAGAAGAAATAAGGAGGAAGAAGAAAGAGAAAGAAAAAAGGGGCGGCGGAGGGCGCTAGGGTTTATAATGTGATAACGCACAGTCATTGTGCATTATCACTTATAATAACGCACAATGAACGTGCGTTATCATGAGTGATAACACACAATGATTGTGCGTTATTATCACATCAGTGCCACGTCGTTAAAAATGCTATTTAACATGGCTTAAGCTAGTGATTAGTGATAACTCACAACCATTGTGCATTATCTCTGGTTATAACGCACAATGACTGTGCATTATGGCCACTTCCGGATTTAAAAACAATTATGGGCCTATTTAGTATCCATTTCTTGAAATTGGGCTACAGAAAGAAAAAAACTAGGATTTTTCGCAGATGAAAGAGCAGGGCAGAGAGACTGAATTCCAAGAATAGAGAAAAACGCTAGGTTTTTCAAAGTAGTTCATGTGAGTTTTGACAGTTAAAAAATCAGACGATACATATTGAAACTGGAAGGACTCTGCATGATATGATAGTGGAGAGAGAAAATCCCTATTTTCAAGGAATTAAGTCAGACTTAAAAGAGAAGTGTTTTCTTTTCAAGCTGAAGGTTATAAAAGCTGTGTTGTGTTGATAATAGAAGAGCAAACCACACAACACATTAAGAATAGCATACTATGAGAAAACTTTGAGATAATGAAGAGAAATCCATATAATGGTCTCCGTAGAAGATACCAGCTTAACATATGAATAAGAACACATTAGAACAATAGGTTAAACAAAATAAAAACAACACATGATCAGAGAACGCATATCCCCAAGGCTTGTCAAAGTTTCTCAAATCTCACAACATCCAGGGATTTTGTAAGGATATCTTATAATTGCTTCTTTGTGGTGACATACTGCAGATCAATAACACCTTGCTCCACTAATTATCTGATGAAGTGTCTGATGTAAATGTGCTTGGTTTTTATGTGTTGCATATGATTCATTAGTGATATTGATTGTACTTGTGTTGTCATACAACATGATTAGTCATTTCTGTGTTATGCCATAATCATTCAAGATCTACTTCATCCACAATAATTGTGTGCAATAGCTTCCCTCAACAATATACTTTACTTCAGCTATAAAGAGTGAGATGTAATTATGCTTTTTGCTATACCATGACACAAGATTGTTCCCTACATAGAAAAATCCACCACATGTGCTCTTTTTATCATCCCAGATTCCAGTCCAATCAGTATCACTCTATCAAACAAGGTATGTTGTGTTGTCCTTGTCATAGAAACTCCATGATCTATAGTGCAATTCACATATCTCAACACACGTTTTACAGCCTTTTGTGCGGTTCCTTTGGATCTGCTTGATACTTGGCACATACTCCGACAGTGTAGGCTATGTCAGGTTGACTTGTTGTCAAATATAGTAATCAACCAATGATGCTCCTATACTCACATTGGTCAACACTCTTGCCCTTCTCATCCTTTGTGATTTTGCGTGTTGAGCTCATGGTGTTCTGGTTGTCTTTCCATTTTCTATTCCAAACTTACGTAGATTGAGATAAATGAGGCCTTCCTTCATATGCTTGATTTTCAATCCTAAGAAGAATGTCAGTTGACAAACCATACTCATCTCAAATTTCATTCATGTAGATGTTATAAATTCATCAGTGATCTCCTTTTGAAGTATATCCAAACACTATGTCATCAATAGAGATTTGTGTGATCAGCCCATGTTGTGTTGTCTTCTGGACAAACATGGTCTTGTCAGCACCACGACGTTTGTAACCCCTGTTTAACAGTAGCTGTTCAGTCTTTCATACCATGCTCTTGGAGCTTGCTTTAATCCATGTAGAGCTTTCTTCATCTTGTACAGATGATCAGGATGCTCTAGAGCATCAAACCTTTTGCTATTCAACGATAGCATCTTCTTGCAGTATACCATTGAGGAATGCACTCTTCATTGCAACAAAAAATTTCTAGCACATGCAGTAGATAACAACATCTCACATATTCAAGCAGTATGTGTTAAAAATGTGAATGTCTCTTCGAAGTCTATGCCTTTAACTTGTGTGTACCCTTGTGCTACGAGCCTTGACTTGTTGCTCGTGATGTTTTCGTTCTCATCTATTTTATTTTTGTAAACCCACTTGGTTCCAATTACATTCACACCTTCAAGTCTAGCCACAAGTTCCTACACATCATTCCTTTCGAATTGGTGCAATTCTTTATGCATAGCTTCAATATAGTACTCATCCACAATTGCTTCTTTGATGTTCTTAGGCTCTATAGTAGATATATAATATGCAAGCTAGATCATGCCAATCATTCCTTGTCAGTTAATATGCTGTTTTCCTTTTTTTCTCCTTCCTTTTGTGATATCCCTAATGATTGCATATATTGTATGATACTGCTTTGCCCTGGACTCAGCTTTCTTTCGTCTAAAACAAACTTCTCAGCATCATCTTGTCGTCCTAGCAGTGTTTGAGCTAGAATTAGGTTAACACCCAACACTATGTTGTACTTTAGTGTCAGATGCACTATCATCATGCTCAATGCCTATGTTCTTTGAGCATTCTTTATTAAGTTCAATATCATCCATTATAACATTCACCGATTCCGTCACAGCACCAGTTCTCTTGTTGAACACACAGTGGGCATGGCTATTCATGGAGTATCCCAGAAATACGCCTTCATCACTTCGTGCGTCGAACTTTCTTAGTTGTTCCCTATTATTCAGTATGTAACATTTGCTGCCAAAAACATGTAGGCAGCTCAATTTTTGTTTCTTACCCTTCCGCATTTCATAGGGAGTTTTGTCTATAAAAGGCCTGGGGTAAACCCTGTTAATTATGTGAACTACTGTGTTTGCTGATTCTGCCCGCCAACTATGTGCCATGTTCTTAGCATTTAACATAACTCTGATCATGTCTTATATTGAGTGTTCCCTCTTTCTCTGCCTGAGGTGTCCTTGGTGCCGAGAATTCATGTTTGATTCCATATCCTTCACAAATGGTTGAGATCAGACTGTTCTTAAGGCCCTTCCCATGATCACTTTTCAACCTATTGAGTGTTCACTCTTTCTCTCCCTGTACGTTTAAACATATCTTTCTGAAAGCACAAAAGTTATCTGACTTGTTCCCGAAAAATTCGATCCAAGACTACCTTGAATAATCATCTACACACGCCAATGCATATTTCTTTCCTC
This sequence comes from Catharanthus roseus, assembly GCA_028651295.1. Classification (NCBI taxonomy): domain Eukaryota; kingdom Viridiplantae; phylum Streptophyta; class Magnoliopsida; order Gentianales; family Apocynaceae; genus Catharanthus; species Catharanthus roseus. The sequence goes on from JAPQWS010000159.1 coordinate 44,534,972, forward strand.
CAACACTCTCAGTCTATGTTGGCCTGAAGAGATCTGCATGCATCAATTCTAGAACATATATTGTAGTGATGTCACCTATTTGAACAATTACTTTTTTACTTTGAATCCCACTTATTTTCTCACAAACAATTTACCCTTTATGCATTTCTAGTAAAAAATCTTTATTTTTTCATTCTTATTACTAATCTAAATAGACCTTTAGCCTTTGTTGGATTTCTTACTTAACGATCTCCCGGTGGTCGATTTTCTCTTTTGAACACCAGTAGTCGTCGTACAATTCCTTTTTCCCCTAGATTGCATAAAAGCTTAGAATTTACATGACAAAGTTTCTTGTGCCACAATTCCATGTCATGCATTTGTATATTTATGCTAATTGTATCAACCACGATATTCATTTGATAACAGTTGTCAGAAGTCCTTGCTCTTGTGATTATACACTCTTCATCTTCTTTTAAGACATAGCATCGATGCTTGTGAAAGTGGACATGTAAATCTTTATCACATAGGTGACTAATGCTTATCAGATTTACCTTTATTCTTTCCACATGTCGCATATTTAACAGTTTGAGCAAGCCTTCTACATTCAATGTTCCGAAGGTAACAACCTTGTTTTTTACTGCATTACCGAAGGTAACACTTCCTTAATGACTTTCAACATAATCAGTTAAGTACTCCTTTTTTCCTATATGTGTCATGAGTATCCGCAATCAAGGTTCCACACACAAGTCATGTTGAGTGACAATAGAATTGCAACATATCCTGTCAAGTTGTGTTTTCTAATCCATATCTAGTGTGAGCTTTTCTTCCAATCCGTGTTACATTGACCATGTGTTTGCAATCTTTTTAGCTTTCTGAGATCTTTGTTTCTTCGATAACACTAATGCCACACATGTCCTATCATCATGCAATAATAGCAAACAATTAGAGGCTTCTTAGGTTTGAATGTATTAATGATTCTCTTCTTCTCAACATTTATCATGTTTGCTCTTCTAAACACAACCTCCAAATTACCCGTCTTGCTGATAACATTTTCGACACTTTTGACACTTTGCACCAACATATCTGAGACCTATTTTCACACTAGTTGTTCTACCAATTTGCAGCATTTCATCAAGCTTAGCCTTTCATATGTTCATTCGGGTGATCCTGGATTTATCATGGTTTAGTCTATCAGTTACATCTTTTATTAGAGCCATCAACTCATAGTTTCTATATTCTAGAGACTCGTTCTATGTCTGAACATCTTGTAAGTCCTTTTTCAATGACTTGTTGATCTAAGAAAGTTCAACCCATTTTGTGTACATGGGACTATATTTGTCCCGAAGCTCCTGAAATATCACTGCCACATCCTCTTCATTATTGTAGATTGACTCTTCATTATCAACATTGTTTTCAACTTCGTGCATGGAGGTATCTTTCATGCCAGCAACAACATTGAATGCCACAGTGTCATTATGGTCCACGTCATTACCTTCATCATAGTCAGTCTCTTCATTTCTTTCATCATCACTTAGCGTCGTGTTAAGAGATTTGTTCTTCTTTCGTGTGTTGGCACAATTAAGTTGTATGTGTCCGAAACCCTCACACTCTTTGCACTAGATGCCTTTCCCTTTCTGTGTTGACTCATAGTTTTTCTTTTCAATATGCCTTTCGGATCTTTGCTTATTGAAATTCCTCCTATCTTGATTTTTTTCCTCTGGAGTAGCTTTGAGGCCTTGATGGTCTGCCAGACTTTCGAAGTTTTCAAAATTTTGTTTAAACATCCTAATTTCTTCTTTTGTGTAGAGAACACCTTGAAAACTATTTAGTGACAACTGTCCTTAGCTTGTGCTTCATTACAAGAATTGTGATATTTAGTGAGAACTTTTTTATGACACTTTACCATTTGGTCACATATGAAAGGTTTCTTGTTCAAAAATACTAATTGTCACTACTATATTAAATAATTGTGATGACTTTCTTGTTTGTCATAAGTATAATAGTAATTATGATGATTTATTGTAATTCACAATTAAATTTTCATAACTAATATATTATTAGTGTCATAATTCTACGTTGTCACCAATAGCATATTCAATTTTGTGAAAATGTCATTCAATGCGATCTTACTTTTTGTGGCCAAAAAAAATTTAGTCATATTTTTCATTTATTTTGAATAAAAAAGGTTTCTTCATCACTGAATTTTATAATTTTTTGACAAGAATTTGGGTCACTAAAAATTTAATTATTTTTTATATACTAAATTTCATCAGCAAAAAAATATATATACCACTATGTTATAATTACAAACATATTTGCGACGATAAATTTGATCACTTAATTAATAATTCATTTTTATTGTTATAATGGTCTTTTCTCTTTATAAAATTAGATGAATGATGAATAGTGAAAGAAAGTTTTTATTCAACAAGATTAGATGTCGTGAGATAACGGAATGATAAAAAAAAGGAAAGGGAACTTTAGGACAAGGAATATTGGGCTTCTTCTCTCTTTAGTCATTGGAGAGAAAGAATTTTAGGGCAAAATACGGGACTTCTATGTAACTCACTTAGTCCTCTTTAGGGGTTCATTTAAAAAAAAAAACAAAAGTTGAGTACTCCTTCATGGCAGTGGGTAATGGGTTGCGAGAGAGAAAAAGAGAGAAATTTGGGGCAAGATATAGAGCTTCTCGGTTTTCCCTTCAAATATTGTGCTTCAATTTGTTTTCCCTATAAAAATTAGCTTCAAAATATAGCGCCAAACTTTCCGCTCTCCCCCACCCCCTCTTTCTTTCTTTTTTTTTCTCTAATTTTCAAGTGGACACTGAAAATTTTATAATAATTAATAAGTATAACTAGATAGCTATTCTTCAAAGAAAAAAAAAGCTATAGGATTGAGCAATTTATACCACGCGTTCAGTTACACCAAGCATGGTGTACTCATTTAGTGAAACTATGTCATTTTGAATGGGTTTTATTATCTAATTATAAGTGAAAATCCTCCTTAATTTTACAAACCCACGTGCCTCCATTGCTTGAAAAAAGAAAGTCGAAGTTTTTCTTCCCGCAATATGGGCTACCCCGAGGTCTCTATTGCGCCGCCACATCTGTGATTTCCTTTCATCGATCACTTGTGTTTTTGTGATTTCCTTTAATCAATTATAGTTTATTCATTTTCAAAGCGTCATCATCTGCAATTTTTGTTTTTTAATGTTCATTTTTTTCTTGTTTTTCTGCATTTTCTAGTTTTTTGTTTTTCCTATTTCTTCTGTTTTTATGCATTTTCTGGTTTTTTTTTTTTTTTTTTTTTTTTTTTTTTTTGCTTTTTTGGTTTTCTGGTTAGTTGAATTCAGTAAATAAATTTGGGACATTCTTTATGAAATCCTTGATTCGTCAATGACATAGTTGCATGACTAATTATTAAGTTTTCGTTTTTCATATATTTCTCCCATTGTAGGACTTGAATTGATTTAAACTATTCTTATTAGGTGATAGATTATATAGGATTTGATTATTTGTAAACTATTATATATTCGTATTGAAGGACTTGGACTTTCATATTCTTATTAATGATAAGCATCCTATTCAAAAGATAAAACTAGAGTTAGTGGTGAAAGGAGATGGTGAGTGGGGTAATTAATATGTGCATGTGATGGGAGGCCATAGTTCTCATAAGGTATTGCGATAAGATATTACAAGCAACTTTAATTGGATCATTTTTCAAACTAATTTCTTTTTCATTATAAAGTATTTGTATGGGTGGTATTTGTTTTTATATTAATCTTCTTATCATTCTAGATTAAGTGCAGCTCATATTGTAGGTCGTCTTTTAATCATACTCGATTGGTTATCCCAACAACTTTCACATTCATATCTTCATCTTTCAAGAGGTATTTATCCTGTGTGTGATTGGTAACCATTCCTCGTGAGTGATGGATGATCAGTCTTCATTGGTAATGGGAGATTACCTATTTTTTGCTATTTTATTTACAAATTTGGAGTTGTTTGAGTGTCTTTTTTGATTGAACTGTATGTATTTTATAGATAAAATACTGTCAAAATTTTTAGGTTGTTCAGCCCCAAACTTTCTGTTTTCTGTTTTTTTTTTCTTTTTTTTTTTCTTCTGGTTTTTCTGGTTTATGGTTCTTTTCTGGCTTTCTTATTTTCTCTATTTTTTCTGCTTTTTTTGGTTTTCTGTTTTTTATGTTTTTCCTAATTTTTCTATTTTTACTTGTGTTATCATATAAATAATTTATTTATTGATGTCATTTCTAGGTATCTCTTTTTGTGCATTAAAAATTGGATAGATCTTTGATTGCTATGCCAAGAAACACAACTGAATATACTGTTGGGTTAGATCAATTTATAGAGTTTTCATTTAAGGACAAAGGCCCTGATGGAAGTATAAAATGCCCGTGTTTTAATTGTTCTTTCAAACAGTTGCAATAAAGGGATGTAGTATTTGATCATTTGATTTGTAGGCCATTTCCCAAAAAATTATTTGGGTTATGCATTGTGAAAAATTGAGTCTAAAGAGTGCAATGAGCACAGAAATATAGAAGTTGTGGAAGAAATAGTTTATCCTAAAACCCTATTTGACATGTTGCTTAGTGATGCATTTGGGGGTTATATGCCCCGAAATACAAGTGAAGGGCCATCAAGGATAGAGGGTGAGGAAGAAAAGGTAGTTGAGGATGTTGGCATAGAAAGTACGGACTTCTTTGACTTGATTAAAGATGAAAGTCAAGAATTGTAACAAGGGTCCAAATACTCAAAGCTTGAGTTCTTATTGAAATTATATCACATAAAATGTTTGACTAGGATGACTAATAAGGCAAGTGTAAAATTTGATGAGAGAAGCGTTTGAATTTGCAAAAGTTCCTAAATCTTTTCATGAAGCTAAAGGAACGCTAAGCAAACTTGGACTTGATTATGTCAAAATAGATGCTTACCTGAATGACTATATGTTACACTGTGAGATCATGCTAATGAAGAAGTCTATAAGTACTACTCAAATTCTAGATGGAAGTCAGTGAAACAGAACAACAGTGAAAACGTGTCTAATTCTACTAAGAAGCGTAAAAAGAAGCCTCTGAAAATTTTTTACCATTTTCCTCTAAAACCGAGGTTGAAAAAATTGTACTCATGTTCTATGACTACTGGGGATATGAGATGGCATGTTTTAGACATTATACTGATGGATTGATGCCGCATCCTAAGGATGGGGAGGCATGGAAAATGTATGATGTCACTCATCTTGAATTTGCTAGGGAGGCTAGAAATGTTCGACTGGGTCTTGCTAGTGACGGTTTCAACCCATTTGGTATGATGAGTACTAATTACAACATCTAGCTTGTTGTTTTAATTCCGTATAACCTTCCTCCTTTGATGTGCATGAAGCAACAAAACTTCATTCTCTCAATTATTATTCCAGGTCCACATACTCCGGGAAAAACATAGATATCTATCTTTAACCCCTTATTAGGTAGTTAATGAGTTATGGAGTGAGGGCATACAAACTTTTGATGCTTCAACCAATGAAATGTTTAAAATGAGAGCAGCTTTAACGTGATTTTCCGGCACTGGATGTATTGACCGGGTGGAATACACATACTGGGTTAGACTACCCAACATGTAACTATGGCACTGAGCCTATTTGACTTCGTCATCGTCGAATCTGGTGTTCCATTGGTCATTGTCACTTCTTGAAGAAAGGTCACAAATTTAGAATGATGAGACATCGATTTGATAAAAATGTAGAAGAGAGGAATCCACCAAAAATATTATCTGGGTTAGACATTCTACAACAAGTGAAAGATATTGAAGTCACATTTGGTAGACTATTGGAGTCAAATGAGATAAGGAAAAGATCTAGAAATAAGAATGTTGGCAAAGCTACAATCCATGAATGGAAAAAGAAAAGTATATTTTTTGACCTTCCTTATTGGGAAACTAATTTGTCGTGTCATCGATGTTATGCATCTTGAGAAGAATGTCTTTGACAATGTTATATACATCGAGCTCAATGACAAAGAGAAGTTAAAACACCATTTAAAAGATAGAAGAAATTTACAAGAAATGGGAATTAGAGGAAACCTTTGGTCGAATGAAAAAGGATATTGTCAGCCTGCGATGTACAATTCCAAGAGAAAAGAAAGATTTATTTCTTTGAACATTAAAAAATGTGTCTGTGCCAAATGGCTACTTGATTAACATTTCTCGGTGCCTTGATTTGGGCAAAAAACAAATTTATGGATTGAACACATATGATTGTCACGTCATTATGGAGCAGCTATTGCCCTTGGTGATTCGTAATGCACTTCTAAACAAGTGGCTGCTATTTTTGTAAAGTTATTTTCATTTTTTACAACTTCGAACACCTCGGACCTTGAAAAGTTACAAGATCGGATTTTACTCACACTTTGGTATTTGCAGACGTTATACCCCCCGTCATTTTTTACTGTGATAGTGCATTTAGTGGATGAATGTATAAAAGGCAGACCTGTACGAAATAGGTGGACGTTCCCTATTCAAAGGTTAATATCCTGAAACATTAAAATTTTAAACTAATATGGTATAGATTGTTTACTTAATGTCATTTTTCATCCTGACTTCAGGTAATTAGGGCATTTCAAATCTCTTGTGGGAAATAAAGCACAACCTGAAGCTTCTATAGCCAAAGGTTATGTAGCTGAAGAAGCTTATACATTTTGCCCTCTATATTTTACAAATAACGAGAGTATGTTATATAGGCCAAGACGTCTAGATTACGAAAATCCTTTTTCTAAATCAACATCTCTCTTCCCTCGTCAAGGTAGAGTAGTTAGAGGTTCTTCAAGGTTTTCTTTGATTGATTTGGAGAAAGTTCAAGCTCATCGTTACATCTCGTTAAATTGTGAAGTTGTCTAGCCGTTTATTGAGTAAAATACTAAAATTAATTCTGTTAGTATATGCCCTAAGACCAATTGACTCACATTTATGATTTATGAAGCATGTATTTTTTAATTTTATTTTATGCTCTTGGTCATCAGGTATGTGACTTGATAGTAAAGCCCTTATAGCTAATAAAATACTATTCTTATTTGTCCCTAGTTTATTACATCTTGTAAACTAGTGTGAAGTTGATTGATGGTCAAGTTTTACGGATCATAAATATGAGATATAAAATTAATTCATAAATACATATTGAGAATATTGTATTGGACATGACCCAAAGTGAAGAAGAAATATTGCATGGGTTTAAGTTATAAGTATTTCTTCTCAGTTTTATATTTGGTGTCCTTTGACCTAATGTTTCTAATGTTTCTTGCATGGGGAGAAAATATGTTTTGACATAGTCATACATCACTTTTAATTAGGTGATTATTATGACTATTGGTTGGCTTATTTTCTTGTCATGGCTTGAATATTGGAGATAGTGAAAAGGATTTGTCCATCTCTCTTTAGAGAGATATATCCATGGGCCCCTTGATAAGGAAGACTGGAAAATATGCATGGCCATGCTCAAATAAGTATTAATAAGGTGTTATTAATATTATTTATTGGAACAATCTGCCTGGTGATGAAGTAAATGGCTAATTAAGTTTTATAAGGATGACTTGGTCCATTCCTTATACTTAATTAGGATATCGTGTGATAAAAGGACTAAATATTAAATCTGATGCTAGGTTATTTTTGCGTTTACTTAACTTGGGTAAGCATAATGTCTTGCTAGAGGCCGCTTATTCATGTCCAGGACATTTTTCATTCACTGCCCACGTTAAGTGAACATACAGGGTCACACACATAGACGATCTTGTGAGCACAATGTCCACGTTCAATGAATCTAGATTGTGTCCAGATTCGTTGAACGTATACAAAAGGGGTTAATAAGTAATTAATTTTATTTAATCGAATAAATGAAATTAATTACATAATATTACTCATCCAACCGTTGGATGATTATATGAGTAAACGGACGAGATTAAACTGTCATTAGATGACAGTTAGAGTTTTGATATGACAGCTATAAAAGGTTATGTTAACCTTTTCTTGTCAGCCGTCTTTTTATCTGATAAAAAGAAATACAAACCCCTAAACCTTAGAATGGCGATATAGTATCTAGCCTCCTCTCTCCGAAATACGAACTATTACCAGATAGTCAGGATTAGTTCTGAACAGTTTTCAAAACACGGAAGGGGCTAGCATCCCGATCGCTCACAGAGGAGTTCATTGCGTGGGTACCAGTAGAGGGCGAAGCGTAAACAGCAACGCCTCCATATTGAACAATAAAAAACATTGAGGTGATTTCTATCCAATCGGTTTTTCTAATATGTACAGATCCTGTTGGTGGATTTCCGTAGTATTTTTTATTTTTTGTTTTTTGCCTACGGTTTCCAACAGTGGTATCAAAGCCTCGTACATACTAGTTTTACTGATTTTATGTGTTACCGCTTTGATTACATGTGTTGTTTTCAATCGGCTTTATAGTAAGGTTTCTGATTAGTGTAATAATCATAGTATATTGAATTATAGGATTCGCATATAGCATATTCTATTTTACCTATTGATGCGATTAATTGAACAGAATATTATTACTACCAAATCGTTTGGCGTACAGTCTGTAATCTGTGCAATTTAATTGTTAAACTAATATGGAGAATCACATAATTTAATGTTTAAGTGTTAAACAAAATTTCTGGCGGCATGATTTTAGGGTTTATGACGGTAGTAACTCATTCTGTGACCTCCTGTTGTTTTTTGGCATGTTTCTTTCTATCTTTAGATGCATGGTGCATAGCATCGCCCTTTACCTCTTGTGATTGATTGGCTTATTTTGTTAATGGGTTGTATGTTTTTAAATACGACCTGCGTGTCGTTCTTTTCATTGATGTAATATTATCAAGCTTTACTAGAATAGGTTAATTCTATTTCCTATTTCTATGTATGTTTTCTGTCCTATGTAACAAGATTAGAAGGCCAAGACGTTGGAGGCAAGCTCATGGAGATGAAGACTTACTTAAATTGACCTTTGACTTCCATGAGGCTCGTGGAAGTCAATATAGGATTGGGGCCATGCTATGACACGTTTTATTTGATGTATATATTATGCATGTGATGTTTAGTTTATTTCCTTTTATTTTTGGATATATATTTTGTGAAATAATATACAAATAAAAGGAAGAAGGTTTTTGAAACCAAGTAAAATTTAAGTCGTAAAATGCTTCCCATGATCATAAGTACTTCTCCATGCTTGGATCATCATTTTGTCTCATTGCCAAAGCAAGAGATAAAAAGTTACCTAAGTAGGGGAAGATGGAAAATGGTGATTTCCATATGCTTGGAATGGTTTGGCTTAACTAGGCTATCAAAACGGTTTTAAGCCTAGGACATCATATGGGATTTTGCCGGTACATATAGATGTAAATCCCATTAATATATTTTTCTCTAATTATGGGTGTTAAGCCAAAGCTTATTTATGATTAGAATAAAATGAATTTTTATACCCATGATTTATATCATGTGTTGAATATTTCAGGAAAAAATATAATGCTTCATTTATTTAATTTTACTTTGCAAATTCTATGTAGGTAATGGCCTCAAACAATTCAAACACCTCGTTGCGATCTGTGCTTGAAAAGAATAAGCTTAGTGGGACTAACTTTCTTGATTGGGCATGAAATTTAAGGATCGTCCTTAAACAAGAAAAAAAGCTATATGTACTTGAGAACCCTATCCCTAATCAACCAGCTAACAACGCCCCTAGAGTCGAAAAGGATGCTTATAGTAAGCACAAGGATGATTCTAACGATGTGACATGTCTCATGTTGGCTACAATGGAGTCTGAGTTGCAAAAGCAATTCGAGGAAGTTGAGGCTTATGAGATGATAAAACAGCTCAAAGAAATGTTCCAAGAGCAGGCGCGTCAAGAGAGATCTCTTACCACTAAGACGTTGAATAGCTGCAAAATGACCCCTGGCACTTCAGTTAGTTCTCATGTCCTTAAGATGAAAGGGTATTTGATCAGCTTGAAAAAGTTGGAGCACCTGTAAGTCATGACTTGGCTACTGATATGATCTTGGCCTCTTTGACTTCTGACTATGATCAGTTTGTCATGAACTTCAATATGCATAATAAGGAAAAGTCCATAAATGAATTGCACGGGATGCTCAAGCAGGCTGAACAAAACATTAGGAAGTCTACTCCTAATGTTCTGATGGTTCAGAAGGGGTAGTTCAAGAAGAACAAGGGAAAGGGAAAGGATATGGCCAAAAAGGGTAAAGGCAAGCAGAAGCCCAAGCCCAAGGTTAAACGACCAAAGGAAGGGACTTGCTTCTACTGCAATGAACATGGTCATTGGAAGAGGAATTGTAAGCTCTACTTGGAAGAAAAGAAGAAGCAAAAGGCCAGTAAGACTGCCGCTTCAAGTATCTTCGTTATAGAAATTAATATGTCTACTCCTACTTCATGGGTATTAGATACCGGATGTGGAGCTCACATTTGTGTAAATGTGCAGGGACTCAAAAGGAGTAGATCTTTGGCGAAGGGAGAGGTGGACCTGCGAGTTGCAAATGGAGCAAAAGTTGCTGCTGTAGCTGCAGGGACATTTGATTTAATTTTGCCTACTGGGCTTATAATTGAACTTAAAGATTGTTATTATGTTCCTACTATGAGTAGGAACATCATTTCAGTTTCTTGTTTGGATATTGATGGTTATGAGTTTAATACTAAGAATGGTAAAAGTTCTATTTATAAAAATGGTATTTTCTATGGGGATGCCTCTTTATGTAATGGACTTTACATTCTTAACTGACATGATTCCATTAGTAAGCCCATCTATAACATAAATACAAAGAAATTTAAATATAATGATTTAAATCAAACTTAATACAAAGAAATTTAAATATAATGATTTAAATCAAACTTACTTCTGGCATTGTCGTTTGGGCCATGAGAAACGCATACCCAAACTCAATCAAGATGGACTTTTATCTTCATTCGACCTTGAGTCTTATGAAAAATGTGATTCTTGTTTATTAGGCAAAATGACTAAAAGTCCATTTACAGGGCAAAGTGAAAGGGCTACCGATTTATTGGAACTTATATATACTGATGTATGTGGGCCAATAAACACACAAGCCAGAGAAGGTTTTCAGTATTTCATTACATTCACAGATCATTTCAGTAGATATGGTTATATCTATCTAACAAAACATAAATCTGATTCCTTTCAAAAGTTTAAGGAATTTCAAAATAAAATACATAATCAACTTGGAAGGAGTATCAAATTACTTCGATCAGATCGAGGTGGTGAATACTTAGGCCAACAGTTTGACGAACATCTAAAAAATTATGGAATAGTATCACAATTAACTCTACCAGGAACACCACAATGGAATGGTGTGTCTGAAAGCAGAAATCGAACTCTATTGGATATGGTTCGATCTATGATGAGTCAAACAGATCTTCCAATTTATTTTTGGGGTTATGCTCTAAAAACTGCTGCATTCATATTAAATAGAGTTCCATCTAAAGCTGTTCAGAAGACACCATATGAGATATGGACCGGGAAACAACCTAGTTTAGCATTTCTCATTATTTGGGGTTGTGATGCTTATGTGAAGGGTTCATTATCTGAAAAACTAGCACCCAAATCTGATAAGTGTCTGTTTGTGGGATATCCTAAGCAAACTAAAGGATACTACTTTATCTTCCATCTGAAAACTTATTGCTCGGAACAGAATTTTCCTTGAAAGGGAATTCGTTTCCAAAAGAGTTAGTGGGAGTAGAATCCATCTTGAAGAAGCTCAAGGACAGCGGACCATTTCTGAACCGAGTATGGAGACTCAGTTGGACTCACATATTCATACTGAGCCTGAACCTTTGATACAAGGACCAAGAACGTTTGGTAGGATTCCTCAGATACCATAGAGATATGGATTTCTTGTGACTAAGGATCATAATATTAATCTTATTGATCAAGGTGAACCTAATTCCTACCAGGATGCTATTCATAGTCTTGAATCTTGCAAATGGCTAGAGGATATGAAATCAGAAATGCAATCCATGCATGATAATCAAGTTTGGACTTTGATTGATCCACCAGAAGATTGCAAGACCATAGGGTGTAAATGGGTTTTCAAAAAGAAAACTGACATGGATAGCAATGTGCACACTTACAAAGCACGATTGGTAGCAAAAGGGTATAGACAAACTCATGGTATAGACTATGATGAAACCTTTTCTCCAGTTGTAATGCTTAAGTCAATTATAATTCTACTTGCCATTGCAACATATTATGATTATGAAATATGGCAAATGGATGTTAAAACTGCTTTTCTTAATAGAAATCTACTGGAGGACGTGTATATGACACAACCTGAAGGTTTTATTCATCCTTCGAATTCTAGTAAAGTGTGTAAACTTCAAAAAGCCATTTATGGCTTGAAGCAAGCATCTCGAAGTTGGAATCTTCGTTTTAATGAGGCAATTAAAGAATTCAATTTCATCAAGAATGATGATGAACCTTGTGTCTACAAAAGGGTTACAGAAAATGCAGTAGTCTTCTTAGTACTCTATGTCGAGGACATCTTGTTAATTGGGAATGACATCCCCACTTTGAAAAGTGTAAAAACTTTGTTGGGGAAGTGTTTTTCAATGAAAGATTTAGGCGAAGCAGCCTATATTCTAGGCAATAGGATCTATCGAGATAGATCTAAAAACCTAATTGGCCTAAGTCAGAGTGGATATACTGACAAGATACTGAAAAGGTTCAGTATGCAAGATTCTAAAAGAGGATTCTTGCCAATGTCACATGTCGTTAAACTTAGTAAGTCTCAAAGTCCTACCACAAGGGAGGATACAGAACGCATGAGTAAGATTCCTTATGCTTCCGCAATTGGATGTATCATGTACGCCTTGTTATACACTCGCCCAGATGTCTCGTATGCATTAAGAATGACTAGCAGATTCCAGTCAAATCCTGGTGAACTGCATTGGACTGCAGTAAAAAACATTCTCAAGTACTTAAGAAGGACTAAAGCGATGTTTTTGATCTATGGAGGTCAGGAAGGAGAGCTTGTTGTATATGGTTACACGGATGCTAGCTTTCAGACTAATGTAGATGATTTTAGATCGCAATCTGGATTTGTGTTTTGTTTTGAATGGAGGTGCTGTGAGCTGGAAGAGTTCAAAGCAAGATACTGTGGCCGATTCTACTACAGAGGCTGAGTATGTGGCTGCTTATGATGCAGCCCAGGAGGCAGTTTGGATCAAAAAGTTCATCACAAAACTAGGTGTAATTCATAGCATTGTGAACCCAGTGGACCTATATTGTGATAATACAGGAGCCATTGCACAAGCTAAGGAACGTAGATCTCATCAACGATCCAAAAATATTCTCAGGCGTTTCCATCTCATTCGAGAAATTATTGAGCGTGGATATGTACAAATTTGCAAAGTATACACCAATGACAATGTCGCAGATCCATTGACAAAGTCACTCCCACAACTTAAGCATGAGAGTCATGTGAAATTGGTGGTAGGGCAAGTGGTAGATTGTTAGTATATGCCCTAAGACCAATTGACTCACATTTATGATTTATTAGAGTATATATTTTTGAATTGTATTTTATGCTCTTGGTCATCAAGTATGTGATTTGATAGTAAAACCCTAATAGCTAATAAAATACTATTCTTATTTATCCCTAGTTTACGACATCTTGTAAACTAGTGCGAAGTTGATTGATGGTCAAGTTCTACCGATCATGAATATGAGATATAAAATCAATTCATAAATACATATTGAGAATATTGTATTGGACATGACCCAATGTGAAGAAGAAATATTGTATGGGTTTAAGTTATAAGTATCTCTTCTCAATTTTATATTTGGTGTCCTTTGACCTAATGTTTCTAATGTTTCTTGCATGGGGAGAAAATATGTTTTGACATAGTCACGCATCACTTTTAATTAGGTGATTATTATGACTATTGGTTGGCTTATTTTCTTGTCATGGCTTGACTATTGGAGATAATGAAAGGGATTTGTCCCTCTCTTTTTAGAGAGAGATATCTATGGGCCCCTTGATAAGGAAGACTGGAAAATATCCATGGCCATGCTCAAATAAGTATTAATAACGTGTTATTAATATTATTTGTTGGAACAGTCTGCCTGGTGATCAAGTAAATGGTTAATTAAGTTTTATAAGGATGACTTGGTCCATGCCTTATACTTAATTAGGATATCGTGTGACAAAAGGACTAAATATTAAATCTGATGCTAGGTTATTATTGCATTTACTTAACTTGGGTAAGCATAATGTCTTGCTAGAGGCCGCTTATATTTTGTGAATAAATGTCCAGGACATTTTTCATTCACTGCCAACGTTAAGTGAACCTACAGGGTCACACGCATAGACGATCATGTGAGCATAATGTCCACGTTCAACGAATCCAGATTGTGTCCAGATTCGTTGAGCATATACAAAAGGGGTTAATAAGTAATTAATTTTATTTAATCGAATAAATGAAATTAATTAATTAATATTACTCATCCAACCGTTGGATGATTATAAGAATTGACGGACGAGATTAAACTGTCATTAGATGACAGTTAGGGTTTTGATATTAACAGCTATAAAAGGTTATGTTAACCTTTTCTTGGCGGCCGTCTTTTTATCTTATTAAAAGAAATACTCTAAACCCTAGAATTGCGATATAGTATCTAGCCTCCTCTCTCCGAAATACGACCTATTACCAGATAGTCAGGATCAGTTCTGAACAATTTTCAGAACACAGAAGGGGCTAGCATCCTGATCGCTCACAGAGGAGTTCGTTGCGTGGATACCAATAGAGGGCAAAGCGTAAAAAGCAGCGCCTCCACATTGAACAATAAAAAACATTGAGGTAATTTCTATCCAATCGGTTTTTCTAGTATGTACAGATCCTGTTGGTGGATTTCTGTAGTTTTATTTTATTTTATTTTTTTTGCCTACGGTTTCCAACAAATTCTCGATATCATATCTTCATAATTTTTTACCCAACTAACTTTCCTGATCACATATTTTATTTTTAGTGAATTTAGAGATCATATAAGAAGAAAAGCAACATGTAGAAAACCATTAGCAACAGAAGTAGAGGAGAGAGTTTATAAAGAATTTAGTGATTGGTTCCAAAACAGGTAAGCAACTAGTTATGAGCGTTATTTAGTATTTCTTTCTATTAATTTAAGTAATAAAAAAGGAATTTTGCAGATCATGAATCTAAATATAGAAAACTCAATATCTACGGATTTGAAGTTTCTAGCTCGAGGACCAATGCTTCAAGCGACAAGATTCACAGCTTATAATATCAACGGATTCAAATTTCGAACTTTGTCGCGAGAAGAAGGGTTGAAAACTCAAAATAGTGGTGTTTTTTTTACTTCCTCTACTTCTTGTGTTGCATCTAGTTCTGATAGAAATGTGAGGCAAACAGACTTTCCGTACTATGGGAAGTTGGAAGATAATATTGAGCTTAATTATTATGGTTGTGTCACTGTTACATTTTTTAAGTGCACTACATGAGAAATGGGATACAAGAGAGATGCATGAAAATTTAATTGTATTCATTTTGATAAAATAATTTATACAGGTGAGCATGAGGATCATGATCTTTATATTGAAGCATCTAAAGCCCAAATGATTTATTGTGTTAAGGATGAATTTGAAAAAGGGTGGAATGTCGTTGTACTTGTAAAGCCTGGGGATTATGATATGGGTTCGGATGATGAAGCAGAAGCATACGATAACGAGCCATTTCAACTGCAAGAACTTGAATGTTTTTTTTATAATAATTATGAAAACGTCCACCTACTGAGGGAGGGAGTGAAAGAAGAACATATTAGAAACTTAGATGACGTCAATGAACATATGTTTGAATAGTTGATTTTGTGCAAGTTTAAATTTTTTTCGTTGTTGTATATGATGATAGAGTCGATTTTTAATACAAATAAACACCTTAAGTTTTAGTTTTTAGCCTTTAAAAATATTTTATTAATTTATTAAACATAATTAGTATATTTAATTTATTTTATTTTGGTGATAAAGAAGAAGCCCACAAGAAATAGAATCGGACGAGCCCATAGTTAAGAGAGCAGTCCACCACAAGAAGGAGAAGAATTGGGAAAGAAAAAGGAAACCCAAAAGAAAAAGGATAAGGAGTTACAATGGAAAAGGAAAGTTGCTTGCACAGCAACTTTAGAGGCGTTTTGGGGGGGGGGGGGGAGAAAAAAGAAAACGAAAAAAAGATAGAAAGGAAAGGAAGAGAAGGGCAGTTGTAGAAGAAAAGCAGGAAGGAAATCAGCAGCTGAAATCAGCCGCAGGAGAGGACAAAAATTCCAGCAAGCTTGAAGCAGAAATCGAAGCTGCTGCTGGCAAGTTGAAGCTGAAACAGCAGCAGTTGAAGAAAAAATCCAGCAGCAGAAATTCCAGCAAACTTGAAGCAGCTGAATAAAAAAATCCAGCAGCAGAAATTTCAGCAAGCAGAAGCAAAATTTCAGCTCCAATTGAAGGAAAACGCCATGATTTTCTCAAATAAATTGGTTCCTTCTTTTCCTTTAGCCATGAACTAAATTTATTTTTAGAATCTTGATAAAACCCTAGCCATGTGACTTTGATTTATTTTATTTTTGGAGATTTATTATATTATTTATGTGATTACATATCTTTGGAAATTGTTTGGTTTGATGCAATTAATTCTTGGTAATTGTTCTTGTAGAATAATTATTTTGGTTAATTGATATGTTTATCCATACTTAATTCTTGTAGTCTTGACTATGAGAGTTATGTAATTTTTGTAAATATATTGTGGGTTTTAGAATTGAATAGTCCATGCTAATTTTAGATGATTTATGTCATAGGAATGAATAAGCCATACTAATGGTTAGATGGATTATGTCATGCATTTAAATAAATTGGTTCCTTCTTTTCCTTTAGCTATGAACTAAATTTATTTTTAGAATCTTGATGAAACCCTAGCCATGTGACTTTGATTTATTTTATTTTTGGGGATTTATTATATTATTTATGTGATTACATATCTTTGAAAATTGTTTGGTTTGATGCAATTAATTCTTGGTAATTGTTCTTGTAGAATAATTATTTTGGTTAATTGATATGTTTATCCATACTTAATTTTTGTAGTCTTGAGTATGAGAGTTATGTAATTTTTGCAAATATATTGTGGGTTTTAGAATTGAATAGTTCATGCTAATTTTAGATGATTTATGTCGTAGGAATGAATAAGTCATACTAATGATTAGATGGATTATGTCATGCATTTAAACATAATATATTTCTTTAGTGAATCGAACCTTGTAGCCTAGATCACCACATAAATGTCTAATCTTTTCTCTTAAATAAAATTAAATCCTTGTTATACAGGTTAGTAGTGGATTTTTCTAAATCATCTTCTTTGGTTAATCTCCTGTTAGTTTCAGTTTATTTATTTTATTCATTAGTTTTAATTAATTTAGGAATAATAAAATTAATTTAGGAAGATAGTAATTTTAGTAGTTAAGCCTTTTTCTATGGTTCGATACCTTGATACTTCCGTATTGTATTGAGCTTGTGCACTTGCAAGTATTGGGTTTAAAGCTTAGTTAGAAAAACCCCCGACCATATGACTGTATATTTAAATGCATTTTGCTATGATATGTTTTTCATTGTATATAACTTTAAATTGAAGTACATTTTCCATGATTGAAATGCATTTTACTCTGATTAAACATTTTGTATTTCACTATGATTAAACATTTTGCATTTTGCTAATTATATATTTAAACTTTTTATTAGGTTTCAAGAATTCCTAGGATGAAACGCATCAAGAATTTGATCAGTTCACAATAGTCTCCTTCAACATCAGAAACTGTGGTTGCCTCATCACAACAGTCTCTATCTCCACCACCTTTACCTAAGGTTCAAGCACCACCTCCACCACAATAGCCTCCACCTTTTGCACAATTATCAGCTTCATCACGGCAACCTCTGCCTCCTCCAGAGATAAGAGGAGCTACATCGCATCAGCCGGAAGAACAAGGTCCCGCTTTAAGAAAGCGAGTAGTACGTGCATCTTCGAGTCATTGGTCTGTTGATGCACTAGGTATTTTCACTTATATGCTTTAAAATGGTTTAGTCTACTAATGATGGAAAAGTAAAATAATTCTTATACTAATCTGTTTCTTTGTTGCATCATTTTGACACAAGATTCTAATAGAGAATCTAAGAGGTTGAAAATGAAAGCGAATGAATTGTTAACTTTTGAAACTGGGCTAAGAGTAGTTGTGGAGTTTGATGATTTAAATGCAGTAATTGGTGAAGCACATGGCATTCTTGTAGGGTTTTGTGGATAGATGGCTACAAATAGCGGCATCTTTCCAATTAGTTTTTAGAAGTGGCCAAACATACCCGATTCCAACTTTGATGTATGTTTCAAGGATATTATATTGGTACTAAATAAATAATTCATTATCTCCTCTGTTTATTATTAGAATGATTCAACTTTAATAAACTACTATTATCTATTAGGAAGAAGTGGGTTGCACATAGACTTAACCTAGGGAATGAGGTCTATGATCCCACCTTAAGTAGAGATGTTATTATTAACAATGTTACACCAAGTATCTCTAGGGATCAGTGGGCTACCTTTGTTGATTACCCCCTGAGACTGGAGGAACATGTACTAATTTTCGTTGAATATTTATTACTATTATTATTATTGTAAATTTTTATTCTAACATAATTTACAAAATTATGGTGTAAGGTTATATGCAAACGAAATGCAGACATTAGGAAGAACCTTAACACACTATATACTGGTGGCTCAAAGTCTAGCTGGAGAAGAAGAGCTGAAATTCTGAGGAAAAATTTTTCTATTATTTTATTCATTTGACATATCTAACTTGCCTTCTATATAATCTCTTTACTTATTTGATATTTTTAATAGTAGCTGATATTTGTAAGAAACCCAGATGTGGGGCATTGTTCCTTGATAGTCACACAAATCCAAATGGATCTTATGTGAATGATGAGGCCCAAGAACTATGTGTAAGTTCTATGACATGTTTTATTTGTAATTGCACTTCATCTAAGAAGGTTTATAAATATTCTCTTTCTTAATGTTCATATTTTAGGAAAATATTCGGGAGGGTCTAAGTCAAAGAAGTACAGATTTAGACACAACACATCCTTTTAGTGTTTACTCAAATGATTTTGGAAGAAGCTCGTCCCAAGTGCAACAAAAAATTGATGTTGTAGTTAACAAAAAATATAATGCCATTATGAATGCATTCTTGAAAAGTGTAGTGCACTCACGGAAATATACTGCCAGATAAATGTAATGATGGATGCATTTAGAACTTACGTACTCAAGACGGAAGGAGAAATTCGAGCAGAGTTTGCATTTGTTTTAGGTTCTAAACCTACCACGGTATGTTATGTAGTACTTTCATTTCGTTTGTCATAAGTATTTTGAACTCATCCATATTGCTTTTATACGTTGGTGGTGATTAAAGGGTATGATAACCTTATAGTTTGGAATAGTTTAGAGTTAGATTTTTTACATTTTTTGTTTCCCTATTTACCATTTTTTTTAATTTTCTTTGTTGTCTTATTGAATGATTTTCTTGATTTCATATAATTTGCAGTTCATATTAGAGATCTCATCTTTTGCTTCACTATTTCTACTTAGCTAGTTTGAATTACATTTTACTTGCATTGGTTTGTTTTGTGATTTTTTTTTAAGTCTCTTTATTGCCTTCTTGATTGTATTCTTACATTCAAATCGACGGGTTTCTTTTCTTTAGAACTCTATGATCTAATGGCCAATTGGATGATTGGGTTCTTGTCATTCTTCATCTAGGCTTTGAGTATGTAAAGTTTTTCAAACCTTGTACTGGAATTGGGATTAAAAATCTTATTGCATTTCTTCAATTCTTTTTTATTTTTCACATCTTTGTTGAATTTGCCAACACATAGTTGTTTGTGTAAGGGACTTTATTATACAATGCATATCATGGGAAATGTACCTGCACAACATAATGCCTTTACATTGTTTTTATGTTGTAGATGATACTCTTAATAGTTTAATGTCACTAGTGCAGCTAGCTCCTTATCTTAATGGTTTAGACATGGGTTATTTTATGATATATTCTCACAGTTTTTCATCTCAACTTGAAAAGAGCCTTTACTCTTGTATTTGCATGAGTCATATCAGTGAAATTCACATTACCTTATTTTAAGGGAATATTACTTAACATAAGTTCTATAAAAATAGATAGCATCTATACCAGTCACTTATGGCGCATGAACCTAATGAGTCGAATAGAGTTTAGACAGAGTTCTTGTGCTATAGTACTTACATCTTGCAAACAATGCCTTACTATGTGTTTGATTTGGAAGTGAGAGTCTTTATTCTTTGTTCCCATTACTCTTTCTTTGTCTATAATATATAGAAATGATTCTTTATTTGCTTTAGTTTCATGGAATTTTCTTGGTTTCTAAAACTATTTATTATGTTTATTTCTCTTTGCAGCCAAATGATAGAGGAAGTGGACAAGATGTTTCTCCTGCAGTTTCACTCGCCGGTGCAAGAAGATCCTCAATTGGTGGTACACCGGGTTATGAAGAAAATGCATAGAGAATTATTTAGATAATTAATGAATGATTAACTATTTATGTTTTATGTGATATTATTGTATTATTAGTTACAGGTATCTTTAGGTATCAATGAAATATTGACTTTGTTAAGAATGGATTCTTCTTTATATTCTAGTTAGTGGCTTATAATATATATAATTTAGAGAAGTGAAACCAATATTATAATTCATAGCAGTGAAAAAAATATTAGATAGTATTAAAAAAAATTTTAATGCAAGAAATAATTGCAGAGGTCACAGACCATCTAATATTAAATCATTTTAATTTTTTATAATATAATAAACATTTGCAGCGGTTTTGAACCGCCGCAAAATAAATAAATTTAATGTAATTTGGCCATATGGTAAATAATGGTAGGGGTTCGAAATCGTCGCAACAATAAATAAGTTTTATCTTTTGCTAAAATATTACAAATACTTGCGGCGGTTTATAACTGCCATAAACATAAATATTTTTATTTTTATAAATGATTGTGGCTGTTAAAAACCGCTGCTATTTTTTCCTTGACAAAATCCAAAATATTCTTTTCTAGCGGTTAAAATTGCAACAAAAGGAACTGCCTCAAAAATTAACGGCGGTGTGTGGTGGCGGTTATTTGGAAACTGCCGCAATCATTTACAGCCCTCCGATCTGCAGTACTTTTCAAAATGCTGCAAAACCATTAAGCGGGGGTTCGAAACTGCCGCAAAATCGAAAAAGCACCCCGAAATTTAACTATTTTTTTTGCGTAGCGTGCCCACCTTTAAGAGTAGGAGCACCTACTTTTATAATAGTTAGTACCTAGTTCATAAGCAATTGAACCTTCAACTTCTCCTTTTTTCATTTTATTTATTTAGATGGTCTCCGTTGCATTTATTTACATCTTTTATTTACATCTTTTATGTATTTTAAACCCTCATTTTTTGTGTTTAATGCATCTGTTATGGAATTATCGAATGAAGATTCGTTTATTGGAACTATTATTTCATCAAATTGTATAATGACCATGCATTAAGATTGGGATTTAGTTTTCGTAAAGGTAATCAAAAGTTTAAGGTAGGATGCAATACGAAGTATTTGAAACAGTTTTATTCTTATAAAAAATGGAAGAAGTGTGATAAGGGGAATTGGAAAATGTATTTAACTTTCATTTCAAATATTGTATCATACAATTACAGGATATTTTAGGGAATCAGGATCTTATAGAAGATTGATGCTACATTTTTTATTCTCTCTTTTATCATTCATTAGAAAAATGATAATTGGGTACATATATTTCACTATAAGATTTTATATTGTACTCGGGTCTTCCTTTGATTTATTCAGCAGTGCCTCCCAATATGAATTCCTTTGCCCCTTACACATTTCTATGTGTCGCATGCAAAAGGCGATACAGTCTACATAGTTTGTATTGTCTTGCCATGTGATCGTCCTCACTTCTATCTTGTATATCATGTTTATGGTTGGCTCTCATTTCTTCCCCTTTGTCACTGTTATTAGAGATATTTGAATGGTTAGTGTAAGTAAGAGTGTCTACTTTTATAACTAGAAGTGCCTTTTTTATAATTAGTAGTGTCTAGTCCTGTATAACATGGAAAACCAGGAATGCATTGTTTTAAAATTTTGAGTGCCTATTTTCTGAACTAAGAGTTTCTAGATTTACAAATAGGAATCCCTAGTTTAAAACTATGAGTGCCTAATTTTAAACTAGGAGTGCCTAGTTTTATAATTGATAGTGCATAGTTTTAAAACTAGGCATTCTTAGTGTTAAACGTAGATATTCTTAGCTTTAAAACAAGGCGTTCTCAATTTTAAAACTAAGAGTGCATATGCTATATTAGTTATTGATATATATATTAAACAAAATTTCAAGATCGAGTAGATATCTTATATAAGTAGAGACCATCTACAACACAAAAATCCTTTTCTTCAAATTCAATCACTAAAATATGAATGCCTAGTTTTAAAATTAAGAATGCCTAGTTTTAAAACTAGGAATGCCTACTTTTACAATTATGAATGCCTAGTTTTAAAATGAAGAGTACCTAGTTTTAAAACTGGGAGTGCCTAGTTTTAAAACTAGGCATTCCTAGTGTTAAAAGTAGGTATTCTCAATTTTAAAACTAAGAGTGAATAATTTATATTAGTTATTGACATATTTTAGACAAAAAATTTTAAGATAGAGTAGATATCTTATACAAGTATAGAGCGTCGATGGCACAAAAATTCTTTCTTTCAAATAACATAGTAAACTAGGAATGCCTAGTTGTAAAAATAAGAATGCCTAGTTTTAAAACTGGGAGTGCCAAGTTTTAAAACTAATAGCGTCTAGTTTTAAAAACTTGGTATTTCTAGTGTTAAAAGTATGCATTCTTAGCTTTAAAACTAGGCATTCTCAGTTTTGAAACCAAAAATGCATAATCTAAGCAATATTGCATATTTTTATAGTTTTATAACATAGGAAAATAGATCAAGAAATACATAATACACACTAGAACAAAATCCATATGCCTTACACTTAGAAATCAGGAAGAGTGGACACCAAAGAACAAATATACAATTTTCAACAGTAGAACACAAATCTACAGCACAAAACCCAAATATAGATACATACGTATGCCAACTTCTATATATAAGATGGGAACTACATCAATGAACTGTTTTTTTTAAAACTACAAATTCATGTTAGTTTTTGAGGAATTATTACCTGCTATTGCTTGAAGAATTCATTCTCGATTATTTTCTTATCGTGAAATTGAAGAAGCAATAAATTAAAGCAAGGAACAAATAATTGAAGAAAAAGAGAATAATCAAAAGTATAGAAGCTTGAAATCGCTTGAGAAATTAGAAGTTCTCTATGGAACTTTTGGGTGATTTTTGCGCGTGCAAGTAAAAGGGTTTTGGGGGAAGCGTGTATTACAACCGCCTTATGTGAGAGTGAGATTTGATATTTTGCTTAGGTATTGGGTTTCATTAAAACGATGTAGTTTTGACACTGGGTACATCTTGCATGGTGTACCCAAATACATGGCATAACAATTGATAGAATTGGACATCAGTTTCCAAATTCATATAATTATTCTTTTTTAAGGTACTTTCAAATTGTAATAATTGTTTTGTATTTTGACATTCTATAAAAGTAGAAGATGTTACCAAATACATATTTTGTTGTAGTGTCAATAAAATACTACTATTTTCGTTTCCTATCATAAGATATTACTTGTCAAAAACCCGTACTATGCACAGAAATAAAAATTTTGTAATAAAAGAGTGTGTGTATATAATTAATAGCCTTTTTTTTTAAATAAAGTATTAGCTTCTTTTCCTTCTATTTATTCCTAAAAAATAATCAATGTTCACTTAATAAAAAAAAAAATTCATTATGCAAACAAATAGAGTTCATTGTACCTATAAAAGTTTCTAATTCTTAGTTACTATCTATATAAAAAGTTTCAAATGAACTTACATAAATAAAAATGGGGGAAATAATATTAAAAAAAAAATAAGTGTAAGAATAAAATGAAAAAATTTAAATACTAAATGAAACAACTTATAAATATTTATAATATTTCTCTTTCCGAAACATAAAAATTAACTTAAGATTTCTAACTAATATCATTCAAAAACTGAACATTCCTCTTAACCCAATACCCTCTTCCCTTTTCCGCACACCCTTCCCCTCTAAAAGAATCCCTCTTTCCCCCTCACCTCTCTACATTCCCCTAAAAAAAACCCTATTTTGCGCGCACCCCTCTACCATCTCCCTGCCCGTAAC
This sequence comes from Catharanthus roseus, assembly GCA_028651295.1. Classification (NCBI taxonomy): domain Eukaryota; kingdom Viridiplantae; phylum Streptophyta; class Magnoliopsida; order Gentianales; family Apocynaceae; genus Catharanthus; species Catharanthus roseus. Next base: position 44,559,379 of record JAPQWS010000159.1, read on the forward strand.
AAAAAACCTCTTTTCTCTATATCCCCTATCCCTACCCCCTACCATTAAAAAACCCCTCTTTCCCCATATATATATATAAAATATATAGTCAAAACCCAAAAAAAAGAAAGAAATCAGATGGAACAAAAGAGAGCAAAATATTCTATGGGCTGGAATATCTATGAAAAACATTATTGAAATAATTTTTTTTAAAAAAAGAATTAACAAATGTTCAGCCATATATTAATTAATAGCCTACTCTTCTGAGATATAATGATTAATGTGCAGTTGGGAAGAAAAACTCTCTCTCTCTCTCTCTCTCTCTATACTTAGATAGTTAAGATTTCTAGAAATCAATCCTTACAAGTTAACTACTCCTATTGGCCAATTTGGAGGCAACTTGTCTAGGCTTACAGGAAAATATAGAACAGTTAAGTTAACCCAAATCATACTATAGGTTACAATGTTCTTTCAAGGCATGAGGTTGAACATTAAACACCACCACATCAGCCTTTTTCTACCATTCTTGGCCAGAAGACAAAACAGCCACAAAAGGGGCATGTTTCTCACTAAACAAACATAGTTTTTCATGTTCTTGGCCTCCATTCAAAAATACTACCAAAACCATTTCATTTTAATCCTTTTTAGTAGATTAAAACATCCTTAATAGTTCAAGAACACATAAGTTGAAGGTTGTGGAGGTGAAAACAAAGAAATCTAATAATCTGTGCAAGTTTTTGAACCTAACTACAAGGTATGATTTTGTTTTTGATACAATAAAACCTTTAGTTTAAGTTAGAAGTTTAAGATATACATAAACTAGTAAAAGTTAGAAGTTTACATTGGCATTTTGTTCTAGACTATGATATCTTTGTATTATGGCCTTATAGACTATTTTAGCTTACAAAATTGATGATTTACATGTCTATAACTTTTCTTTACTTTAAATTAGATGATAGAGTTGATGAAATTCAAAGGAAAGAGATCTTGCGCAAATCTGGACAGATTGGTAAAAAGGGGGGAAATTTTGTACTTGTGCATTGTAGAACAATTTTTCAAGTAGAAAGGAGTGCTAATACTCTACCCTTTAATAAATATTTGACTTCTAATCTGAGTATGATACTAAAAAGGCTGATGGAGCATTTTAATAGAACATTTAATCCTAGGGAAGAGAAAGAAAGCATTGTGCGAACCTTTTTGTTTAAAGGTAACCATAAAAAGTTGTATGCAACTTTATAATATATAAATTTAAATACATGAGGCTTGGGAGTATATGATATATTATATGCATGTTACTACTACATGCTAAAGTAACTTAGAAGGATAAAAGAAGATTGCAAGAAAAAGAACTAATGAATATATGAAAGGCTTTCGAACTAGAATATGAATTCTGGAACCTAATGTTCTTGTCTTGTACCTTTACACTCAAAGAACCTGGGCATAAATGAATGATATCAACGTGTAGAGGAGGATCTCAGGAGTAAAATGCAACTGGAATGATAATTTTCGTTTAGAAATGAGGAAGATATGAGTGTTTTAATAAAATGTGTCATGGAAGAAAACTGTTTTTTTCTAGGTACATAAGTATATATACTCACTAAGAAATGACTAATTCCAACGACTAAACATATTATTCGGATATATAAGATTGATAACCTATCAATCACTACTTCATAGGCTAGAAAGTAGATGTTAAGGGTTGAATGTAAGAGCGGCTTGATAGGTAAGTTCCACTTTTCGAACTTAAAATTTGGCATGCATCTATTGAAAATATTTGTTTCCTTTCTAGTTTTCAAGAAAATATTAAATGTAAATATTCTAGATGGTTTATTGTATATAAGATCTTTTAAATGCATTGGTTGTTAAAAGGAAAAATTGTTCCTTGCATCAATTTACATTTCAAATGTTTTCGATCATTCTGACTCATGAAAAAGTTGTCAATTTTATGTGAAGACTCATAATTTGATATAAAGCATGTGAAGTATTCTCATTTTTAATTTATAATGTCAAATGACAAGAGATTTAATATTTATAGCTAGTGATTATACCAAATATAAAAGTGCTTTGTGGGCGGAACATGCTCCCTTATGCGCACTTAACAATTTGGTTATGAGGGAGACCTTTTTTTCATTGATTTGAGTTGATTGAGAAAATCTTAATTGTGTACTCATTATTACTCCTAACTATATGGAAAAACACAATATGGGAAAACATTTGGCTAGTCACCAATGAGAGGGCCTCTTTAGCTTACTCAGGTGCAGGTAATGGTTGTGGATTATTGTTGGCCATATACCGGTGGGAAATATGACGTCTAGGCTGGGAAAGCATTAGGCTGACAGTGTTCATTGACCTACCCATGGTACTTGTGGGGCGTTTGGTTCCTTAGTTATGAGGTTTAACATAGGACCAATGACTTTCAAGGTAACCCTCGCAAGCGGGTTATCTATGATGGACTGAATTATCGAAGCGTGCAAGAAAGTCGCATGCTCTTGATGTAAGGATGGTAAAGTGTGCTCATGCTATGCTTAGAGCCCTTGACTTTATGAATTGACAGAAAAAGGAATTGGCAGATTATTGCTATTATTATTATTGTTGATAAAATTTCCTAAAAGTTATTGATTCATATTCTTCGATAATCTATATATGTTATCTTTCTTCACTGAATAGCTGTCTACGTATATATTTTCGAGAATGAATTTCATTAAAAATTTAATAAGGAAATGATTTAAAATACACTAACACGCACATGGAACTTACTGAGCGAAGCTCACACATTTATCATTTCATCACAAGATTTGAGGAAGAATCATGAGGAGATAGTCTTTTAGAGTGAAGTACGAGACTTCTATGGAATTACAACTTATGGATTTATCTACATTTATTATTGAGAAAGTTATTACAATGTAATGACCTTTTGTCGCAACAAAACACTTTATGTAATAGCCATCCTGTTTGCGGACCTTCTAAAAAAATATTCTAGTATCTTGATGGACTAACTAGCGAGAGGTAAGTACACTACAAGAAAGCATCAAATTTGGGAGCATAGATTCAATCCCTAAAACACCACAAATTAGGTATTTCAAATGGATTTGGGAAACATAAATATACTCCCAACACTACAAACAACAGGTCTTTTACTAATGGAACTCATCATTGGCACCCGCCTATATTGGTAAATTCCGACGTCCTACCGATGGTACTTCGTGTGTCATCATCTTTCTACAAATCTAACAAAAAATTAGATGAAAACTTCGCGGCAAAAAGTGACGGCAAGGTACCAACGGTTTTTCCCGTCGGTGAAATAGATTACCAATGGGCTTTGCTACGACTTTACAGTCGTCGGTAATAAAATAAAGGTTCCGATAATTTTACCAATGCTGGTGTGAACTTCGTTGGTACATTATTGTGTTGCCTAGTTATTACCGATGACTTTCCAATCGGTACTATATATCCATCGGTGTGCCGTAAAAAATAGAGTCAGAGTTGTTCAAATCGGGCAAACCCTTTCTCCTATTTCACTATATCATTCCCTCCCTCCCAACCCACATATCAATCACCGATGGAGCTAACCCCCACCATCGACGACTCTCCGTGGCCCTCTAATGCCGATGACCCAGATAATTTCTCTCTCTCTCTCTCTCTCTCTCTCTCTCTCTCTCTCTCTCTCTCTCTCTCTCTGTCTCTTCTCTGTCTCTCTGTGTTTTTTAATTTGATCGTTTCTTCTTCTTTTCTTCTTCTTCTTCTTCTTCTTCTTCTTCTTCTTCTTCTTCTTCTTCTTCTTCTTCTTCTTTCTTCTTTTTCTAGTTGCCGTCGTGGTTTTCTTGTTGTTGCTGCTACTACTAGAAGTCCACCATTTTCCTCCTACCACTAGAAGTCCGAAGGGTACACAATGAGTTTACTATTTTTTTTCTTTCTCATATCTCTTACATTGAGAAACAATTGTATAGAGTTGGTAAAGTCACATTTTGTTAACACATAAATTAGAAGTTTGATCAACATTTGCTTCTTAAATATATAAAAAATTGAGATGATTATAAGTCGAACCTTGATGAGTTGCATAAAATGGTTGCCATTACTTTCATATTTCCGTTTGCACCTATTACTCTGTTAGTATATCCAACCTATAGAGTATACATAATCTATAGAAGATAAGAGTGTTCATTACCTAGTGTATTTAAAAATTTTTGTTTACCAAACCCTTAATTCGATGTTTTTTAACTTAACTCTAAAATTTTAGCTTAACAAGATATAATAAATATTTTAATATTGAAACTTAAATTAAACTCAAATTTAATTTGAATCCATATAATTTTGTATTATGAGTCTTTTCAAACATTTACTTTCTTTTTTAAAAATCCTTCCAAGCCTCCTCAACTCTTTTTCGAATTATCCTAATAAAGTATGTAAATTTGTCTAAATTTAATTTATATTATGTTTGTGTTTGAAAGAAAATGTATGTGATTGTAGAGAGAATGTGTGGATGAATGTGTGAAATTTTATGTAAGTGAGAGAGAAAAAGTGCACTCCTTGAAATCGTTTTACGAAAACAAAAAAAATCATAATGGAATTTTGTGTCAACCCCTTATATATAAATTTATAGATTAGGATATATAAAGTTATAGTTGTGTGTGTATACATATATATTATATCAATAGAAAATATATATCCAATGTGAGTATATTTTAACAAAAGATAAAGTAATATTAAATGATTAAGGAGTGATTATAATACCATAAGGATGGAATAAGCTGGAATATTTATTCCACATGTGGTCCATTGATTGGATGTTGTGTTCGTGTGTGAAATATGCATATATAATAGAGAATATATTATCGAAAATATATATGGGATATGACTATATTTTAACAGAAAATAAAGCATTTATTAGCATACTGTATATTTCTTGGTGGCAACAATATTTTTAAAGAAAACGCTGCCTTGAATTGGCGAGAAATTTTAAATTAAAATTATTAAGAATGTGTAATTTCTTTAAGATCCTTAATTATAATGTCTATAATCTCTTTATCTTTATCTTTATATTCGTAAATGGCTTGAAGTGTTGATATGTGTGAAACTAAAATTGTAGTTTACGACTTTAAGTTAAGTAGTTTAAGTTTAAAATTTAATATTGTTCACTTTTTCTTATAGAAGGGTATAGAAGTAACATTATATGAAATAATTTTTTGATTTTGTTTATGAATGATATACTTATGGTGATCAAGTAATTTTAGTGTTTAATATTATTCTCTTTTTTTCTTATAGTTTTGTTTGTGAGGATTATTCGGGGAAGTATTGTCCATTATATACATGTTGGAGGAATGTATTTAATTAGGGTTTAACTTTGTTTACGGGAGAACCTTGACTCTTTAAAGTTTTACGGGGGAGCCCAGACTCTTAAAAGTTATATGGGGAGCCCTGACTCTTAAAAGTTTTATAGGGGAGCCCTTTCTCCTTCAAAGCTTTGCGGGGGAGCCCTGACTCTTTTAAGGCTTTACTGGGGAGCCCTGACACTTTTAAAGCTTTACGGGGGAACCATAACTTGTAATTATTTCTTTGATGTGTGTTTGTTGCTTATTTGAGTGGCCTATGTACCTTGAAAATGTCCATAATATGGTGGAAACTCGACCAAATTTTTTCTAAGCTTATTACAAACTGGTATGACCCAGGATAGGCATGAGAACAAGTAGAGCTTCCAAGGATCGGTTATGGTATGACCCGGGATGCACAAGAAACCTTGGAGTTTATGCAAGGATCGATCACGAGAGCAAAGGCATAGCTTTTTTCGAGAAGATGCTGCAAGAACTTGCTTGTCACGTGCTAAAGGAACAACGAGAAGACTTTGAAGGATCCTAAATCTTTCTATGTTTAAGGACACAAATGGAAGAATCTAAGAAAGCAAGCTTGGGAGGTTTTCTAGTTTCAAAACCAAAGGAAAAAACCATTATGGACCCTACCGCCCTACCGTCAATGGTAAGGTTCTGCCAGAGGAGGAAGAAAAATCAAGCAACCTACTGGTGACGGTAAGTCTACCCTTCCGTTACTGATAGGGTTCTGTCCGATGAAGAATTTGAGCATTTAACCTACTGTGCATGGTAGGTCGAGACCTACCGTCGCTAATAGGTCTTTGCTGGTGAACTTTTTGGGGAGTTTTTAACTTCCTTGACTCTTCAATGTGGTTGTAACTCTATTTTAACTTATACCTAAGTGGTATAAGCATCCCCTAAACTATTTTAAGATAGTTTAACACCTAGGGTTGGAAACTAATTTTAAGACCACTATAAATACTTATGTTTTGCAGCCATTTTGGAAGCTTGAAACATTGAACGAATCTAAAGAGAAGAACTAGGTTTCTTGAGTTCTCTTATTCTTCATTGTAAATTAACAGTTTCCGTTGTATAATTCAAGGCAAGGAAGTTCTTGAATCTTCAATTCAATAGTCCAAGTCTAATTTCCGAAATCCTATTTCTCCCTTGAGGTGCCAACTCCACAGTCGGTGTTGCTAGCGAATCTAAGTTCTTCTTGAGAGTGTGGAGGATAAGTGGGGCTCTTTCCAAGCCTTGTTGATTTTCCCCTACATATAAGAATGTCTATTTTTTTCCTTTTTAGTTATCTTTTTGCAATTTATGTTTATGTTCTTCATTCCTCAAGAAAAAAACCATCAAGGGAATCTTCTAGAAGGGAGTTTAGTCTTAGGAGTAAATGATCTTCAAGTGAAGCTTAGGAAGTTGTATCAAAGCAAACCTCTCTTTGATGTGTATTATATGTGTTTATTTATTTAATTTTGATGAAGGAAAAAGCCAATTGAAGTTATTTGAAAAAGGCATAAAAAATCAGGAAAAATTTCGGCCAGAAAAAGTCATGGTAATGATTGTATTGAAAAGTATAACAAATGAACTACGGATTGCATGAAATTATTCTTGTTTGAGAGCTTACTTGATTTGAAGATTTTGCAACAAACTGGAGCCTATTTGTTTGAGAAATGAATGAGTTAACTTGAGATTACTATAGCTTGTTTTGATGCTTTGTTTTTCTGGAATTGTTTTCTAGTAATCTACATATCTTTGATTTTTTTAACCAATTATCTTAGTTAGAATTTGCAACCTCTTTGGATATAATTATAAGTGTTTTGTTAATATTTTGGTGAAAATTAGACTTATTCGTTGACTCATGCTCTCGAATTTTTCTTTGATATTCTATGCCTTTTACATGCTCGATAAAAGTTCTCTTTGACTTCTTTGTGCTTATCTATCAAGAATTACTGGCGTGAATTCGCTTTGGGAATTTCTTATAACTTGGAAGTTTTAGAAATAACTAAGTAACTCTAGTGCTGAGAAAAATAGAAGGCAGGAGGGTGAGCATATTGATATAAAAGCTGTAAAGGGTAAGCACAAACACGAGGGTCAAGAGAAAATACCATTGAGCGAAACAATTAGGCAGCGGCGAGGTTCTTGCTTCAATTGTAGGTACCTTTTTGTTCCATCAATTTTAAAGATGTCTCATGAAAAAGATCAAAACTAAAACCATAATGAGGGACCTAGTGATCATCTTATGCAAGAGCTTATTGGTACTTTGAGGTCCTTGCAACAAAAAATGGGTAACATTGAAAGAAATATTGGAGCCATGTCCGCGAAAATTCATAGACAAGAATTGCCAATGGCCAAATACGGGAGTTTCAAAATTTTGATAACCTTACCCTAAGACGAACAACGAGAGATGGAAATAGTTCTCCTTATGCCAACTTTGGAGTAAGGGATGACCTATCCTAAAATTTCTAAGAGAGTTTCCAACCGTTGGGGACCCTAGGTGGAGGAATGTTTGGTGCAAGAGAAGGAATGGAAGGGGCATGGGAAGAGGACTTGAAAGAGAATTCATAAGAATATCAAGGGAACAAGAAAGATACTATGGTGGCCAAGATAGATATGACCATGAATTAGAAAGAGATGAAGAGGGTTACTATGAGGAAAAGGAACTTGGGAGGATTAAATTGAAAATCCCTCCCTTACAAGGAAAAAGTGATCCGAAAGTATATCTTGAATGGAAAAAGAAGAATGGAATGTTAATAAAGGAGGGAAGGGGAGGGAGTAGGTTGAGTTTCTTTACTAAGGAGAGTGAGATTTTTTAGGCCATTGGTGGGGAAGAAACCGTCTTACTCCTTAAAGTACGAAGGAGCTTATGTGTCTTCTACTGATGAAATTGTTTCTTCTTTGTCCCAAGCTATTGTAGGCGTCATCAATGAGTTTGAAGACATTTTCCCATAGGAGATGCCCGGAAGATTGCCTCCCTTGAGAGGCATAGAGCATCAAATCGATTTTGTTGCCACAGACGTGTTGCCGACCCGCATATAGGAGCTCACCCAAAGAGACTAAGGAACTTCAACAGCAAGTGGAAGAGCTTCTTACCGAGGGCCACATCGGAGAGATCTTAGCCCATGTGCGGTACTATTGCTTCTAGTCCCTAAAAAAGGATGGTAGTTGGAGTATGTGTGTTGATTGTAGAGCCATTAATAGCATAAACATTGAATATGGTCATCGCATTCCTAGGCTAGATGATTTTCTTGATGAATTGCATGGTTCCATGATTTTCTGTAAAGAAATCAGGTTATCATCAAATCTAAATGAAAGAAGGAGATGAATGGAAAACTGGATTTAAAACCAAATTGGTCTTTATGAGTGGCTTGTTATGCTCTTTGTTCTTACCAGTGCATGTAGTACGTTTATGAGAATGATGCATCATGTCTTACGTGAATTTATTGGGAAATTTATTATTATGTATTTTGATGATATTTCAATCTATAGCAGGACATATAACGATCATTTGAATCACATTAGACAAGTTTGCTTTGTGCCTGGAAGAGAACAATTAAATGCCAATTTGGGAAAATGTGCTTGGAAAAGATAACCGTTATATGCTATGTTGTTAGTTCCAAAGGACTACAACTGGATCTTGACAAGCTGAAGGCGATAGACGATGGCCAACGCCCAAGAGTGTCAACGAAGTTAGAAGTTTTCATGGGTTGGCTAATTTCTACCAGAGATTTTATCAAGGACTTTAGCACCATTGTGAGTCCTTTCACCGAGGTCATCAAGAAGACTAATGGATTTAATTGGAGAAAAGCTCAAGAACTAGCTTTCAAGGCTTTGAAAGCAAAGCCATGCAACACTCCACTTCTCACCTTAACCAACTTTGACAAGATGCTTGAGATCGAGTGTGATGCGTCGGAAGTAGGAATTGGAGGGGTTCTAATGCAAGATAAGAGACCAATTACCTACTTTAGTGAAAAGTTATCGGGAGTTACCTTGAACTATGCCACCTATGTCAAGGAGTTGTACACCTTGGTAAAGACCTTGAAGCATTGACAACATTATTTGTTCCCGAAGAAGTCTGTCATCCACATTGACCATAAGTGTTTGAAGGGTTAACAAAATCTGAACAGGAGGCATACACGGTGGATGGAATACATTGAGACATTTCCCTATGTCATCCACTACAAGAAAGGAAAGAAGAATGTCGTGGTTGATGTACTCTCACGAAGGTATACATTTTTCACTTCACTACATTCACATTTACTTGGGTTTGAAATGTTGAAACATTTGTGTGCTAGTAATGTTGACTTTGTAGTATCTTTGATGGATACTTCATTGCTCCTTGTGATAAATTTTATGTGAAGGATGAATTTTTTTTTTAGAGAAGGGAAACTTTGCATTCCTAGTGGATCCATTAGGCATTTCCTTGTTAAGGAAGCTCATGGGGGTGGACTTATGGGTCATTTTGCATGAGCATTTCTTTTAGCCAAAAATGAAAAGGGATTTTGAAAATTTTGTAGGTAATTGTTTGAATTGTAAGCGTGCAAATCATTTTCATTACCTCATGGTTTGTATACCTTTTTGCCGGTTGCCAAAGCTCCTTGGGAGGATGTTTCCATGGATTTTATTTTAGGACTTCTTCTAGAAAGGATTCTATCTTTTTTGTTATTGATCGTTTTTCAAAAAATGTCGCCTTTCATTGCTCATCGAAAAACGGATGATGCATCTCATATTACTAGTTTATTCTTTAAAGAAGTTGTGAGCTTATATGGCATGCCTAGAACTATGGTTTCTGATCGAGATACCATTTTGTTAGTTATTTTTGGAAAGTACTACGAAAGAAACTAGGGACTAGCCTACTTTACTCTACTTCTTGTCATCTTCAAACTGATGGTCAAACTGAGATAGTGAATAACACTATAGGCCAACTTCTTATCGCTATTCTTGAAAAGCATATTAGTAAGTGGGAAGAATATTTTCCATTCATTGAATTTGCTTATAATAGGGCTTGTCATTCTATGTTTTCTCCTTTTGAAGTTATCTATGGCTTTAATCCACTAACCCCTTTTGGATTTGATTACACTACTAATTAGCCGTCAATTGAGTTTGGATGATAAAGAAAGGCCGATTTGTTAAATCTATTCATGCCAAGGTCCATGATCAAACTGAAAAGAAGAACGATGTGGTGGCCTCTACGCAGATTAAAGAACTCATGAAAGTGACTTTTGAGCCTAGAGATTGGATATGGGTGCATTTAAGGAAAGAAGAGTGTCCACCCTCACAAAGCCAAATCGGAGTCTAGGGGCAATGGACCGTTTCAAGTGCTAGAGAAGATCAACAACAATGCCCATAAGATTCATCTTCCTATTGAGTATCATGTTAGCGCCACTTTCAATATAACTGACTAGTCTTTTTTTGATAAAGATGCAGATTCGAGGACGAATGCTTTTAAAGGTTGGGAGGATGGAATAACTCGGGACGCACAAGAAACCATGGAGTTGATGCAAGGGCTGATCACAAGATCAAAGACTAAGAGAATGGAAGAGAAATACAAGGGTGAAGTAGCCTTGTTCAAGAAGATGCTCCAAAACCTTGCTTGGCACATACTAGAGGAACAATGAGAATCCTTTGGAGCATCCTAAACATTTCTATTTTCAAGAGTACAAATAGAAGAATTCAAGGAAGCAAGCAAGAGTTTTTGTAGCTTTCAAACGAAAGGAAGAAACCATTCTGGACCCTACCACTAACGGTAGGGTACACCCTACCATCCACAGTAGGGTTCTGGCCAAGGAGGAAGGAAAATCAATCAACCAGCCACCGATTGTAGGTCCACTCTGCCGTCGCTGGCAGGGTTCTGTCCGAAATATAAGTTGAGCATTTAACCTACCGTGCACGAGACCTACCGTTGCCAGGAGGTCTCGGCTGGTGAAGTTTTTGGGGAGTTTAACTCTCTTGACTCTTCAATTCGGTTTCAAATCTATTTTAACTTATACCTAAGTGGTCTTAGCATCCCCTAAACGATTTTAAGCTAGTCCAACACTTAGAGTTTTGGAAACTAATTGTGAAGACCACTATAAATACTTATATTTTGCAGCCATTTTGGATGCTTAAAATTTTTAACAAATCTAAAGAGAGAAGAACTAGGTTTCTTGAGTTTTCTTGTTCTTCCAAATAAATTAGGAGTTTCCATTGTATAATTAAAGGCAAAGAACTTCCTGAATCTGCAATTCAGTTGTCCAAGTCTAGTTTTCGAAATCCTATTTGTCCCTTAAGGTGGGAACTCTATAGTTGGTGTTGCTCGGGAAAATAGGTTCTTCTTGAGAATGTGTAGGATACGTGGTGATCTTTCCAAGCCTTGTTGATTCTTCCCTACATATAAGAAGATATATTTGTTTTCTTCTTAGTTATCTTTCTGCAATTTTATGTTTATATTCTTCATTTCTCCAAAACAAACCATCAAAGAAATCCTGTAGAAGGGCGTTTAGTCTTGGGAGTAAATGATCTTCAAGGGAAGCTTAGGAGGATCATACCATTCTCTTAGCCTTTGCTGTTGCGATCGGCCCTCGCATCAACTCCATAGTTTCTTAGAGTTAAATTTTAAATGAAAGAAAAAGTTGAAACGTTTTAAATCTTTTAAGGGAAGCTTTGTTAAGATTATAAACCCTAAAACTCTAAATCCTAAAACCTCTAACCATAAAACCTAAGCCCTAATCGGAAACCCGACAACCTAAAACAAGAACCCTAAACCCTAATGCCCATTTTTATAAATATTATAAATAATTACAAGTTATATCTCCTTATTAAGACTATAAGATTATATAAGACTTTTAAGTACATCTAAAACTTACACTTTATAATCGTTTTATAGAAGTTATGGAACTAATAATTCTTTCTCCTAATAATTCCTAGAAGCTATGGAAAATATATCAGATTGTAGTCTGATGTATGAAGAAAAAGGGCCGAGGATTAAAGGTCTTACAAATCTATACATCAACGGGGTAGATTGTTTTATTTGTCAGTGTATTGAATCCAACAATGGATGTGAAAATGCATTGAGATGTCCATGTTCAAAGTGTAAAAATAAGAAGGTTATACATTCCAAGATTGTAAAAGAACATCTTTTGCAGTGGGGATTCGTGCGCTGTTATCATAATTGGACAACTCGTGGTGACAACCTTTGGCCACATGATGAGGAACGTATTCTTGTGGAACATACTGCTTTACTCCGGCCTAACATTGGAGTAAAAAATTCACAGTCATTGCTGGATGCTGAGTTGGGATGACTGGCATTCAGTGTTATATGCGACTGTTGAGTTGTTGTACATTGTGTCCGAGAACCAATGGACTCGAAATTCGAACGATGATGTTTGTGCATTCCTAAAGAATCATTTGTCGTCGGGCAATCATATGGTCGAAGATTGGTACGCGACACATGAATTGATTTCTGGTTTAGGATTGCTAGCACAAGGGATTAATGTTTGTTCGAATGGTTGTTACAGACCACTATCCGCTCATCAACAAATGATACGAACGACTTGCTGACACGTCGGTAATCATTACCGATGACTATCCACTCGTCGGTACGTTTTAATGACAACAACCTTTCGTTGGAAACAAATAAAAATTCTTTCCCACAACTCTCGACAGTAAATCGGTTAGTAAATCTTGTTACCGAAGAATGGCCGTCTATAATTCTTGTTACAAACGAAATTTCACCAATGGAGTCGTTGGCATCCGCATACCATCAGTAACATAGGAACACCGATGGCTGACCGACAAGATCTTCTGTCGGTGATTGGGTCGATTTTTGTAGTGCAAAAAACACCATCTCAAATAGTTAATGGTGGAATACATTTCCATCCTAAAAATATTTTGAGACAGAATTAAGGACGAATGTTAGATGGAATTAATTTGATTAGATCTAATTTTAAAAAATAAAAAATGATATGAATTTATGTTATAATAATTATTTTTCTACTGATTAGGGACTAGACTCTGAATTAAATATAATTCATATAGTTGGAATCCTTTTAAAATTTAAGACAAGGGATGGAATATTGTAACCCTATGCTAATATGATGAAAGATATCTATTACAATTCCGTCCTTGTTTTTGACAAAATAGGAACTAAATGTCAAACTAAGGCATTTTACATCATTGAAAATCCATCTCAAATTTAGGACAAAATAGTGACAAAACATCATAAACCTAAAATAATATCACAAATGTTATATATCACAATTTCGTCCTTATTTTTGGGACAGATAGATTTTCTAACGGATTTGAGAAAGATAATCATAATTTTATGGAAATCATTTACATTTCTAAATCTGTCCCTACATTGAATCTATCAATTATTGTAAGAAAACATAATCGTCCTAAACTTGTTTTATATTAATTGTCAAATGCAAAATTTTATACTTCAATCCTGCAATACGAAATTTCAATAAACATGAAATACCACAACCAATCCCCTACTGTAAAATAAAAAATAAAAAAGAACAACACACAACCACAACAACTCTAATCAATAACAACATTAATCTATTAGACTCTTAATTACTCAACTACAATCAGCATACCACATCCACAAAAGATTTACACATTTCCCATACATTCCATAATGATGAACAACAACCATAAGGGCACATCTTCACATTAAACAAAGCTAACAAATTAGTGTTATATAATATTCGACAAAATTCAATAGTTCATATCAACAAAACACAGTGCTTCATATCACCAAAACAAACAAAAGTAGTAATGTAGTATCTTCAATAGAATCCAAAATCGCAAAATATTTTGACATATATAAGTTTAATTTTTGAAAGTAAGCAATAAACTAAATGTCATCAACAACCTCATGTTCACCTTCGTTCGAGTCATCGTCAATAGGAGTAGTACTAGTTTATAGTGCATCAACATTGATACCAAAGCGCTCTTGAATTTGAGCATAAATTAATTCCATTTGTTGATCAACCTTTTACATTTTTCCTTCTAGTACAGCTTTACCTTGAGAAGTGATTTGTTCCTTTAAACTATCATATTGCAAGCTTGAGATTGTTTTGCTACTGAAAGAGTTACCACTAACGAAATTCACTTGTGAGCTAAAGCCGTATATCCTATCTTTACTATTTTGACCCCCAGCAGTCTATTCGAATAGCTTATCTCGCTGCTTCGTGGTAATCTGAGTCTTGATACTAGATGCATTTGAGAGGCTTCAACGTGAAGCTCTTGGAATTTCGCCTACAAATTCAAGTATTGGCAATTTATGATCTAAAGCAAGCTTCTAGGAATTGGAATCTTTGTTACAATGAAATAATGAAATAGTTTCTGTTTTCATACAAAGGAAAGATGAATCTTGTGTATTAAAAAAGATAGTGGGAATATAGTAGTTTTTCTTGATACTTTACATGGATAACAGTTGTTGATGAACATGATGTGCCAATGCTTCGCTAACTAAAGAATTAGTTTTGGTTTATGGAGAAGGAGAATTCGAAGTATGAAGATTTACATATGCTACTATATAATTAGAGAATTTATTGTCGTAGATGTGAAATAAAGATAGAGAAAGTCCCCGCGGATGATAATGTATCTGATCTGTTGACTAAACCATTATCCTTGAAAACATGATGCTCATGTATGATCATTTGGCTTAAGACAAATGGATGTTTGATTTTAGTTCAAGTGGGATATTTTATTTATTGTATGTAATGTATGGACAAAAACCGACTTGTTTGGTCCTATTCATATAATTATATATATGAAATTTGGTGACCTAGTTATATATTATCCAATGATATAGATATCTATCATGTATTTTACAATTATTTATGTATTTAAATGATAATGTGCAAAGAATAATTTTTGTATGGAAGAAATCATAGGAGTTATGATAATAACATTCTTCACGTAGTAATATATATTATTCTTAAATTGACCCTACTCATAGCATTGTTAAATTGACCCTACTCACGTAGTAATATATATTATTCTTAAATTGACCCTACTCATGTAGTAATATATATATTATTCTTAAATTGACCCTACTCATATATTAAAAAGATGGGATATTGTTAATGCGGATAGACTAGTACATGTTATGCTTCTTTCAATTGTAAAAAGTAGTTGATCTCATTTACTATTGTTTGATGACACAAAAGCAACTTTGTGGATGCTTGTTGGAGAACAAGTTCATTGGATTGACCCACTTAGAGATATCCATGAGATAATCTATTTGAGTGTCAACGGAATTCATCTCTATATGACAGTAGGGTAAGTGATCCTTCGACTTGAGATCATAAGAGTATCTAGAACGTGGATTACCTACTTTTACTCTTTTGGTCCTTAATCTTGGCTTTAAGAGTTGGGTATAGTAAAACATGGTTGGATAGTTTATGTTTAATAAGGGATTCACCACTTCTAATAGAAAGAAGAATACATCCCATTTATGACCACTTGTTGGAGTATGAATTGAAAATATTTGCCCAAACCAAAAGTGACTTTAAAAAGTGTTCTAAATTCGACTTAAAGAAAGTCAAATTTGGGAAGCAGAAAAATATAATTAGTTCTTTAAGAGTAGACAAAAACCCTTACTCTTGAACTAATTGCGATATAGTCTGGTGAAAGGATAACAATTACATAGAATCTTGTTCATGGAAAGGTGAAGTCAATCACATGAATTTTCATTACACTTGGGTGGTCATGATGCCTAGTTAGAGCCAATCTTGATTTATAAATATAAGTTTTTAATTCTAAGACCTTATAAGCTAATTGACTTTAGTCCAAGTGGGAGTTTATTAGTTTTATGTCCTAAAGCCAAGTAACATAGGATTATAATTTATATTTACTGGCAACGTGTTTAGGAATCTAAGGGGTCATATACATAGGAACAATATCTTGGATTAATTATAAGATAGTAAAAGGGTTAATTTTTTAGATAAATTAATCCTATGCGCTTACTATTAAATAAGCTACTAGGTTATTATGTTTTTATCCAAACCCATTAGATAACTTATTATGCTTTAATAACTAGTCTTGGACTATGGAGGATCCAATGATCCATTGGGGTTTTATAAAGCCTAATCTAGATCGGAACTTATGGTTCAGAAGAACTAGCTATCATGAACTAGTGGATAATAACCAAAAATTATTTGTGCGGATATTGTTAGAGGCTGAATACTTGTGCCGCTCATAATCAGAATTACTACGTGATCAGTTGCTGATGAATCTGTTATAGAGATAAAATGGCTATTCCTTTGTTCATATTATTCATAGATTGCATGGTGATTCTATCGTAAGATCAGTTTGTATTTTATTTTGTTGTCTATAAATTGAATTACTAGTTGTTACAACAAAAGTTATAGTACCCATGTTTAAGGACCATAATTCTCCAATATCTCCATTACCTTAGAGATTATGTAATTTTATGGGATGATGAATTACATGAGTTATATGGAGGAAGAAGTAAAGAAGCCTACTAGCTGGTGATGCAAAGAGTCACGCCTAAGCCTATAAATAGGCTCTTTGGTCTCTTTCTCCCTTTATCTAGTTGTGTGTTATTTCATCACTATTCACGAACATATTCAAGTGAGGTAGGATAGGAAAGATAAAGTACTAAGACTTGGTCACTATTTCTCAAGGATATCAAGGTATATGTTACTTTATTTTGTGTTAACCTAATTTTTCTAACAAAAATTAGTAAAAAGTTTACTCACCATAATAGTTTATTTTTCTCTCATATGTTTCTCATCATCCTCATAATTATTCGCTCACCTCTCTTGATTTTCTCCAATGAATAATCATAGGTTTCTCCTCCATTAACCACCATTTCACTCTATAAATGTAATAAAGTTGAAGAGAATGGGATAATCACTCTCTCTAGTTTCTCGATTAGTAATAATATTCTAAGAATTTGAGAGCTTGCATATTCCAAGTTCTTACCACAACTGCACGTGTTTAGAAGCTGGTACAACTGCATCTCGATCATGCTGAAATTTCGCTTTCAAAGTAGTGGTTATAGCAACATTAAATAGATAAGCCTCTCTATATATGTATAATTTGTTTTAAAGATTGATTATAACCTATAGTTTTCATTCTCTATTAGTATAATTCCTTTTATTTTGTTTTCTACTTGTGTGTTTGAACTGTATATAGTTTTATCCTAGCTTAAGTCATGTATAGTGATGAGATCAGCCAATCTCAATTAATGAAGTTAGGACAACAAGCCAATTATTTAGAGAAGAAGACTTTAAACAAGTCAATCTCTTAATTACATCATCTCTATATGTGATAACCTCACCTTGGTCAGAGGGTTAGGAAATTCATTTGCGAAATCCCACATCGATTGGGAAGGCAAACTTGCTCATTTTTTACTCTATAGAAAGGTACTGTTCAAATTTACTTGATAAGTTGACTTTTTACTTGCTATTGCTCTACCAATTTCACTTTCTGACTAAAGCATCGCAGGTAAAATGGGGCTGAACTTACCTTATGTCTATTGTTCTGTTTCAGGATAGGCTCGAAGCTTTCATCAGGATATTCGTTGGTGATTAGGAATAATCATATAACATTATCCTAGAGAATTATTTCTTGACTATCGAAAGATTCTTTGAGGATTAAAAAAGCTCTTCCTCTATTAGAGGTTAGCAGAAACAACAAAAGAATTTCGATAAAATAACCCAGGACATTAGAATGAAAACTATAGGAAGTAAGAGTTTACAAAAGCAAAGAACATATTAAGCTTCGATATGCTTAGATTCTAAACAATGGCTGTATATATATATATATATATACCAATGGTTTCTAACTGAAGTAAGGGAATAATCATTGTGATTTGTAGTTGAATGAAATCATCTTGTAGTTAAGAGAAAAGAGCACGTTTGATTTATTTGGAACATATGGGAGCTGAAGAATTTACTACCTTTGGGAGTTAGTTCTAGACTTATTCCAAATTCAAAAGAATCTTGAAAAATTATTATTTAGAATCTAATAATCGGCATCACATTTCAAAAGATTCTCTAAAGGATAATAGATATGTTGGGTTAGTTGTAGATATAGTGTATTAAGTTTGATGTCTTTTGGACTATGAACCAAACTTTGAATAATAAAATATAACCTATAGAATTATTTGTGAAACGTATAGCTTCTATGAACCAGTAATCTCTTATTGCAACACTGTCCAAAAGGATTATTTCTTAACAATCGAAATGTCCTACTACGATTAAACAAGCTCTTCCTCTATTAGACAGTAACACGAACCACAAAGGAATTTAGAAAGAATAAATAACTCAGCACTTTAGAATGAAAGATATAGAAAGAAAGAGTTTACAAAGGCAAAGAAGATATTATGTTTCGGTGTGCTTAGCATATGAACAATGGTTGTATATACAGCCATGGTTTCTAACTTAAATGAGGGAAATAATCATTCTGATCCAGTAGCTGAGAGAAATCATTTTGTAGCTGAGAGAAAAGAGGTGCACGTTGGATTTATTTTGAACACATGTGAGTTGAAGAACTTACTCACTTCAAGAGTTTTGTTATAAACTTAGTCCAAGTTTAAAACAATCGTGAAATATTATTATTCATTATGTAACAATTCCCCATATATTTCAAAAGATTCTTTAAAGGATAATAGAAATGCTGGGTTAATTACAGATATAATGCATTAAGTTTAAAACAATCGTGAAATATTATTATTCATTATGTAACAATTCCCCATATATTTCAAAAGATTCTTTAAAGGATAATAGAAATATTGGGTTAATTACAGATATAATGCATGAAGTTTGGTATCTTCTAGACTATGAAAGAAACCTTGAATAATAAAGTATGATCTAGAGACTTATTGGTGAAACGTATAGGTTCTATAAACCAATAATCTCTTATTGCAAGTTATTGACTTCACCACTCACATCATAACTCTGCAAACTTTTGTTGTTCATCGCTGTTCTACATAAGCAGACCATGCATAGCCTCACTCCATACTCATATAGGTGAATTCATCAAGTGTACACTTTATGAGTACACCACTCATAAGCACTATGAATTCATTAATAGTTTTATACTCAACCTCACAAATATTTGCAGTCATAAGCACTTTTCGCACATTCTTGGAGGGACTTAGTTTTAGTGCTTTCAGAGTTAACATCCACCTTTTATGACCCATATAAACCTACTTCATGCGATCTCAAATCATAAAGGTTGGATTACTATCAAAGTTTACTACTCAGTTTGCTTTAGTCATATTCCCCTTGATATTTTGAAGATTGAATTTCGTCTCAAATCTTTGGTCAAATGATTGGCCAAATTCACTTCTGACATCAGATAATTGATGGAAATAAGACTATCTCTCAGCAACTGCTTTACAACATCATATCTCAATCTCATGTGTCAATTTTTTAAATGATAAGAATTATTTTTGGCAATATAGATTGCTGCTTGCGAATCACAATGCATGGATATAAAAGGTATTGGTTTCCTAAATAAAAGAATGTCTGATAAGAAATTCATTAACCAACAAGCCTCAGTTCAAGCTAGCTCCAGAGCTACAAAATCTTACTCCATAGTGGACCCTGCAATATTTTTTCCAATGATGACTTCTACACTCTTGCACCCTAACCAAGGGTGCTATTGCACCTACACCAATGGGGAATATGGAGTCACTAGCGGACCTTGACTCATTTGAGTCTGAGATCAAATTTGTATCACTATACTCTTCCAGTATAATGGGAAAACACTATATAAGATACCATAGTTCATAGTTCCTTTCAGATATTTCATCAGTCTATCTAATGTAGGCCACTGCTCATGGTGGGAATTATGAGTACATCTATTGAATCTACAGACATCATATGCAATGTCTAGTCTCATTAAATTAATTAAATACATCAAATTCCCAATAATTTGAGCATATTTAGATTGTGCCCCTGGATGAGTTGGATGTTTCTTTAATTGAATGTTAGTATCATAAGGAGTGCTCACAAGTGTCACATCAAAACTAATCAAATTTCTTAAGAAGTTTCTAAACATAAAGTCCTCATGACAACATTATACCATTGTCTCTCCTTATGACTTTAATAACCAAGATCGTTTTAACTTCTCCCATATCTTTAATTTCAAAGATAGAAGTTAGAAAACATTTAGTACTATTCACAATTTCTAAACTAGTACCAAATATAAGCATGTCATCCACATATACTCTAATTATTTCACAATCATTATTCACAACTTTTGTATATACTCATTTGTCCACTCCAATAGATGAAAAATTATTACTCGATAAAACTTTATTGAATTTCTCATGCCATTGCTTAGGAGCTTGTTTTAGGCCTTAAAGAGTCTTAAGTAATTTGCAAATTTTATTTTCTTTCCCAGATAAACAAATCCCTTAGGTTGAACCATATAATCTCTTCTTCTAAATCACCGCTTAAAAATGCAGTTTTAACATCAATTTGATGGATAAAAAGTTTGTGTATGGAACCCAAAAAAAATAAAACTTGTATTAAGGAAATTCTAGTAACCATCGCAAACATGTCAAAATAATAATGTTTTATTTTTGAGAAAATCCTTTAGCTACTAAAAGAGCTTCGTATTTATCAATTTAGCCATTAGGATTAAATTTTCTTTTGAAAATCCTTTTGCAACTAATTGCTTTTACTCTACAAGGTAAACCAACTAAGTATAAAACTTGTACACAATCTTTTGAATTGCTTGTTGCGACAAACAAGCATTAGAAGAAGAGATAGCTTTAGAAAATTTAATAGATCATTTTCTACAAGATAAGTGCAAAAATCATTCCAAGGGAAAACTCTTTTCTCAAACTTTCACTCTGCAGTTATTCTTTATTAGAGTCCTCAACGACTCTTTCAGTAGGTATTGGATCTTTATTTGAAAGTGGAAAAATATTTTCAAAGAATTCAGCATTCTTTGTTTCAACAATAGTATTGTAGTCAAGAACACCAATTTTCAATTCAAGAAAGTGATAAGCAGTACTATTTTGAGAATATCCATAAAGCATGCAATCAGAGGTTTTAGAAACTGTTTTTTCTTTTCTTAGGTTCAATCAACATTACTTTAACAAGGCACCCCCATACTTTCAAATATTTTAAGATAGGTGCATAACCTTACCATAATTTATAAGGAGTCTTGTCAGTTTTCTTATGAGGAATTTTATTTTGTAAGTGATAAGCAGATAAAATTGCTTCATCCTCATAAATTATTAGGTATAGAAGAACTAACGAACAAGGAATTCATCATCTCTTTTAGACTTCTATTTTTCCTATAGCGACAATAGACTCTAGAGAATAGGGTCGAGTTATCTCATGTATTATGTCATGTTCTTCACAAAATTCATTTAAGGCCAATAATCTTCACTGTTTAGGTTATTTTCTTATTGAGTTTATTTTCTACCTTTGTTTTATAAGAGAGAGAAAAACATTAAAGGCATCATCTTTATTTCAATGTAAATATAACTTGGTGAATCTAAAAAAATCATCAATAAAGGTTACATAATACCATTTACCACCTCTAGTAATAGTTTGTTCTATGTCTCATAAGTATGTGTGAATTAGACTTAACAGCTTAGTTTCAGCATATATTTGACATTTATCTACACAATTAGAGTCAAACTAAGAAATTAAACCAAAAGATCGCATTTTCATAATATAAGTTTGATTTTGTAAATATTAAAACGGGGGAAAGCACTATTAAACTGAACAACAGGCAAGCGGACCTATCATGTAGTAAATGAACTCTACCCGAGTGTCAAATCTCTAGAAGACGGTAAAGGCTTAGGGTACTAATTGCGCCTCTAATGTTTAGTCTAATAAAATAATTGTTCTTGAAACTGAAATAATAAAAGAAAAACTTAAAACAACTAAGAAAGCAATAAAAAATTAAGATTTTAAAAATTAATAAAGAGTTTGGGTGGTGGAATCCCCCTAATCCTTGTTACTAATTCAACTGGAAAACCTTTATAGAAACAATGTTGAATTAAGTAAGTTAGGCCATGACTCAAATTGGACAATCACTATCTCTAAGCGAAAGCCACCCTATTCAGTAACCCTATGAGGAAAATCTCTTTTCTCCCTAACAAATTATGAGCACAGTAAATTTAGGTGATTTTAAGAACCTAAAAGTACAAAATCGTATCTCTAGTCAATTTCGCCAATTAACCCCCCAATTGATTACCCTAGACCATTCTTCCTTTTTCAATTCCGAACAATCTTGTGATTAATCCATTCTCCCAACTATTAAATTGCAAAAAAACGCAATTGGAGAAAAACTTAAACCAAAACAATTATCGAATTCAAGAAATTCAACAAAGAATGTCATAATCAAGAACTAGGGTTCAACCCTCATCCAAAAATAAAGAACTACTCACTATTCATCATAATAAAACTGAAATTCAACATTGAAATTTAATAACGGGGTAAAGGAAAGAAAGCTTAGGAGCATAATTGAGGCTGCAATCGTTATCCCGAACACCGCTCAAGCTCGTCTTTTGAGTCGCCCAAATCGAAGTTAAGTTCTTGAAACTGAATCTCCAATTCTTGATTTCCAAGAATTAAATTGCAAAAAATCTAAAAACTAATTAACTAATTGAATGTAACATTAAAGAATTGATTAACCTAAATCTAGTCGTAACTATCCATTAACTACTCCTAATTGCTCTCTTCTCCATCCTTCCCTTTTTATTGCAAACAAACTTGTTAAATGGATGAAAAATTAAAATAAAATAAAAATTGAATCTAATTAAAACTACCCCTCTGCCGGTAACTACCGCAGATGGTAGGTCAAGCCCTACCACCCATGGGAGGATTCTGCCTATTCGGGGACTTACCACCTACGATAGATTGGCCTACCATTACCGATAAGGTTCTGCCTTGCCTTCTTTTGTGATCTCCAGACCTACTGCCGATGGTAGGTTAACTTTCTTCAAGAGGTAGGTCATCTCCGTTGGTACCGTCAGCTTCGTTTTCGTTTCCTTTCATTGTTTTCTCTCTCGGAAATCTAAGACAAAAATGAAGGGTACTAGACAAAACAAATACTTTTACATATTGAAAATATCGAAAACCGATGAAAATAACATATAGAAATATAGACAAATAAGCACATAGCAAATACCCTCACACTTATCCGTTGCTTGTCCTCAAGGAACACAAATTAAATACACAATAAATGAAAATAAGAGAGGCCAACTTAAAATAATTAAAATTAGGAAACGACCACAGGAAATGGAAGTAGAATTAATTCAAAAAACAAAACAAATCAAACCAAAAATTAGCCAAACTAAGAAAATTGAAAACAAAGCCACTTCCATAGGATAATTCCCTACCTAGCTCCGAAGATAAATCAAAGTAAACAGATGACAAGAATCACTAAGTCCACTACAAGTCACTAAAAATTGTCAAAGATCAGAGGTGTGTATGAATAGCTCATGTCGTTGTTAACAGAAGAAAATGAATGTGAAGTGATCAGCACAATGAAATAATTTAAAAGGCAATGCATACAAATTCATGCTTCTCTATCACTTATCCACTCTAAAGTCTATTCTAGGTGGTTCCTAGATTGGGTAGGACTTTTTGGCTTGTAATGTTAGCTTGAAACATAAACAGGGCAACAAAATTAGGGTAAAAGGATATAAAAAACCACTGAGACAGAGGTAATGCAACTGAAACGAAAAGATAGCAAGATTAAAGAACATTTTCTAGCCGTCGTTTTAACTCGTCTCCACCACCCTTGAATATCCCACTTAGATCTCTTTGGTGCACACTCCACCTAACATCATTTTTCTTTAGATATACATGAATTACCAAGAATAAGAGAGAGCTTTGCTTGATAATTTTTAAGAATTACTGTAGAATAAAAACTCATATTTTTTCTTCGTTTGCTACTATTGTTTTCCTTTTTTTCACTTTTTTATCTTTTTCTATTTTTTCCTTTTCAAGCATCAATTTCTTTTCTTTTTCTCTCTTTTCAGCAGCCATAAGCACCGAACATCTTAAATACCCAAAATACCCTGTCTTTACATAGGTTCTTTTCCTTTTTCTTTCTTTTTTCATTCCTTCACCCCCACACTTATTTGTTTCCCTCACCAAAAATATTTCTCTCACGCCGTTGGAGTCCATCGGACTCCTTGGAATTTCTCCCAAAATATTCCATGAAATTTTCTACAAAATTTTCATTACGAAACAAAAGAAACACACACCAGGTTAGTAAATATAAAAAATTGAACAAAAAGAACCAAAACTAAAAGAACTAGAAGAAAAGAAATAAAAGGGGAAAGGTGAAGAAATTATAGGAGGAGAAAAAGGTGGAGTTTTTTGAAGAGACATTGGAAGAAATGAGGTGTGGTGTGGAATATTTGTTGGGGTCGAATGGAAGAGGGAGAAGAATGGAGGAAGTAGAAGGGTTAGAAGAACAAGAGCTGAAAGAGAAAAAAAAAAAAGAGAGAAGAAAAAAGTGAGAAGGTGGTGTACAGACCAAGAAAAGGAGAAGAAGCCGCAGGAGTGCTCGCCGGAGTGGTGTAGGTCGACAGTGAAATTAAAAGGAGAGAGATTGTGGAGGAGAGGAGGAGATACGGGGGTTGGGAGAGAGAAGGAAGAGATAAAAACTTAGGGATTTTGGAAGAGAGAGAGAGAGAGAGAGAGAGAGAGAGAGAGAGAGAGAGAGAGAGAAAGAGAGAGAGAAAAAAATTGAAGAATTTTTAAACAAACGCGGGGATTGAGTTCAAATCGGGTAGACCAACTTATTTTCCACTTGAAAAAAAATCAAACTGTAGCCTTCCTTGGACCCTATCGCGCACGGTAGGTCCGGAACTACTCTCCGCAGTAGGTCTCTACCTGTGATGCCCAAGAAACGCCGAAGAAACCTACCACTAGCAGTAGGTTGGACTTGTCGTCCGCAGTTGGCCTTTGTCGATGAATGGCTTTGTTGCTCTGTCCCTACTTTTGGTAGTAGGGTACCCTTTAGTCTGCGGTAGGCTTCTGTCGGGACACTAATTTTTCTTCTCTTTCTGCAATTTTGAACCTCGTTCATGCCCTTTAACATGATATGTTCAGTATACCTCAATTTAGGCTTTAACAAGGTGTTTATTCTCTCCAAAATCACCTTATCACAAAACAACAAACGATTAAAGTGAAAAAAAAAAAAGAAATTAAAATAACAATTATACAATTACAATATTCAAGGGAATAAGAAGTGCTCCCCTTTTCAGGAGTTGTGAGCACCTCCCCGACTACGAAAATCTGAGTGTTTCTTTGTCTACTTTTTCTCTATGCATCATACCGACACCTATTTCATTAATCGAGACTTCAATTAGGAGGCGATTTGCCATCCGTTGTCCTTACGCTTTTTTCTTGGCTTTTCCCTTTCCATTCCTCTTCGGGATTTCCTGTGAGTGAAGGTACTACGTTAGTTTTATTATTTATTTTACATTAAGTATCGTGAGATTTAGAGGGTAGGAGTCAGGAGCAAAAGAAACTTGATCACCATTTTGTTTCCTCTGACCCTTAACACTAATTTCTCTTTTTCCACGTATATTAAAGCCCTTGAAGTGCGCATAAAAGGGTGACCTATTATTATGGGGAAATCAACGTCGTCCTCTATGTCTACCACAGCAAAGTTGACCGAAAAAGCCAAATCCTTGACTTTGACTAAAAGGTCCTCTATCATTCCCATAGGATGTCAGATACTCTTATCTGCATGACATATCGACATCCGCACAGGTTCTGAAATACCTAGACCTAGACGCTTACACATAGAAGAAGACATAACATTAATACTTGCTCCTAGATCCGCTAAAGCCCTATCAATAGTAATACTACCAATTGTACAAGAAAGACAAACTCGTTGTGTCTCCATCTTTTGTGGTAGTATACTTTTCTTAATAAAAAGGGTTGAACGCTCTTCACCACGTACGTGTGTTGATGCTTCTCGAAGCTTGTCTTTCTTTATAAGCATATCCTTTAAATACCCTGTATACTTGGGTACCTGCAATAAGAGATCACATAGGGGTAAGTTTATATCTAATTGACGAAATATTTTAATAAACTGTCTCATCTCATTTTGAGTTCCGTCTCAAACAAGTTCTTCTTGGGATTGGGTCTTCGATTTATAATTAGGACTTGTCCACTTCCTCTTGTCTTTATCTTCATCTACTTCATCAGATGATCACCTTTCTTCCTCAGTGAAACTTTCTTCTTCTACAATTATTCCTTCTTTCTTAATTGTGGGAATCTCCTCAATTGACATCGAGTCGCATTTATATGCTCTATTGAGTTTACTTCTTTGTTACTTGGAAGGGTTCCTGGAGTTCTCTCAGATACTATAGTCACTAGCTGCCTAATTTGTTTTTCCAAGTTTCTTATGGAGGCTTCTTGATTCCTTTAGGCTGCCTCGATGGTATTCATTCTATTATTGGTCGCACTGATGAAATTCACCATCAATTATTCCAAGCTCACCTTAGCCGGTGGAGGATGATTTTGTGGACTCGCTTCATAAGGTAATCATGGAGAAGGGCCCCTATTTTTAATATCCGAGAGTTGATTTTGCCTTTGTTGTGCTTGACCACCTCGAGAGAAGTTGAGGATGGTTTATCCGACTGTATTATGTGTATACAAATAAGGATTATTTTGAGGCCGGTTCTCTTGTACGAAATCGACTTCCTCATTTGGGCCTCCCATACTTGGGCACTGATGATTTGGATACCCACCGTTACAAAATCACATAACATGACCGTTTATTTATTTTTGCTTGTTGACGAACTGGGCAATTTCTCTATTTTCTGTTTTATTACCCCCGTCAATCTTGCTTCCATAGTAGACATTGCATCCACATTATGTACTCAAGCCGTCTTTGGTTTTGATCGTTGCCCTCGCTAGGTATAACTATTCATGGAAATTAATTCTATCAGATCATATTCCTGTTGAGCGGTCTTGTGGTCTGTAGACCCTCCAGCTAAGGCGTCAATTAATTGTCTCGCCCTGAACAACACTCCATTGTAAAAGCTTTGAATTTCTATCCCCAAATCTAGACCATGGTGGGACATTTTCTTTGCAACTCTTTCCATCGTTCCTATGCCTCATAGTGGTTTTCTCTGTCTATTGTTGGAATGAAAAATTTTCGTTCCTTAATTTAGTTGTCCACCCCAGAGGAAAGTGCCTCCCCAAGAATTTGTTTTTGCTGATGAGTGCTATGATGTTGTGGATCCCGATGGAAATGACTTAAGCCAAGACTTGTCTTTCACCTTTAGAGAGAATTGAAAAACGACGAAGCCAGATGGCGTCTTCAGCAACTCCGTTGATCTTAAAAGTGTCGTACACCTCTAGAAAATTTCTAGAAAATTTAATATGAGCATTGGGATCCTTATCTGGAAGTCCATCGAATTGGACGTTGTTTTGCATTATTTAGACCAAACAAAGCCACTCCAATAGGATAATTCACTACCTAACTCTGAAGATAAATCAAAGTAAATGAACGACAAGAATCACTAAGTCCACTACAAGTCACTACAAATTGTCAAAGATCGGAGGTGTGTATGAATAGCTCATGTCGTTATTCACAGACGAAAATGAATGTGAAGTGATTAGCACAATGAAATAATTTAAAAGGTAATGCATACAAATTCATGCTTCTCGATCACTTATCCACTCTAAAGTCTATTCTAGGTGGTTCCTAGATTAGGTAGGACTTCTTGGCTTGTAATATTAGCTTGAAACATAAATAGGGCAACAAATGAAGGTAAAAGGATATAAAAAACCACTGAGACAGAGGTAATGCAACTGAAATGAAAAGATAGCAAGATTAAAGAACCTTTTCTAGCCGTCATTTTCACTCTTCTCCACCATCCTTGAATATCCTACTCGGTTCTTTTTGGTGCACACTCCATCTAACATCATTTTTCTTTAGATGTGCATGAATTACCAAGAATAAGAGAGAGCTATGCTTGATAAATTTTTAAGAATTACTGTTGAATGAAAACTCATATTTTTTCTTTGTTTGGTACCGTGTTTTTCCTTTTTTCACTTTTTTATCTTTTCCTATTTTTTTTTCTTTTCAAGCATCAATTTCTTTTCTTTTTCTCTCTTTTCAATAGCCATAAGCACCAAACATCTTAAATACCTAAAATAACCCTTTCTTTACACAGGTTTTTTCCGTTTTTCTTTCTTTCTTCACTCCTTCACCCCCACACTTATTTGTTTCCCTCACTCAAAATGTTTCCCTCATGTTGTTGGAGTCCATTAGAGTTCCTGGAATTTCTCCAAAAAATTCCTTGAAATTTTCTGCAAAATTTTCGTTACGAAACAAAAGAAACACACAACAAGTTAGTAAATATCAAAAATTGAACGAAAAGAACCAAAACTAAAAGAACTAGAAGAAAAGGAATAAAAGGGGAAAGGTGAAGAAATTATAGAAGGAGGAGAAAAAGGTAGAGTTTTTTGAAGAGAGATTGGAAGAAATGAAATGTGATGTGGAATATTTGCTGAGGTGGAATGGAAAAGGGAAAGAATAGAGGAAGTACAAGGGTTAGAAGAACAAGAGGTGAAAGAGAAAAAAAAGAGAGAAGAAAAAAGTGAGAAGGTGGTGTACAAACCAAGAAAAGGAGAAGAAGCCGCAGAAGTGCTCGCCGGAGTGGTGTAGGTCAGTAGTGAAATTAGAAAGAGAGAGATTGTGGAGGAGAGGAGGAGATACAGGAGTTGGGAGAGAGAAGGAAGAGATAAAAACTTAGGGATTTTGGGAAAAGAGAGAGAGAGAGAGAGAGAGAGAGAGAGAGAGAGAGAGAGGGAAATTGCAAAATTTTTAAATAAATACTGGGATTGAGTTCAAATCGGGTCGACTGACTTATATTCCACTTGAAAAAAAATTGAATGGTACCCTTCCTTGGACCCTATCACGCACGGTAGGTCAGGAACTACTGTCAGTGGTAGGTCTCTACCTGTGATGCCCAAGAAACGCCGAAGGAGCCTACCACTGGCGGTAGGTTGGACATGTCGTCCGTAGTCGGTCTCTACCAATGAATGGCTTTGTTGCTCTGTCCTTACTTTTGGCAGTAGGGTGCCCTACCGTCTACTGTAGGCTTTTGTCGGGACACTAATTTTTCATCTTTTTCTATAATTTTGAACCTCGTTCATGCCCTTTAACATGATGTGTTCAGTATAGCTCAATTTAGGCTTTAACAAGGTGTTTATTTTCTCCAAAATCGCCTTATCACAAAAACAAACGATTAAAGTTGAAAAAAACAAGAAATTAAAATTATAATTATATAATTACAATATTCAAGGGAATAAGAAGTACTCCCCTTTTCAGGTGTTGCGAGCACCTCCCCGACTACGAAAATCCAAGTGTTTCTTTTGTCTGCTCTTTCTCTATACGACGTACCGACACCTATTTCATTAATCGAGACTTTAATTAGGAGACGATTTACCGTGTGTTGTCCTTATGCTTTTTCCTTGGCTTTTCCCTTTCCATTCTTTTTGGGGATTTCCTGTGCGGGTGAAGATACTACGTTAGTTTTATTATTTATTTTACATTAAGTATCGTGAGACTTAGAGGGTAGGAGTCGAGATCAAAGGAAACTTGACCACTATTTTGTTTCCTCTGACCCTTCACACTAATTTCCCCTTTTCCATGTCTATTCATGCCCTTGAAATGCGCATAAAAGGGTGACCTATTATTATAGGGAAATCAACGTCGTCCCCTATGTCTAGCGCAACAAAGTCGAACAGAAAAGCTAAATCCTTGACTTTGACGAAAATTTTTTCTATTATCCCTATAGGATGTCAGACACTCTTATCTGCATGACGTATCGACATCCGCACAGGTTCTGGAATACCTAGACCTAGACGCTTACACATAGAAGAAGACATAACATTAATACTTGCTCCTAGATCCGCTAAAGCCCTATCAATAGTAATACTACCAATTGTACAAGAAAGAAAAACTCGTTGTGTCTCCCATCTTTTGTGGTAGTATACTTTTCTTAATTAAAAGGGCTGAACGCTCTTCACCACGTACGTGTGTTGATGCTTCTCGAAGCTTGTCTTTCTTTATAAGCATATCCTTTAAATACCCTGTATACTTGGGTACCTGGAGTAAGAGATCACATAGGGGTAAGTTTATCTCTAATTGACGAAATATTTTTGACACTCTCTCATCTCATTCTGATTTGGTACTGAACAAGTGCTTCTTCGGATTGGGTCTTTTGTTTATAATTAGCACTTGTCCACTTCCTCTTGTCTTTATCTTCATCTACTTGTTTAGATGATTGCCTTTCTTCCTCAGTGAAACTTTCTTCTTCTACAATTATCCCTTCTTTCTTAATTGTTGGAATCTCCTCCTTGATTGACATCGAGATCGCATTTATATGCTCTATTAAGTTTACTTCTCTGTTACTTGGGAGGGTTCCTGGAGTTCTTTTAGATACTATCGTCACTAGCTGCCCAATTTGTTTTTCCATGTTTCTTACGGAGGCTTCTTGATTCCTTTGGGCTGCCTCGATGGTATACATTCTATTATCTGTCACACTCATGAACTTCACATCAATTATTCCAAGTTCACCTTAGCCGGTGAAGGATGATTTTATGGACTCGCTTCATAAGGTAATCGTGGAGAAGGGCCCCTATTTTTAAAAATCCAAGAGTTGATTTGGCCTGGTTGTCCTTGACCACCTCAATAGAAGTTGAGGATGGTTTCTCCAACCTGAATTATATGTATTCGAATAAGGATTATTTAGAGGCCGGGTCTCTTATACGAAATCGACTTCCTCATTTGGGCCTCCCATACTTGGGCACTCATGATTTGGATACCCACCATTGCAAAAATCAAAGAACATGAACGTTTAATTATTTTTGCTTGTTGATGAACCAGGCAATTTCCCTATTTTCTGTTTTATTACCCCCGTCAATCTTGCTTCCATAGTAGAAATTGCATCCACATTATGTACTCAAGCCATCTTTGGTTTTGATCGTTGCCCTCGCTAGGTATAACTATTCATGATAATTCACTCCATCAGATCATATTCCTGTTGAGGGTCTTGTGGTCTGTATATCCTCTAGCTGAGGCGTCAATTAACTGTCTCACCGCGAACAATACTCTATTGTAAAAGCTTTGAATTTCTATCCCCAAGTCTAGACCATGGTGGGGACATTTTCTTAGCAACTCTTTCCATCGTTCCCATGCCTCATAGAGGTTTTCTCTGTCTATTTATTGGAATGAAAATTTTTCGTTCATTAACTTAGCTATCCACCCCAGAGGAAAATGCCTCCCCAAGAATTTTTTTTGCTAATGAGTACCATGAGGTTATGGATTCTGATAGAAATGACTTAAGCCAAGACTTGTCCTCCCCCCCCTTAGAGAAAATTGAAAAACGACAAAGCCGGATGGCCTCTTTAGAAACTCCATTGATCTTAAAAGTGTCACACACCTCCAGGAAATTTAATATGAGCATTGGGATCCTTACCTTGAAGTCCGTCGAATTAGACATTGTTTTGCATCATTTAGATTATGTTCGATTTTTTCAAAATTTTTTGCCTTTATCCATGGCCTTGCTATATTAAATTGTGCCCCAAAGATGGACCACTGTGCATAGTCTTCCATGGTACGTTCCGCCATAGGTCGTTTCGCCATATGTAGCGTAGACGTTGTACAAGAAGTGGACTATTAATTGGTGGAACTGGTGGTTCATCTTCCGTCTTACGAGTACTATGTCATTAGTGTCTGCCGTTCCGAATTGAGGGGTGCGGTGGGCACACTGCAATGCACGTTCTAGTTCTGGATCAAATAGTACTAGTTCACCCTTTTTCTTTTAGGGCATGTACTAATACCACACGATCTGCAAGGAAGGAAGCGTGATTGATTCCACGAAGATAGAGCACAGTTCGAAAATATAAATCGAAGAAAACTGAATGATGCAAAGACAAAGAAATAACTCCAACAAGAAAAACCAAAACAAAAAATGACTAAAGCGCAGAATAAAATGATTTTTCCTTAAGTTTCCGTCCCCAAGAATGGTGGCAAAAACTTGATTGTGTAAATTTTAAGACGAAGGAATGCACTACAAAACTAAGCAATAGGAAAGTAGACCTATAACTATAGTATACAAACTACCCGAGTGTCGAATCTCTCGAAGACGGTAAAGGCTTAAGGTACTAATTACATCTCTAATGTTTAGTTTAGTTAAAGAATGGTTCTTGAAAATGAAATAATAAAAGAAAAACTGAAACAACTAAGAAAGCAATGAAAACTTAAGATTTTAAAAATTAATAAAGCAAGAGTTTGGATGGTGGAATCTCCCTGATCCTTGCTACTAATTCAATTGGAAAACTTTTATGAAAACAATGTTGAATTAATTGAGTTTGGTCATCACTCAAATTGGACAATCCCTATCTCTAGGCAAAAGCTACCCTACTCAATAACCCCTTAGTGAAAAATATCTTTTCTCCCTAATAAATTAAGAGCGTAGTAGAATTAGGTGATTTAAAGGACCTAAAAGTAAAATTCGTATCTCTAGTCAATTGCCTAATTAGCCCCCAATCGGTTTCCTTTTTCAATTCCGAACAATCTTGTGATTAATATAATCTCATAATAATTAAATTACAAACAAATACAATTTGAGAACAACTTAAATCCAGACAAACATCGAATTAATGAAATTAAACAAAGAATGTCATAATAAAGAACTAGGGTTCAACCCTCATCCTAACATAAAGAACTAGTTACTGTTCATTATAATAAAACAACATTAAAATTCAATAACGAGGTAAAGGAAAGAAAGTTTAGGAGTAGAATTGAAGCCGCAATCATCGTCCTGAATACCGCTCATGCTTGTCTTTCTAGTCACTTAAATCGAAGTTGAGATGCAGAAATTGATTCTCCAATTCTTGATCTCCAAGAATTGAATTGAAAAAAAACAAAAAACTAATTCGCTAATTGAATGTAAAATAAAAGAATTGATTTACATAAATCTACCCCTTTACTAACTACTCCTAATTGCTCTCTTCTTAGTCCTCCCCATTTTAATTCAGAGAAATCTCTTAAATAGATGAAAAATTACAAGAAAACAGAGTTTGAATCAGAGTAAAACTATCCCTCTGAGGGTACTTACTGCCGACGGTAGGTCGAGCTCTACTGTCTACGGTAGGGTTTTGCCCACTTGTTCCTTCTTGACGTTTGGGACTTACCGCCGATGGTAGGTTGGCCTACCATTGCCGGTAAGCTTCTTCCTTGCCTCCTTTTGTATCTTCGGACCTATTGCCGACGGTAGGCTTGCCTACCTCAGGCGGTAAGTCATCTCCGTTGGTGCTGTCGGCTTCGTTTTCGTCATTTTCACTACATATTCGTCTGTTTTCGTTTTCTTTCATCGTTTCCTCTCGCGGAAGGCACCCAAGACAAGAATGAAGGTTATTAGCCCAAAATAAATATTTTTAAATAATTAAAAACATTGAAAACCAATGAAAATAACATATACAAATATAGACAAATAAGTACATATTAATAACCAAAATTAACATGTCCGAATCTAGCATGCCACATAGATGTAGAATTAACAAGGTAGACATTAGAAGCATGCTACTAAATCTCATTAGAAATACTTCAGTACAAAAGGTCCTTGATTACCATAACCTTTATCCACGAATAAGTTTTTTTTTTTTTGTTATTTTGAAAACATTTTTATCCAACTTTTTCCAAAAGGGTCATAGAAATGAAATTTATACTTATGTTAGGAACATTTAGCAGTTCGGTAAGGGCTAAATTGTTTCCTTAAGCAAGCTACAATTGAACTTTGCGTTTACCCATACCATTAACATATTTTGAGTCACCAAGATAGACAACACCATTGTCATCTCCTATTGATTTATAGGACGAAAAGGCTTTTCTTTGAACGAACATATGTCTAATAGCCCCATAGTCTATCATCCAATATTTAATGTTTGCTACAATGTTCATTTGTTTTCATAAAACTATCATCTCTTCTAATCAAATTAGTATTTCACTTTGGAGGATTGTCATTTCCTGATAAAAATGAATTATTTCATTTAAATATGGGATCTCTAATTTCAGGATAATAAAAAGACTTATATGTGTACCTTGTATATGGCGTATTGACTTGAGTAAAATTTGACTCCACCCTTTTTGCACGTTTTGATTAAGCACCGTGTAGGCTCGATCATCTCGTTCAGCAGCAGCAACATAATCAACATCATTACTTGAGGCCATAATCCTTTAGATTTTTTGTATAATTTAATTTATTGGAATAGTGACAAGAAATTAGATTAAGTTGTGTATAACACTGTCTTAAAGAATTATTTATTGGAAGTAAAAATATCCTACTAAGATTACACAAGCTCTTTCTCTATTAGAGGGTAACGGGAACAACAAAAGAATTTAGATAAAACAACTCAGCACTTTAGAATGAAAACTATAGAAAGCAAGAGTTTACAAAGCCAGAGAAGATACTAAGTTTCGGTGTGCTTAACATCTAAACAATGTTTGCATATATCGCTATGGTTTCTAACTGACATGAGGGAAATAGTCATTGGGATCTTGTAGTTGACAGAAAAGAGGTGCAAGTTGAATTTATAACACTTGAGCTGAAAATTTTACTCACTTTAAGAGTTTAGTTCTACATTTAGTCAAGCCACTTGACTTAGTCCAACTTCAAAAGAATCTTGAAAAATTATTATTTATTATCTACCATAAAGCACTTCCTGATCTTTTGAAAATTAGAACATCTAGATGGTCCAAACTATAACCATTGGTCACAAAAACTGCTCGTATATTTTGAGATACTAGAAGTTGATTATCTTTTTTTCCTGATATCCCTTCTTTTGAATTTTAAAATTCTGAAACACCTATAACTCCCTATCACTTCTTATGATTAACTTTCCGAAACCAATGATGATTCAAAGAAAATAATTTTTAAAGAGAACAAAGCTGTTAGGGACACTTGTTGACTCACATGTCCAACCTTCTGTTCACGAAGGTATGCTAAAGACTTTTGGGATCTTTTTTGGAGCATAGGTACGGTGGAGATGATGTTAGAATGAAAAAAGTACATGATAGGAAAATGGCCGCAATTTCAAATGGTGGATGGCCACCCTGTGATGGAACAAGTTCATGAGTATGAAAATCCTGTATCTGACGTAATAAGTGGAGGCATGAAGATGTGCGAGATTTCAAAACAAATATGCTGCTGGAAAATTTTTCACCTTCTCTGAGTAACTAGAAAAGTCAATTGAAGCACAAAAAGAACGACTAATCTCTTTAAAATTTGATTATCCAATTGAGAACTCAAGAAGCTAATCGCAAAGAATATAAGCTAACTTTTGTCTATAATTTATTTGTTAAAGCTAATCTTGTTGAATCTTCTGATGCTTCGAGAGGTAGGTTAAAAGGCAAGAGAAATTACAAGTGTGGTCAACAAAAGAAGGCAATCCACTTTTTGAAAATAGATAAAAAAATGCAAAAAAGAAAGTGACTTGCTATGCATGCAAAAAGACTGGAAATAAGGAGTATCAAGGCTATCAAAAGGACCTACAAATTTTGAAAAGAAAACCAACACCACATAAAAATCTCAGGCAGACATCACAACTGTTGAACCACAAATATTCCACGGTTCAACATCATTTGAAATAAAGAAAAGAATATCATTAGACAATTCTTTAATCACTGAGAAATGATTTCTATTGGGATTAACAACTTGGTGTGGCACATTAACAAATAAATAATGATCCCTTTGTCCAATGACATCACAAAAAAGCAACTTAACGACCGTATATAAATAGTAAGAAATGTAACCGTATAGAAGATAGAGCATGCATGATCAAACTCAAGAAGGATAAAACGATTTAAGAACAATTGCAACTCGTTAAAGGAAAACACAAGGTAGGAAAGAAATAAGTTTGAAGAAAAACTCGTTAACGAATTTCCACAGCATAAGAAAAGTTTTCTTCTAACGATCTCGCCTTGGGCTTCAAACTCCATGCTATGTCTCTTTCGTTTCATTGATGTTATGGTGCAAGCATGTTGGAGAGGATTCATATATGGGGCAAATACAAAAGAGTAAGAAGTACTGTCTTTACTAAAATGATC
This sequence comes from Catharanthus roseus, assembly GCA_028651295.1. Taxonomy (NCBI): domain Eukaryota; kingdom Viridiplantae; phylum Streptophyta; class Magnoliopsida; order Gentianales; family Apocynaceae; genus Catharanthus; species Catharanthus roseus. The sequence goes on from JAPQWS010000159.1 coordinate 44,595,753, forward strand.
AAAACATGAGTACGAAGGAGGAGGAGGAAAGCTTATTATATCATAGGTCTGATAGTCTGTCGTCCCTTCATTCTTCATGTTTTGCCTCCAAAATTTATGCAACACATTAAGAATATTTAACAAGAAAAGAGTTAATTTCGTTAGTAAGAAAATCCACTCTTTTAGTTGTCATTTTCTCTTTTTCTCGTTTCTTTTCTCGATAGCTCTCTTGTTTTACCATGAGGCTCTCATTTTCTTTCATTACCTCACTATTTTCAGCTCACTCTCTTTTTCTTTTGAGCACTCATCTCTCTCACTTTCTCTTGAAATAATGTTGTTGGAATCAAGGATACATAATCTCTCAACTATTCTCTCTTCTCTTTCTACTCTTTCTTTTTCTTTAGTTTCAATGCTCTCTTTTCTTTTGAAGTCCTTCTTATTCATGGTATCACAATGATCCTTATTAAGTGTTTCTTTCTCAACATATGTTCCATCAATCTCTTCAACTACGTTTGTAGCTTGTGAAAGTTCTTTGATTCTCGAAAGATCTGCAACCATTGATGGCTTAATGGTTTTCACCTTTGCAATTACTCAATAGGGCATGGATAATTTCTCTTCCTCCTATGTCTTAACCTCCATGATGCTCTTTTCTATTTTCTGATTCTCAAATGTCCTTAACCTTTCTTTCAACTTCTCTTGCTCTTCACATACTTTGTGAGGTGCCAATAACTTAAGAGTGATTCTCTTGCCATTCCTAGTGACATTGATATCATTATTGACTCCATCATGTTTAGCTCTTCTATTATGCATCCAAAGGTGTCTTAACAATAGCTGACTCTCTTGCATGGGTGCTCCATTCACATAATACTTTGTCTTTAAAACAACCCCAAAGAGATAGGAACTCATACTTGTTGATTTTAACTTCAACACCACCATCTAACCATTAATATGTGTAAGGCCTAGGATGCTGAAGAAGGGCCAAACTCAACTTCTCCACAAGATAAGAACTAGCTATATTAACTTGACTACCACTATCTATAGCAAGAACTACATTCTTGTCTAGCACCTTGCATGTAGTATAGAATAATTGCCCTCTTTGGCACCCACTCACGTAGACATTTTCATCAATCAACTCCTCATGGTTAACTTCTCTACCACAACTTTGATCACAATAATCATAACGATCATGATACCCTTTATGATAATCATAAGGACTATTCTCACAATAACCATATGTATTATTAATGCCTTCATAACCCCTATAATCATCATAATGAATATAAGCACAAATTTTAACATGAGAAAAAAGTTACTAATTCCCATTTCTATCCTATGGCGAACCTTCCATCTCTATGGTTGCTCCCACAGTAAGTATTCCTAGCATAGTCACCATCCTTATAGAAATTAGACCTATCTCTTGCAAGCTTAGAATAAGCCATCTCTTATCTTCTCATTGCTTCCATCTTTTGCCACAATGAGTTAGTCCAAGTGTACCCCATTCAACAGCTTGTTAACCTGCACAAAACATTAGACAACAAGAAGTAAGGACCTCGCCACTCCCTAAGTATATCTCTCGACTTTGATTCGCTCAACCCTCGTGTTTGTCACTCACTCTTTGTGGATTTTGTAAAAATACTCTCACCCTCTTGCCTCTTACTATTCCTCACTCATTAGAGTTGCATAATAGCTTCTAGGTCTCCCAAGTTACTAAGTAATTCAACAAGGAGTTCAAGCAAGTAATTTCCAAATGACATGAAGTCAAGGATTATGAGAAATTTTCACAAACATTTGGAGTGCACAGAATTTCAAGAACCAATTCAAGAGTATGACCCAGTAAAAGTGTTCAATCCCCACAAAGATGGAGAAAAGAATTTAGAAATTTCATGAAAGAAATTATTCAAATCAAGCAAGGACACATTCAAGGAACAATCAAGAAGTTAAGAGTACCAGCAAAAAAATTTCAGAAAACATAGCAAGATATTACATTGTGCCGTTTTTCTAATAACTTCAAATGTGATATTGTGCCCATGAAAGTGGCCACTTGTTGTTTGGTCGTCCTTGGCAATTTGATAAAAAGCCATTCACCACGGAGAGAAGAACACTTATTCTTTTGTAAAAGATGGCAAATCCTATACCATGAATCCTCTTACACCCCAACAAGTTAGAGAAGAACAAAAGAAAATGAGAGAAAAAGAAAGAATTGAGAATGAACAAAAGAGAAAAATCATTGAGGAAGGAAAGAGAGTTGAGGGAAAAGAAATGAGTATTGAAAAGACAAAAGAGGTAAAAGTGAAGACTAAGAAGAAAATGAGTGATCAAAAGAAGAGAATGCTAAAAATAAAAAATAAAAAAAAAGAGATGTTTCTAGACAAAAGAGAGTGAGATCATAGAAGCTATTGAAAAAGAAGAGTTGGTGTTACTTTTATATTGCAAGAAAGCATTTATTTCTACTAATGATCATTTATCTTCTTTGTCTAGTGCTATTGTGAAGGTGGTTGAAGAATTCAGAGATGCCTTTCCCGATGATATTCTTAGTGGACTCTCTCATTGGAGAGGCATTGAATATCAAATTGATTTGGTTCCCGGTGCAGTATTTCCAAATAGGCTGGCTTATAGGAGTCCTCCCGAAGAGACCAAGGAGTTGAGGAGACAAGAAGAAGAGTTCCTCTCCAAAAGTTATGTAAGAGAAAGCTTGAGCTCTTGTGCCATTCCCGTTTTGTTAGTTCTAACAAAGATGGTGCATGGTGCATGTGTGTAGATTGTAGAGTCATTAATAACATTACCATCAAATATAGGCATCACATTCCTAGATTAGATGATTTGCTTGATGAGTTGCATGGTTCTCAAGTATTTTCAAAGATAGATTTAAAATCGGGTTAAATATAACTCCAAATCTGATACAACTTACCCAGAAAAGTTCGTCACTCGTTGACGATGAGTTTAGGCACAAATTTCAATAAAAACTAAGCAGTTTAACACGAGTTATAAACAAATTAATCAACAATTTCTGTAACTGCAATTTCCAGATAGTTTCAACTTTGCATTCAATTGACCCATTAAAACAACTCCAGATCACCTAAAATTTGTTTCCAAAGAATCATAACACGATAAGGTTTCAAGGGAGAAAAACCCCAAGCAATTTGGATTTAATTTATTACACCTTTCATCTCAATCTTTTCACATGTACTTTTCTGTCAAAAAATTCAAGATTCAAGCCTTTCTCAATTTCATTCAATCGGCTTTTGTATAAATGAAATTCAACAATAAAAGTACACAAATTTTTCACCTCGTAGAGAGATTAGCTCTGATACCACATGATGTGAACTCCTCTTGGCTTCTTTGGAGTCAAACCTTCGCCCGAGAATCTTCTCTCTTCAAGAGCTCTTGAAGGTTTTGATATGTCAGAAATTGAAGATAAACAAGGAGAAATTGAAGTAAAGGAAATAAAAGCTTTCCTATCTAGAATAGAATCAACAAGAGTTATAGGGAACCCTCACCTATCCCTCATTCACAAGGAAATACCTAATCCCTAACAATACTAACTAAAGAATTAACACCTTTAGGGAATGTAGGATTTTTTGGTGAACAAGAACTCTTGAATTCCATTCAAGAATAACATGCCTAAAATACAAATGGAACATTTAATTTACGAGGAAGAAGAAGAACATTAGAAACCCTAGTTTTGCTCTCAAAATAGCTCTTTCAATAATTTTCATTCATTGGCTTCAAATGGCTGCAAAAAGGAGCATATATAGGTCCTTCAATAATTAACATCCAACCCTCACCATTAATCTAATTTAAAAAAATAGATGGACACTTAGGCCACTTAATTACAAGTGAAAAGGAGTTATAAGAAAAATCAGGGGTCAAAAAGGGCTTAAAAACCTTCAATTCTTCACCCAGCCGAGGACTACCGTCAATGGTAGGTCCTGCCTATCATGGATGATAGGTTAAGCTCTCCATTTTCCCTTGCTCCAGAACCTTAGCATCTATGATAAGGGTACCTACCATAGATGCTAGGTCTCTCTTCAATACCCTACCGTCAATGGCAGGGGTATCTACCGTGGATGGTAGGTCTCGCTTTAATCATTCCTTCTATGTCCAAAACGTTACTGTGGATGGTACGGGTGACTCTATTGCCTGTGGTAGGTTCTAGAATTCCCTCCCCCTTGAATTTTGAGGCTTCTAACTTTTTTTTCCCCATTAGGTTCCTTTGCTTGCACCATTGATAATAGACGTGTTTCGGGGCCTCTAGGGTCTTCTTCTTGCACTTCTAACACATGCCAAGCAAGACCTTAAATCATCTCCGCCAAACACGGCTACATTTCTTTTGTTTTCTTCCTCTATCTTTCTTGCCATCGACCTTGTAATCGGTCCTTGGAAGATCTCCATATCTCATGCTTATTCCAGGTGATATCAACATACATACACACAAACATATATACATACATACATATATATTTCTTATAACTAGCCGACACTTTGTGGGCATCCCCCACTTTATTAAAAGCACCAAAAAAATACAAAGGGCTATGCATAAAACTTACTCTAGAAGATACATTGTGGTTAGACCACTATAGGAAAAAAGTGAGAAACAGAAAAAACGAAAGAAGAAAAGGTGAAATTAATCTATACAACACAATTAAGGAGGACCTCTTTTGTCCAAGGAACAGAGACCCCAGATAACAAATCAATGAAGTCAGCAAAGAGCATAGTGGTAGCAGTAGTGCAACCGTAATTAGCTAAAGTATCCCCGACTACATTTGCATCCTCCTAACATATGTGTAGAACTTTAATGTGATATTGTTGTACTAGATGGAAAAGCTCCTGAAGAATCTGGTCCAGTTGCCAAGGTATATGATTTTTCCCAAGAGACAGTTGGCAACCATAAAGGAGTCAGTATGAACAAGAAAGTGAGAAAGTCCTTGAGCAAATACTAATTTAATGCCATGAAGCACACTCGCTAACTCAGGGTAACTGTTGGTGCCATGAGTGCCCAAAAACATAGAAACGACAGTGATGTACACATCTTGAGAGGTACAGAATGCCGCAAATTCCAAAATTACTTAGGTTTCGTTCAAAAGCACTGTCTACATTATGAATAACTTTGTGAGAGTAAATGAAACCAACCAATGGAGAGGGGTATTTCATTTGGGAAAAGCATAGGGGAAAACAAGATGGAAAAAATTAATATGTTTAGCAAGGGATAGCTCATGAGAAAGCTACATGAAGGAATGAGAGAGGGTGGTTTCAATCGTGTGTTTCCCTTCATAATAGAATGAGCATCCAGCTCTCGAAAAACATCAATACTACATCGTAGGAAGGACCTTCAATTGAATTGTGTGCTTGTAGCAGCTAATGGACCACCAGTAGTAGACTAAGTCCTTAATAGTGAGAAAATAAGTCCAGGAAACTTAGTATGGCCCCATGAGTTGAGCCACCTGAGACAAAGATAAATATTATAAGGAGAAGTTAGAAAAATGTGATCAATAGAATCCTAGACTTGGCTACAATGATTTCGGGAGGCCAACTAAAAACCAACCTTTTGTCGAACGTTGTTTATAGGAAAAAAATTGTTAGTTAACTTCCGCATTAAAGTACAGAAACTATAAGGAAGAAGTGAATCCCATATCATGCAACAGGAAAGGGAGGGGGCAACAAAAAGGAGTGAAATGCTAGTGCCTGAATTAATGGAAAAGATCCCAGAAGGCTCTAAGGTCCACTTGTACTCATTGGCACCTGTAGAAAGACAGGGAGGAAAGCAAAGGTTAGAATCAGATAAGGCTACATAGACTATAGATTTGATTAAAGAAAAGTTCCAAGAGTCTTGATGAACAAAGTCAACAATTTTGAGGGAGGAATAGTCTTGCAAGGAGGTACCAAGGGCATGAAGAGGAACCCGAGCAGACAAGAGACCGATATGAGGTTCAATGTCCCCATAACACTCAGCATAAGCCTCCAAGTGTGAGAAATAGAAAAGTGAGGAGAAGTAGGATCAGAAAAAGCACGACTGGGATCCCCATATTTAGACTTCATAAAGCGAAACCAAAGAGTATCACCTGTGCAGAAACACCACCAGAGTTTCCCAGCAAAAGCTAAAGAGAGGTGAGAAAGGGAGGTAATATCAATACTATTATGAAGGGCTTAACGACACATATTTTCCCAAGATATCCAATGCCTTTTATTAGCCCCTTAAACAAACCCCTAAAGAAGTTGGCAAGGATGCGAATCATCTTAGCTAAAATCTACTTGTAAGGGTCAATAGCAGCGAGGAAGTAAATAGGGATGGATTGGAGGACATGTTTAGTGAGGATAAGGCGGCTACACATAGAAAGGATCTTACTTTGGAGATTTTCAACCTAATTTTTTGCAAAAGAGGATGAAAATAGGAGATCTTTTACCACCCAGAATAAATAAGGCAGCCAAGATAAGTGAAAGGGAAAAGCTTATGGGAGAAACAAGTGATATGCTAAAAGTTATTGATACGAACAAGAGGACAATTCTTAGGAGTATAGGAAGAGCTTTTTGAAATGTGGAGTTTACCAGAAGCACTTTCATAGTCCTTAGAGAATTTCATAAGCTAAATGAGATTTCGAGAGGAACCCAAAGTGCGAACAGTGATATCATCTACATAAGAAAGGTGGGAGATAAATTTGCAACACTAGGTTAAAGCATAAGAATCTAAATGACAAGTATATTGCATATTTTTAATACCTGATATAGCACATCCACTACCAGAATAAAAGGAGTGGAGAAAGATGGTCTCCTTGTTTAACCTCTCATGTGGATCAGAAAAAACCCGAAGGGCTGCCATTGAGAAGAACTGAAAAGAAATTATATTCCATGACATTTTTTATAAGAAGAAGGAAATGAGCACTGAAACCTACAATGAAGAACATGTTGAAGAAATTCCAAGAAACTCTATCAAAAGCTTTTTGGAGATCTAAAAGGATAAGATTAGTACCTCGAGAATGCCTATTGATGGAGGTGGCAAGTTCAAGGGCAAGAAGAATGCTATCAGTGATGTTGTGACATTTGAGAAAACCATCTTGATTATGACAAATAAGGGAATGAAGAAGGTTCCCTATACAGAGAGCCAGAACCTTAGTAAGGATTTTATGAACAAAGTTGCAAGGGCTAATAGGTCTAAAATCTACAAACATGGAGGGATTTTTAACTTACACAATAGAAGTATTGGTAAAGAATTTAGGAATAAAAGCCCCAGCCCAAAAATCACTCGGAGCATGAAAGATATCAGAAGAGAGAATATCCCAACAATGGACAAAAAAAATGCCAGAAACGCAATTAGGGCCAGGTATGCTATCCCTATCTAGGGAAAACACTGCTTCTTTCACCTCAGCAAGGGTGGGCATCTTGTCCCCCATGACATTATTATGAGCAGACACAAGAGTCGGGGAAAAATGAGTAGAGAAGGAGAAGGGGAAGAAAATCGGGTGTCGGTGAAAAGAGAGGTGTAAAAATCAACTGACTCATTACATATATCATGAATATCATCCAAAAAAACACTAGTAGAAGTTTTTATTTTAGAAATATGGAGATGATTTTGCTAATTTTTACAATAAGCATGAAAATACATGGGGTTTGCGTCACCATCAGAAAACAATTTAACCCTCGATTTTTTGTTTCCAAAAAGTTTCTTTATTCTTAAGATGGGCAAGATAAACCGCCTTGAGTTTATGAACATTTTCACGTGATTAGAATTAGGGTGAGTTTCAAATAACTTGTTGGTGTCCACCAAATTTTGTTTCGTATGATGAATGTTTCTTTTAAGATTACCAAAAACATTGTGGTTCCACTCTTTAAGATAGATTTCGAGATTCTTAAGCTTAGAAGAAAGGATTTGCATTCCATTTCCATCAAAAGTAGAGGCCCGAGAGTTACAAACAGTATCTTAAAATGAATGATGATTGGTCCACATGTTCTTAAAATGAAACCCAGTGCTTCTAGAAATATTCAAAGAGGAAGTGGAAGTAAGAAGAGGAGAGCGGTCAGAGAGAGCAAGATGAAATGTGCCACAGTGGTAGTATGAAAATTTACATTCCATGAAGGATGGACAAGGATGTATCCAAACATTTTATGATAGGAGCGGAGGTAGGACGACACAAAGTATGCATACTACTAGAAAAAAGGAGTATCAAAAAGCCCACAGTTAGAAATCATATTAACAAAATTATTACAATAGAGGAGGGATGGGATTGTACCAAAACATTAAGAAGCACTCAAATCCAATTTAAAATTATCCCTACAAGCCAAGGACTCGACACAATAAAAGAAATAGAAACACGATTAGCCCAAAGAGTTTTCCTTTCCATATAGTTGCACTTTGCATAAGCAGAAGTATACTAAATGAAGGAAGAGGCAGGCAAGCGAATAAAGACATGAAGGAATTGATCAGGGCAGCAAAGAATGGATACATTAACAGACAACCACAAAAATAACCAAATATTACTATTACTATTACAAGCAAAGGGAATGAAACCAATGTTATGAGCAATCTTTGATTACTTGGATGCAACCAGAAAAGACTCTAAAATGCAAGTGAAAGATAAGTGTTTATCAATGATAAGTCATTTAACCCTAGCAACAAATGCATCATTGCCAATACCATGCATATTCTAGATAACAAAATTCGTAGATAATAAGAAAGATGAAAATAGAAAGAAGAGAAGACATATTTTGAAACCTCATGTAGTAGCTTTAGCTTTGCCCTTCAAATGGGCAGACCTCCTAGGGTCATGTGTTTTAGTGGTGGAGGCTAAACTCATTAAGGTGCCAACAAGGTCAGTGGCTTGATCAATGGCTGTCCACTGCTTGGAAAGTTTGTGACCAATGTTTGTAGAGAAGTCATGGAATTGTGCCTTCAAAGTGTTGAAATCAGAAATAATTTTGACATAGTTCTTTTGATATGAGCGATAACCTATACTAGCATACTTACTTTGTAGATTTTTAGGAGGGGTATTTTTGCTGAAAAATTAGCCTCCAAGCCCTTAGTTTTGCATGTTCTAATTCAGTCAAAGCTACAAGAGAGTAACAAGAAACTTGTTTCCGTTGCTGCATGGTATGTTCCAATCCATTTTTTAGTTGATATGCTATTTTTGTTGTAGATTGAGCTTCAATAGGGACTATCACAGCCGCAAAAACAAGAGTGTCATCCTTATCTTAAGTATGAACAGCTACAGCCGACAGCTCTGTATCAGCAGAATTCTGCTATAGTTTGAGACCATTATGTTGCAGATTTAGGCAGGCAAGCAAATAGAGTCACCCACTGGAAATATTTCTGTAAAGTTTCTTTTAAAATCCATGTTACGTTCTTAGAACTTTTTTATCATTTAAAACTAATTAATGTTGTGAATAAAAAGTATGACAAGTGTTCTATTAATGTGGAAGATAAATTTTGCAAAAAAACTTTTCAAAACTATCACAATTAGAAGTACTGAATTACTTGAGTTAATTCATCCTAACTTAGCAGATTTTAAGACACAACTAGGAAAGGTGGTAAAAAGTATTACACAAGATTTGTTGTGACTTTTCTAGATGCCCTAAACTTTATCTTCTGAAGTACGAAAATCATTAAGCTCGTATCTTCCTTTGTCTCCTCACTCTTTTCAATCTTATCTTGCTTTTCTTTCACTTGTTCTTCCTTTAAACTCTAATGATTTTCAATCAAGCACTCACTTTCATTTATTTTTCCCATACTTTCTTTTGCACACACAACACTCTTCACTTTTTCCTCTCTTGATTTTTCTTCTTTTACAAAGGTACAAGTGTGCTTCTTCTCATGGTGAATAACTTTTCTATTAATTACATCTTGAGCTTATGAAAGCTCATTCGCTTTTGTAGACATTTCACCCTGAAGATTCTATGAACTTTTCCTTTGCTTGACCTTGTCTTTGTCTTTCATGGTTTTCAACTAAAAATTTGTTCCTCAATGATTGCTTCATTAAGCTCCAAGTCTTGATTGGTTGAGCTCCAATTCTCCTTCTATTTTCATATTTACAATCCCACCAAACATTGAGCTCATAAGATAGAAATTTTAACACCAACTGGAACTTTTCTTCTCTTATACGATAGGAATAGAATAATGATTCCACTTTTTGCTCCCATGCTTGCTAATCATAAGGACCAAAAGTTAAACAGAAAAGAGGTAATTTCAAATCGTTGTAACTAAAAGGTCTTGATGTAGTTCCCAAAATTTGAGAACTTCTTCCACAATTGTACCCTCCATAGTTATAACTATCAAAGTATTCCCCATAATCATCGCTTGTTTTATGGAACATTTCATCCATGTTCACATAATTTCTTACATTTCTAGCATCATTTCTTGGAATTCTTTTGTGAGATGTATCATTATAACCATTTCTGGTTCCAAATCTATTGTCATAGTAGCAATCATAAGAATTATACTCATCAGATCTAGCATGAGGAGAAAAGTTACTATATCCCTATTGATTATCATGCTTTGGGTGTCCACCAAACTCTCTTCTACTACTTTGCTCATAATTAGCTTCCTCTTCTCTTTTTAAGTCCTTCACATCCTTTGCTAGGCATGAAAATTGCTGCTCCAATCATTTCAAGGCTTGCAAGGGACTCTTGGAGATTGACTAGGGATATCTTTGACTATATCAGATACATAAAGATAGCCGAATGGGATTAAGTTAGTGGTCAGTTAGCGCTACGGCTTATCACAGGGTAGCATAGCCCATTATCAAGGATAGGGTCATAAAGATGCATTCGTTGCACATTATGGAACACATCTTCTATGTTGAAACAGAGGTCCTAAAACGTGAAAAGTAATCAAAGAAAACAAAACAAAAGGACCTCCCAATCACACCCTAAGTTTTTACACTCGTTGATGATCACACAAGTTCACTCGTGTTTAACTCTCTTAGTTGGCTATAATCAATATAAGCTAACCCTCTTGACTTTTCCAAATACTCAACACTCAAGCCTCTATGATATCCTTCAACCTCTTAGCCAACTCAAACCAAGAGCAACAATCCCAAGCAAGTACATCAATCAATGCACTTAGTTTGATAAATGTTTGATGAGGAAACCTATCAAATACTTGAGGCCTATGAATTTCAAAGAATGTATTCTATAGAAAAGAGCCAAAAAATATCATTTATCATCTGTAAAATATTAGAACACACAAGGAAACAATTAGAAGTAAAAAACAAAGGAAATCAGAATAATTAGGCTAAACAAAGAACATAGGAGTACTAAAACAATGACACCTTGTCAGCAAAACGATGATCACTCCAAACCTACGAAATCAAATGAGATGAAACAAAAACATGAAGATTCCTCACTTGAAGAGGATGAATTTAAGAAAAAGGTTCATGCAAATTCAAGCAGTATAACATAAGATATGCCTAAATTAATCCACACCTTTTCTGCAGTCATAACTCCAAAACACATTTCACAAATCTTTCCAATTGACTAATCAATTGATCTCGAAATTGAGCACAACTTATTTCAAATGAATCACAACTCAAAAGAGAACATCTCCATAACAAAAAAATCAATAAATTTTGCAATTAATCAGCTAAAGTTTCAATGGATTTTCGAAGCTAATATTCTGTACTTACTTTTTGCATGATCTTCAAGGGAATATTATAGATCATCAAGTACTACTACTTTTTTTGAATTCCAATGAATTTAAACAACTTACAACTTCAATTTACCTTGAATTGGAGGTTGCTCTGATATCACTTTGATGTAGATATACTTTGGTTGTAATTTGGGATCAACCCCTTCCCAAGGATCGCCTTCTTCTTTGAAGAACCTCCATTGAGGATTTTTAAATTGAAACACTCCAATAAGAAACCCATGAGAGAATAAGTCTCATAAACCTAACATTGAGAGGCTAAATTATTTCCCAAATTGATAAATAGAACCTTGAGGGAACAAACACCTCAAAACCCCAATTACACAATATAGAAGACCCAAGATTGATTTACTCAAAGAAGGGAAACCCTATGAAACAACTAATAAAAAAATTGGAATCGTCAATTTATTCCATAGATACTTAAATCTAAGGCTGAATTTTTCACAATGCTAAGGACATTAACCCTTTAGCAAGGTAGTCTAAGAAGATGAAGAACCCAAGAAGCAACTTGGAATAATTCTCTCATATTTTTAGCAAATTCATCATTGTTGTTTCTCAATGAGTTATACTGGGATATTTATAGACTAAGGTCTAACCTGAGCTAAACTATAGTTTAATAACTTAAAATACCCATAAACCCTTGATTAAAAACTGAAAAGATAAGCCAAATAACTTAAGGTCCTTCAAAAGATCGGATTAACCAATGTTTTAGCCGAACCCTTGACCGGATTGTCGAGACCCTCAAAATTAATCTGAATTCTTGTCAGACCAAGATAAATTTGTAGTATTAGTGGGAACCTGGTCGAATCCCAAGGGAACTAATAATTTAATTCTTAACTTAAGAAAATAGTAGTAAAACGGGGAGATTTTCTTGTGACTAAAATAATAAATTACTAGAGAATAACACAATATTATGAAAAATTATGATTTAAGGGGTCACCCCTATTGAACTAAATTATTGATCATCTGCTAAAATAGTAATCTTACTTGTTCTAGCACTCTACCTTAGATTTATTCGGATAGCCATAATAAATCCTATATTTTCCTAAATTCATTGATTAAACCAAGCATTCAATCAATACTTACCACAATTCAATTGGGGATGATAGCTTTCCATATAAAATTGTTATAGCAATAAACATGTAGAAAATTTAGTTAACCCAAAAACTGAAATAATCCACAGAGCTACAGTTATTTTGTTTTGTCTTCTTGATTTCCATATTTAGGCTAATTATTCATATCCAAATGTCTCACTAATATACATAATCATCCTAAATGCTACTTAGTGCCAAGAGTTCTTGACAATTACAGAGCAAGAAATAATGGTAACAGTAGAAAGAAAATGTTCAATTAATTTGTTAGACAAATCAAACATTCACTTTCATAAAAAGGCAATAAATCAACAAGTACTTGAATTGAAAGTAAGAAAATAAATATAAGCTCATAGCCTCACAAAAATTGTAGTTGAAATAAATCCTTAAATCAGAATAAGAAAACTTCATCACTCACGATGATAAACATAACTTTGGAATAATCTGAGCTAACTAATCTATTGGAAGACTTCTTTCTTCTTCTTCTTTTTTCTTCCTCTCTCCTTTTTCTTATATTCCTCCCACCTATTTATAGTGGTTTTGTTTTTTTCCTAACAAAGTTTCAATTGAGAGAATCAAATCTCTCTCGGTTAGAGAATCCATGCGTGAAAATGCTGGATGAGGAACAAATTAATGATACATTTCCCGACAAACAACTTCTTTTCTGTCAAGTTATTAAAGATAACTCACCTTGGTATGCCAATATAGCTAACTATTTGGTTGCTCATGTTGTGCGTGCAGGTACGTCTCAATAGAAGAAGAAGTTCTTTGCTAACATTAAGTGCTACTTTGGGAAGATCCATACCTTTTCTGCCAATGTGTTAATTAGATCATTCGGAGATGCGTAGTGTATCCTGAAACAGATATTATGGGGCTACGAAAAAGGTACTCGAGTCGGGCTTTTATTGTCTTACTCTATTTAAGTACGCAAAGAGGTATGTTATGAATTGTGGCGATTTCCAGCGAGCAGTTATTATCTCTAAACAAAATGCAATGCCTATGTCTAATTTTTAAGTCAATGAGGTGTTTGACTGTTGGGGTATAGACCTTATGGGCCTTTTCCCTAATTTCTTCGGCCACCAATATATTTTGGTCGCTGTTGAATATATTTCTAGGGAGGTTGAGGCTCAAACCTTACCTACAAATGATGCTAGAGTTGTGGTTAAATTCTTAAAACAATTGTTTTCTTGCTTTGGCATTCCTAGGGCTATTATAAGTGATATGCATACTCATTTCTATAACCAACAACTTGAGAAAGTGTTTAAGTGGTTGGGAGTGACTCGTAAGATAGCTATTCCCTATCATCCTCAAACTAGTGGCCAAGTAGAAGTAGTGAATAGGAATATCAACTGAATTCCAATAGAAAAATGTAGATCATACCTGAAACGATTAGAGTGTTAAGCTGGATAAGCTCTTTGGGCATATAGAACAGCTTACAAGAGCCCCATAAGATTTACTCCATTTCGTCTCTTGTAAAGGAAGTCTTGTCATTTACCTGTCAAAGTTGAGCATAAGGAGCATTGCGCGATCCAATTAGTTAAATTTGATTATATTTGTGCAAGTAAAGAATGACTACTCGAACTCAATGACCTTGACGACTGGCGATTGAAGGCGTACGAGAACTCAAGAATTTATAAGGAAAAGACAAAGAGGTGGCACGACAAGCACTTGATCAAGTAGTAGTTTAAGAAAGGGGCTTTCGTACTCATCTACAACTCTTGTCTTGGTCCTTTTCCTGGGAAGCTCAAGCCTCGGTGGTCCAGATCATGTACAGTAAGTAAAGTTGTCCTTGACGGCACAGTTGAGATAACATACCCTACACAGAGTACTTTCAAGGTGAACTGGCATCGTTTGAAGTCCTACTTCAGAGAGGATGTGGGAACCCTTCTAAAGGATTTATTCCTTCTCCAAAATGAGATAGATTAATTCCAGTTTGAATGTGGTACTATAATATTATATAATCGTATGTTATTTTCTCTCTTTCCATTTTGATCTTTTAGATTGTTTGTGTTGTGGCCAAAGTCTTTCAGGGAGTTGAATATATCCTAACGGAGATTTTGTGCTTAGAAAGAGTAAAAGACTTTACTGCAAATGAAAAGCGGTTGCAGAATCATAAAACAAAGAAAATTAAAAGTTTAGGCAGAACCTTACTGCAAAAGGTAGGGTTAAGGCTAAAAATTTCGAAAAGGCAGGAGCCTACCGCGACGGTAGGCTCGACCTACCGCCGGCACAGTCGGTCATGCAGAATTTTCGAGGCAACCAGAGCCCCCGCGGGCAGTAAGTCTTCACCTACTGCACATAGTATGGTCCAGACAAGGGTGCAATTGGGGTCAAAATTTTGGTAAGCAAGTCTGGTCGAGCAGTTTGTAATCGATTTCCCTAATTTATCTTCCTAATTCTTGTACATTTCCCAAATTCCCTCTCTCAATCCCTCAACTTCCCTTAAATTCTCACACTTTCTTCTCATTTTCCCCTTCTTCTCCTGTTACCACTCACTCTCCTCTCGTCTCTCTCTCTACTCTAATGACCTTCATCACCGGTGACCATCTCTACCACCTCTGATCGCATCTCGCATAAACACTTTCTCTCTCTCTCTTTCTCTCTCTCTCTCTCTCTCTCTCTCTCTCGCTTCTCTCTTTTGTCTATCTCCTCTCTTGCTCTCTTTCTTTCCTCTGTCAGCTTCTCCTCATCTCTACCATTCACAACAACCTTTTTAACTTTACCCTTTTTTTCAACCCTACATAACCCCTCCCTCTTCCTCCTCCATCCACCGTTCACAACCATTCCCCTCCCCTCTCTTTTTTTGTTCTTTCCCGTTTGCTTTTTCTTTTTGTCCGTAACATCACTTTACTTGCTTTGTATTTTTTTCTCTTTGCTCATTTTGTTACTAACAAAATCTTTGCAGAAATTACGAGAAAATATTACTCTGGTGAACTTTCTCTAGCAGACTTCTGGCGGACCTTCGATGGCATGAACTTCAAGATAGAGGACGTGTTTATTCGGTATTGCGGCGACAGTGGGTTGGTTTAAAGAAATCAAGGCTAATCATATACACCATTACTTCACTTTTAGATTTTTCTTTTTCTTTTTTGTTTTAATTGTTTGATTTTGTGTGCCTCGTTTCAGTTATGTGTATGTTCTAAATATTTTTTTCTTCGTTTTACTCATTTTTTTGTTCATTTATTTCATTTTACACTTCACCACACATCGGCAACGTATTACACACTTGATCACACAGGTTACATTAGTTTTTCATATCTCTTTTTGTGTGTTTCTTGTTGTGGTTATCACCTTTGCTTTGTGTTGGGTTATTTGTACACTTTTCAGTCACGTCTTATGTCTCTTTCCTCATGGCCCCTAAAATGTCCACTGCCACTCCTCAGAAAAAACAAATACTTCAGAAAGGGCTTGAGGTTGGTGATTCCTCACCCAACCCTACCAACCCTGCTATTTCCCCATATTGAGAATGTCTCTTTGCGGCAGCTAGAAAATAGAACACCTAAAACTCATTCTGGAAAAAGCCTTTGAAAAACATGTCATATGACATTTACACTTGAATACTTTTTTTGGTAGTTTAGGTTTGGAACCTCTTTTATACATTTTTTGTGTTTACTGTCCCAAACTTGTCCTTGATTTCTATGCTAATATGCTCCATAAAATGGACAAAGACCTTTCTACAATCATTTCCATAGTAAAGGGGTAAGGATTATTTTAGATAGAGAGTGTCTAGCTTCCATTCTTGGGATTAGGTTGAGGGGAAAATCGTTACGTCAATGCTAATAAAAATCATTGACGAGGACCCAAACTGGAGCAATGCGGCAACCTACAATCACCTTGAAATCTGGCCATACTAGGGTGATCGACGATGCATCCTTCACGAGGGTAACTTTCCCCAACTCTTACATAGAGTCCTTACCTATTTCTTTGGTCACACTTTGATTCAAAAGGGGGGTGGATAGAGCGATGTCTTGATTGTCGATCTTTATATGATTTATAAGCTGCAGAATCAATCCCCTTTTTTCCTTATGTCTCTTATGATACACACGATACGAAACACCAGTTGTGATACCACTCTTACACGTGCATTCCGTTACCCTATGATCATTTCTTGAGTTTTTTAAGAATTTAATGTTGATTACAAATGTGAGCGTCAAACAACGATCAAATGAGCATAGATCATCACTTTTTCAACTTTTAAAAAACTGCGGCTACGTGTGGGACTACGCGTGGGACAAGAAAGAAAAGAAGTTAATACCCCTTAGGGTAGAGGATCAACTGAGGGACTGGAATGCATTTGGGTTCCGAAAAATGAAGAAGACTACACAGACCAGCCTTGGAGAATCCTCTTCCCAGCTAGTTGATGATGATGATGAGGACAAAGACTCGTCCGGTGAGGACAGTTCATAAAATCCATCAAATGAGGAAGCCCCTCTCACCATCCCCATGGACGCCTTCCCAGCATAAATACTGGCTATGTTCGATCGTGTTGCCTCACACAGGATGCCCATGGCACCAAGTTTACAGAGATAGTAAGTCTTCTCGCCGATATGTAGATGAGTTAGCATACCATAGGGCATCCGTAGACTGCCAGGAGGTGATGTTGGCCAGATTATGCAGTAAGTTCCTGCCCGATCAGGGTACCAATGGTGGCGGCAGTACGGACATGGTATGCCATGAGGGAGTTTTCTTTCACCATCCTTTGTATTTTTATTGTATTATATTTTCCTTTTCACTTTTATACTTTTTACTTCTCTTGCTTTTGTTTTATATTTTGATTTTTTGTGAGGATTGCTTCCCGATGTGCTTGCCTGCTTTATCTCTTTGGGATAGCTTCCCGTGTATGTGTTTTTATTTGCTAACATTTTGTCTTGGCCCCCACATTGAGGATAAGGTGATTATAAGTGTGGGGGTATTTGTGATTTTTACCTGTTTTTGTGTAAGGTGTCTTCTGTTAGTTCATGTGGTCTTGTTTTCTTTCACACACCCCAAATGTCTAAAAAAATTAGATTCTTTTAAAAGCACAAAAAAATTTTCTTCTTTCTTTTCGTTTCAGTCTCTAAACATTTTGAAAAAATAAAAAGATTTTTATTTTTTTTCACAACTAGTAGGGGTTTAACTACAAAACCCTTAGGATTTTTAAAAGGCGTTTAACTTCATCAACTTGAAAACCACACTTACTTACTATTTTTAAATAATCAATAGTTTTTATGCACTTGCAAGTGTTCGTTATAGAAGAAGCCTTGGAATCTTATGGGATTAGCATAGTTAGTATTATATTTAAGTCTTTGCCTTTTCTTTTATGTTTTCTTTACTTTGAAGTGAAAGCTCTATTCTGGGTTTGTCCAGGGAATTATGATCACAGGCCTTCATTTTATCGATTGTGCCTGATAAAGTTCATTTTTGGTACAAATAAACACCTTAAGTTTTCATTATTAGCCTTTAAAAATGTTTTATTAAACATAATTATTTAATTTATTTTATTTTAATGATAAAGGAAAAGAAATCCACGAGCAAAGTGGAGCAAGCCCACGACATTAAAAAAAGAAAGAAAGAAGAAATAGAGAGGCTACCAAAGAAAAAAAAGGGAAATAAGGAAGAGCAGTAGCTGCTTTAGGAAAGAAAGAAGAAAAAGAATAGGAAGCTTCCGCAACCGAAAAGGAAAGGGAAAAAGAGAAAGAAAATAAACAGGGAAGCAAAGAGCAGCTACGGGAAAAGGGGGCTGCGCAAGCAGCTGAGGCGACCCAAAAGAAGAGCTGCTTGGGGAAAAAACAAACACCAGCAGCAGAAGGTAGCTGAGAAAACAATTGAATAAGAAGCTGGGCAGCTGCAGTTGAACCAAAGAAGCAGAAGGCAGCTGAGGAAACAATTGAATAAGCAACTGGACAACAGTAGCCGAACCAAAGCAGCAGAAGAAATTGGCTGAGAAGAAAGGGGACGAGATTGCTGAGAAGAAAACAGACGTGCTGGTAGCTGAAGGAGAACGAAGCCACAGCAGGCAGTTGCAGCGCAAGAAAGCTGAAGCAGCTAAATCAGCTACAGTAGCCAAAGTCATACAGCAGATAAATTGGAAGCACAAGGCAAACCCGACGCACAAAGAATGAAAGCAGAAAAACAACAGCAGCTTCGGTTTAAGAAAAAAGTAATGATTTTCTCAAATAAATTGGTTACTTCTTTCTCTTTAGCCATGAACTAAATTTTCTTTTTAAAATCTTGATGAAACCCTAGTTATGTGACTTTGGTGTGTTTTATTTTTGGGAGATTTTTTTTTGTTATTTATGTGATTGTATATCTTTGGAAATTTCTTCGTGTGGTGCAATTATTTCTTTGTGATTGTTCTTATAGAATAATTATTTGAGTTAATTGATATTTTTATCCATGTTTAATTCTTGTAGTCTTAAGTATGAGAGGTATGTGATTTTTGTAAATATATTGTGGGTTTTAGATTGAATGGTTCACACTAATTTTAGATGATTTATGTCATAGGAATGAATAAGTCATGCTAATGGTTAGATGGATTATGTCATGCATTTAAACATAATATATTTCTTTAGTGAATCGAAGCTTGTAGCTTAGATCACCACATGAAGTTCTAATATTTTCTCCTAAATGGAATTAAATCATTGTTATATAGGTTACTGGTGGATGCAAGCTTTTAAATCATCTCTTTGGTTAAGCTCTCGTTATTTTAAATCTATTTTATTTATTAGTTTTATTTAATGTTGTAATAATTTTTAGATACTATAATTTGATTCTTCTATTTACATGAAATTAATTTAGGAATATAATAATTTAAGTAGTTAAGCCTTTCTTCGTGGTTCGATACCCTGATACTTCCATATTACATTGATCTTGTGCACTTACAAGTATTGGGTTTAAAGCTTTGTTATAAAAATTCCGATCAAGTTTCTGGGGCCGTTGCCAAGGAAAGGTTAAATTAATTGCTTGTGTTATTGTCTCCTAAATTTTTTAGTATTTTTATTTTATTTATTTTTTTAATCTTGAAAAGAAAAAAATTATTATTATTGTTTTTGTTCTTTTAGTTGTCTTCACCGTTTTTTTAATTTATTTTTATCCCACTTGACTGTTAGAAAGGTACTAGTGTTTTTTTTTTTTTTTTTGTAGGGCAATCAGACAATATGTGATTATCAAGAGGCAAAAGAGATGGTCTACTACTCTTCTCAATATTCACTAATATTGTATTTTCTACTAGGTTGTGTTTTTCTTTTCTTTGTCTCTTCTCTACTCATGGCATTTTCTTAATACATTGTGGACAATGTAGGGTCTAGGTTTGGGGGAGAAGATGCTTTTATTCTGGTGTCAATAATTTTTTTATTTTTTATTTTCATTTTTCTTGTCTTTTTTTTGGTTCAATTTTTGCTGATTTTTTTATTTTATTATTTTTTTACATTATTTTCAAAAAAAAAACCAAAAAACGTTATGAGCTCACTTAAAAAATGATTCCTTTGGAGTTCTTTTAAAAATATCTTGAATATGTTGAGAAAAGTACTTGTTTTCTTGTTTTTAATTAGGGTGATGGACTTATATTCTACATTTGTTATAACTTTTGCATTACATACACTTGAGCACATTGGTTATTGTTAGTCTTTAATAAATCCTTTACATTATTTGGGAGTTGCATAGAGTTGATAAATCTCTCCCCTATATTCTAGAACTTACTTGAGTACCTTTTGAGGCGAAATAAAACGGTTTTCCTTATTTGACTCGGAGACGACGGTCATAGGCCTTCTTTGAATTTTTTGCGCCTTTCAAGCTTACCAAATTTTATGATTTTTCCCTTAGTACCCTTTTGAGCCTTAAATGTTATTTCTTTCTTTAAACCACTTAATTATTAACCATTAATTTTGTAGAGAGCTTAATGCAAACTTTTAACTTGTGCTTCCATTATGTGTTATGGTTTTTGTGCTATGGAAAGAGAATAAATTAGCTTGATAAAGGGGATAAAGTATATATATGACTTGTTGTGCTAAAAAAAATAAATGAATTGAGTTAAAAAAAAAAAAAAGAAGAAAAAGGAAGAAAAACTTATACATGATGGTTACAAGTCATAAGATGAAAAGAAGAAAAAAATTCAAGAGGCCCGAATTTGTGAATGTAAGAAAAAAAAAAAAAGAATAGCTTTAAATAATGAAATTTAGAGAAAAAGAAGAGGGTAGTTGGTGAATGTATTAATTAAAAAAAAAAGGAGCAAAAACAAAGTTAGAAATTTTGTCAAAATTTTAAAGTATCCATGTTCTTTGCAAGCTCTTTTTTTGAATTTGAATTCCTTACCTTCGTTTGATAACCAACATCTTAACCTTATAGTACAAGCTTTAAAGTCCTGCCTGATCTGAGTTGAATTTGGGAATCCTTGATTAGTAGAGAGAAGGTACAAAGAGTAAGCTTATGGAATGAACTCTTGTTGAGATTTGTTTTCTTTATGTAGTTTAGAAATTGTATTTAGTATTTATTTTATACTATCTTCTGACCACGATCACACCTTACACAAGTCTTGCTTTAGTTATGGAAGATAATTGTATATTTGTTAGTTAACTTGAGTTTGAAAATAAGAGATTGTCTTGATAAGTTTGAGATATTGATGAAGGGTACTTAATTTGGATTATTCTATATCTTATTTTCTAAAGTTTGTTGTTTATTTGACTTTGTGGGTACGTCGTCTGCAAACCATCACGAGACCATACTTGTCCACTAGGGGTAACTTAGGGGTTTAAAGGGCTTGTTGCACATGCTAAGTGCAATCGTGAGTCCTACAAAAGTGGCTAGTTAATTTTCTTATTATTTTTATTTTTATTTTTTACTTGAGGACTAGCAAAATTTAGGTGTGGGGGAGTTGATACCGTTAATTTTTGGTACAAATAAACACCTTAAGTTTTCATTATTAACCTTTAAAAATATTTTATCAAACATAATTATTTAATTTATTTTATTTAAAAGTGATAAAGGAAAAAAGTCCACGAGCAAAGTGGAGCAAGCCCACGGCATTAAAAAAAAAGAAAGAAAGAAGAAATAGAAAGACTGCCAAAGAAAAAAAAAAAAAAAGGAAATAAGGAAGAGCAGTAGCTGCTTTAGGAAAGAAAGAAGAAAAAGAATATGAAACTTCTGTAACTGAAAAGGAAAGGGAAGAAGAGAAAGAGAATAAAGAGGGAAGAAAGAGCAGTTGCCGGAAGAGGGGCTATGCAGCAGCAGTGCAAGCAGCTGAGGAAACCCAAAGGAAGAGCTGCTTGTGAAGAAAACAAACAGTCGCAGCAAAAGGCAGCTGAGGAAACAATTGAATAAGCAGCTAGACAGCAGCAGCTAAACTGAAGCAGCAGAAGAAATTGGCTAAGAAGAAAACGGACGTGCTGGCAGCTGAAGGAGAAAGAAGCCGCAACAGGCAGTTGGAGCGCAAGAAAGCTGAAGCAACTAAATAGCAGCAGAAGCCAAAGTCAGACAGCAGAAAAATTGCACACACATGGCAAAGCCGACGCAGAGAGAACGGAAGTAGAAAAACAGCAGCAGCTTTTGTTTAAGGAAAAAGCAATGATTTTCTCAAATAAATTTGTTTCTTCTTTCTCTTTAGCCATGAACTAAATTTTCTTTTTAGAATGTTCATGAAACCGTAGCTATGTGACTTTGTTTTTCTTATTTTTGGGAGATTTTATTTTGATTATTTATGTGATTGCATATCTTTGAAAATTTCTTGCTGTGATGCAATTTATTCTTTGCGATTGTTCTTGTAGAATAATTATTTGGCTTAAAATTGATTTTTTATCCATGCTTAGTTCTTGTAATCTTAAGTATGAGATATGTAATTTTTGCAAGTATATTGTGGGTTTTAAAATTGAATAGTTCATGCTAATTTTAGATGATTTATGTCATAGGAATGAATAAGTCATGCTAATGGTTAGATGGATTATGTCATGCATTTAAACATAATATATTTCTTTAGTGAATTGAAGCTTGTAGCCTAGATCACCACATGAAGTTCTAATATTTTCTCCTAAATAGAATTAAATCATTTTTATATAGGTTAGTGGTGGATTCAACCTTCTAATTCATCTCCTTGGTTAAGCTTCGGTCATTTTAAATCTAGTTATTTTATTTAATTTAGTAATAATTTTTAGATAGTATAATTTGATTCTTCTATTTACATGAAATTAAATTAGGAATATAATAATCTAAGTAGTTAAGCATTTCTCTGTGGTTTAATATTCTGATACTTCCATATTATATTGATCTTGTGCACTTGCAAGTATTGGGTTTAAAGTTTTGTTATAAAAATCCCGATCAGTGCCTTTCTTGCATAACAATTTTAAAATCAACCCTTAGTTCCCCTTTTGTGCCATCATGCCAAGGGCTTTTAATCTCTCCCTTTCTTTGCTTTTTAAACTCACACTTTATAATGCCCACAATTCGTTGAGCTAATGATATATGACTTTTTAGCCATTTTGAGTAAAAAACATATAATTGTGGGGGTATTTAAGTGAAGAAAACGATTTCTACATAAAAAAAGTATTTTTGGTGTCTTTGTAAGCAAGGTACATGCAGCTGTTAAAGGAGAGAAAGAAAATTGATGTTTGATTTTAAAAATAAACATATACATATAATTATGAGAAAACAAAGAAAAAATGTGTACTTGAGATTTTATATTGCTTTATCTATCAAGATCTTGAGCTGTTTCTCTCATGAAAAATTTCCTAAAAAAAAAATATACTTGATTAATGAGAGTTAGAGAATGTTAGGGGATTCTGCATTATTTGAACAAAGCAAGATGTTCGAGGGTAAACAGGAATGAGCGAAAGCGGCTAGAAAGTTGTTGATTATATTTGATTTCTTTCCTTTCGGTTGAGTTAGCTCTATCTAGATTACTTTTGCTTTTGCTTTTGCTTTTCCTTCGTTCGACACCCTTAATGTCCCGAGCCTAACATTACAAGCTTAAAATTCCTACCTAATTCGAGAACAATTAGGATAGAACTCAGAGCAAAAATGTTTCTGGAAATATGAGCGGGGTTGTGCATTTACCATCAAAGTATTTCACTATGTTAATCACTTAAAATTCCTTGTTTTCTTTGAAGGGGGACATAGAAACACACACGTATACTGTTGATTAGTAAGTCTATTAGTAAGATGGTAGTGGAATTTTTAATCCTTGTGATTTGTCCTTTGAAATTTCCTTATTTGGTTAAGTAGTTATATCCCTTATGGAAGTGACTTTTTAATTTGTTTTTGTCGTGTATTTTGTTTTTCAATCTTATTCATGCTTAGAGTCTTAATCTTTAGTCATATGTTTTGTCCTTTCATGTGTCGTTTTCGTTGAATAGTTTTTTTTAACATGTTTCTTCGGTGTTCATTATCTAGTTTTTGCATATATTTTGTGTTTCTTGAGGGCAAGCAACAAATAAGTGTGGGGGTATTTGATATGTGCCATAATGTCGTTTCTTTTATATCTTAATTATGTCATTTTACGATGTTTTTAGTATATAAAATGTATAATTTACATTATTTCTCTTTACTTTTATCTCAAGTGCTTTCCGATGAAGAAGTTGGAGAATACAAGTGGTAACGGGCAAAAATAGAGTGAAAACGGAGAAGATAGAAGTTGCTGACACTGAAGACAGGAGCCTACTGATAACGGTGGGTTAACCTACTGCCTGGGGTAGGTATTAGGCTCAAAGTTTAAGTTGGACAGAAGCCTTGCGGCGATGGTAGGCTACCTCTACTATCGACGACAAGTCCCTAGCTTCTTGAAGAAATTTGGATAGAATCCTACCACGAATGGTAGAGTCGACCTACAACACACGGTAGGTACCAGGTGGTGCACTACTTAATGCATTTTTTGATTCTTTTTATGTAATTTCCCCCCTTTTTGAGTTATATTAAGTTTTAGTTTAGAGACGAGGAATTTGGGGCTAAAATTGGACTTAAAATCCCTCTCAATTCATCCTCAACTTAGTAGTTTTCATAGATTAAACATTGAATTAAGTGTCTTGGGTTGAGATAAAGACAATCAACGATATAATTTCGAGTCTTCTCAAGCAATTCAAGAGACGAGCTCAGGTGACCCTCGGAATCATGGAAGTGATTCTTCTCATCCCTAAGCATTAATTTTCTCTTGTTATTTTTTTATTGATTCTATTATTGGATTGTGTTTTGTTAAGATGTTTAGTAGCTAATTTAGCTTTGGTTTGAATGAGGGTTTGAACTCTTGATTTTGGACGATATTGTATTTGATTGATTTTTATAAAATTGATGTTAGATTTTGCGTTTTTGGAATAATTGATTTTCACAGAATCGGTTAATTCACAAAGTTTGTTGGAATTTGAAAAGGAAAACTGATTTAGGAAAATTAATTGAATAATAAAAGTTGACAATTGAATAGAGATATTCTTTGTATTTTAGGTTTTTATTAGATCACTTAATTGTATTTCGTTCATCATCGGTTAGAGAAAGAAGAGGTTTTTCTCTAAAGATTAGTGAATAGAGTGGCTTTCACCTAGAGATAAGGATTGCCTGAGTTAACGTGTGATGACCCAACCTTATTTTCTTAAACATTGTTTTATGTTTTTCCAATTGAAATAGTGGACAAAACCTAGGGAATTCCATCCTTTAACCTTTTCCTTATATGTTTATCTCTTAAACAAAGTTTTCTGTATTTCATTTAATATTTTCTCTTTAGTATTTCAATATTTTTCTTAATAAGAAAAATCATTTTTTAGACTAGACCTTCGAATAGACTGCTAGTAGCTTAGCTTGTCTTTCCTTGAGTTCGACAACCGGTTAATTCTCTTTTACTATAGTGTTAGGTACACTTGTCTATTCCATTTTTTAGGATTTACCCTATTTTAAACATCAGTAGGTTGTAGAGCCTTCAAAAAAATTTTATCCAAAAACCTACCATGGATGGTAGGTATAGGGCCTACCAGCAACAGTAGGTCCTACTTTCAGCTTTCCTTGGTCTTTTGCTTCTCCAACTTGCCCCACTGGTTGCTTCTTGCTTATGGCATGAATCATGAAGAACTTAGGAGGTTTACCACAATCTTCAATGACTTCATTCTTTCTTTTAATCCATTCTTCATTGCTTTTTCAAGAAATGCAACTATTCCCTTTGCCAAGCCATCATCTAATCCTTGAACTTTCTTTCCCTTGCTCTAGTGATTGGTCCTTGAAAGAAATCCTTGGCTTTTTTATCATCCCAGTTCATATTATCTACCCCACCTTTGAAAAGTTTCATCTTCGAATCTTCACCTATAACAAACGAAGATAAGTTAGAGATGTTGAAGATAGCACTAACATTATATTCACCTGGAAGATCAATTTTATAAATATTGTCACTAATACGCTCAAGAACTTAAAAAGGGTCATCACCACGGGTATCAAACTTAGACTTTCATTGAGTAGGAAATCACTCTTTTCTAAGGTGAACTAAAACTCAATCACTAGGTTCAAAGACTACTCATTACCATCCAACATTTCTCTTAGCTACAAGCTTCTTGCTGTTGGCTTCAATAGCTTCATGGACTTTCCGGTTTCTTCTTTCCATCAAAAGTCAAAGAATGATCTATAGGTAAAGGCACCAAATCAAATGGAGTAGGAGGATTAAAACCATAAAAAACATTAAAAGGAGAAAAAGAAGTAGTAGAATGATGCGCTCAATTTTAAATAAACCATCTTCCCATTCGCAGAAGTTCTTCTTAAGGGTGGTCCTCAGAAATTGCCCAATGGCTCTATTAACCACCTCCATTTCGCAATTGGTTTGTGGATGGTAAGCTGTAGAATGCAACAACTTTGTTCCTAGTTTTCTCCACAAAACACGCAAAAAAATTACAAAGGAATTTAGTGTCACGATTCGATACAATGGTTCTAGGAAGGCCATGAAAAAATACCAACCAAGTAAAGAAAAGATCTACAATATTACTAACGTCATCGGTTTTCGTACAAGGCATGAAATGAGCAATTTTAGAAAATCTATCTACCACAACAAAGATGGAATCCATGCCCTTAGGTGACCTAAGTATTCCAAGAATAAAATCCATAGATATATCTATCCAAGACTCTTTAGGCATATCTAGAGGAGTAAAAAGACTATGTTGCAAAGATGTAAACTTAGATCTCTTACACTCTAGGCAATTACCAATGGACTTTTCCGTATCTTTTCTCATTTGAGGCCAAAAGAAATACTTATGCAACATGTCGTAAGTTTTAGCAACGGCAAAATGACCCATCAAACCAACCACCACAGTGAGCTTCCTTCACTAACAATAACCTAGTAGAACAAGAAAGGATGTGTAATCTAACCTCATGATAAAGAAAACCACCATGACCATCATGTATGAGATACTTATCACTAGGCACAAGCAAATAACTATTAAATATGTTCTTGAAATCATGGTCGCTAGCATAAAATTCCTTAAGCATCTCAAAGCCAAGTAATTGAGCTTGGAAAGTAGAGATGAGAGTGTACCTTCTAGACAAAGTATCGGCTACAATGTTTTCTTTACATTTCTTATACCATATGATGTATGGAAATGTCTCTATGAACTCCATCCATATATCATGCCTCATGTTAAGCTTTGGTTGTCCTTAGCATGGTATGATCCCCCTTATCCTTTCTTCAAGAGCACTTGCTTCCAAGACCTCACTGTCATCTAGAGGACCTTTTGTTGTTGGTTTTGGAGACAATGGAAAGACCGAGAACAAATTACAGGGAAAATAGCTATGAAAGAAACAATTAATCCTCCTTATATTTTAGGGAGAATCAACAAGGTTTATGGAAGCCTCACCTATTCTCTAAACTTTCAAGAAGGACCTAGAATTCCTAGCAACACCAACTATAGAAGTTGGCACCTCAAGGAATAAATAAGATTAAGAAATTAGACTAGAAATCTTGAATTGTTGATTAAAAAAATTCCTTGCCTTGAATTATACAATGGAGATTATCAACTATATAAGGAAGATTAAGAAACCCAAAGAACTCTAGTTCTTCTCTCTATATATTTCTCATATATAAAAACTTAGCCAAAATGGATGCAAACAAGGGTATAAAGAGTGTTCTACACAATTACCTTCCAACCCTAATCATAAAACTAGCTTAATGGAGTTAAAAGAGTGTTTACAATACTTAAGTATAAGCCAAAATAAGTTTACAACCAAATTGAAGAGTCAAGTCAAAAACTTCCTAAACATTTCACTAGCTGAGACCTTCTGGCTACGGTAGGTCCCGTCCTACCGTCAGTGATAGGTTTGTCTTCTCAAACTCTTCCATTTCAGAACCCTACCGACGACAGTAAGGTAGACCTACTGCCGGGGGTAGGTTGAGTGAATTTTCCTCCTTCTCTAGAACCCTACCATGGACATTAAGGTGTACCTTACCAGCTACTGTATGGTCCAGAGACTCTTCCTCCTTTGATATCGAAGCTACAAAATCCTCTCAAGCTGGTGTCTTTGGATTCTTCCTATTGCATCTTAGGTAGTAAGAAGGTTTTGAAACCTCTAGAGTCTTCTCTTTGGTCCTCTAGCACATGCCAAGTGAAGTTTTAGAGCATCTTCTCAAATATTGCTGCCATCCCTTTGTGTTGTTCTTCATCTCTCTTAGCCTTTGGTCTAGTGACTGGCCTTGGAATAAATCCACCATCTCTTGTGCATCCCAGATCATACCTTCCGCCCCTCATTTGAAAGAATTTGTCCTCAAATCCACATCGACAACAAAGAGAGATAAGTCAAAAACATTAAATGTACATTATACTTACCATGATTATCAATCTTGTAATTGTAGTTGATCTCTTCAAGGTCTTGAAATGGTCCATCACCTCTAGCATCGAGCTTGCCCTTGTGGAGGTTGGGAAACTGTTCTTTACTTAAATGTACCCAAACCCAATCTCTGGGTTAAAAGGTTACCTTCTAGCGTCCTTTATTCTTCCTAGAAGCCACCATTTCATTCCTCTTTTCAATGTGTTCACAAACCTTAGTATGAATAGATCTAACGAATTCGTTCTTTCTTTTACCATCCAAACTCAGTTGGTGGTCAAGTGGCAATGCCATCAAATCCATGGGAGTTAGTAGATTAAAGCCATAAACAACTTCAAACAGAGAAAACAAAACAGTAGAATGACAAGCTCTATAATAAGCAAACTCAATGAATGGCAAACATTCTTCCCATTTACTAATATGCTTTTTAAGAATAGCCCTAAGAAGTTGGCCAATAGTTTTATTAACTATCTCTTTTTGACCATCCATTTGCGGATGACAAGAAGTGGAATAAAGTAAGTTAGTCCCTAGTTTCTTCCATAACACTTTCTAAAAATGGTTAACAAACTCGGGATCTCGATCCAAAACTATGGTTCTATGCATGCCATGTAATCTCACAACATCTTTAAAGAATATACTAGCAATATGAGATGTATCATCCGTTTTCTGGCAAGTAATAAAATGCGACATGTTTGAAAAACGATTCCCAATGACAAAGATAGAATCCTTTCTTTGAAGAAGTCCTCGGGAGTTCTAAAATGAAATCCATGGAAAGATCCTCCTAAGGTGCATTGGCAACCAGTAAAGGGGTGTACAAAACATGAGGTAAGGAAGACGATTTTGCACACTTACAATGCAAACAATTATCCACAAACCTTTCGACATATCTTTTCATTTTGGGCCAAAAGAAATGCTCATGCAAAATTTCATAGTCTTTTGCTATGCCAAAATGCCCCATAAGACTACTCCCATGAGCTTCCTTAACAAATAAATGCCTAATGGAACCACTAGGAATGCAAAGTTTCTCTTCTTTAAACAAAACACCATTCTTCACATACAACTTATCACAAGGAGAAATCAAGCATTAATCA
This sequence comes from Catharanthus roseus, assembly GCA_028651295.1. Lineage (NCBI taxonomy): Eukaryota > Viridiplantae > Streptophyta > Magnoliopsida > Gentianales > Apocynaceae > Catharanthus > Catharanthus roseus. Next base: position 44,625,284 of record JAPQWS010000159.1, read on the forward strand.
AAGATACTTCCAAAGTCAACATTGTTAGCATACAAACCTTTTAAAATTTCAATCCCAAGTAAATGCGAATGTAGAGAAGTTAAAAGTGTATGCCTCCTGAGAGTGCATCGGCCAAAACATTCTCATTTCCTTTCTTGTAGAGGATGACGTAGGCAAACGTCTCAATGAATTCCATCCACCAAGCATGCCTCTTGTTGAGCTTTTGTTGACCCTTCAAATATGTTAGGGACTCATGGTCGATGTGGATGACAAACTCCTTCAACTACAAATAATGTTGCCAATGCTTTAAAGTCTTCACCAAGCCGTACAATTCCTTGTTATACGTGGTATAGTTCAACGAAGCCCCCGAAAACTTTTCACTAAAGTAGGCAATCGGTCTTTTATTTTGCATTAGAACACATCCAATCCCTACTCCCCACACATCGTACTTGATTTCAAACATCTTGTCAAAGTTGGGTAAGGTGAAGAGTGGAGCATTGTATAGTTTTTCCTTCAAAGTCTTGAAAGTGGACTCTTGAGCTTCTCCCCAATTAAATCCATTGGTCTTTTTGATGACCTCGGTGAGAGGACTAGCAATGGTGCAAGAGTCCTTGATACATCTGGGGTAAAAACTGGCAAACCAATGGAAACTTCTAACTTCGGTGGCACTCTTGGGCGTTGGCCAATCCTCTATCGCCTTGACCTTTTGAAGATCCACTTGTAGTCCTTCGAAACTACCAAAATAGCTAATAAAGGTTATCTTTTTCCAAGCAAAATTCACACTTTCCAAAATTAGCATATAATTGTTCTCTCCTAAGCACAAAACAAACTTGTCTAATGTGATTGAAATGATCCTCATATGTCTTCCTATAGATTGAAATGTACTTAAAATACACTTCAAAAAATTTCCCAATAAATTCACAGAAAGACATGATGCATCCATCTCACAAATATGTTAGGTGAATTGGTAAGACAAAACAACAAAGAAGCCACTTATAAAGACAAAATTTAGTTTTAAAAGAGGTTCCATTCATCTTCTTTCATTCGGATTTGATGATAACCCAATTTCATATAAATTTTAGAGAAAATCATAGAACCGTGAAATTCGTCAAGAATATCATCTAGCCTAGGGATGGGATGATGATATTTAATGGTTATGTTATTAATAGCCCTAAAATGAATACACATACACCAACTACCGTCCTTTTTAGGGGCTAGAAGTACCAGTACCACACATGAGCAAAGAATCTCTCGGATGTGGCACTTGGGAAGGAGCTTCTTCACTTATCATTTAAGTTCCTTAGTCTCTTCAGGTGAGCTCCTATATGCGGGCCAGTTCAGCAACACGGCTTCGGCAACAAAATCAATTTGGTGCTCTATGCCTCTTAAAGGTGGCAATCCTCCGGGCATCTTCTCCGGAAATACGTCTTTGAACTCCTTGATGACACCTACAATGGCTTCAGATAAAAAATAAATGATTTCATTGTTAGAAGACACATAAGCTTCTTTATACATAAGCAGTAAGACGGTTTTTTTCGCCTCTATTGTGTCACAAATCTCACTCTCCTTAGCAAAGAAACTCAACCTAGTCCTTCCCTTTCCCTTGTTTGTTACCACTCCATTCTTCTTTGTTTTCGCTTGATTTCTACTCTCTCTTGAGACTCTCTTCTCTTTTTGTTTTCCTCTACTTTCTTCCCCACTTTAATGTTTTTCTTTTTACTATCCAACTCATTTTCCTTCATTTACACTTGGTCTTGGTAAACTTGGAATAGGTGAGAGGTTTGAGACATATCTTGACCCCATCCTTCTTAAAGGAATAGGTGTTCTTGTACCCGTCATTGATGGCCTTTCTAATAGAATTTCCACGGTCTTCCAAAAAAAAGATGTCCTGCTTGCATAGGTAGAACGTCACAAAGGACCTTATCATTGTATCTCTCTATAGCAAAAGTCACCAATACTTGCCTTGTCACCCCCACCTCTCCACTATCATTTAGCCATTGCAACCGATATGGTCTTGGGTGTTTTGTGGTTGGCAAACTCAATTTTTCCACCAAATATGTGCTTGCTACATTGGTGCAATTCCCACTATCAATGATGACGTTGCAAGCCTTATTATCAATGTTACACCTCGTGTGGAAGATATTTTATATTTGTTCACTTGATCCATCTTTAAAAGCTTGAGAGAAAAAAGCCCTCAAGACCACTAAGACCTCCCCCTCATATAGAGACTCCTGATCTGATTCTTCCTTTTCTTGTTCACCTTCTGCCTCGTCTTTTGGTATAACTTCTCTATTTGACCTAATGATTATGACTTTCTTGGTTGGGCAATTACTAGCATAGGTCTTTATCTCTTGCGCTTAAAACATTGGACATCTCTGGCTCTACTAGGTGCCCCCTACACCTTGCTCTTATCCTTGTTCTCTTCTTTCCTCTTAGATCCTTCCTAGAATGCTACTTTAGGAGTGTCATCCTTTCTCAAAAAATTAGAATTGTAGGTTGAAGCCAACAGTTTAGAAGTAGTAAAAGGATTTTTGAAGGATACCTTGCTCTTCAATTACTTATCTATCTTCATAGCCTTATGAACCATCTCTTCCAATTCCACATAGCCTTGAATCTCGAAAGTGTGGGCTATATCCCCGTTCAATCCACTCATGAACCTTGCCATTATAGCCTCCCTATCTTCAATGATATTAACCCTTATCATCGCCACCTCTATTTCCTTGTAGTAAACTTCTACACATTTGCATCTTTGCCGGAGGTTTTGAACCTTGTTATAAGGGTCCGATGGTATGGGGGAATAAATCTCTTCCTCATCAAAGTTCTCAATTCCTCCCGTGTCTCTACCGGCCTTTCTAAGTTCCTCCGTCGGTTTGTCATCAATCAATTCCACCATATGATGGCATAGTCGGTGAATTCTACTCCCATTAATCTCATCTTTGTAAGATCCGTGTAGTTGTGATTGTCGAAGACAACCTCCACCTTCTTCTCCCATTCAAGGTATGCTTCCGGATCACTTTTCCCTTGGAAGGAAGGGATTTTTAATTTAATCCTCCCAAATTCTTTTTCCTCATAATAACCCTCTTCATCCCTTTCTAGTTCCGGATCATATCTATCTTAGGTGCCATAGTATCTTTCTTGTTCCCTTGGCATTCTCAAGAACTCCCTTTCAAATCCTCTTCACATGCCCCTTCTATTTCTTCCACATCTAGTCCCAAACCTTCCTCCACCTTTGTTTCTCAAAGGTTGGAAATTCTCTGGGAAATTTTGGGATAGATCATCCCAAAATCCAAAGTTAGCATGAGGAGAACTATCTTCATCTCTCATAATTTGTTTTATGGTAAGGTTATCTAAATTGTGGAACCCCCTTCTTTGGCCTGACATCAATTCTTGTTTATTTATTCGGGGGGAATTTTATCCAACATTCCTTTCAATGTTACCCATTTGTTGTTGCAAGGACCTCAAATCTCCAACAACCTCTTGCATAAGAGGATCACTAGGTCCCTCATTACGGTCTTGGTTTTGATCTTCTACATCATACATCCTTAAAATTGATAGAACAAGAGGTACCTACAAAATAAGAAACAAGTAATAAAAAATAAGAGAACCTCGCAGCTCCCTAAGTGGTCTGGCTCAAGGTAATTATTCTCAAGCCTCGTGTTTACTCTCACTCTCTACAGCTTTTATATCAATGTGCTCACCCTCTAGCCTTTTACTTTTCCTCACCACTAGAGTTACTTAGTGATTTCTAAAACTTCCAAGTCATAAAAAATTCCCAACGCAAATCAAGCAAGAAATTCTCAATAGTTAAGAACATAGAATTCAAGGACGACTTTTATCGAACACGTAGAATGTGTTGAATATGAAAGAAAAATTGAAGAGTATGAGTCAACGAAAGAGTCTAATTTCCACCAAAAGAATAGAAAAACACTTATACATATATCAAAATACTTGCAAGTTCAGAACTAAGACAATTGGCTCACAAATTCAAAGATATGTACAATATAAGAAATCAATTCTAGAAAAACAGAGCATGAAAACAAGCTCTTGTAATTTCAACATATCTCATTCATTTCTCAACCAAATAGATCCAAATTTGTTGCAAAATCTTCACAGTTGAGTAAGCTTTCAATTAAGACTAATTTTATGCAATTCGTTTCAATATTTTACTCAGAACTATTTCGGGGAATTTTTTTTTCAGATTACTATGGCTTTTTAAAATAATATCAACTGGCGGTTTCATTAATCGAAATTTAACAAATAAGCACATAAACTTCACCTCAAACACAACTTTTCTCTAATACAACATGGTATTATTCCTCTTAGCCTTTCTCGAAGATCGCTTGCTCCCAAGACCTCACTTTCTTCTAGAGGACCTTTTGATGTTGGTTTTGGAGACAATTGAAAGGCAAAGAACAAATTGCCGATAAAATGGCTGTGAAATAAAAATTTAACCCTCCTCATATTTGAGGAAGAATCAACAAGGCTTATGAAAGCCTCACCTATTCTCCAAACTTTCAAGAAGGACCTAGATTTCCTAGCAACATCAACTATAGAAGTTCGCACCTCAAAGAATAAATAAGATTCAGAAATTAGACTAAAACTCTTGAATTGTTGATTATCAATTATACATGGAAGATGAGGAAGCCCAAAGAGCCCTAGTTCTTCTCTCTATATATTTCGCATGTATCAAAACTTAGCAAAAGTAGTTGTAAACAAAGGTATATATAGTGTGCTACGTAATTAGCTTCCAAACCTAATCATAAAACTAGCTTAATGGAGTTAAAAGGGTGTTTAGAAAGAATAAGTATAAATAAGTTAACAACAAAATTGAAGAGTCAAGGAAGTTAAAAACTTCCCAAATATTCTGCCTGCCGATACCCACCAGCGACGGTAGGTCCCGTCCTACCGTCAGCAGTAGGTTTGTTTCCTCAAACTCTTCCATTCCAAAACCCTACTGGCGATGGTAGGGTGGACCTACCACCCGCGATTGGTTTTACGAGTTTTCCTCACCCTCAGCTAAAACCCTACCATTGATGGTAGTGTGTATCCTACCGGCTACGATAGGGTTCAGAGTCTCTTCCTCCTTTGACTTTGAAGCTACAAAACCTCCCAAGCTCACTTCTTTAGATTCTTCCAATTGCACCTTAGCTAGTAAGAAGATTTTGGAAGATCTAGAGTCTTCTCCTTGGTCCTCTATCACGTGCAAAGTGAAATCTTGGAGCATTTTCTTAAATATTGCTGCCATCCCTTTTCGTTCTTCTTCCTCCCTCTTAGCCCTTACTTTAGTGACTAGCCCTTGGAATAAATCCACCTTCTCTTGTGCATCCCAGGTTATACCATAATTTCTTAAGCATCACAAAGCAAAGTAATTGAGCTTGGAAAGTAGAGATGAGGGTGTACCTTCTAGACAAAGCTTTGGCTAGAATTTTTTCTTTACCTTTCTTATACTAGATGACGTACAGAAATGTCTCAATGAACTCCATCCATCTAGCATGCCTCTTATTAAGCTTTTGTTGTCGTTTGATAAACTTCAAAGACTCATGGTTAATGTGCACTACAAACTCTTTAGGCTACAAATAGAGTTGCCAATGTCTCAATATCTTCACTAGTGCATAGAGCTCCTTATCAAAGTAGCATAGTTCAATACCGTACCGGTCAAATTTTCACTAAAGTATGGCAAATGCTACTTGTCTTGCATCAAGACTCCTCAAATTCTAACCTTCGAGGCATTTCATTCTATCTCAAAATGTCTTGTCAAAGTTAGGTAGTGCTAATAGAGGAGCACTACTCAACTTTTCCTTCAACCACTTGAATGCTTTCTCTTGTTTCTCCTTCCATTTGAAGCCATTCATCTTCTTGATTACATCCGTCAAAGGACTAGCAATGGTGTTAAAATCCTTGATTAACCTCGTATAGAAGCTTGCTAAGCCATGGAAACTCCTTCGGATGCATTCTTGGGAGTATGCAAATCCTTATCCTTCACCTTCTCTCTATCTACTTGAGGATCTTGAGAACTCCCCACATAACATAGGAAAGTAAATGTTTCCAAAAAAAAACTCATATCTTCAAAGGTTAGCATATAATTCTCACTTCTTGAAACCAACAAAACTTGTTTAAGGTAACGCAAATGATCTTCATAAGTTTTGTTATAAATCAAAATGTCATCAAAATAGACTGCAACAAAGTTTCCAATAAAATTCCTCAAAATATGATGCATGAGTCTCATGAATGTGCTCGATGCATTAGTTAAAACAAAAGGCATGACTATCCATTCATAAAGACCAATATTGTTCTTGAAATCCATTTTCCACTTATCCCTTCCCTTATTCGAGTTTGATGGTAACCAAATTTTAAATCTATTTTTTAAAATATTTAGAAATCATGCAACTCATCAAGCAAATAATCTAACCTAGGGATAGGATGCCTATATTTGATAGAAATGTTGTTAATGGATCTAAGATCTACACACATGCGCCATGTACCATCGTTCTTAGGAACTAATAAAATGGGAACGACACAATGTCTAAAGCTTTCTCTTGCATAACCTTTGGTGAGCAACTCCTCAACTCCTCTTCTTAATTCTTTGGTGTCTTCAGGTGGGCTTCTATAAGCTAGTCTATTTGGAAGTACCGCACCGTGAACCAAATCAATTTGATGTCCAATTCTTCTCAAAGAAAGAAGTCTATCAAGTATCTCATTGGGGAATACATCCTTGGACTCTTCAATGACCTTCACTATAGAAATAGACAAGGAAGAAAATTGATCATTAGTAGAAAAAAATATATCTTTGCAATATAAAAGTAAGACTAATTCTTCTTTTTCAATGGTCTCTATGATATCACTTTCTTTTGCATAGAAACATCTCTTGTCTTTCAAAGCACTCTCTTTGTTTTGATCACTCATTTTCTTGCCACTCTTCACTTTTTCTCTCTTGATTTTTCTTTTCTCACATCTCATTCCTCTATTCTTTTTCCCTCATATTCTTTTTCCTCATCTCTTTCTCAACCCTTTCCTTTTCTCTCATTTTTCTTTGCTATTTACTAATATCTTGAGGGGATAAAGGATTCAAGGAATAGGATTTGTCATCCTTTACAAAGGTATAAGTGTTCTTCTCCGCATGGTGAATGGCCTTCCTATAAAATTGCCAAGGACGACCGAACAACAACTGACCCGCCTGCATATGAACAACATCCCACACTACTTTATCATTGTATCACCCCATAGAAATAGGCACTTTCACTTGCCTCAACATTTTAATCTCGCTAATATCATTCAACTAATACAATTCATATGGACTGGATGTTTGCTAGTAGACACTTCAAATTATTCCCAAGATAGGTGCTAGCTACATTAGTGCAACTACCGCTATCTATGATGTTGTTACAAAGTCCACCTTTTACCTTACATTTGGTATGAAAGCGTCCCAATAACTTCATCATCATGATCATCATTTTCATCAACAAGATCTTCAAGACAATCCTCTTTATCCTTTTCAATCCAACCATTCAAGTTTTCACAAAAGATCAAAGTCCTCTTGGTAGAACAAATTATGGCTATATGTCCCACACCATTACACTTGAAACATGTAGTTGGATTTGTAAACAATTTACCTTTCTCCTCCACCTTTGGAGTAGAATTATCTTTGAAAGATACCTTAGGTGTTTCATCCTTCTTTGACCACCCTTTGAATGTAGATACTTGACGCTTAGACACAATATTTCTTAAAGAAGGAAGAGTAATTTTAGAGAATCCACTACCCTTCCTTTGATTTTCAATTTTGGTTGCTAAATGATATATATCTTCATAAGTGGTGTAAGTGTACAATTCTAGTTGATTAACAATGTTCTTATTAAGACCACTTAGACACCTAGCAATAGAAGCATCCTTGTCCTCCTCAAAGCTCAACCTCAAAAGATATAGCTCCAACTCTTGTCTATACTTTTCAACACTTCTGGTTCCTTGATTGAGAGTCATCAACTTGTAATGAAGCTCTATATAGAAATGGTCCAAAATAAACCTGTCTCATTAACATCTTCTATTTGGTCCATGTATCAACCATAAGAGCTCTAATTTTAGCTCTATGAATTGTAGTCTTATCCCACGAAGGAAGTAAATAACCCAAAAATTCGGCAATGGAAAAATTAGCCATGACATGCTCACTATAATTTCTCACATTGAAATGGTTTTCCACTTTTTGTTCCCAATCAAGAAACACATTTGGGTCATTATCTCATGAAAGCTAGGCACCTTCTATTTTGATCTTTTCTAGAGCTATGTCTTTTTGTTTACCACTATAATGACCACTAAAGTGTTCTTGAACCGCATTTTGATATCCATTTTCTTCAACACCAAGGCTATCTTCATGCCATGCTTCACCCATTTGAAATTCCTCATGAGGTCTTCGATAACCTCTTCGACCAGTCCTCCATTTCTTCTACTGTTAGAATATGCCCTAAGACCAATTGACTCAAATTTATGATTTACGAAGCATGTAATTTGAATTGTATTTTATGCTCTTGGTCGTCAAGTATGTGACTTGATAGTAAAACCCTTATAGCTAATAAAATACTATTCTTATTTGTCCATAGTTTTATTACATCTTATATTATTAAACTAGTGTGAAGTTGATTGATGGTCAAGTTTCACTGATCATGAATATGAGATATAAAATCAATTCATAAATACATATTGAGAATATTGTATTGGACATGACCCAAAGTGAAGAAGAAATATTGCATGGGTTTAAGTTATAAGTATTTCTTCTCAGTTTTATATTTTGTGTCCTTTGACCTAATGTTTCTAATCCTTCTTGCATGGGGAGAAAAAATGTTTTGACATAGTCAAACGTCACTTTTAATTAGGTGATTATTAGGACTATTGGTTGGCTTATTTTCTTGTCATGGCTTGAATATTGGAGATAGTGTAAGGGATTTGTCCCTCTCTTTTTAGAGAGAGATATCCATGGGCCCTTTGATAAGGAAGAATGGAAAATATGCATGGCCATGCTCAAAATAAGTATTAGTAAGGTGTTATTAATATTATTTGTTTGAATAGTCTCCCGGTTGATCAAGTAAATAGTTAATTAAGTTTAATAAGGATGACTCGGTCCACGCCTTATACTTAATTAGGATATCGTGTGACAAAAGGACTAAATATTAAATCTGATGCTAGGTTATTATTACTTTTACTTAACTTGTGTAAGCATAATGTCTTGCTAGATGCCACTTATGTTTTGTGAATAAATGTCTAGGGCATTTTTCATTCATTGCCAACGTTAAGTGAACTTACAAGGTCACACGCATAGACGATCTTATGAGCATAATGTTCATATTCAATGAATCTAGATTGTGTCCAAATTCGGTGAACGTATACAAAAGAGGAATCAGATTCCATGTTGCATTTTCTAGTAAGTTAATAAGTAACTAATTTTATTTATCAAATAAATGAAATTAATTACTTAATATTACTCATCCAACCGTTAGATGATTATAGGAATAGACTGATGAGATTAAACTTTTATTAGATGACAATTAGGGTTCTGATATTGATAGTTATAAAAGGTTATGTTAACCTTTTCTCTGTGGCCGTCTTTATTTGATTAAAAAAAACAAAACCCTAAACCCTGGAACAGCGATATAGTATCTACCTCCCTCTCTCCGGAATTCGACCTATTACCAAATAGTCAGGATTAGTTCTGAACAGTTTTCAGAACACAGAAGGGGCTAGCATCCCGATCGCTTGCAGAGGAGTTCGTCGCTTGGATACCAGTAGAGGGCGAAGCGTAAACAGCAGCGCCTCCACACCGAACAATTAAAAACACTAAGGTAATTTCTATCCAATCGGTTTTTCTAGTATGTGCAGATCTTGTTGGTGGATTTTTGTAGTTTTATTTTATTTCTTTTTGCCTAGGGATTCCAACAGTGGTATTAGAGCCTCGTACATACTAGTTTTACTAATTTTATCTATTACCGCTTTTGATTACATGTGTTGTTTTCAATCGGCCTTATAGTAAGGTTTCTGATTAGTGTAATAATCAGAATAAATTGAATTATAGGATTTGCATATGTCATATTCTGTTTTACTTATTAATGCGATTAAATAAATAGAATGTTGCTACTACCAAATTGTTTGGCTAGCAGGCTGTAATCTGTGCAGTTTAATTGTTAACCTAGCATGCAGAATCACATAATTTAATGTTTAACTGCTAAACAAAATTTTCTGGCGGCATGATTTTAGGGTTTATGATCGCAGTAACTCAGTCAATGAGTTAGCTGACCGGCCAGCGGGACCGCCATTTTCTTCCGAGGGCTTCGCCCCCGGGAACCCCCTTGTTGTTTTTAGCATGTTTCTTTCTATCTTTAGATGCATGGTGCATAGCATGGCCCTTTACCTCTTGTGATTGATTGTTTTTTTTAATGGGTTGTAATGTTTTTAAATACGGCCTTCGTGTCGTCGTTTTCATTGATGTAATATTATCAAGCTTTACGAGAATAGGTTAATTCTATTTCCTATTCCTATATATGTTTTTCTGTCCTATGTAACAAGATTAGAAGGCCAAGACGTTGGAGCCAAGCTCATGGAGATGAAGACTTACCTAGATTGACCTTTGACTTCCATGAGGCTCGTGGAAGTCAATATAGGATTGGGGCCATGATATGACACGTTTTATTCGATGCATATATTATGCATGTGATGTTTAGTTTATTTCCTTTTATTTTATTGGATATATGTTTTATGAAGTAATATAAATAAAAGGAAGCAGGTTTTTGAAACTACGTAAAAATTAAGTCGTAAAATCCCTCCCATGATCATAAACACTTCTCCATGCTTGGATCATCATTTTCTCTCATTGTCAAAGCAAGAGACAAATAGTTACCTAAGTAGGGGAAGATGGAAAATGGTGATTTCCATATGCTTTGAATGGTTTGGCTTAACTAGGTTATCAAAACGATTTTGAGCCTAGGGCAGCATATGGGATTTTGCTGGTACATATAGATGTAAATCCCATTAATCCATTTTTCTCTAATTATGGGTGTTAAGACAAAGCTTACTTATGATTAAAATAAAATGAATTTTTCTACCCATGATTTATATCAAGTGTTGAATATTTCAGGAAAAAATTAATGCTTCATTTATTTAATTTTACTTTGCAAATTCTATGTAGATAATGGCCTAAAACAATTCAAACACCTCGTTGCGATCCGTGCTTGAAAAGAATAAACTTAGTGGGACTAACTTTCTTGATTGGGCATGAAATTTAAGGATTGTCCTTAAACAAGAAAAAAAGCTATATGTACTTGAGAATCCTATCCCTAATCAACCAGCTAACAATGCTCCTAGAGTCGAAAATGATGCTTATAGTAAGCACAAGGATGATTCTAACAATGTGACATGTCTAATGTTGGCTACATCGAGGAAGTTGAAGCTTATGAGATGATAAAAACAGCTCAAGGAAATGTTCCAAGAACAAGCACGTCAAGAGAGATATCTTACTACTAAGGCGTTGAATAGCTGCAAAATGACCCCTGGCACTTCAGTTAGTGCTCATGTCCTTAAGATGAAAGGGTATTTTAATCAGCTTGAAAAACTTGGTAGTAAGATATCATAGAATTGATGGGTGCTTTGAACCGGTGTTTCATATAGATCATGAAGATTGTAGCTTCCATAACCCCTTTGAGTATGAGGAGTGACATGCCCTCCAATGTTGCTTCGACCTCTATGCTCCATAGAAAGATTGGCCATATATCTTCTCATATCCCCCATATCCGTTTTCATTGGTTGAAGCTCTTGCATGATAACCTTCATTGGATCTAAATTGGAATGAGGACTTTCACCAGTTCCATAATTTTGAGGTGTAGGTAGGTGAGCTTCCGTAGACATAATTAAACCTGCAAATTAACAATAAAAATCCAACAAAAGGACCTCACAATCACTCCCTAAGTTATGCACACTTGTGATGAACACTTGTTTCACTCTTGTATACTCTCTATGTGGCATTTATTAAAATAGGCTCACCCTCTTACCTTTTTTCTAAACTATCACCTCACAAGGATTCTTTAAGCCTTCAAACTCCTTTCACCACAACTACCAAGGTAATCAACCAAATAATAGACTTCAGTCAAAACACATAGCTGAGGTAGGTAAAAGGAATTCAAAGAGTAATTTCATCAAACACTTGAAGTGCAAGAGTTTCCAAAACAATCAAAGAGTAATTAGAGCCAATCAAAGACAATTGATCACCACAAAGACTTAGAAACACTTAATGAAAGAAATTAGAGTTAAAAAACAATGAATAAAAAACTCAAAAATTAAAAATCCAAATAAGTCAAATCTGTTTAGTTAGAAGAACAACTCGATGAGGATGAAATTATTCACAAAATTTGTCTAATTTGAACGGGTGTAACATGAGATATTATCAAATTGATCCATAATTTTTAAATAGTTTTGGTTTCTAGACACTTTTAAACTTTTGGTCAAATTGATCAATCAAATCATATCAAAATTCAATGAAATTAATTCGAAACGATCACCAATTCATTGTAGATGAGATTTATAAGAAAATTTTTGCATAAACACAATGATTACATGACAAATTCGAGCCAATCTTCTTTCATCATTTTTCTGTCCGAAATTTTGCATGATCATCATAAATTTTTCTCTTTGATCATCATATACTTTTTTGTTGAATTCCAGCAATTGAAGCAAATTAGACCTTAATTGAAGATAGCCCTGGCACCAAATGATATGGAGTTTGATGTTCAATGGATCAAATTAATCAAATCTTCAAATCCCAAGGATCTTTACCTTCAAGAAGGACTTAATCAGTTCCATCCTCAAGCAACAACACTATACTAAAACCAAGAACTCTTTAATTTAAGTAGTTAATATTTCCCCTATACTCTAACTAAAACTTGGGCATACTAAACACAACACCTAATTAGCTTGTATAAACAAGACCTTGATCTAAGATAAATACAAGATTGTAGGAATCATATAAGGGATTGTGATCAATTGTAGAAATCCTTGTATCATCCAAATCCAGGTGATTCAAATAAAAACCCTAGATAGGAGTTAGGAAAAGGCTTTAAGAACTAAAAAACCCTAATTCAAACAATCCCAATTTATATATAATCCAACATAGTAAAATATAGGCAATAATGCCATATTTATAGTGTTTATGACCTAACCCTACTTTGACCATGTTCTTAGGTCACTAAAAGAGCATTAAGGACTTTAATCAAAACGTGGAAATAAAACTAAAACATCAAATCCGCTCCTAAACAATGTATTTGCTTAATTCAGTACCCTACCATCGATGGTAGGGTATCCTACCATTGGCGGTAGGCTATTGAGCCTTCAACCAAATTTTATCTAGAAACCTAGGTTCAGGGCCTATCGTCGGCGGTAGATCTTGTTCTTAGCTTTCCTTTGTCGTTTACTTCTTCAACTTGCCCATTAGTTGGTCCTTACTTGTGGCACGAATCATGAATGACATAGGAGATTTACCACCATCTGCAGTGCCTTCATTCCTGCATTTTAATCCATCCTTCATTGTTTTTTCAACAAATGCAACCATTCCTTTATCCTAGCCATCATCATAATCCTTCGTCTTCCTTGTCCTTCCTCTATCGATTTATCCTTGAAAGAAATCCTTGACTTCTTGATCATCTCGGTTTATATCAAATATGTTGCAAATATTCTTTGAGACCCAATCCATAAGGGACAAAATTCTCAAAGATGGACCTTGGTATTTTGATAATGATCTATTGGCTCTCCATGGGTGGGACCAGACTAAAGGGTTTTCAGACTCAGCTTTTTCGGATGTCAACTTTTGAATCCATATGGGGGGCTTGTAGTAGAACGTTACACCAAGGAGATGGGAAGGGTATTGACACAGAAGTAAAGGTGATGTGGAGAGATTAAACTAAGGGAGAGCATGGAAGAGAGCAAAGGTCCTTTTTTCCGGATTCAGTGCACGATGAGTGTAGAACGGTTTAGGGTTTAGGGTTTATTAAATTGATCGTGCTGGTTCATGGCTACACATGGGGTATAATAAGGTGTGAAAGGCTCCCATATATTTGTTTCCCCTATGGCTACATTGGACATGCAATGAAAAAATGTGATGATGCGCCAGAGATTCTAACTGAGGAGCAGAAAGAGAACTTAACGTATAGAATATAGATGAAAGCTTGTCTTGAAAACTCGATGCTAGCTACTTCCTTTTCCATGTCTGAGAGGGTTTAGTAAAGGTGAAAAGAGGTGGAGTAGGTTCAGAAAGTTCAAAGAGACTTGGAGGTGGAAGGTACCAGAGTGGAAATATTTGCAACAGTAGTGGTAAGTTCGAAGGACATTTTGTTAGGCGAGGTGGTTAGGTCGGTTGGTGATAAATAGGAAGGTTGTACTGTACTACAAGAAAATTGCAAATTAGCGATCGAACCTAGCGAAAGATGTGTAATCAGTCGCTGATGTATAAAATTATGGCCGACATTGACTAATTCGGCTGGTAACTCTATTCGAACAATTTATCGACCGTTACAGTGGTTGGTAATCGGTCATTAAAATTTAATATTTCCTAAAAGAACATTTCGGATAAAAAACCAGCCCCCTATTCCCTCGATCCTCCCTATCTAGAAACCCTCTATCTTTTCCCAACTGTTGTAAATTCTCTCCTCTCTCTCCTGTAATCCTCCGCACCTCTCTCACGCTATCGTACATCAGTGCCGCACCAACATCACTGGCAGACTTTCTTAGGTATTCCGTTTAACCCTTTTTCTCTCTTTATCTCATCTCCCATTTTCTCCCTTCTCTCTCCTCTGATAGGCTATAGTTCTACCAACCGAGTGGCCTATGAATATTAGAGATTTGATTTTACTAATTATCTCCAATATCTGCAGCACAAAGAAGAGGAAATAATATTAATTAATAGTGATAAAGGAGTTAGAACAGTTGTCTCTTATTACAAATTACACTGAATTATTTTTTAATATTAATGCTATAGTTACATTGATGTCGCAAAGAAAGACAAGAAAGAAGTCACATTTTTTGTATGCTTCAAGTATCTTTATGGACAAATATTTCTTCTTCCTCCCCACTTTGGTCATATATCCACATTTGAATGTAAAAATGTTAAAGAGTAAAAGCTCAGGAATGGAGAGTACAACATGATATCAACGTCGTTTAACACTTTAAAATTTCTACTGAATAGATGTAATGGTGCAATGAATTGCTATGTATCTCAAGAGAACCAATTTGGCCATACTTTTTGGAAAATCTCCATATAGTTTTACATCTTCCAAATCTAAGACTTGTAGACATTTTTTGATTACTTAAGGACCAACAGTCTAAATTAAATGGATTAAATGTATTAGTGGGAGAAAAGAGTAGAGAATGGAGGGCAGGAGTATACCAAATAGGAAAAGACCTCCACTCTTTAGATTAATACAACACTCGATAATACTTATCCTAGGCTTCACTAATCTTTTATAACTACCATTTATAAATTTATAATACAACTAAATTCATTGCTAATGATTCCCCATCTAAACACGTCAACTTTGATTTAATCTTTTGAGATTATTTTAATTAATCTTGCATTAACTTTGATTTAATTAATTATCCTCCTAGTGTTTTACAAGAAAATGGAGAGTATTTTCTCATTATTTTAAGCTTTGGAATCTATCAACATTCTTTTTCTTACATGCAAAAACAATAATATTAATACATTTCTTTTCTGCCATTTCAAGATTCTTGCTTATCTTCATTCTGAAGGGAGGAAAAAACTATGTTCTTCTAGTTATAGTTGTCATAATGGTCATATTTATCATAATTGAATCCCAAGATTCTCTTTGCAACCCTTCATTCTAATTCTATATCAGGAAAGCTCTAATAGCTCAGTATAGTAATTTCAGTAACAAGATATTTTTCTGGGGGTTGTATAGGTAAAATAGAAATAATTGATCAACTATACTTCTTTCTATGATACTAAGTAATGCATTCTTTACAAATTTGTGGAGCTATAGTGATGTTAACTTGTTGCCATTACAACTTTGTTGCTTGATATTTATTGATTACTAAGAAAGTTATGATTCAAGCTCTTGTTCTTTATTCTATAGTGGATTTAGGGTGAACATTATTTTCATTATTCATTCTTTTTTTAATAAGTTAGTAAGTCTTAAGTGGTTCTTTAATTCAAGTCAATTATTAATTATCATCAAGCGTTCTAAAATTTTAAGGCATTATAGGAATTTTTTCTCTCTTGAAATCTTAAAGGGATTACTGACAAAATGGTAATCGGCCGGTAGCTAGGAGAATTTACTAACCGAATACGACAAAATGTTTTTCTTTCTCTCTCTCTCTCTCTCTCTCTCTCTCTCTCTCTATCTTACTCTCTTTTTCTCTCTCCTATTATGTTATTAACTTCTCTTTAACTTTTTTGCATCTTATGTTCTTTCGAAAATCAACACCCACCGGTGATTCCTGTCACCAGAAACCAATACCGGCCACCCACCTCCCACTTGAGTCCAGCGACTACTATCGCTTTCCACCGCACGCTGCTTGTGGGTATTTCTCTTTTATTGTATATATATATCTTGCTCTCTCTCCTCTTCTATCTCTCTCCCTCTATCTCTCTCTCTCTCTATGTCTATCTGCTAATAATTTAACAAATAACAATAATGTTAATACCAATAACAAAAAGGGATACCTGTTTTGAGTCTTTCTTCTTTTTTTTTTTTTGAATTATTTTGCTAAATATATATCCTTAAACAACTCCATTGGGCAGGCCAAATCTTTTTCAGCCACAATATTTTATATATTGTGCATATTATGTCTCTTGTGTTTTTGTGTTTTTCTCACTTTATTGAAGAAAGCATACTAAACAAATGTTTTTGTATATCTTTGTTTTGGGCATATTTTCAAGACTTAGAGTCGCTTTTTCTTTTGATGGAGGTATGTATTATGCAATTATATTTTCTTTCCTTATCGTTACTATGGGTTAGCCCAGACTCTTAAATATATAGTTATTTTATTTCTAAATATGAATAATTTGTTGTCTTTTTGGGGGGGGAGCCTAGACTCTTACAACAATAATATGTTTATACTACGGGGAAGCCTGGACTCTTAAAAATTTCGTTACATTTGTTTGTGTTTTTGCTTTGTTGTGTGGCTATTGTGCCTAGGAATTGTTCATTTTATAGGGGATTCTCTGTCAAAATATTTTTAAAAATTAAATTTTAAACTCTTAATCTCTATATTTAAACTTAAACCCCTTAAATTTTTCATGGATAGTTATTTTGAATTTCACTAAAACCCATGAAATTTTATTTTACTTTCTTATATACATGTCCGTTGAAAATTATATCATTATTAGTTTAACTATAATAATGATTTGTTTAACTAAGTGTTTGAAATTACTTGTATTATGAGGGTGCCTGGATAGTTAAAAATTTGTTATCTTTCTTTTTTATGTGTGATTGGTGTCTTTTATGGCTATTGTACCTAGGAATTGTTCATTTTATAGAAGAAACTCTGTCGAAATGTTTTCAAAAATTTATTTTTAAACTCTTTGTTTCTTCAAATCTCTATTTGATCTTTTAGATGTAAACAATAAAGTGTGCACTGCTCTTCTCTCCTAAGTACAATAAAGTGTCCCTAAAAGAAGTATACGATTTGTGAGAGAATAATATGTTTAGTTTTTTTACGCATATAATAATGATTAATGAAAAGTTAAACTAAAACATTAAGAGTGTAACTATAATTATACTCAAATGAGAATCCTTTAAATTCTTAATCTCCAAGTTTAAATGTAAAACGTATCCTAATCTCTTATTTAAACTCTAAATATTTCACTAATCAAATTTAAAAAATTTTAAATGTAAGACTTAATAAAGAATGAGTTCTAACTTTAGACTCTTCATTTGTAAGTGTCGTATTTATAAATTCTTAGATTAAAATTAATGTGTTTTATTTTGTGAAATTATGGAGGAGGATCATAGTTGGATGTATAGAAGAACTGTGCCTGGAGTTATGGGGATTAGTTGTGGGTTTAAACAAGGTGTGAAGCATGTTTTTAACTGGTATCTTAATTACGGTCTTAGTACAACTAATGAGTTACAGTGTCCGTGTGCAAAGGGCAAGAATAAAAGGTATCATAAAGAAGATGATATGAAGTTGCATATTTAAAAATCAGGGTTTTTACTTTATTATTATAACTGGATTGCACATGGAGAACCGTCGTGGAGTTATTGACTGAATGTTGGGGAAGGTAATGTTACAAGAAATTTTTAAAGCAACACTTACCGTGAGGGTATTTTTTATGCGGCTGGTCCAGATTTTTAATCCGATACAGCATAGTACAATTATGAGGAGGCAACTAATCCTGAGGCTCAACGGATTTATGACATGCTAAAATCTGTTGATACACCATTGTGCAAAGGGTGTAAAAGTATTCACAATTGTTCCCGATGGCGATGTTATTGAGCATCAAGTCAAAGAACAATATGTTTGAAAAGTGCTTTGATCAAATAGCATAGTTCTTGAAGGATGTACTCCTCGAAGGTAATAAGGCATTGGATGATTGGTACCAAACAAAAAAATTAACCTCCAGTTTGAATATGCCAGTAAAAAATATTGATGTCTGTGTTAAAAGGTTCTATGTTGCATTAGAAAGATGAAGGCCAAACACATGAGTGTAACTTTTATGGACATGAACTTTACATAAGAAGAAAGAAAACTAAAGAAGTCCAAAGAGATTTTGTACAAGAATATGTATTATTTTTCGCTAACTCCTAGATTGCATAAGCTGTATGTTTCTCAAAGAATGGCTGAACAAATGACACGGTACTTAAAAAGCATACCTCATATAGATAGGGAAAGCCAAGAAGATAAAGATTTGTTGCATGGACCACTTACTAGTGCAAGGCTGAAAAAGATCAAAGATAACTATGGAATTGTGGACAATGGCATGGTTGTTTACACATAAAATGGTTTGAAGATCAAGCTTGAAGGTTTTGAAGATCAAGGGAAGGCTTCAAAGTTGCTCTCAATTTGTACAACAAGCAAAGATCAGTCAAGCGAGCAAATTAGATGTGAAAATGGCTAAGTGTTGGAGAAGAGCACATCTACCGCCGACAATAGCCCTACCCTACCGACACCGGTAGGCCTCTGGATAGAAACAGTTTGGAAGCCAACACCCTACCGCATCTGATATGTTCCACACGACCGTCGCTGGTAGGTTTCGGGTGGAAAATACACCTTTGTAATTTTATGTGAGATTTTATTATTTGAAATTGTTTGTTAAGCTTTTTTATTCAAGGGTTTAATGGGTATTTTAAACCATTAATCAATGGATTAGTTAGGTTTGTCCTTAGTCTATAAATACCCAATTATAAGCTCATTTGTACCTAACTTGGATATTTTACTTAAATTTGTGAGGGAAATTCTCCATTGTCTCTAGGCTTTTTCACCCTTCTTAGTTAGCTTGCTAAAAGTTAAAGTCCTTAGTTTGTGAACAATCAATGGATCATCTAATTCCTTTCTTTAATTGAGTCTTAGAGTTCTTGTTCTTAGATTCAATTAATCCTAGCTCTTCTAGTTTGCGCAGTTGGGGTTTTGAGGCCTTAGTTTCCTCAAGGTCCTTTCTATCAAATTAGAAATGAGTTTTTCTTTCAATATGTGGTTTATAAGGCTTAGATCCTCATAGGTTTTTTATTGGAGTGTTGAAACTACAAATTCCTCAATAGAGGTTCTTCATCTAAGGAGATGATCGTGAGAAGTTAAGGAATCCAATCTACAATCAAAAGAGGATCTACATCAAAGTGGTATCAGAGCAACCTCGAAATGAAGGTCAATTTGTGTTGTAAGTTCTAATTCGATGAAAATAAAAAAAAAAAAAAAAAAGTACTTGATGATTTATGAAAAAATTCATGAAGATCATGCAATTATAGTATGAAAAAATATATTCGAAAATCAATTTCAAATCAAAAGAATAATTGCGAACTTGGGTTCAATTGAAATCAGATTTACTCAATTTGGAGTCCAATTGATTGTTCAATTTGATTGAATTGTTAAATACGTTTTGGAGCCTTAGCTGCAGAAAAACTATGGACTAATCTAAGCATATCTTGTCCTATAAGAATTCAATTCGAATGAAATTTCTGCTTAAATTCATCCTTGTGGAGTGAGCAATCTTCCTGAGCTAGATTGATGATACTTGGATTCGTATTGTTTGAGTTATCATTGCTTTAGTATTAGGATGTAATTATCCCCTGTTTCCTGGAAAAATTTTCTTAGTACTCCTGTTTCTTTGTTTGGCCTATTTGTTTTGAATTTTCTTTGTTTTTTACTTCTAATTTTTTAATTGTGTGTTTCTAATCTTTTTCAATGACCAATTATGTTGGTTCATTCCATAGATTACATTCTTTGAAATTCTTACACCTTAAGTGTTTGAAACTTTGCCACTTTGAATACTTATATCCAACTAAGTGTATTGATTGTTCTACTTGCTTGTAATTGTTCCTCTTGGTTTGAGTTGATGAAATGGTTTGAAGAATCTTATAGAAACTTGAGTGTTGAGTATTTATAAAAGAAAAGAGGGTGAGCTTATTATGATAGAAGCCAGTAAGTGTGCTAAACACGAGCGAATCATCAAAGAGTGAAAACACTAAGGGAGTGATGGGAGTGTTGGAATCCGTAGGCAAAAACAAAGTAAAATAAAACTACAGAAATCCACCAACAGGATCTACACATACTAGAAAAACCGATTGGATAGAAACTACCTCAATGTTTTGATTGTTCGTTGTGGAGGCGCTGCTTTGTACGCTTCGCCCTCTACTGGTATCCACGCGACGAACTCCTCTGCAAGCGATCGGGATGCTAGCCCCTTCTGTGTTCTAAAAATTGTTCAGAACTGATCCTGACTATCTGGTAATCGGTCGTATTTCAGAGAGAGGAGACGAGATACTATATCCCCGTTCTAGGGTTTAGGGTTTTGTTTTTCTTTATTCAGATAAAGGATGGCAAACAAGAAAAGGTTAACATAACCTTTTATAGTTGTCAATATCAAAACCCTAACTGTCATCTAATGACAGTTTAATCTCGTCCGTCTATTCCTATAATCATCCAACGGTTGGATGAGTAATATTAAGTAATTAATTTCATTTATTCTATTAAATAAAATTAATTACTTATTAACTTACCAGAAAATACAATATGGAATCTGATTCCCCTTTTGTATACGTTCAACGAATCTGTACACAATCTAGATACATTGAACGTGGACATTATGCTCACAAGATCGTCTATGCGTGTGACCCTATAGGTTCACTTAACGATGGCAGTGAATGAAAAATGTCCTAGACATTTATTCACAAAACATAAGCGGCCTCTAGCAAGACATTATGCTTACCCAAGTTAAGTAAATGTAATAATAACCTAGCATCAGATTTAATATTTAGTCCTTTTGTCATACGATATCCTAATTAAGTATAAGGCATGGATCAAGTCATCCTTATAAAACTTAATTAACCATTTACTTAATCACCAGGCAGACTGTTCCAACAAATAATATTAATAACACCTTATTAATACTTATTTGAGCATGGCCATGCATATTTTCTAGTCTTCCTTATCAAGGGGCCCATGGATATCTCTCTCTAAAAAGAGAGGGATAAATCCCTTTCACTATCTCCAATATTCAAGTCATGACGAGAAAATAAGCCAACCACTAATCATAATGATCACCTAATTAAAAGTGATGTTTGACTATGTCAAAACATATTTTTCTCCCCATGCAAGAAACATTAGGTTGAAGGACACCAAATATAAAGCTGAGAAGAAATACTTATAACTTAAACCCATGCAATATTTCTTCTTCACTTTGGGTCATGTCCAATACAATATTCTCAATATGTATTTATGAATTGATTTTATATCTCATATTCATGATCAGTAAAACTTGACCATCAATCAACTTCACACTAGTTTACAAGATGTAATATACTAGGGACAAATAAGAATAGTATTTTATTAGCCATAAGGGTTTTACTATCAAGTCACATACTTGATGACCAAGAGAATAAAATACAATTCAAAAATACATGCTTCATAAATCATAAATGTGAGTCAATTGGTCTTAAGGCATATACTAACAATCTCGCACTTGCCCTACCACCAATTTGACATGACTCTCAAACCTATTGACCTAGTATGACTCTCATGCTTAAGTTGTGGGAGTGGCTTTGTCAATGGATCTGTGACATTGTCATTGGTGTCTACTTTGCAAATTTTAACATCTCCACGCTCAATAATTTCTCGAATGAGATGGAAACGCCTGAGAATATGTTTGGATCGTTGATGAGATCTAGGTTCTTTAGCTTGTGCAATGGCTCCTGTATTATCAATAGCACCTCCATTTAAACAAAACACAAATCCAGATTGCGATCTAAAATCGTCTACATCAGTCTGAAAGCTAGCATCCGTGTAACCATTTACAACAAGCTCTCCGTCCTGACCTCCGTAGATCAAAAACATCTTTTTAGTCCTTCTTAAGTACTTGAGAATGTTTTTCTACTGCAGTCCAATGCGGTTCACCAGGATTTGACTGAAATCTGCTAGTCATGCTTAATGCATACGAGACATCTGGGCGAGTGCATAACATGGCGTACATGATAGATCCAATTGCGGAAGCGTAAGGAATCTTACTCATGCGTTCTGTATCCTCCCTTGTGGTAGGACTTTGAGACTTACTGAGTATAACGCCATGTGACATTGGCAAGAATCCTCTCTTAGAATCTTGCATACTGAACCTTTTCAGTACCTTGTCAATATATCCACTCTGACTTAGGCCAATAAGCTTTTTAGATCTATCTCGATAGATCCTAATGCCTAGAATATAGGCCGCTTCGCATAAATCTTTCATTGAAAAACACTTCCCCAACCAAGTTTTTACACTTTGCAAAGTGGGGATATCATTCCCAATTAACAAGATGTCATCGACATAGAGTACTAAGAAGACTACTGCATTTTCTGTAACCCTTTTGTAGACACAAGGTTCATCCTCATTCTTGATGAAATTGAATTCTTTAATTGCTTCATCAAAATGAAGATTCCAACTTCGAGATGCTTGCTTCAAGCTATAAATGGATCTTTGAAGTTTACACACTTTACTAGAATTCGAATGATGAATAAAACCTTCAGGTTGTGTCATATACACATCCTCCAGTAGATTTCCATTAAGAAAAGCTGTTTTAACATCCATTTGCCATATTTCATAATCATAATATGCTGCAATGGCAAGTAGAATTCTAATTGACTTAAGCATTACAACTGGAGAAAAGGTTTCATCATAGTCTATACCATGAGTTTGTCTATACCCTTTTGCTACCAATCGAGCTTTCTAAGTGTGCACATTGCCATCCATGTCAGTTTTCTTTTGGAAACCCATTTACACCCTATGGTCTTGCAACCTTCAGGTGGATCAATCAAAGTCCAAACTTGATTATCATGTATGGATTGCATTTCTGATTTCATAGCCTCTAGCCATTTGCTAGATTCAGGACTACGAATAGCATCTTGGTAGGAATTAGGTTCACCTTGATCAATAAGATCAATATTGTGATCCTCAGTCACAAGAAATCCATATCTCTGTGGTATCTGAGAAATCCTACTAGACCTTCTTGGCCCTTGTGTCAAAGGTTCAGGCTCAGTACGAATACGTGAGTCCAACCGAGTATCCATACTCGGCTCGTAAATGGTCTCGTTGTCCTTGAGCTTCTTCAAGATGGATTCTACTCCCACTGACTCTTTTGGAAACGAATTCCCTTTCAAGGAAAATTCCGTTCTTAACAACAAACACTTTGTTTTCAGATGGAAGATAAAAGTAGTATCCTTTAGTTTCCTTAGGATATCCTACAAACAGACACTTATCAGATTTGGGTGCTAGTTTTTCAGATAATGATCGCTTCACATAAGCATCACATCCCCAAATTTTGAGAAATGCTAAACTAGGTTGTTTCCCTGGTCCATATCTCATATGGTGTCTTCCGAA
Source organism: Catharanthus roseus (assembly GCA_028651295.1). Lineage (NCBI taxonomy): Eukaryota > Viridiplantae > Streptophyta > Magnoliopsida > Gentianales > Apocynaceae > Catharanthus > Catharanthus roseus. Next base: position 44,649,306 of record JAPQWS010000159.1, read on the forward strand.
TGACTTTAGATGGAACTCTATTTAATATGAATGCAGTAGCTTTCTAGAGCATAACCCCAAAAAGAAATTGGAAGATCTGTTTGACTCATCATAGATCGAACCATATCCAATAGAGTTCGATTTACGCGTTCGTACACACCATTATATTGTGGTGTTCTCGGTGGAGTTAATTGTGATAATATCCCACAATTTTTTTAGATGTTCGTCAAACTCTTGGCCTAAGTATTCACCACCTCGATCCGATCGAAGTAATTTGATACTCCTTCCAAGTTGATTCTAGTACTTCATTTTGAAATTCCTTAAACTTTTGAAAGGAATCGATTTATGTTTCATTAGATAAACATAACCATATCTACTGAAATCATCCGTGAATGTAATGAAATATCGAAAACCTCCTCTCGGCTTGTGTGTTCATTGGCCCACATACATCGGTATGTATGAGTTCCAATAAATCGGTAGCCCTTTCACTTTGCCCTGTAAATGGACTTTTAGTCATTTTTCCCCAATAAACAAGAATCACATTTTTCATAAGACTCAAGGTCGAATGAAGATAAAAGTCCATCTTGATGGAGTTTTGATATACGTTTCTCATTTATATGGCCCAAACGACAATGCCAGAAGTAAGTTTGATTTAAATCATTAGATTTAAATTTCTTTGTATTTATGTTATAGATGGGCTTACTAATGGAATCATGTAGGTTAAGAATGTAAAGTCCATTACATAAAGAGGCATCCCCATAGAAAATACCATTTTTATAAATAGAACTTTTACCATTCTTAGTATTAAACTCAAAACCATCAATATCCAAACAAGAAACTGAAATGATGTTCCTACTCATAGCAGGAACATAATGACAATCTTTAAGTTCAATTATAAGCCCAGTAGGCAAAAGTAGATCAAATGTCCCTACGGCTACAGCAGCAACTTTTGCTCCATTTGCAACTCGTAGGTCCACCTCTCCCGTTGCCAAAGATCTACTCCTTTTGAGCTCCACATCCGGTATCTAATACCCATGAAGTAGGAGTAGACATATTACTTTCTATAACGAAAATACCTGAAGCGGCAGTCTCACTGGCCTTTTGCTTCTTCTTTTCTTCCAAGTAGAGCTTGCAATTCCTCTTCCAATGACCAGGTTCATTGCAGTGGAAGCAAGTCCCTTCCTTTGGTGGTTTAACCTTGGGCTTGGGCTTCTGCTTGCCTTTACCCTTTTTGGCCATATCCTTTCCTTTTCCCTTTCCCTTGTTCTTCTTGAACTGCCCCTTCTGAACTATCAGAACATTAGGAGTAGACTTCCTAATGTTTTGTTCAGCCTGCTTGAGCATCCCGTGCAATTCATTTATGGACTTTTCCATATTATGCATATTGAAGTTCAAGAAAAACTGATCATAGTCAGAGGTTAAAGAGGCCAAGATCATATCAGTAGCCAAGTCATGACTTACAGGTGCTCCAAGTTTTTCAAGCTGAACAAAATACCCTTTCATCTTAAGGACATGAGCACTAACCCGAAGTGCCGGGGGTCATTTTGCAGCTATTCAACGCCTTAGTGGTAAGATATCTCTCTTGACGTGCCTGCTCTTGGAACATTTCCTTGAGCTGTTTTATCATCTCATAAGCCTCAACTTCCTCGAATTGCTTTTGCAACTCAGATTCCATCGTAGCCAACATGAGACATGTCACATTGTTAGAATCATCCTTGTGCTTACTATAAGCATCCTTTTCGACTCTGGGCGCATTGTTAGCTGGTTGATTAGGGATAGGGTTCTCAAGTACATATAGCTTTTTTTCTTGTTTAAGGACAATCCTTAAATTTCGTGCCCAATCAAGAGAGTTAGTCCCACTAAGCTTATTCTTTTCAAGCACGGATCGCAACGATGTGTTTGAATTGTTTGAGGCCATTATCTACACAGAATTTGCAAAGTAAAATTAAATAAATGAAGCATTAAATTTTCCCTGAAATATTCAACAGTTGATATAAATCATGGGTATAAAATTCATTTTATTCTAGTCATAAGTAAGCTTTGTTTTTACATCTAAATGTACCGGCAAAATCCCATATGATGTCCTAGGCTCAAAACCGTTTTGATAGCCTAGTTAAGCCAAACCATTCCAAGCATATGGAAATCACCATTTTCCATCTTCCCCTACTTAGGTAACCATTTATCTCTTGCTTTGGCAATAAGACAAAATGATGATCCAAGCATGGAGAAGTGCTTATGATCATGGAAGACATTTTACGACTTAATTTTTTTTTTTTTACATGGTTTCAAAAACCTTCTTCCCTTTTTATTTGTATATTATTTCACAAAACATATATAAAAAATAAAAGGAAATAAACTAAACATCACATGCATAATATATATACATCAAATAAAACGTGTCATAGCATGGCCCCAATCCTATATTGACTTCTACGAGCCTCATGGAAGTCAAAGGTCAATCTAGGCAAGTCTTCATCTCTATGAGCTTGCCTCCAATGTCTTGGCCTTCTAATCTTGTTACATAGGACAGAAAAATATACATAGGAATAGGAAATAAAATTAACCTATTCTGGTAAAGCTTGATAATATTACATCAACGAAAACAACGACACGCAGGCCGTATTTAAAAACATACAACCCATTAACAAAATAAGCCAATCAATCACAAGAGGTAAAGGGCCATGCTATGCACCATGCATCTAAAGATAGGAAGAAACATGCAAAGAAACAACAAGGGGGTTCCGGGGGCTTCGGCGGTCCCGCTTTCTTTCTAACGATTTTTTCTTTCTAACTCATTGAATAAGTTATTGCCGTCATAAACCCTAAAATCATGCCACCAGAAATTTTGTTTAACAGTTAAACATTAAATCATGTGATTCTGCATATTAATTTAACAATTAAATTGCACAGATTACAGACTGTACGCCAAACAATTTGGCAGTAACAACATTCTATTTAATTAATCGCATTAATAAGTAAAACAGAATATGATATATGCAAATCCTATAATTCAATTTACTCTTGATTATTACACTAATCAGAAACCTTACTATAAGGCCGATTGAAAACAACATGTGTAATCAAAGCGGTAACAGACAAAATCAGTAAAATTAGCATGTACGTGGCTCTGATACCACTGTTAGAATCCGTAGGTAAAAACAAAGTAAAATAAAACTATGGAAATCCACCAACAGGATCTACACATACTAGAAAAACCGATTGGATAGAAATTACCTCAATGTTTTGATTGTTCGTTGTGGAGGCGCTGCTTTGTACGCTTCGCCCTCTACTGGTATCCACGTGACGAACTCCTCTACAAGCGATCGGGATGCTAGCCTCTTCTGTGTTCTGAAAACTGCTCAGAACTGATCCTGACTATTTGGTAATCAGTCGTATTTCGGAGAGAGGAGACAAGATACTATATCGCCGTTCTAGGGTTTAGGGTTTTGTTTTTCTTTATTCAGATAAAGGACGGCAACCAAGAAAAGGTTAACATAACCTTTTATAGCTGTCAATGTCAAAACCCTAACTGTCAGCTAATGATAGTTTAATCTCGTCCGTCTATTCCTATAATCATCCAACGGTTGGATGAGTAATATTAAGTAATTAATTTCATTTATTCTATAAAATAAAATTAATTACTTATTAACCTACCAGAAAATACAATATGGAATCTGATTCCCCCTTTGTATACGTTCAACGAATCTGGACACAATCTAGATACATTGAACGTGGACATTATGCTCACAAGATTGTCTATGCGTTTGACCCTGTAGGTTCACTTAACGTTGGCAGTGAATGAAAAATGTCCTAGACATTTATTCACAAAACATAAGCGGCCTCTAGCAAGACATTATGCTTACCCAAGTTAAGTAAATGTAATAATAACCTAGCATCAGATTTAATATTTAGTCCTTTTGTCACACGATATCCTAATTAAGTATAAGGCATGGATCAAGTCATCCTTATAAAACTTAATTAACCATTTACTTGATCACCAGGCAGACTGTTCCAACAAATAATATTAATAACACCTTATTAATACTTATTTGAGCATGGCCATGCATATTTTCCAGTCTTCCTTATCAAGGGGCCCATGGATATCTCTCTCTAAAAAGAGAGGGACAAATCCCTTTCACTATCTCCAATATTCAAGCCATGACGAGAAAATAAGGCAACCAATAATCATAATGATCACCTAATTAAAAGTGATGTTTGACTATGTCAAAACATATTTTTCTTCCCATGCAAGAAACATTAGGTTGAAGGACACCAAATATAAAACTGAGAAGAAATACTTATAACTTAAACCCATGCAATATTTCTTCTTCACTTTGGGTAATGTCTAATACAATATTCTCAATATGTATTTATGAATTGATTTTATATCTCATATTCATGATCAGTAAAACTTGACAATGAATCAACTTCACACTAGTTTACAAGATGTAATATACTAGGGACAAATAAGAATAGTATTTTATTAGCCATAAGGGTTTTACTATCAAGTCACATACTAGATGACCAAGAGCATAAAATACAATTCAAAAATATATGCTTCATTAATCATAAATGTGAGTCAATTGGTCTTAGGGCATATACTAACAGGGAGGTCCTTATTTTGTATTCAAACAACTTTGTGTAGGTCTAAGTAAGAAAAAAATGGATTACAATTTTCCTAATCCATCATGGAAAATGATGGAAGCAAAGAGCAAACAAGAGGATCATCAATCCAAGTTTGCATGGGATATGTATAATTTTCAACATCGTGGTGGCAATGGAGTCAATACTTATGTTGAAAACGACCAAGGAAATGGAAATTTCACTCCTAAAAGACATAATGGATTTTGTAACTTCTCTTCTTATGCCAAATCTTATGGGCATGCTTCTTATGCTGGTTATGGGGGTTATGATAGAGATAATGCTAAATATGATTATTATGTGATAGTCCTTATGATTGTTATGAAGAGTATCATCATAGGTATGGTAGAGAAGTTTTCTTTGAAAGCTTATATGATGAAAATATCTATGGGAGGAAAAATGAAAGTGAGCATGTAGTCCATCTCAAATACTTTGCGGAAGGCAAAGTGGCTAATCTTATTGTTGATAGTAGTAATTGTGTCTAGTACTTACCTTGTGGAAAAGTTGAATTCGCCTTTTCTTGAACATCCTAAGCCTTACATACGCCATTGGTCAAATGATAGTGATGAGACCAAAGTCACTAAGCAAGTGTAGGTGTCTATCTCTAAAGGAATATATAAAGGCGATGTGTTATGTGATATAGCACCCATGCAGTAACGCCCCAACTAGTAAGTGCCTAGCATGACTCTAAAAATTGCAGGCGATATTAAAGTAGGGTTTGAAACCTGACCTAGTGGAGTATAGTGTTTTCGACACTTAGTGGTATTTTGGAGACACTTAGAAATGAGAGTAAAATTTTATTATGATGAGCTTTTGTTAGTGGGGTTTATAAGTGCCGTTAAGTGGGAATGTTTTTAGAATACCTAGTATGTGTATTTTGAAAATTTAAATATTTGACATTCTTATATAAGGTTTCAAAAAAAAAAAAAAAAAACTTAAACTTAACCATTAAGATTGCCGCCACCTCAACGGCACAGCCGTCACCACCACCATTTTCCTTTTCTTTTTTTGTTTTCCTTCCCCTAACCGCCATTATGGCATATATATAGTCATAAGTCTTTTTCTTTTTTTTTCTCTAGCTTTCGGCAGCCATATACATATTATACATTAGGAATTTTATTTTCCCTCAAGTTTGAGGCAACCATAACCATTAAGGTTAGTATATATTATTTAAATATAGCATGAGCACATACTATTATATTTATAGTATATTTATTTTAGTTATATTATATTTATTTTATTTTGGTAGTTATACTTTGTACTAGTTATACTTTATGCTATTATACTTTTATTTTATTTTGTTAGTTATATTATATTTATAAATATATATAGTATAGCATATATTTTAGGTTGATTTATTTTAGGATTTAAATATTTTAAATAGATTTTTAGTGTATGGTATATAATTAATTATAGTTTCTTGGGACAGAGTATATATAAATATATATTTTTTAAGAGTATAGGATTTTCGATCTTTTAAAGAATTATTATAAGTATATATATCATTATATAGATATATATATACATCCTAAAGTTCATTTCATAGGATTTCAATATTATTTAGGGAATAGGACTATTTGATCGGTACCTAGATATTAAGTATTTTTGTATCATTATTTTGTAGGATCTTAGCCCCAGATCTACATCCAAGTGAGTCCACAACCTCCGTTTTATTATGTTATTCAAAAGTTACGGCTATATAAATATGGTTTCTAAACTTATCATAAAATATTTACTATTTTTGAAATGGTATAACGTGTCATGTTCTTCTTAATTGCAGATGTTCTCCACGATGTGTTACATGTTTATTACAAATGCATAGCAGCGGTGCTCCATATAGGTGTTGTCTTTTTAAAACAGATTATTATTGTTATGAAAAAGAACTAGTCTGTACACGGGTTTTCTGGAAATATTTATAAGTTGGAAAATACTTTGTTTTTGAAAAGTTATATGATTTGGCATGCATGAATGTAAACATGGCATGTTTGTAAAATCTGCATAAACCGGAGAATGCTTTGGTCCTGAAAAGTTACAAGTTTCAACATGCATGAATATAGGCCTGTTATTGGCATAATTATGAAATTTTCATGAGCACGTAATGACTGCCGGATGGGGATTTTTGCTGGAAATATTTATGACCTTATTTTGTCCTGAAGGCCAGACAAATGGTCTTTCTGTTTACAAATACAAATGAAAAACCCTATTCCGACGAGGGTGTCAATTCCGGTTATGATCTTGTGTTCGGAAGCGTCAGAGAATTGCACTGTACATGGCTAGTCCCCCGTACAAGGGCCTCTTCTGATAGCGTGGACATTTCAAACTCAGGAGAGTGGATCCACTTGAAGAGGGGCATAGACCGTGGAGGGTGTGGCCCAATAGGTCTACGTGGACACCGCATCATGCTCTGCGATGGGGTTCGGCCACCTAGTGGAGAGTCAGGAGGGGCTCGAAGCTGAGGCTGGTCCCAGGGCAGACCAAGTAGGTGCTCCAGGAGTCTGTAGCCTGTTTTGACCAGTGATATAGGAGTGCGGTTGTTTTGTAATCGAGCGCTCGTATGGTATTTGGCTGGTATTGACTGCGAGATGCGGGAACTTGGTTCTGATGGCCTCGTTTTGGTGATCCGAACTTTGTCCGTAGAGCCCCACTGTTGCATTACATGTTCTTTTAAATTTGGGGCGTAGAAGCTGCGCTGATGTGTCTTCATTTGCTCAGACTTCCCAGCTGCGCTCGTAACCCTCATGTAGGTTCAAGCATCAGTTTTGTTAAAACATTAAAAGAGAATATTTTCTTATAATATTGCATGAACTGCTTTGTGAAACTGCACCATCATTGTCTTAAAGAAATCACTACAGCGCACACACACGTGGACTCACTGAGCGTTCGTGCTCCCGTTTTTCCATATCATGTTTTCTTCTCAAATTAACTAAGGACGGTCAGAGATACAATAAACCGCTGAAGTTTTAGGCGTGGAATTTTGGTTCGAGTCTCTCCAAAAAGACATATGTTTTTGTGTTGCTCTCTTGTACTTGAGCCGTTTGTAAAGTATTTCTATCTTTGTATCAGAATTACCATAAGACAAGAAGTTGTTTTGAACCCTATATTTTGAGCTCCTTTTTAGTGTTCAGATTGTTTAGTTTTCCGCTACGTATTGTATATATATACTTCTAAGTGCTGCCCAAGAGGTTATGCTCTTGTTTTTAGACTTGTAGTTTAGTGCCGAGAGACACGTAGATATCCTACTCAGCCGCAGTTGACCAAGTGGCAGAATTTGGTGTATCACAGGTGGTATCAGAGCTCTAGGTTTGATTTGTGGTTATTGTTAGTAGATCCTAGACGAGTACTAGGGGCGAAATGCGTAGCTTTATTTTGCTCGAAGACTTTTAAGTTCCCTTGTCTATTTCATTGTGCTCATCGTGTTATTAATCTTGTGGGAATAGTGCTCCTTTGTATACGATGTCATATCTTTTGCCATAACCATAACGAGAGGACATATAGATACATTAAGCTTTTGAATTAATGATGGGTCAAATGACATAGGACTAACATTATTTGAGTCATCAAAAGAGGTTACTTGTTCTGAGATTTGTAGCTCGATTAAGAGATTTCCTAGGATATAAGGTATTAAGGGGAAGACTCTGATGACTTGTGGTGTATGAACTACACGAAGAGTGAGTGTGCAGTTCTTATTAGGTACAAGATGTAATCTGTATTGATTTCTATCATCCCTACTTCAGTGATACCAAAGAACTCCATATATCTTGTAAAATAGACACTTTCATTATTGTTGTTACAATTGAAAGAGCTCTCCGGTACTTGGTTCTATATTCGATATATATTAAATATTACTTCACGCTGCCGATCGGTGAATGTAAAGATGAAGGTGAACTAATAATGACGGGTTCAGCTCGATAACGAGAACAATAAGTGATGACGAGGATTGGTAGACTAGAATCCAAGTTTCTTAAGATTTGAAGTATTAGTATATCTTGTGAATGAGAGATTGGTAGTCTATGAGAGCAGGAAAAATTGATATAGTTGTTGAGATCTTTCCGTGTGTTTCCTATGAATTACATCCAGAGTACTTTTGATAAGCTCAGTGTTAGACCATAGTCTTTAGGAAGAAGATATACCTAAACTGGGCTGGTGTACTTGCATTCTTTAGTTTACACTGTACATATATATTGAGTATAAATCTAGTTTTGTAAGTGTGATTATTTAATGGCTATATATAACCTGGAAGAGCTTAGGATCGTGTTGATTGCAAATTATGTTATGTATGGTACATCAATGGCAGATTTTGTATACATGCTTTACCCTGTGCACCAACGACTATTTTTTTTTTTATTAATAGAGAGGATGTTCCACTCTTTATTTGATATACAGTTCTAGTGTGCGGTGTTTTGTATGCAAGTTTTAACTTATAAGTTAAGGTTTAGGTATTTAACATTGGGTAGATGCCTTTGGAAAGGATAGTGGAAGTGCAAGGGGATAATAATTGTTTCAACTATTTGAAAGATCGGGTATGATAGTAAGAATGGATTGGTTGACTTGACATGTGCATATATGTGCATTGTGGGTGGAATTTAGTTAAGTCTAGTCAGTCAATGTTTCTAATCTTTAGAGTTAGGATATCTAATGTACTTGTGTAACAAGTCTGGCAAGAAGCCGATCCAATGATAAGGGAATTATTAGATATCTTTAAAAGAAACTGGCGACCACATCTCTAGAATGGAAGTCAAGCCCAGCATAGAATAAAAAATATATATATAATAGAGGATGAGCCGATATTTCAAATCACGTATTGGATGGACTGCTCGAAGAACCGAAGCAGAAGTAGTTGAAGGTACGATTCAAATCTTTTCTCAACCAACAAGAATACTTATTGATCCTAGAGCTACGTATTCCTTTGTGAGTTTCCATTTCATAAAACATATTTTTGTACCTTCTGTTGTCATGTGTTATCACTTGATAGTTAGCACTTCTGTAGACGTGAGTAAGATAGCTGAGGAAAAGTACCCAGTTGTGATATCTATGTCGAGAGTATGATTCTATCCGATGACTTGATTGCCTTGCCATTTGAAGGTTATGGCGTGATACTCGTAATGGATGATTGTCTAAACATTACGCCCAAGTAGACTGTCGACGGAAGTTGGTTAAGTTTACCCGACCGAGTATGTCAATCCTTGTATTCCAAGGGAAGCGAATGAAATGGGAAAATCCCTTTTTGCCTGGCATGAAAGCCAGGAAGTTGTTATGGAAATAATGTCAATGATACCTATCATATTTACTCAACAATCTTAAGGAAGAAGTAAAATTAGAGACGGTACCCATAGTGAAGGAGTTTATAGATGTTTCTCCCGAAGAGTTAACGACGTTTCCCCAAATCGAGAAGTGGAGTTCAGCATAGAGTGGGTACCCGGTGCTAAACTAATATTTCAAACTCCCATAGCGGATGGTACAGGAAGAGTTGAGAGAGTTGAAACATCAACTACAACAATTGTTGCAACAAGAATATATCCATCCAAGTACATTTCCTTAGAGTGCATTAGGTTTTCTTGTAAACAAGAAATATGGGGCCTTAGGCCTATGTGTGTAGACTACAAATGACTAAATAGTGTGACAATTAAAAACAAGTACCGACTTCTACTTGTTTGATCACTTCGAGGAGTAGGATGTTATTCCAAAATTAGATATAAGATGAGGATACTATCAGGTACGAACAGAAGAAAGAGATATTCCCATGACATTTTCCAACACCCGATATAGGCATTATAAGTCTGTCTTATGCCATTTGGGTTGACAAGTGCATTTACGACATTCATGGAATTAATGCATTGCATTTTCTATCTTTACTCGGATAAGTTTGGGATAATTTCCATTGATGATATTCTTATGTATTAGCTTAACCTCGAAGTACATAAACATCTTTGAAGAATGTTGTAAACCTACAGGAGCATAAGCTGTACATCAAGTTTAGTGAATGTAAGTTTTGAATAGCGACAAGTGACTTCTTTAGGGCATGTGATTACTCTAGAAGGAGTATCAATAGACCCAGTAAAGATAGAGAAGTGACCGATTGGACACAACCCAAAATATCAATAGAGGTACATATCTTCTTGGGTATGGGAGGGTATTATCGAGATTCACAACAAATTTCTTTTAGAATTGTTAGACCTTTAGCACAACTTATAAGTAAAGTATCGACTAACTTCGGCACGAGTTGTGCTACTATCCAATTCAAGTGAGGAGATTTCCCTATAAATGGAAAGTTTAGAGACAGTTTTGATGCAAGATAGATAGGTTGTTGATTGTCTTTGAATTATATTGACAGATTATGAGTGGAACTATCCAACAAAAGATATGAGGCTAATAACTATAGTGTGACTAGGGAGTGGTGATTTCACTTATATGGGGAAAATATAAGTTCTTTATTGATCATGAAAGTTTATAGTACTCACTTTCCTTGAAGATTAAAGGCAATGTCAATGGATAGGGCTATGGAAAAATACTAATGCCAAGTTGACACTATATAGGAATAGTTAATGTGGTGGTGGATTTAAGTAGAAAGGAGACAAAGATATCAAGTCTCACTGTCGCCTCTACCTTGCAACAAGATAGTACAAGCACCCGAAAGAATAGCATGAGATTTCTAGAATTTAAGAACCGAGTGGAAGCTAAGAAGTAGACAGATTATCGGACATTAGAAAGCAATAGAAGCTGGTACTTTCATAATCGGTTTTACATTCCTGACGATACCGAGCTTAAGTGTAAAATACTAGAAGAAGCACCCAGAAGTAAGTATTCAATAGACCCTACAGAGAATAAGAAGTATAAAGATTTAAAGCAAAACTTTTGGTGGAATGGAATGAAGAGAGAGATTGCGAAGTATGTAGCGGCCTGTCTACATGTCAAAGGGTTAAGGCGGAACACCAAAGGCCAGCAGGACTACTACAACCGCTACCTATTCACGAAGGGAAATGGGATCACGTGACAATGGACTTTGTCAGAGTATTGCCTCGAACCAAGGGGTATAAGGATGCTATCTAGGTGATCGTTGATAGTGCAATGAAAGTGGCACATCTTATTGCCATTAATATAATATACCTTTTGGACAAGTTAGCACAAATCTATGTAGACAAGATTGTACGACTTCATGGGGTACCCGTTGATATTGTATCAGATAGAGACCCAAGGTTTACCTTAAGGTTTTGGCCCAAGTTTCAGGCAGCTATGGGAACCAACCTAAGTTATAGCGCCACAGTACACCCCAAACCGATGGATAGTCTGAAAGGACAATTCAAGCCCTAGAGGATATTCTAAGAGCTTGCACCTTAAACTTTGGGAACAAGTGGGTTGACAATCTTGCTTGTGCTGAGCTTGCTTATAATAATAGTTACCACTCTTAGATAGGAATGACACCATTTGAAACATTATATGGTAGGAGATGCAGAACACCCTTGTACTGGGATGAAGTTGGAGTTCGATCCCATTGGATACAAAAAGGCTTGATGCCAGAGTTGGAGGAGATGTGGAAACAAGTTAAGATAACTCAAAATTGGCTTCGGACAACTAAAAGTAGATAGAAGAGCTATACCGATAACCGAAGGAGAAATCTGGAGTTTAGTATGAGAACTTGAGTTTTATTAAAACTTACGCCTTGTCACAAAAAGTTTAGATATCTAAAGAAAGGAAAATTAAGCTCTCGATATATTGGACCGTTTGAAGTCATTGACAGGATTGATAAAGTGGCGTATCAGCTAGCCTTACCGAGTGAACTGACGGGCATACACGACGTGTTCTATATGTTACAATTGAAGAAGTCTCATCCTACACCTGATCATATTCTCAATGATGACCAATGGGAATTACGAGCCGATCTGTCATACGAAGAAAAACCAACTGAGATTTTAGAACAAAGCGTAAAAGAGTTACGCGGGAGACATTCCAATGTGTAGAGTGATATGGAGACATCATGGAATCGAAGAGGCAACTTGGGAGATTGAGGAATACTTGAGGAAAAGCATCCAGAGCTTATAGGTACGTGAGTAGTAAATTTCGAGGAGGAAATTTCTTTTGAGGGTAGAATGTAATGCCCTACCTAGTAAGCGCCTAGCATGACTCTAAAAATTGCAGGTGATATTAAAGTAGGGTTTGAGACCTGACCTAGAGGAGTATAGTGTTTTCGACACTTAGTGGTATTTTGGAGACACTTAGAAATGAGAGTAAAATTTTATTATGATGAGCTTTTATCAGTGGGGTTTGTAAGTGCCTTTAAGTGGGAATGTTTTTAGAATACCTAGTACGTGTATTTTGAAATTTTAAATAATTGACATTGACATTCTTATATAAGATTTAAAAAAAAAAAAAAAAACAACTTAAACTTAACCGTTAAGATTGCTGCCACCTTAATGGCACAGCCGTCACCACCACCATTTTCCTTTTCTTTTCCTTCCCCTAACCGCCATTATGGCATATATATAGTCATAAGTCTTTTTCTTTTTTTTTTTCTCTAGCTTTTGGCAGCCATATACATATTATACATTAGAAATTTTATTTTCCCTCAAGTTTGAGGCAACCATAACCATTAAGGTTAGTATATATTATTTAAATATAGCATAAGCACATACTACTATATTTATAGTATATTTAATTTAGTTATATTATATTTATTTTATTTTGGTAGTTATACTTTATACTAGTTATACTTTATGCTATTATACTTTTATTTTATTTTGTTACAAGTTTGGTCCTGAAAAGTTACAAGTTTCAACATGCATGAATATAGGCCTGTCATTGGCATAATTATGAAATTTTCATGAGCACGTAATGACTGCCGGATGGGAATTTTTGCTGGAAATATTTATGACCTGATTCTGTTCTGAGGGCCAGACAAATGGCCTTTCTGTTTACAAATACAAATGAAAAACCCCATTCCGACCAGGGTGTCAGTTCCCGTTATGATATTGTGTTCGGAAGCGTCAGAGGATTGCACTGTACGTAGCTAGTCCCCCATACAAGGGCCTCTTCCGATGGCGTGGACGTTCCAGACTCAGGAGAGTGGATCCACTTAAAGAGGGGCGTAGATTGCGGAGAGTGTGGCGCAGTCGGTGTACGTGGACATCGCATCATGTTCTACGGTGGGGTTCGGCTGCCTAGTGGAGAGTCAGGAGGGGATAGAAGCTGAGGTTGGTCACAGGGCAGACTTGGTAGCTGCTCCTGTAGTCTGTAGCCTGTTTTAACCAGTGATATGGGAGTGCGGTTGTTTTGTAATCGAGCGCTCGTATGGTGTTTGGCTGGTATCGACTACGAGATACCGGAACTTGATTCTGATGGCCTCGTTTTGGGGATCCGGACTTTGTCCGTGGAGCCCCACTGTTGCATTACTTGTTCTTTTAAATTTGGGGCTTAGAAGCTGTGCTGATGTGTCTTGATTCCCTCAGGCTTCCCAGGTGCACTTGAAACCCTCATGTAGGTTCAAGCATCAGTTTTGTTAAACCATTAAAAGAGAATGTTTTCTTATAATATTGCGTGAACTACTTTCTGAAACTGCACCATCACTGTTTTAAAGAAATCACTACAGTGCACACACACACGTGGACTCACTGAGCATTCGCGCTAACGTTTTTCCAGATTAACTCAGGACGGTCAGAGATACAATAAACCGCTGAAGTTTTAGGCGTGGAATTTTGGTTCGAGTCTCTCTGGAAGGAAATATATTTTTGTGTTGCTCTCTTGTAGTTGAGCCGTTTGAAAGTATTTCTATCTTTGTATCGAAATTACCATAAGACAAGAAGTTTTCTTGAACCCTATATTTTGAGCTCTTTTTTAGTGTTCAGATTGTTTAGTTTACCGCTGCGTATTGTATATATACTTCTAAGTGTTGCCCAGGGAGTTATGCTATTCTTTTCAGACTTGTAGTTTAGTGCCGAGAGGCACGCAGAAATCCTACTCATCCGCATTTGGCCTAGTTCCAGAGTTGGGGGTATCACAAATGCAAGCAGGTCATTTATTATTTTGAAATCTTGGATAAATGATAGGAAAGCTATATACAATGGGGACAAGAATTCTTACAAATTCACCAAAGATGGCAAGAGATTTATTCTAAATTCTTTGGCTCCTCACAAAATTTATGAAGAGCAAAAGAAGTTGAAAGGAAGGATATGAATATTTTATCAAGTGAAAAAGGCGAAGAGCATTATAACAGCTAAAAGGTGTGGGGAAAAACAACTTTCCGTGTCACCTGAAAGAGTTACAAAGGTAGAAACCTTGAAACCATCAATGATTGATGGATTTTCAAAAGTAAATGAGCTTCCACAAGTTACAATGGAAGTTGAAGAAAGTGTTGTACTACATGTTAAGGAAGAAATATCTAATGTGGAACATTATGATCTCATGAGAAAAAGAACAAAGAAAAAGAGAGCATTGAGATTAAAGAAAAAGAAAGAGTGGAAAACAACGATAGATTAGTTGAGAGATAATGTATCTTTGATTCCATCTCTACCATTTCAAAAGAGTGAACTTTTAGAGTGTTAAAAAGAGAAAGAAAGTGAGTTTCAGAAAAGTGAGAGAGTAAAAGAAAATGAGTGCTTCATTAAAAACAAAGACAGTGAAAAAGAAGAGAAAAGAGAAAAAGAGATAGTTGTACTTGAAAAGAGTGAGAAGTGAACTTCTATGCTAATCAAACTAACCATTTCTTTGCTAGTGAATTCTTATATGTGCAGAATCTTAAAGATTCAAGCAAGGATGAAGGAAGGAAACTTGACTATAATTCTATCAAGACCATAAATTTTTTTCTTTCTACTTCCTACTTAAGCTTTGAGATTTATTCTAAGGAAATTCAGTTGTTTTCACTTGTTTTTATGCAAAATAGATATCAATTTACTTTCTCAACTCTCTTGGAACTTTAATAGAAAAGAAGCAATTTATGGAGTATAATTCCTAGAGTAGATGAATGCAATTTCAATACTGCTAATTATGTTTCTTATGTGCTAGGATTGAAGACAAAGGAAGGAACATGGAGAAAGTGCTTGACAATTTTCTTAAAGAATTTACAATAAGTCTATCTCTTAACCCTTCTCTCATGTGTTATGAAGTTTCTCTTGTAGGATTAGAATTGTTTCCAGAGTCTTATGTTTCTCATGTGAGCATATATGGAGATCTTTGTGCTATTTCTTTTGGGGAAGGTCTCCTTCTTGTTGTGTCTTATGCTTTTACATGCCTTTCTTCTCATGTTTTTCTTGAGGATTCCTTGTTGCATAGTGGTTCTATATTTGATCCTTCTTGCCATGATTTCGGAGTTATAAATAATGCTTCCATTGAGTCTATAGTTCTTTTTTTTATTAGATGGTACTTTATTTGATATTCTACATGCCAAGTGCTTAGGAAAGTTTGTCAAGAATTTTGGCTATGTTCCTCTTTCCTTGATACTTTTATGGAGAATCATAAAGATATTGTTTTTGTAAACCAACTTACGTCCTTTGTAGTGGTCAAGTTGAGTTTTCTTGCAATTAACAAAAGCTTTAAAATGTCATTAACTCCTTGAACACTTTATTTGAAATACATTTGGGTTCCTATTATGTCATTTGCATTAAAAAATTTCTTATTGAAAGATTTTGAAAACCAAATGCAAGCTAATCTTCAGTTGTTCGAAGTTAATCCTTTGGCATTTGGAAAATATAATTTGAGAAAGGAGGCCTTTGAACAAGTTTGCCAAGATTTGTTACTGGACATCTTTACTACCATAGGCCTTTCAAAGAGTGGTTTTTAAAGTTGTTCATGTCATTTGATAGTTTCCCGAAGATTGTTTTATCATGTACTTTTAAAGAGTTCTTTGATAAAATGGTTCTCAAAGAGGAATGTAGACCATTTGGGAATTTTAGAAATTGTAAGTCTACATTTCCTCATCTCCTTTGCGAAATGATGAAAATTGAAATTCATCAAACTTATTCTTTCATGTCTAATGCTATGGTAAAGATCATTGAAGCATGCAAGGTTATTTTCCCCGAAGAGAGACCTTGTGGACTTTATCATTTAAGAGGGATTGAACATTAAAGTGATTGGTGATCAGTGTGGCTTTGAAATGTGCTACTTATGAATAAGAAGCTTTATGCAATGTGTCTTAATAGACAACACAAGTTCAACAAGTGATATGCAAGATGGATGGAATGCATAGGGATAATTCAAAATGTCATTTGGTACAAGAAAGGTAAAGAAAATGTTGTATCCAGTGCTTTGTAAAGGTACATTTTATTCTTTACTTTACAAGCTCAATTACTTAGTTTTGATATGCTTAAGATATTACTTGTTAGAGAAAATGAATTCAAGGACATATTTGATGCTTGTTTGGTTGAGCATAATGTTGAGTACCTTATACATGATGGTGTTCTTTACCATGAAGGTGAATTGTGCATTCCTTCTTGTTACCCTAGAATGTTGTTTGATAAAGAAGTCAACTGTGATGAGTTGATGCGTCATTTTGGCATTTACAATACTATGACATTTTACATGAGCATTTCTTTTGGCTTGGAATGAAAAGAGATGTAGAAAGGTTTAGTGTTAATTGCGTAGAGTATAAAAGAGTTAACTCTATATCTTTGCCACATGGATATTATATTTCTTTGAATGTACCTACAAAACCTTGTGTGGACATATCTATAGAGTTTATATATGGACGACTTAGGTTTTTTAAAGGCATGACTTTTCTATTTGTTGTGGCTTATATTGATGAGATCTTTATTGATAGGAAAACTTATGCATATCATTTGCATCATTTTAATCGAGTTTTGTCTAATTTGAGGAAGATGAAACAGTATGCTAAGCTTGGAAAATATTAGTTTCGTGTGGAACATGGTACTTTCCTAGGTTATCTAGTGAATTTTCAAAGTTTCCAAGTGGATACAAATATGGTGCAAGCAATCAAAGATTGTTTTCCTTCCAAGAATGCATTTGACGAGCTTCCATGGATTAACAAGATCTCATAAGAGCTTCAACAAGGCACTTAGCATGCTTACTAGTCTTTTGATGGATGTACCCAAGAAAAAGACCGGAATTTAAAGGAAAAATTGTTTACACCTTAATGAGATTGCTTCCAATCAATCTCTTATTCTACTACTCTTCTATTCTTCTCTTGAAGCTGACTATGGTTTCAAACTTCTAATGCGTTTTGATTTTATTCCTTTCTCTATAGGTCATATTTTATACTTGTATGAAAAATGAATATGAAGTTAATCAAGTATATCCTTTCCATGAATCATGGCATTGTTACTGCCAACAACAGGAAGTTTGGAATGAAACATTTAGTCTTTGATCCCTACGACTTGGGTTGGAGTCACCTTGGATTTGAATGAAGTTCTTCCCAACAACAATCTAAACTTAATGTCGTGGTGATAAGACTTTGCACATTCTTGAATGCTTTGGTGCTTCAATAATTGATTTTCCGGTTGACTTTTACTTAGTTCTACCTTCCATATTTTGATTTGTCTTTATTTGATGTAGTTTAAGATTCAAGGATGAGTCTTTTCAAAGGATGGGCAAATGATGTAGATTGGAAAAGACAAAATACGAAAGATTTGTTGCATGGACCATAATAAGAAGATCAAAGATAATGATGGAAAAGTGGATAATGGTATGGTTGTTTACATGGAAAATACTTTTAAGATCAAGCTTGGAGGTTTGGAAGATCAAGGGAAGGCTTCCAAGTTAATATCAATTTGTACAACAAGCAAGGATCACCCAAGGGAGCAAATTGGATGTGAAAATAGCTGTATTGGAGAAGAGCACATCTATCGCAGAAGGTAGCCCTGCCCCTACTGTTGCTGATCGGCCTCTGGATGGAAATGGCTTGGAAGCCAATACCTTACTACATCTTGTAGGTTCCACCCTACCATCACTGGTATGGTTCGGGTGGAAAATACACCTTTGTAATTTTAAGGGGGATTTTATCATTGGAACTTGTTTTTCCATCTTTTAATCTAAGGCTTAATTGTTATTTTAAACCACTATCAATAGATTAGTTAGGTTTGACCTTAGCCTATAAATACCTAATTATAAGCTTATTTGTAGCTAACTTGGATATTTGCTGAAATTTTTGCTAAGGGCTAATGTCCTTGGTTGGTGAACAATTGTTTGTCATTAGATTTTAGAATCTATAAAATCAATTGATCATCCAATTCCTTTCTTTAGTTGAGTCTTAGAGTTCTTGCTCATAGATTCAATTATCCTAGGTCTTCTAGTTTGTCTAGTTGGGGTTTTGAGGCATTAGTTTTCTCAAGGTTCTTTCTATCAAATTGGGAATGAGTTATTCCTCTCAATATCGGGTTTGCGAGGATTAGATTCTCATAGTTTTTCTATTGGAGTGTTGAAACTATAAAATCCTAAATAGAGGTTCTTCATCAAAGGAGGTGATCTTGGGAAGGCATGGAATCCAATCTACAATCAAAAGAGGATCTACATTAGTACCTTAGCCCGATAGGATAAACCATCCTAGGGATGGAGAAGCTTGGAAGCATTTCGATAGTACTCATCCTGAGTTTGCATTTGAAGTAAGGAATGTAAGACTTAGATTTTGTATTGACGGTTTCTCACCATTTGGGATGTCTGGAAAGCAGTATTTTTCTTATCCAGTGATTGTTACGCGGTACAACTTGCCTCCTTGGATGTGCTTAAAAACTCCTGTACTGTTCTTAACATGTATTATTTGGGCCCTCAGAATCCAAAACATAAGTTATATGTTTACTTGAAACCGTTGATAGAAGAATTCAATCAATTATTGTTGCATGGAGTTAACATGTAGAATATTTCAAAGAAACAGAACTTTAGAATAAGGGCTACCTTTCTTTTGACTGATAGTGACTTTCCAGCTTAGAGGATGTTGTCTGATTAGAGTACTGCTGGTGTATTTGCTTGAACATATTGCATGGAAAAAACTAAGTCATTTAGGCTAAAGAGTGGGGGGAAAACAATCTTGGTTTTATTGTCATTGCTACTTTCTACCTTCGGATCATCCTTTTCGGAGGGATTCGAGGTCTTTAAAAAAGGACAGAGGAAAATATCATTCCGAGCTACCACCTCATCTTACCGGAGATCATTTATGGGAAAGGGTTCATGACATGAGAAAGTTACAGAAAACGGAACGGAGATGGGTAAGGAAGATGGCAGAGCACAACCTCACAATTTGACAAGGCATAGTATCTTTTGGGATCTTACATATTGGCGAACTCTTTTAGCTCGCCACAATCTTGGCATCATGCACAATTGGAATAATTTTTTTAATGTTTTTAACACAACTATGGATGTGAAAGGGAAGAGGAAGGATAACATGAAGTCTCAGGAAGATGTTCAAAGATATTGTACTCGGCCCAAACTAAATCTCAACGGTTCTGAAAACCGAAAGTGTTTTACACTTTGACAAAAGAACGAAGGAAACCCGTACTTGAGTAGATGAAGGACTTTAAACTACCGGATGAATATACCTCCAACTTGAGCACATGTATAGATTTGAAGGAGTTGATAATGTCCGGAATGAAAAGTCATGATTTCTACGTATTTATGGAGAGTTGGATTCCTATTGCTCTTAAAGAGATACTCTGCAACAAGCTCCAGAATGCCTTGGAAGAATTGAGTATGTTTTATAGAGACTGGTGTTCTCCTAAATTAATTGTGGTGCACATGCGTGAATTGAAGAGTAATATTGATGTGTTGTTGTGCAAGTTAGAAAGGATTTTTCCTCCTTCATTCTTCGATGCCATGGAGCATTTAATGCTTCACTTGCCATATGAGGCTAGCATATATTTGTCCGGCTCAGTACAAATAGATGTATTTGTTGAAGAGGTACTTAAACCAGAAGAAAATTAAGAAAAAGGCTAGGGTTGAGGGATCCATGTGGAATGCTAATTTGGTTGAAGAGGCACATTTTATAGCTACTACTTTGAACCTCATGTATTAACGAAGGTTAGGGATGCACCAAGAAATGGTGAGGGTGATCAACTTGAAGTTCAAGAATCGGTTCTATCAATTTGCAATAGACAAGGAAGGGCATACAGTAAGACGGTGACAAGATTTTTGGATGATAAAGAATATAAAGCGGCAATGAACTACATTCTATTGAACTGCGATAAAGTGGAACCGTACATTAAGTAAGTTAACCTTATTACAAATTTTATAACAAGATATTTACGTATTAGTGAAATTGTGTGATTAATTATACATTAAATATATTAATTACTTGTAGGAAGTACACAACAGAATTGAGGATACATTTCTAAGTTTAACAGAATGTAACATACAGATGAGAATCAGTGAGGGTTTTTATCGTGGTTTAGGGAAGAAGTTTAAAGTTATGTTAATTTTCATAAAATAAGTTTAATTGTGTATAAACTAAACAAATGTGCATTCTTTTATTCAAATGTTAAATCCCGTGAATGCAAACAGTAGTGAATGCCTTAAGAATTTATCATGGGTTTCGTCTAAACTTGTGAAATCGTGTAATGGGTGTTTTGTTAACAGGTTTAAGTTTCATACACAAGAATGAGGTTGACGTAGTCTTCTGTGTAATTGTGGTGCACAGGTAAAAGGTGACTATCATGAGATTTTTAGTGAAATCCTTGAGGTTGGATTCATAACACATATAAACTTGTGGAGTTGCACATTAAAAGAAAATATACAGGGGGCTATGACCCTTTCATATGATCCCAGCAGGCCAAAGAAGTGACTTACGTCCCATACGCTACTACTAAATGACAAAAAAGTGATTGGTGGGTTTTAATAAAATTAATACTTCGTATTTTAGAGGTATCTTTAGTAGATGTTCCTTTCCAAGAAAATGTTGATATTGTTGAGACATCAAGGATAGACGTTGATATTCAAGACTTTGGAACTATCCTTCACGAGTCTGGCCTATTAGAATTGGTAGAGATTAGCAAGAGGAATAACATTGAAGATGAAGATGAAGATGAAAATAATGGAGATAAACACAACGTCGAATGCAAGTCCAGTGATGAACAGGAAGAGTTCCAATCGGAGTCCGATTACGAAACGTAGAGTGCTTAATTGGTAACTTTTTATTTACAAGTAACTTTCTTTTAAGTAACGTGTTTAATTCTTTTCTTCGTTATGTATTTTTAACTAATTTTTTTAATTATAACTTTTTTGTTTGATTTGTTTCTTTCATATTACAGATGGTATGTAGGAGTGAGAATAGGGCTCATCCAAATAGTCTACTCCTTTAGCTGCGACATCTACTTCTCCAGCAGTGACGTCTACTCCTATAGCTGCGGCATCCACTCCTCCGGTAATATCTACTTCTGCGACTGTGGCATCCACTCCTCCAATGACCTTGACTCTATTTCTACAGCTACCATACTTGAGTTTGGTGCCCATCTCTACTCCATCTTCTGTTGTATCTGCTCTTGGGACATCCTTGAGACCTGCCCCTTTATAATTCACACCTCCACTCGTGCAGGTTTTTTTTGTTGATGCTGGTCTGCTTACTACCCTACATTCTAAAAGGTACATCTTCTTATTTTTTATTTAGGCAAAAATTGATTCGGAATTAAAGTTGTTAGTTTTTTAAATTGAAATTTTAAGTTTTTTCCTTAGTAGAACTATAAACATTTAACGTGCAAGTTAATTAATGTTTTTTTAAGTGTTGTAAGTTAATATGGTTTTCATTTTTAGTTGCTTGAAAGTGTTTTATGTGTTCAAATTGTCATACTAGTATATTTAAATTTTATGAATAATATGTTGTCTTTATGGGAGAGCGCAAACTCTTAAAACATGATATTTATATAATTATGTTATGGGGGAGCCCAGACTCTTAAAACATGAGTATTTATATGTTTATATTATAGGAGAGCCCAAAATCTTAAAAATTTGTTAGATTTGTTTGCGTTTCATTTGTTGGTTCTTGAGTGTCTATTGTGCCTAGGAATTATTCATTTTATAGGGGAAGTTCTGTCAAAAATTTTTCAAAAAATAAATGACACTATTTTTTTCTTGAACTTTTAAGTTTGGCTAATTATTTGTTTTTAAAATTTGCATAGCTTTAGCAAGAAATCAGCATGTGCAAAGATTATTTTGGAACTTATGAAGCAGTACTTTGTCGAAGCTCATCACAGTTTCAGGAAGTTACAGATTCTATAAAGATTATGTGGTATAAAGAGTTTAGGGTAAGTGTTTGGTTAAATAACTGTCACTTATACAACTTTTTTAAATAAACAACAGCTTTTATTTGTGTTTATGTATTATTTTTTGTTATTGCAGAAAAAGGTTCCATAGGACCCGAGACACGAGAGTCCCATAAAGAACGCTTAGGAGAAACGGGCGTCTGCTTGTTACAAGGACTTGATGTTTGATGTTCGAGCGGACGGGTTTCAGCCTGATTAGAAGACGACAGTACAATACTGTAAGCTTTCTGATCATTGGAATTCTGACCCTTACAAGAAGAAGTAGGAGGGGGAAAAGACGAGGCGTCTACAGGGGCATTGTGGACAAGGGCCCAACAGTCACACCAGTGTGTCTAGGTCATTCATTAAGTGGATAAGTCTATCACATGGTTTCTTTCTTTAATTCTTATATTTTTTTTTAACTTATAGTCTAAAGCATTTGATATTTGATATCATTAATCCCTTAAATTTTTCCAGTGGGAGAAAATGGAAAAAGCATTTGGACAGTTTTACTTGTACATCCTCCTATATCAGCGAAAGAGACAGTGAGTGGATACACGTTCCTATGAGTATTGTGTAATATTATTTAATAGTTTTAGTTTCATTTCATGTTATTGTTTATGTGTCATTTTTAAATTGCTTAACAATAACTTATTAATCTCTTTTTTGTATGCCAAATTTTTAGAGTTAAAGGCAAATGCAGAATTCCTCCATATAGAGTTCGGTTGTGGAGTTCCGAGCGACGAGCAGCTGATGTTCGAGGCTGTTGGTGGAAGCAACAAATTTTGGCTTAGATTCTGGATTCATCACTACCGAGCGATTGGGAGGCAACAGCTCATCATCGGTTCCCTCTGTCTCTTCTACGACTTCCCACGAGTATTGCATCAAGAGAGACAAGAAGTGGCATGGATATATAGTCGAATTTATGCAGTATGCAAAGGATAAGTGTGTCGACTTCTTAAAGGGGTTCGCATCTTAGTGTGGTATGCATTTTGATTTAGTACCCCCACATTTCCCTCCTTTAACTCCTTTCCCTCTGATGGATGACACCACATCTGATTCCACCCTAGTCGATCCTCTGTCACCGACCGGTCTTGCTTCCTCCTCTGGCGCACCTCCACCTGTATAGTACATTTATTTTGAATTTGATACTTATGTTTGATACTTATACATTTGTTATATTTTATTTTTGAATATGATACTTATGTGTTTGATATTTATAGTTATTTCATATGTTACGTATTACCGCATAACAATTTTTGTTATTTTGTAACTCTTAACGTATTGGATGCAGATTGTTTATGTATTTGACGTAGATTATATATGTTGTCGTTGCCATTGCTATTTTTTGAATTTAAGGTGGATTATTAAAATTATAAATAATATATTTAGAAAAAATACAAAGGTAACGACCGATTATCGACTGAAATTTGATCTGTAATTATTTTTTAAAAATTAAATTTAAAAACTTACAGACCAATATTCAGTCGCAAAAGAAAGTTATCGATCGATATTCTTTCGGTAATTTTAAAAATTCGATCTGTAACTTCTCGAAATAATTATTTTTTAATTTTGAAAAATAAAGTTACTTACTGCAAATTCAATCGGTAACTACAAAAGATCACTCAGTAACTTTTATCCACCGATGCGTATTCGGTTAGATAGAGTTACCGACCAAATTTGCTCAACCGAATTTGTCAGTCGGTAATCGGTCGGTAAGCTGTCATTACCGATCGATTTGTCGGTCACTAAAAGAGTGAATTTTTGTAGTGGTGGGACTAAGCTGCCTTCAAAAAGGAAAGGAGACTTGGCTTCTGGAGAGGTGCTCATTCTTCCGCTTTAGAGAATTCTAGAGGCATAGCAGGTAGGGGTGTGGTATGACCCGGGATGCGCAAGAGCAATGGCTAAGAGGATGTAAGAAGAACATAGGGAAAGGTAACCTTATTTTAGAATATGTTCCAAAACCTTATTTGGCATGTGCTAGAAAAACAAGGAGAAGACTCTAGAGGATCCAAACAACTCCTATTGTCTAAGGTGTAAGTGGAGGAATCCAAAAAAACAAGTTTGGAAGGCTTTATAGCTTCAAAATAAAAAGAAGAAGAAGAAGATCTAGACCCTACCGTACATGCTAAGGTACACCCTATCATCCATGGTAGGGTTCTACCCGTGGAAGAAAGAATATCACAAAACCTACCGCTGACTGTAGGTTAACCCTATCAATGCCGATAAGGTTCTAGGCAAGAAAATTATTTGGTGGCTGACCTACCGCACACGATTGGGCAAGGCCTATCGTCGATGGTAGGTCTCGACTATTAGGAAATTAGGAAGTTTTTAACTTCCTTGACCCTTCCTTTTGGATGTTAAACTTCTTTTGACTTGTTATTAAGCGGTCTTAGTACCCATAAGCTCCTTTTAAGTTAGTTTAATAGCAAGGGTTGGAAATTAACTATGTAATACACTATAAATACCCCTTTTTGCAACCAATTTGCATAGAATGAAAATAGAAGAAATTGAGTGAAGAACCTTGGGTTCTACAGTTTCTTCTTCTTCCTTGTAAATTAGGGATTTCCATTATAAAATTTGAGGCAAGGGATTCTTGAATCTTCAATTCCAGATTTCTTGTTCTAATTCGCAAATCCTATTTTTCCTTGAGGTGCTAACTCTCTATAGTTAGTGTTGCTTGGAACCAGGTCTTCCTTGTGTGTGGTGTGTAGGTGAGGTTTTCTTAAACCTTGTTGATTCTTTCTCAAGTAAAGGAAGTTTTTTTCTTTGTTTATTTTCATGCATTTTGTTCTTGGATTACCAAATTTCTCAACACTAGTGTTCAAAAGAGACTCTTGAAGAGAGTTGAATCTTGGGAGCAAATTGAATCTCATTAAAACCAATGGAGATTCATAGCATGTTATATCAGAGCATAGCTCTCTTTGAGGTAAAGTTTATGTGTTT
Organism: Catharanthus roseus; assembly: GCA_028651295.1. NCBI lineage: Eukaryota > Viridiplantae > Streptophyta > Magnoliopsida > Gentianales > Apocynaceae > Catharanthus > Catharanthus roseus. The sequence goes on from JAPQWS010000159.1 coordinate 44,675,033, forward strand.
ACATGTTGAATTTTGATTAGTAAAAAGCCATTAATAGTGTTTGAGAAAAGGTATAGTTTTTGGGAAAATTTCGCACAAGAAAAGTAATATGCAGAGAATGAATTAAAAGTATAGCTAATTAACTCCTAGTTACATGAAATTAGTCTCATTTGAAAGCTTATTTGATTGTGAAACATGTGCAACAAATTTGGAATGATTTGGTTGAGAAATTATTGAGTTATGGTGAAATAACTATAGCTTGATCTTATGCTCTGTTTTTTGAAAATTGTTCTTAGTAATCCATACATCTTTGATCTTGTGAGCCAATTATCTTCATTTTCAATTTGAAACTTATTTTGGCATATGTTAAGTGTTTTTGTTGTTTCCTTGTGGAAACTAAACATATTCTTTGACTTACTTTCTTTAATTTATCTTTGGCACTCTTCGCATTCTATGTGCTTTATAAAAGTCCTCCTTGAACTTGTTTTCTTACCTATTGGGAATTCCTTGCTTGAATTGCTTCGGGGAATTTTTTATAACTTTGAAGTTTTAGAAATCACTAAGAAACTCTAGAAAGTGAGGAATAGAAAAGGGCAAGAGGGTGAGACTATTGTTATAAAAGCCGTAGAGGGTGAGTGTAAACTCGAGGGTTGACCATTATCCACTTGGAGTGATACACTTAGAGAAAGCTGAGGTCCTGTATTTCCTATTAATTTTTTGATATTTCTATAGGTATTCACTTTCGTCAACTTCTAAAGATGTCACGAGATGAAGAAAAAAACTATAACAACAACGACGGACCTAGTGAACCAATTATGCAAGAAGTTGTTAGTGCCTTAAGATCCTTGCAATAACAAATGGGCAATATAGAAAGAAACATTGGAGCACTATCTATCCGGATGGATAGACAAGAATCAATATTGGGCCAAACCTCAACAGTCTTACCCCGCGACGAACGACGAGAGAATATGACAGTTCTTCTAATGTAAACTGTGGAGCAAGGGATGACCTATCGCAAAATATTCAAGACAGTTTCCAACCCCTAGGAACTCAAGAAGGTGGAAGGTTTTGGGCTAGAGAAGGAAGAAATGGAAAGGGAATGGATAGAGGATTTTAGAGGGAGTTGGTGAGAATACCAAGAGATCAAGAAAGATACTATGGGGGATAAGAGAGATATGAAAGGGAGCTAGATAAGGATGAAGAGAGGAAATTTAGTAAAATCAAGTTGAAGATCCCTTAATTCCAAGGTAAAAAGTGATCCGGAGTTGAGCTTATTTTTTACTGTCACAATTATTCGAAACTTTAAAAGATGAGGTTGGTGGTGAAAGAATATACTGATTTTGCCATAATTTGGTGGGATCAATTGTTGACGAATTGAAGGAGTAACTTGGAGAGGCTAGTGGAGACTTTGGAGGAATTGAGGACATTCATGAGAAGAAGATTTATACCTCCTCACTACCATTGAGATCTCTACAACAAGCTTCACAACCTTAAGCGAGGAAGCAAAATTATGGAAAATTATTACAAGGAGATGGAGGTAGCCATCATAAGAGCTAACATTGTTGAAAATAGGGAGGCTACAATGGCTAGATTCATGAGCAGATTGAACCTGGACATAGCTCATATCTTGAAGTTAGAGCAAATGGATCACAAGGCCATGAAGATAGAGAAGCGATTAAAAAATAAGGAACCTTACATGACTCCATTCACTTCTTCTAAACCAGTGCCGACTCCTTTAAGCCTAACCCTTGAGAAGAGATGATACTCCTAAGTTAGCTTTCAAGGATGGATCAAAAGGAAGAGAAAAAGAAAAGAGTAAAGTGCAAGTGGTATCTAGTAGAGCAAGGGATGTTCAACGCTTCAAGTACAAAGATTATAGACATTACTCCACAAATTGTCCAACAAAGAAAGTCATGATGTTTAGGCCTAATTAAGGAATTATCTTCGAAAATGAGGGCGGGGAGGAACAAGAGGATGAAGGGTCCGATAAGGAGTCTCCATATGAAGGGGAGTTCTTTGTGGTCTTGAGAACTCTTAATTCTCAAGCTTTTGAAGATGGTTCAAGCCAACAAAGAGAGAATATTTTCCACACAAGCTGCAACATAGACAACAAAGCTTACGATGTCATTATTGATAGTGGGAGTTGCACAAATGTGGCAAGTACATATTTGGTGGAAAAGTTGAATTTGCCAACCATCAAACACCCTAAGCAGTACTGATTGCAATGGTTAAATGATAGTGGAGAGATGCCGGTTACCAAGCATATGATGATGCCTTTTACCATTGGGAGATAAAATGATAAGATCCTTTGTGATGTAGTTCGAATGCAAGCTAGACAATGCTTAGTTGGTAAGCTATGGCAATTCGAAAGGAAAGCCATTCATGATGGGTTTAAGGACACTTACTCTTTTTAAAAGGATGGAATCAAGATGTCACTCAAACCTCTCTCTCCTTTTCAAGTGTACCAAAATCAAGTGAAGATGAGAGAAAAGGAGTTAGAGGATAAAAAGAAGAGTATAAAAGAGGGGAAGAGAGTAGAGGAAAAAAAACAAGAGAACAGTCGAGAGAGATAGACACACAGAGAGAGAGAGAGAGAGAGAGAGAGAGAGGGAGAGAAATCAAGAGAGAACAAAGAAGAAGGGAGTGGAAATAAAAGATAGAAAAGGGGAGACTAGAATGAGTTTCTTTGCCAAAGAAAGTGAGATTTCTGAGGCAATAGATGCTAAAGAAATTATTATACTTCTTATGTAAAAGGATCTTATTTTTTTTCTAACGAAGTTGCTTCTTCTTCGTCTCAAGCCATTGTAGATGTTATCAAGGAGTTCGAACAAGTCTTTTCGGAGAAGTACCTGGCAGATTACCATTGTTGAGAGGGATAGAACACAAAATCCACTTTGTTGTCAGAGCCATGCTACCAAATCGCCTCGTTTATAGGAGCTCACCCGAAGAGGCCAAGGAACTTCAAAGACAAGTAGAGGAGCTGCTTGCTAAGGGACACATCTGAGAGAGCTGTAGTCCATGTGCGGTACCAGTGCTTCTAGTCCCTAAAAAGGATATTAGTTAGTTTATTGAGTAGATTGTAGAGCTATCAATAATATTATTATTTAGTGTTGCATCCAATTCCTAGGCTAGATGATTTGCTTGACGAATTGCATGGTTCTATGATTCGTCGAAAATTGATTTTAAATTTGGTTACCACCAAATTCGAATAAAAGAGGGAGATGAGTGGAAAACCGCTTTCAAAACCAAGTTTTGTCTTTATGAGTGGATTTTCATGCCATTTGGTCTTACCAATGCACCTAGTAGCTTTATTAGATTGATGCATAATTTCTTGCATGAATTTATTGGGAAATTTGTTGTTGTATACTTTCATGACATTTTAATTTATACCAAGGCCTATGAAGATCATTTGCATCATATTAGGCAAGTTTGTTTTCTTCTTAGGAGAAAAAAACTAATGCCAATATGGAAAAATGTGAATTTTGTTTGGAAAGGATAACGTTTCATGGCTATGTTGTTAGCTCTAAAAGATTGCAAGTAGATTCCAACAAGGTGAAGGCGATAAAGGATCGGCTAATGCCAAAGAGTGCCACGAAAGTTTGAAGCTTCCATGTGTTGGCAAGTTTCTATTGGCGGTTTATTGAGGACTTTACACCATCCCTAAACCTCTCACCGCGGTCATCAAGAAGACTAATGGGTTTACATGGAGAGATGCTCAAGAGGTTGCCGTCAAGGTTTTGAAAGAAAAGTTATGCAACGCTCCCCTCCTCACTTTGCCAAACTTTAAAAAGATATTTGAGATTGAGTGTGATGCATCCAGATCGAGAATTGGAGGAGCTTAAATACAACACAAGAAGCCCATAATCTATTTCATTGAAAAATTGTGGCGAGCCACTTTGAACTATGCCACTTATGACAAAGAATTGTTCGCCTTGGTCAAGACCGTGAAGCATTGCCAACATTATTTGTGGCCAAAGGAGTTAGTCATCCAAACTAATCATGAATCGTTCAAGTACTTGAAGGGTCAACAAAAACTCACCAGAAGACATACTCAGTGGATGAAATTCATAAAGACATTTCCCTACGTCATTCACTACAAGAAGGGGAAAGAAAACGTCGTGGCGGATGCCCTCTCGAAAGGTATACACTTTTTACTTCCTTGCACTCTCATCTGCTTGGGTTTGAGATACTAAAAGACGTATATGCTCATGATGACGATTTTGGAGGTGTTTTTGATTCTTGCTTGATTAGTCCATGTGATAAGTTTTATGTGAAAGATGGTTATCTTTTTAGTGAAGGTAAACTTTACATTCCTTGTGGGTCCATCAGAAGTTTGCTAATTAAGGAAGCTCATGGGGGTGGTCTTATGGGGCATTTTGGCATTGCTAAAATGTATGATATCTTGCATGAGCATTTCTCTTGGCCTAAGATGAAAAGGGCTGTTAAGAAGTTTGCTAACTCTTATTCCTTACCTCATGTTTATGCACACATTTATAGGTTTCTAATGCACCTTAGGAGGATGTTTCCTTGGACTTGATTCTAGGAATCCCTAGGACTTCTTCCAGAAAGGGCTCAATATTTGTTTTTGTAGATTATTTCTCAAAAATGTTTCACTTCATTGCTTGTAGCAAAATAAGCGATGCATCTCATATTGCTATTTTGTTCTTGAGAGAGGTTGTGAGGTTGCATTGCATACCTAGAATGGTAGTTTCGGATCATGATACAAAGTTTGTTAGTCATTAGTGGAAAATGTTATGGAAGAAATTGGAACTAACTTATTTTACTCCACCTCTTGTCATCCTCAAACGGATGGTCAAACTAGGTTGTTAATAAAACTATAGGACAACTTTTTTAGGGCATTTCTTAAGAAGCACATAAGTAAACGGGAAGAATGATTACCGTTCATTGAATTTGCTTAGAATAGAGCTTGTCATTCTACTACTAATTTTTCTCCATTTGAAGTTGTCTATAATTTTAATCCACTAACCTCTTTAGATTTGATTTATTTGCCAATTGGCCATTATTTAAGTTTGGATGGCAAGAAAAAGGCTGAAACTGTTGAATCTATTCATGCAAATATCCGTGACCAAATTGAAAAGAAGAACAAAATGTTGGCTTCTAGGAAGAATTAGAGACGCAAGAAGGTAACTTTTGATCCCAAGGATTGGGTTTAGTTGCATTTAAGGAAAGAATAGTTCCCAACCTCTGCAAAGGCAAGCTTGATGTTAGAGGCAATTGACCATTTCAAGTCCTTGAAAGATCAACGATAATGCCTATACGATTGATCTTCCCGGTGAATATCATGTTAGGGCAACTTTCAATGTTTCTGACCTATCTCTTTTTGATATAGATACAAATTCGAGGATGAATCATTTCAAAGGAGGAGCAGATGGTATGACAGGTGATGCGCAAAGAACTAGAATTTCTGCAAGGCCAGATCACTAGAGCAATGGCTAAAAGGATTGAAGAAGAACACAAGGGAAAGGTAGCCTTATTTTAGAAGATGTTCCAAAACCTTACTTCGCATGTGCTAGAGGAACAAGGAGAAGACTTTAGAGGATCTAATACACTCCTATTATCTAAGGTTCAAGTGGAGGAATAAAAAAAAAAAGCAAGTTTCGAAGGCTTTGTAGCGTCAAAATCAAAGGGAGAAGAAGACCTAGACCTTACCGTCTACAGTAAGTTTCTACCCGTGAAAGAGAAAAGATCACAAGACCTACCGCCAACGATAGGGTACCAGCGGTAAGTCAAACGTACCTCATCTATAGGGTTTTGTCCATGAGAAAAAGAGAACATGACTACCGACGACCTTAGGTCCACCCTACCGTGATCGGTAGGTTCTGTGCAAGAAAATTATTTGGTGGCTAACCTACTATGCATGGTAGGGCAAGGCCTATCGTCGACTATAGGTCTCAGCTGGTAGGAATTTAGGAAGTCTTTAACTTCCTTGATCCTTCATTTTGGTTGTTAAACTTCTTTTAACTTGTAATTAAGTGGTCTAATTGCCCATCAACTTCTTTGAAGTTAGTTTAATAGCTAGGGTTGGAAATTAACTATGTAATACACTATAAATACTCCTTTTTGTAGCCAATTTGCATAGAATGAAAATTGAAGAGATTGAGAGAATAACCTAGGGTTCTATGGTTTCTACCACTTCCTTGTATATTAGGGATTCCCATTGTACAATTCTAGGCAAGGAATTCTTTAATCTTCAATTCACGAGTTTTTGTTCTAATTCCCAAATCCTATTCTTCCTTGAGATGCTAACTCTCTATAGTTAGTGTTGCTTGGAACTAGCTCTTCCTTGTGCGTGGAGAGTAAGTGAGGTTGGAGATGAGATTGTCAAGAAATGATTTGGACATCTTGGAGAAAAAAGAGGTGAAACGTTGGAAAATCATATCAAGATCCAATTGGCTTGCATATGGTGAAAATATACCAAATATTTCAACCATCATGCAAGTGAAAGGAGAAGCAAAAATTTTAATGAGAAGTTGGAGGATTTTGAGGTAGTATTGCATGAAAACCCAGATGAAATTGACGCCATAGCCGTGGAATAATTATGTTCTCTATTTGCATCAAAGCCTCCAACTTCCACCTTTGAGGATATATCTGATGATAGCCCTTTTACAATTTTGGAGGCTGACCAGTAGCAACTCCTTGCGGCTACCTTTGTGGAAGAAAAGGTGGGGACGGCTTTGAACATGATGCACCCTTCTAAAGCTCTTGATCTTGATGGGTTTCATGTCGGCTTCTTCTAGAAACAATGGAATAGTGTCAAGAACATGTCCTTGCATTGGCACAAAAGTTCTTGAATAAAGGAGGGAACTTAGAGGACATTAACAAGACCTTCATAGTACTTATCCCAAAGATTAAAGGTGCTATGAGCATGGGAGGATTCAGAGCCATCAATTTGGGTAATATAACCTACAAAATAATTGCCAAAGCTCTAGCAAATCGGTTAAAGATCGTTTTGCTCATATTGTGGATGTATCACGGAGTGGATTTGTGCCAAGCTATTTGATAACAGATAATTCGATTATAGCCTTTGAGGAAATTAATTCGCTGTAGAAAGGGATAAGCCGAAGTGAGAAACTCATGCCGGTAAAACTACATATGAGCTAGGCATATAATAGGGTAGAATGGAGTTTTTTTCGAAAGGATGCCAAAGAGGCTCTGTTTTCCATCTCATTTTCACTCTCTTATCATGAATTATGTTATGTATGTGTCCTTTCATGTACTCGTAAATGGCGTGCCCATCAAAAGCTTTCGGCTAGAGAGAGAACTTAGATAAAGAGCTCCATTATCTCCTTTCTTGTTCGTGATTTATGAAGAAGGTTTGTCATCAGTGATCCCAAAGGAGTCAAGGCTAAACACAATCAAAGGATTACGAATGGGCAATTCATGTCCGGAGATTTCCTACCTATTGTTTACGGAGGCCAATAAAGATGTCACAGCTAAAATTAAATATATTCAAGGCTTATACAAGATTGCCTCATGCCAGCAAATCAATCTCCAAAAGTATTTTATCCTTTTTTAGAAGAGGACTGAGATTCCTGTGGTGTAAAATATTATGGAGATTTTGGGAATGGTTCATTTTAAGGGCGATGGGAAGTATTTGGGTCTTAAATATTTGATTAGGCGATCCAAAATAAAACTTTTCAATATATCAAGGATTGTGTGTGGAAGAAGGTAAATGGATGGAAGGAGAAAAATCTCTCCTAGGCTGTGAAAGAGGTGCTGGTTAAATCAATGTTGGACTCCGTAGGCAAAAACAAATTAAAATAAAACTACGAAAATCCACCAATAGGATCTGCACATACTTTGAAAAACCGATTGGATAGAAATTACCTCAATGTTTTGATTGTTCGTTGTGGAGGCGTTGTTTTGTACGCTTCGCCCTCTATTGGTATCCATGCGACGAACTCCTCTGCAGGCGATCGGGATGCTAGCCCCTTCTGTGTTCTGAAAACTGTTCAGAACTGATCCTGACTATCTGGTAATCGGTCGTATTTTGGAGAGAGGATGCTAGATACTATATCGCCGTTCTAGGGTTTAGGGTTTTGTTTTTCTTTAATCAGATAAAGGACGGCCACCAAGAAAAGGTTAACACAACCTTTTATAACTGTCAATATCATAACCCTAACTGTCATCTAATGCCAGTTTAATCTCGTCCATCTATTCCTATAATCATCCAACGGTCTAGGACATTTTTCATTCACTGCCAACGTTAAGTGAACCTACAGGGTCACACGTATAGACGATCTTGTGAGCATAACGTCCACGTTCAATGAAGCTAGATTCTATCCAGATTCATTAAACGTATACAAAAGGGGAATCAAATTCCATATTGTATTTTCTGGTAAGTTAATAAGTAATTAATTTTATTTAATCGAATAAATGAAATTAATTGCTTAATATTACTCATCCAACGGTTCCGAGTATGGATGTGCAAATAAATCGAGAACAAAGCCGAGAGTTGGCAATGGAGAAGGAGAAGTTCCCATAAAAAGGCGGGTCCTTATGGGACTAAAAAGTGTGACTGCCCCTTTAAATTAAAAGGCGAGCAAATTGCCATGAGTGAGAATTGACAATTATTCGTACATGATGGGAGGCACAACCATTCAATATGTGTCTATAATCATGGTCAGGCTCAGGCTTCAAGAGCATCGAAGGAGCAGCTGATACATATTGAGCAATTTAAGAAGAGTCATGTCCACCACGTAATATCTTATGATTTTTTCTGTGAACAAAATGGGAGTTGTGCAGTGAGGTATGTCGCATACTTTTAATAGCTTATTATAATATTTTAAATTTTTGTTTAGGAATGATTTTTATGATTTATGTAGTGCACAGAAAATATACAACGTCGTTGCCATGATCAAGAAGAATAGGATGCAGGGGTGAAACACAGTAGAAGAAGTTCTTTGCTTAAGTACTCAACGGGGTTACACGGTCTTCTACAAAAACTGTAATGACAGCAACATACTTAGTAACATTGTTGTTGCATACCGACATCAATTCAAATGATGAGAACGTGGCCACATGTACTGATGATGGATACGACTTATAAAATGAACAAGTTGTCTGTATACATACTATTAAGTGTAGATTTAGATATTAAATGTATATTGATTGTTTAAGTTATAATATTAATAGGATTATGTTAAAGGATTCGTGATCGTGTAATCAAAATTTATAATTCATTAACATTAATGATGAATATGGTATGTATTTTTTTTATTACGATTAGTTTCGTGTAATTTTAGGGTTTTAGTATAAAGTATCCGAATTTGTACTTTAGTTTATGTTTATTTTAGTGTTTTTTTTTTTAAGGGTTGAGTGCGTTTTTTTTCATATGTAAACCTATTTGATTAATATTTGATGAATTAGGCCATATTTAATGGGTTTTCCTTTAAGTTTAATTATTTTATTGTGTACGTGGTTTAGGGTTTAGAGGTATTATGTACAGTTTCTAAATATCTTATTGTCCTCTGTATTTTAAAAAAAAGGTACAATATACTATTATTGGAGGCTGTAGGGATGACTCTAACCGGTAAGAACTTCACTGTAGTAACTACGTTCATGCTGAATGAGCAAGCTACGACAAATAGATGGGTTCTTCAACAAATTAAGCACTTATATTTTTCATTAGTTTTGTCAACAGGGAATGAGCAAGATGGTAAAGTACATGAACCGTTCATGATTAATACAGACAGGGAAAGCGATTTAAAACCTGTCACCGAAAAGGTGGTTAGTAGAGCATACCATATGCTATGTAAAAGGCATATAGCTCAAAACGTATTAGCAAAATTAACCGAGATGAGAAAAGATGAAGAGGTCGCATCAAGGTTTGTAAGTGGCTCGTGGCACAAATTATTGAATAAAAACGATGAGGTGGAGTACTTAAAAAATTGGATATTCTGAAGACGAAGTGGTATAACAGGCCGGACTTCTTACATTATTTGCTTAATACTTGATTGAATCCCCTGGCTCATAAATTCGTTTGAGTTTGGACAAGTCAAGTACTGCATTTTGGTGTAGAGACTACCAACCATGCTGAGAGTGAACATTCGTCCTGAGGCTATGGCTTTCAACATGCCATGGTGATTTGGACAATGTGTTCCTTAATATTAGCTCGCTCATTGAAGGTTAAATTGCTGAGATTAAGAGCTCATTGGAGTATTCTAGGCTTAAAGAAAAGTTTAATACCAAGAGTAATATGATATTGAAGAATATGAGAAAAAATCATTAGTCATTTGGCATTCAAGAATATATGGGTTGAGATAATGAGAGCTCCAAATATCATTGATGATCCAAAAAATAAGTGAGGACACTATTTGAGGACATCACACAGTCTCCCATATTCATGCGAGTAGATCACACGGTTCGATCACCTTGTCCCCATCCAATTGGACGATATTGAGACTTTTTAGAAGACACTAGAAATTGGTACTAAACCATCCTTGTTCGCAGGAGAAGGACATGGATTCTAAGATGCGTAATCTTGCCTTCCTATTGGATCAGATAAGTACAAGACCAATATCCAAAGTTAGGGGGATGCATCGTCTCGCGAAAGAGGTATTAAGTCCGGTTTTGCCTGAAGATCCTGGTATGACATTAACATTTCCCCCTGAGGATACAGCCACGAAAGGACGACGGAAGACGAACTCAACAAAAAGGGACAAGTTATATTGGGAGCATGTGTCAATTGCTCATAGAACATTACAAAAGTCAAACGGTTCTGGTTTAGGGTCTGGATCTGGATCAGATTCAGGATCTGGTTCGGGCTCCCGTGGGAGAGGCAGACTACCACGGGCTCCTAGGAGTAGGGGTAGAGGGCGTAGTAGTGGACGAAGTAGTTTTGTATTTTTATTGTCTTATGCAGCTACAAATGCGAGATGGATGCCCTTCCCCCCCTAACATGTGCAATGGGAATATCATTGTAATGATCGAGTCAGCAATTGGACAGTGCCTTATTTTGACAGGTTTGCAGATTGGAACAAGAGATATGCTAGAGGATATCCACCAGGAAATCCCATTCATGTTAACTTGTAGTTGTTTTTGTAATTAAATTTATTATTTATTTGTACATTAATTGTATTTTTTCCACCTTGTATTAATTAGAAATATTTTTTAGAAACTATACTTGAAAAAATAAGTATTCTTGAAAAAGTGTCGTCCTATTTTAAAATTGGCTGTCCTATTTTTCAAGGATATATTTGTAATCGGACGACCGATTTTAAAAAGGGTTGTCCGATTTTTTAAGTGTATTAAAAATCGGATGACCAATTTTAAGAAAGTTCATACGATTTTCTCTGTATAAGAAAATCGAACGACTAATTTTAAAATTCGATGAACCTTTTTCACTGTTACTGTGAAAAAATGACAGGTTTTCAATTTATTTTGGCAAACGTGTATAATTATATTGACTTAGAAAAGCCAGAAATAAATATACTAAAGAAACTGTACATAATGATAAAAAACCAAAAAACATACTAATGCTACAGTACATGAAAATAATACACGAAAAGATATGTCCGAACCATAGCATAAAAAAATATCAATCTAAGCGCGAGGCTGATAATAGTTCTTCATTATTTGGCATATCCTTCCGTAAGGAGAGTCCTCAGTGTTATCAAGGTATATCTCATGAGCAATCATGTCCAGGAGAACTGAGGGTGATATGGGATCTCCAGTCAGTATCTGTGTGCCACGTGGAAGTATTTTAGGATTCTGTATCCTGTGATGGGTGCGAGGGATAAACAACAGCATATGACCGTCTGTGCAACGACTTGGTGGTGCAACAGGTACACTGGTCCATATCTCCGTAAGCAGATGTGATGGTGCTTCTAGCCACAATTCATCTATAAATGTGTTCTTCACGAAGTACATCCCATTATTTGCTGGGCTATGAGCCCCCAAAGGTCCAATAGGATGTGCTGGAATGCATTGCAGCCACCCAAATTGTCGAACAATTCTGTCGGGCATGTAAGGCTCAACGCAATCTGAGATTCCATGTAGAAACCCAAACGTCCTGTATCTCAAAAGGCTGTTACAGAGTACACCATAGGTCATCAGCAGTCATGACATCTAACCGTAGGCGGATATCTAATAATTTATGCTCAAATTTATGTCCAAATATTGCATACCGGTAGATATACGACTTACAAGACTTCACTCCCGGTCTCACTACTGGGGCAAAAATAGGAAAATCCATGTATATCCATGCCTAATAAACACATAAACAACATATGAATTATTTTAAACTATGAGTAAATATTAAAACATATTACATACATAAAAAATAACACATAAATGATAATAACTAGTTATGGTAAACCACGACATAATCAAAGTAAATAAACAAATGAAGACAGTGAATGATAATACCTCAAGCAGTGACCAACACCCAGCCAACTCCTTCAAATCAAACCGAAAAGGTCTGACCTAAGTTTCAATATAAGTATGCAAGCGTCGCAGCACTCCATGCAAACCCGCCACTGCGCCAACCATACTTCATGAGCGGGCACAGCTTGGCGGGGACGATGTTACCGATCTTATTGGTGAAGAGCGAACTTCCAAGTAAATACTTGATGTAGCATGCAGCCCTGCGCTCCGGAGAAAGTAAAAAATCAGGATCTTCTGGAACTTGTACCAACTCCTGAGCATTTATACCACTTTCGGAGTAGGTGATGCCCAAGATGCTCTGAATAATCCCAACCAGCTGGTCCCGAGAATATTGTAAATCTACAACGTTACTATAAGTAGGTATGCCTAGAATCAACTCGACATCATGTAACGTAACTATCATCTCTCCCCAGGCCATGTGGAAACTGTTGGTGTCTGGCTGCCACCTCTCTACAAAAGCATATAACGCCGCGTTGTGGTGCTGGAACATTCAAGACCTCAAATAGATGAGTCCTGTCCCTTTGGCCAAATCTGCCACCTAAGGTTCACTAGGTGTCCAGCTTGTCAGTGACATAAAGCGCGACCGCGACTTCAATATCCTCGCTCCTGCATATGAAAAAAATAAATTAATATAAGTATTAAATCATGGATACTAAAAATAAATGTAGAATGGAGCAATAAAGAATTCATAAATTTACCTATCCACGCCATATAGAAGAAGCAATATGTCCGTTGTACGAAGGGAAAAGCACTTGATACTATGGACTTCTCTCAATTAGTCTTGTCTGCTCCCAATCTTCATTCTTCGCTTTCTTCTTCTATGTAGGTGCCATAGGAGGATGCGACTTCTCGGGTCTTTTTTGTCGAGAGCTAGCGATCTTACTCATCATTGACATGAAACTGTCAGTCAACCCTTTTCCTTTCCACGGACCTCTAACATCGGTCGGATGATGAAGGGGCCATAGGTACATGCTCGTGCTCATTACCATCAGTGTCGCCATCATCATCATCATCCTCAAGCTCAACGTGCTCGTCCTCCCCGCCGATGTAGAGGGATCCAACCATGTGATGCTCCTCAGACCGACCCTGTCACCCTCTAACCCTATATCACCATAATCCCTCTCATAGCAAGGCTCAAATGAGGGAATGGCTTAATCAGTGGCTGCATAATCAGCCGTGCTGTAGGATGAGTCGATAGGGACTCTTGACACAAGCTACTCGAAGAAAGAAGCACCTGACTGCAACCCTGGACCGCTAACCTCATTTAATGGCTTTTGATGTTTACTTCTATGAAGTGGCAGATCCTGGTCGGACATATGGGGAGGCACAGAAGAAGCATATATATATAGGTCATATCACGTAGGTGGGGGCTGAGAAGATCCATAAATCTCATACGGTATGGGAATGTATGGACAGTGTGATGGAGAGGAGGACGAGTCCTAAATAGTATATGGGGTGGGTGGGTACAATAACCCGGAGCACCAGGGTCACAATATATCCCAAATCCAAGTAGGACAGGAATACACAGGATGTCAAATATACTGTGACAACCCCTTACACCACACGGAATGAAGCAGTGACTGTACGATCATGAACTCGACCGATCCTGTCTATCACAGGACCTAGATCATTATCTCCCGCTACATGCTCCAGGTCGAACGTCTAAACTAATTTCCAAACATATTCATAAATAATTAACATATATTTGGTTAATTTATGTCTTATATTATTTAAGTCTTTTTACACAACACAAGTAATATAGTTGTCTTTATTGTATTATTTAACTTCGTTCTTCATAATTTTTATTATTTAAATTATAATTTTCAATTACGTCATTTATATTATTTTATTATTTATTTTTAAATTTACTATATTATTTCTTTTTTATTACTACATTATTTTATTACTTTTTAAGCCCATTATTATTTCATTCACATTACTTTATCTTTTATTATTAATAAAGAATAAACCGCTCTGTATATTTTCATAATTTGAATAAATAGTATTTATTATTCATAATTTTTCTATTATTTAAATTATAATTTTTAATTACGTAATTTATATTATTTTTATTATTTATTTTTTAAATTTAGTGTCCTATTTCTTTTGTATTATTATATTAACTTATTATTTTTTGATAAGTTTATTATTTCATTTACATTACTTTATTATTTAATATTATTAATAAGGGATAAACCGCTCTGTATATTTTATATTTAGAATCAATATTTACTACTCAAATCGCTCAGTATTTTATTATCTTCTCATTTATTTGTAAATAAGTTAAGTTTTTTTATTTATATTGTTTTATTACTTTATTTTGTTAATAATGTAAATAACAACTATTACATCAATAGTGTAATTATTTACAATTAAAATTACTATTTAAAAGGGGTTGGATCCTATTATTTTAACTATTATCATTATTCTTTATGTATTATTAATTATTATTAATTCAAATAATGATTTTAAATTATTATTATTCACAATATTATTTAAATATCAATGCTTAAATTATTATTTGGTTAAAGTCATTCATTAAGATTTATAGATTAATAGATTCCCGAGTTATATTTATTATCCCCGTTAGGCACTTCATACTTTTTTATTAAATAATGTCAACCTAAACATATAAATTGATTCAAAATATAACATTAATAATTATAACACTTATACTGAGAAAATAATTAATGCACATTTAAAGTCGTATTATTCACGTAAACATAATTCATAATCATATTAAACAAATGATTATGAAATAAACCGTTTAAACAACTAATTATATTTATTCTAAATAAACATAATTGAACAACATGTCAAATAAACATGCAGCCAAATTTATGTAAACACAATTCAATAACATAACATAAACAAATAATCATAATCATAATTTTAAATATTTATAAACAAAAAACTAATTAACATAAACAAATGTTAAAAAAAAACCGAAATTCCCAGGCTGGCGAAAAATAAAAAAAATTCACTTGAAACCAACAGTCAAACTTCCTCCTTTTCGCTAGAACCGGCGGTTAGATTAACAAAGTTTCGCCATACCGAGCGAAACTCAACAAAAAATTTCACCGGTCCAGGCGAAAATAGGCGAATTTTGGCAGATTTTCATGGAAAAAAAGGCAGCTTTTTCTTCCAATCCGATGCACATTTTTAAGTCTTAGCCCAATAGCATTATAAATAAATGAGTATAGATCGAAGTATTAACCTTTTATTTTTATTTTCAACAGTCGAATCTTCCTAGATCTGAGGTTGAATTTAAACTTTTACAAAAAAGGGAGAGGATTTGTTGAGAGACAAAAGTTGATAATGAGAAATGAAAATTTTTGAATATTTTCGCGATATCCTTATAGATTCCCGAGTTATGTTCATTGACCCCCTACTTTTTTAAAAAAAAATATTTATGCATGCGATGTGTAACTTCAGTAGTGATTGAATTTTGGTGGAAAGAAAATCAAAATTCGCTTAAGAATTTAGGCGGAATTATTAAAATTTCTCTTAGAATTATTTAGCTTAATATTTTTGTTTCAATTTCATTATTAAATTTTTTAATAATATTAATACTTATCAGTGTTAATACAATGATAGAATATAGTCCCTATTTGGTATGATCCAGGATGCACAAGAAACAATAGAGTGATGCAAGGACCAATTAGAGGATCTAAAAAACCTTTCTATTTCAAAGGGTACAAATGGAAAAAACCAAGGAAGCAAGCTCGGAAGGGTTGGAAGCTTCAAAAACTAAAGATGGAGCATTTATGCATCCTACGACCAATGGATGTTCTACCCTAGCATAGCCAGTAGGGTTCTGGTTGCAAAGGAGTTGAAGAAAAATGACCTACCGTAGAAAGTAGGTAAGGACCTACCGTCTACCGGTAGGTCTCGGCTGGAAGAGGAGTTGGGAAGCTTTTAACTTCTTTAACTATTCATTTTGTTTGTAAACATATTTTAACTTGTATTTTAGTGTTCCAAGTACCCTCTAAACTCTCTTAAGCTTGTCTAATACCTAGGGTTGGAAACTAATTGTGACATACACTATAATTACTCTCTTTATGCTGCCATTTTTGCATGCTTGATAGAATGAAAATTTTTTAAGAGAGAAAAGTAGGGTTCTTAGATTTCTTCTTCTTCTTTGTAAATTAAGGCTTTTCCTTTGTAAATTAAAGGCAAGGAATTTCTTGAATTATACATTCAAGAGTTCTAGTCTAATTTCAAATTCCTAATATCTCCTTGAGGTACCGACTAAATTGTTGGTGTTGCTTGGGGTATAGGTTCTTCTTTGGAGTAGAAGGATAAGTGAGACTTTCTACAATCTTGTTGATTCTCCCTCAAGTATAAAGATATTAATTGTTTCTTAGTTCTTTTCTTCCAACTGTTCTTGGTTCTTAAAATTTCTCCAAAACTAATCATCAAAAGGGAACCTCTAGAAGGGAGTTCATCTTGGGAGTAAATGATCTTCAAGGAAGCTTGGAAGGATCATACCATGTGGTGTCAGAGCTAAACTCTCTACGAGGTGAATTTTTATATATTTATTTGTTTATTTTTTGTTTAAGAAAAAGGCACTGAAAGTATTTGAGAAAAGGCAAGCAATCTGGAAAAATTTTGGACAAAAAATTACATGTGTAAAGAATGTGATGGAAAGCATATCAAATGAGGTTATAATTCCAGAAAACTACCCAGTATGAATCCTTGTTGAGTTGTGGTTTCGTAGAAAAAGAATTTTACCTAATTTGGATTTGATTTGGTGGTCAATTGAATGCAAACTTGAAAAACCTGTTCAAAAATCGCAGTTGTTGAGAATATGTGGATTAACTATCTATATCTTGTGAAATACTCTCCCAAATTGAACGAAATATGTGCCTACATTCATCGTCTTCAAGTTCTACATCTTTCTAAATTGCTTTGACTTGATTTGGAGCTACCATCACTAAGTTATTGCTATTTTTGTGATGAATTGTCTTGCTGCCCTGTTTTCTTGAAATTTTTCTTAGTACTCGTGAAATCTTTGAATTAAGCTTTCAATTGCCTTTGTTTTGAATTTGCAACTTCTTTGGATATATTTCTAAGTTTTTTGCTGATCTTTTGGTGGAAACTAGACTAATTCTTTGGCTCATACTCTTAGTTTTCCTTTGACATTCTGTGCCTTCCATATGCCCAATAAAATTTCTCTTTGAATTCTTTGTTCTTATCTATCAAGAATTTCTAGCATGATTTTTGCTTTCGAGATTTCTTATAACTTGGAAGCTTTAGAAATTAGAAACTGCAGTGGTGAGCAAAAAGTGAAAGGCAAGAGGATGAGCATATTGATATAAAGGCCATAGAGACTGAGAGTAAACACGAGAGTTAAGTGAATCTTCTTGAGTGAAACACTTAGGGAGTGGGGAGGTCCTTCCTTCTTGCTTTCTAATGTTTTGTGCAGGTTTAACAAGCCATTGAACGGGGTATACTGGCTCTAACTCTTCATGTCAAGGGATGGAAGTAATAGGGAGACAAGAGATAGCTTATTCCAAGCTTACGAGAGCTAGGTCAAAGTGTTACAAGGATGAAGGCTTTGATGAAAATGACTATGTGAGTGGGTGCCAAAAAGGGCAATTATTCTATACCAAGTGCCAGGTGCTAGACAAGAACCTAATTCTTGCTATAGATAGTGATAGTCAAGTTAATGTGGCTAGTACTTATCTAGTAGAGAAGCTAATTTTTCCCCTTCTTGATCATCCTAGACCTTATGTAGGTCAATGGTTAGATGGTGGTGTTGAAGTTCAGGTTAACAAGTAAGTTTAGGTGATTATCACCTTGGGGTTTCTTAAAGATGAAGTGCTACGTGATGTAGCCCATGCAAGTGAGCCACTTATCATTAGGACAACCTTAGATTTATGATAGAAGAGATAAACATGATGAAGGCATGAATGCTATCACCATCACTAGGAATAGCCAGAGAATCACCCTTAAGTCCTTGGTACCTCACCAAGTATATGAAGAGCAAAAGAAGTAGAAGGAGAGGTTAAGGATATTTGAGAATGAGAAGAACATTGAACGGGAGGAGAGCATGGAAATTAAAGAGGAAGAAAGAGTGGAAAAAGAAGAGAAAATAGTTCAGAGATTAAGTATTCTTGATTCAAATTCTAATCTTTCAAGAGAAAGTTAGAGAGATGAGCGCTTCAAAGAAAAAGAGAGTGAATTTGAGAAACGTGAGCAAGAAAGGAAAAATGAGAGTCTTATGGAAAATCAAGAGAGATATAAAGAAGAGCAACAAGAAAGAGATAGTTGCCAATGAAAAGAGTAAGGAAGTGAATTTTCTTACTAACGAAATTGACTCTTTTTCTTGTTAAAGAGTCTTTATGTGTGCAGAAATTTTGGAAGCAAAACATGGAAAATGAAGGAAATTCTCTCCAATATGATTGCACCATAATATCAATAAGAAGAAGGAGACATATCATGGAGTTTGAAGGCCGAGGCGAAAGCCTTGGATGAAAACTATTCTTATGCTATGGAGATTCATCAATGAGTTTTTCTTCAAACCTATTGCTCTTTTACCTTGTATTTTTCTTTAAAGAATTGAAATTGTTCTTAGATGGGTATGTTTTTCTTGAGTTTAATCTTGTGCGTTCTACCTCCTATTCTTGTTACATTTCTTATTCTTGCTATAAGGTAGATAAGTTTCTCTTTCATTGTGTCACGAGACAAAGGGATCATTCTTTATTTATTAATGTGCCACATCTAGTTATTAGTCTTGATAAAACTCATCTCTTAGTGGTTCAAGACTTGTTTAATGCTATTCTTGTTTTTATTTTACACTATGTTGATCAATGGAATAATTGTGATTCTTTAGGGGTTAACCATCATACCTTCAGTTTTCTTGAAAACAATTCTTATGCGTTTGATGGTTCCTTGATTCCTTTACTTGGTGACCATTGTGTTAAGATTCAAGAGGAAATAGTTGAACATTTTCAATATGTGTTTACTTCTCTTGATACTTATGTGAAGCATCTTGTTGAGCAAATTCTTGTGGACAAACCTTTAACGGTTGTGAACGGATTACTTGAACATTTGTGGCATGGACATAAACTTCTCTTTGTGGAGATATCTTTTAAAACTTTATTTGAAAGGGCTTATGGTTCCGAATTCTTTCTTGTGTATTATAAGGAGTTCTTACTGTTGAAGGAGTTTGAAACTTGGATGGGTTCTTATTTTAAAATGAGTGACACTAATATTTCTGAGTTTTTGGAATCTAATGAAGCTTCTTTTGTGCTAGGAATAGAAGATCAAAGAAAGAGTGGTAGAAAAGGAGTGCTTCTAAGTCTGGCGAATTCTTTAATAAGCTTTCTTACAAACTCATCTCCTACTTATCTTGAATTTTATTTGGAGGAGTTGAAGTTATTCTTAAATGCTTATGCTTTCCATGAGATCATAGTTGGAATTTGATGTGCTATCTTTTGAACTTGTGATTTATGCCTTATTGATGCTCATTTGTCTATTTGTTTATCTTTTCATGACTCTTTTAAGAATTAGTTGTTGACTAGATATACTAGACTTGAATAATCTTGTTTTGATCTTAAGTGTTGGCATGATTATCTTGATATTATTTCTTTGGTTGTATCGTTTCCTTCTTGGACACTATGTGGGGCATGATTCCTAACTTTCTTGATTCGTTCCATGGAAAATTTCTTGTTAAGAAAGTTGAAGGGTATTTGTGTTCTTTGATTGAAGATCTTCTTGATAAGTCTATAAGGGGAATTGCTGAAACTTATTCTTATATAATATCCTCCTTTAGAACATTTGCGATTGCCCTTAAAGGAAGTGGTCTTTTCGAAAACTATTTCTTCAATGTGAAGGTTCAACTTGAAGATCATTGTGATGACCATAAGTTCCTAATTGGATTGGAAGCTTTGAAAGCTTTCTTCATTGAAAATATTCTCAGTTTTCAATTCTACCATTTTCATTTCAAGGACTCTATGTTTTTGTTAATTTTTAAAAACAAGAAGGAAGATGGTTTTGGAGTACTTAAAGTTTATCTTAGAGTTTTTGTTGAAACCACCTTGGGAAAAAGTTTTTGGGACAACTTTTGAAGAATTTTGTTGAGAAACATCTTTGTTATTTTAAAACTTTCATTCAAATTCTTTGGATAGATGTTTTTCTGGATGGATTGTAGTTCCAGACATAATTCATTGGTTATTTCTATGAAACATGAATTTAGTGGTACCTTGTTGTATCACTTACCTTTCAAAGAGTTTTCGGAGAAATTTGTACGCAAAGAAAAATTTAGGAAGTCTAAGGATTTGGAAAATAAACAATCTTATACTTTCTTTGAAGAATTCTTGGGTTTCATGTCAAAGTCCTCAAGGAAGAAAGGTCTTTCGAATTCGGTCTCGGATAACTTATTTGTTTTCAATTTGCCTCTTGGCTTTTATGTGGATAACATCCTTGAACTTTCTTTTGGTTTTGAGAGTCCTTGTGAATTGAAAATTTCATGGAATTTTAGAAGAATTTTGGTTGTATGAGGTTTCACTATGTTGTTATCCATGAATCTCTCTTAAAAGACTTGGAAAATGAAAGTTTGAACTCCCATGTTCCTTCTAAAGAGATAAAGAGTTATATGAAGGGAATTCATGGATGGGTTTTAGAATTTGAAAAGGATGAAATTTTCCACTTTCGTTATACATTTAAGGATTGTGTTTTAAGGCTTGCTTCAAAACATCCTTAACAAGTCTGTTCTTTTGAAGTGGTCTCTTAAACCTCTTTTCTCAATTCTAGAAAAAACTTTCATTGTTTGGAATTTTGAAATTTTCTCTAACTTCTTGTTCTTAACTCTTCAATCCTTTCAAGACCTAAGTTTCTACTATCATTTCCTATTTAAAAAAGTTTTGAAAATTGATGTCATCTACATGATTTCTTTTCTCATCTTTGTGCCTATCTTGAAAGAAATCATGTAAAACTAATATGGATTGTTCCTACTTTTCCTTGACTAAACATATTTCAAACTTCTTGATGCATACTTGTTATGCGCATCATGGTCCCCTCAAGGAAGATTTTATTATTTTGCTTTTTTTCCTTTCATCTGTCAACATTTTCCAATATTTTACACTTTGATTTTCATCATTAATATAAAGAAGTTTCAGAAACATTGGATGAAGAGTGTAAACTTCAAGATTTTTTTTATTTTAATCGTGTTCTTTTTGAAAGACGTTTTGTTATGCTTCGCTTGTATTTGTGTGTTTATTCCATGGGTAATTCATCTTTGAACTTCTTTCTCTATGCTACCATTGCATTCCATAAACCTTTTAAGGAAGAGAAGCAAAGCTTTTGTCCTTGTGTTCTAGAATCTTTTCAAAGGAGGGGTGAATGGTATGACCGACGATACGCAAGAAACCATAGAGTGATGCAAGGGCCGATTGGAGTATCAAACAAAACTTTCTATTTTCAAGGGTAAAAATGGGAAAAACCAAGGAAGCAAGCTTGGAGGGTTAGAAACTTTAAAAACCAAAGGGGGAGCATTTCTGCACCCTATGTCGCCGGTAGGGTTCTTGTTGCAAAGGAGCTGAAGAAAAATGACCTGCCGCAGATAGTAGATAAGGACCTACCATCGCTAGTAGATCTCGGCCGGAGGAGGAGTTGGGAAGTTTTTAACTTCCTTAACTATTCATTTTGTTTGTAAACTTGTTTCACTTGTATTTAAGTGTTCCAAATGCCCCCTAAACTCTCTTAAGCTAGTCTAATACCTAGGTTGAAAACTAATTGTAAGACACACTATAAATACTCTTTTTGGACAGCCATTTTAGCCAAGCTTGATAGAATGAAAATTTTCTAAGAGAGAAAACTAGGGTTCTTAGATTTCTTCTTCTTCCTTGTATAATTAAGGTTTTCCCTTTGTAAATTAAATGCAAGGAATCTCTTGAATCAAACATTCAAGAGTTCTAGTCTAATTTCAAAATCTTAATATCTCCTGGGGTGCCAATTCTATAGTTGGTGTTGCTTGGGGTTTAGGTTGTTCTTTGGAGTTGGAGGATAGGTGAGACTTTCTATAATCTTGTTGATTCTCCCACAAGTATAAGGAGATTAATTGTTTCTTTGTTAGTTCTTTTCTTCCAAGTGTTCTTTTTTCTTCAAATTTCTCCAAAAACAACCATTAAAAGGGAACGTCTAGAAGGGATTTCATCTTTGGAGTGAATGATCTTCAAGGAAGCTTGGAAGGATCAAACCACTATTAGTATAATATAATGTTACTGTCATATAATAATCCTTGTTTAAATTATTTTCATTTGGGGTAATATTTTTCTTATAATTTCATTATTAAAGTTTATTTTAATAATATTAATACTTATTAGTTTTAATACGATTGATAATATAGTATGTATTAGTATAATATAATGTTACTATCATATAATAATCCTTTTGTGAATTATTTTTGTTTGGTGTAATATTTTTCTTATAGTTTTATTATTAAAGTTTATTTTTAATCATATTAATAATTATTACTATTAATACGATATAATATAGTATATATTACTAATGTATAATGTTACTGTAAGTTAGTAACTAAGATATCTGTGCAGTGTGACTGATTTTGCTATGTGAGTATTAGTGTAATACACACTATGAAAAGCAATAAACCACACAAACACAGAAGATATAGCGATTGGTAACACAGTTCGGTGAGGCTTACATCTGCGATGCCATGTTCAGAAAGCAATCCACAAAAACTGTCAACACAGCATAAGAAAATACCGAACTCTTTTACACATCTAGTGTATCTCTAGTGGAATTAGTGCAAACTCCCTTTGCACACTGTACAGCTGAATCCCTTCAACTCTTCAAGGCTTCCCCTTGGAAAAAGCTGCTTGAGTTAGAATCCCGTTAAGTCTTCAATACTGTTGAACTGCAGCAGGACTTCTATCCCTAGAAGCTATAGTCTACAAAACAAGAACTCCATTGAATTATGAAGGATGAACAACAAACATCAAAAGAGAATCACAGTGTTTGAAGTATTTTAAGGCACAAACTCAACCACTAAGAACCGTCATCTTCTGTTTTACAGAATGTCTTCGAAGAATTGCAAAATAGCTAGCCTCAAACTTCAATTACATTGCTTTACTTATAGATGTTGAGGCTCGTTAGTCATTCTTATATTTCCAATGAATTTTGACCAAGGATTTAGTTTCCAAAACAAGACTTCTAGTTTAGATACCCTACAAGTCCTATTTTTCTTAGGATTCAGACCTTTCCTTATTCTTTTAAATTTCCTTAATCAGACTTCCATATTACAGCTCATTAACACAAATCCTTCAGGATTTATTGAGTTTCCTAAAACGATGCCAAAACACTGTGCCACTGCACCTGACCAGCCTATGTAGCCAAACTGAAGCTGTGTGACAGGTTTCTACAGTTACTATCATATAATAATCCTTCCTTGAATTCTTTTTGTTTACTGTCATATTTTTCTCATAGTTTTATTATTAAAGTTTATTTTAATCATATTTAACTAATTATAGTATATATTAGTATAGTATAATGTTACTATAACCTAAGAAATGTATTAATATTGTGTAATTAAAGACTATAGTCAAGTAATATAGACAATATTATTAGTATACTATACTGTTACAATAATAATCTTTGTTTGAATTGTTTTTGTTTTGTCTAATATTTTTCTTATAATTTCATTATTTTAATCATAGTTAACTAATAATAGAGTCTATATTAGTATAATATAATGTTACTAATATTGCGTAAGTAAAGACTACTAATGTACTAATGTAATGCGCTACTTTAGTTGTAACCCATAACCCCTATACCCAAAACCCCTAACTATAGTCGTGATGACCCTAATCGTTATACCAACCATTGTATAAAAGAACAGTAAAAAAAATTACTATATTTTAGTGGAAAATCTTCAATTTCTCTAAAGATTTGCTGGGAAATCTTCAATTGCTCTAAAAACTTTTTGTGGGAAATATGGGAGGGAGACTAAACTATAGCTATAAACTAATTAATCAACCGAAGATCAAATGTTGATGCAAACTTTGGGACATCCTCTCATCTTTTGCTTCCAACCCTATACATCTATACATAGCCTATAATACATGGTCATATCCTCTCTACCTACTTCTCTCCTACTTGGAATTTCTCTCCTAACTCTTCTTCTTCAATGAACAATCATCTCTCTCTCTCTCTCTCTCTCTCTCTCTCTCTCTCTCTCTCTCTCTCTCGTCTCCACCTCCTCTTCCATCATCATATCCTATGTACCTCCACTCTAATTAAAAGTCTCAAAATATGGCAATGAACACTAGTTGGTCTCAAAGCTCACCCTCATCAACAACAAACCCTCCATGCGAGGTCATCTTCAATTCATTGCTTAAATGTTGGTGTGGGATTAAAGCTCCCATATTAAGTTCTAAATACATCTAAAAAACGGCAAGAAGATTATCAGATGTGGCAATTTCAAGATAAAATTGCTAAATAGAAATTACATTTCTTTATACACATCATATTCTGTAGAAATTTTAAGAATTTTTTTAATAATTCAGTGACAATCCCTCGTAATGAAAGGTTCTAAAAGATCTTGTGGTTTCTTCAAATGGTTAGAAGAGGCCTGCATTGTTATGGACACTACTTCAAATAAGGTGGACAATCTTCCAGTTATTCTTCAAATGGAAGAAGACATTGCAAATCTTAAGATTGATTCTACTAAACTAAAGAATGACGTTGAAGACATCAAGAAAATAATTTATTTTCAGGTGTAAAATAGTGGACAACATAAGTTGACGACATTACTTTATGCTTGTTTGAGTGAATTTAAGCCTTTGAACTTGTAGTCTAGATGTTGCTTAACTTAACACGAGTAATCAATGCAAAAAAAACACAAAATTTACAACCAAATTTATGAAGCGATCTAAAATTGGTCGGTAACTTTATAACTTCTGACCGATTTACTACTACGAAATTTTGGTTAGTAAGTGAGATGAAGTTACCGACCTATTTGGTCGGTTTACGATCGAATTTTCATTACCGATCGTCATTTGGTCGCTAAATCAGTTGCTGAATTAGAATTTTTTAAGAAACAATTTAAAAAGGATTACGACCAAATTTCAATCAGTAATTGGTGGCTAAGGAGCGAGATTTTTCAAAACTAGGTTTCTCTTTCCCCCTTTTCGGCACAGCCAAGAATATTCCTCCCTGTCCTGTCCTCCTCTCCTTCTTTCTGTCATCACTCTCCCCTCATCTATCGCCCTCATGCTATCCGATTGCCACACTCGTGCACCGCCACTGTCCTTTACTCTAAAGGTAACTTATTTTAACCCTTCTTCTCTTCTTTTTTAAAGTCTTCAAGTCTCTTTACTTCCATTGATTACAACTGTCCTCTCCGCCATCCACTACTTACAACTAACCTCTCCCTATTCGCTAGCGCCCCTCTCTCCCTTCCGCCGTTCGTTGCCGTTGTTTTTCCTATCATTTACTATGCTATTTCTTTCCTCATTAAATGTAATTGTATTTCTTTGGTTATTTCTATTTGAGTTATAAGAATTTTCTTCCTTATTTGGAAACTAATGATATTTTATGTGTTTTTGAATGCCTGAGTTTTTGGCCTTTTATTTTCTATGTTTTTTTGAACTGCTAAGTTTCAAGAATGTGGGTAGGCTTTAGTACTTGATTGTTAAAATATGCTTTGTTCTTCAGCATCTTCTAGGGCTTTTTAGGAATCTGCATTTTTCTCAAAATTTTCTTTTCCAGGGTATTTTCCATTATTGCACATTAAAAATTTTTGGTCTTTCCTCATCCCATGAAGAAATTTTCACTATTCAAAACTGTCTATAATATGAATTTAAGAATTGTTTGATTGTTATTGTTGTCCTCTTAGAACATCTAGGTCTTATTAATGTTGGATTTCAATGAACTCTTTCTTGGTTTTAATCAATTTGGGCATGAATTATGTAATTTTTTGGATTTTCCATTGGGTTGGCCCTATTGAATTATTTGGGATTTCGCTACTAATGGATTGGGTCACTATAGACAAAAAAGTTCGAGATCTTATCTTACATATATTGAAAGTTGTATGTTTTAGAAAAGTACAACATCCTCTTATGACCTTTTCTTGAAAAATTTTATACTTTTTAAGTTAAGAAAGAACTCATTACTTGCTTGTTTAGTGACTAGAAGCTAGTGTTTATAATTGAAGTAAAAGAAGAAAAAGGTTAAAATATGGTGAGTGAATTTGTTACAAATTTGTGTCTTCTGTGGCTATTGTTCCTAGTATTTTATACTAATATATGATTAATTCAATATTGCCTAACATAATGTAATAACAACAATTTATTGCAAAACAAAATGCTTCAATTTAGGCTCTTCACAATAAATTTTGTGATACCCTATAAAGTGGAATAAAAACTAGGGTATAATTAAGAAGGTCAAATTTTATTCAAAAGATATCATGTGTAGAAAATTCCATGAATTAGGTAAAAAGAGTTTGCTTAAGAGGAGAATAGTAAGAAGTTATAACATTAAGAAAATTCTTCTATATCTCTTTAATTCCCCTCATCATAGAAACCTAAATTTAACAAACTGACCGAAGAAAACTAGAGATTCTTACTTTCTTTCTAAATGGTTGAATTAAAACAAGCTTAATCCACCTTCTTTTCCTTTTCTATACGAATAAAGCAAGAAATGGTTGAACAACAAATTCTTACCAAATTGAAATATAGCAGTTTTCATACTTTGCTTCTATTTGATTGACACCTATATCTCTTTGATTCTCCTCACTATAGAAAACTAAATTAAACAAAACCGACCGAATTTCATTATAGATTATTTTTCATACTTTGTTTCATAAATGTAACCTATCTTTGTTTCTTACATATTTGTTGTACTCAATGTGATACAAAATGTCATTAAATACTCTTTATTTTCCGTTTACTTAAAAAATAATGATTTATTATCTTCGTTTCAGGCACACTTTGAAGACTTTGTGTGGTTTAGTGCTTTCAATAGAGATATGTATTACGCAATTATATTTTTTTCTTTGTTGTAATTATGGAGAGCCCGGACTCTTAAATATATAATTATATACTTGATTATGAATTATATGTTGTGTTTATGGGGGAGCCTAGAGTCTTAAACTTAATAATTGTTACTTTTGTTTGTTTTTGTGTATAGTTGGTGTCGTGTGTGGCTATTGTTCTTAGGATTTGTTCATTTTATAGGGCAAACTCTGCCAAATTTTTTTTCGAAAATTCTTTTAACTCTTTGTTTCCTATACTCTAATCATTCATAAATGAATAATTATTTTGAACTATTTGTTTCTTAAACTTTTAAGTAGCTAATTATTTTGTAAAAGTTAGTACAAGATATTTTGAGTTAAACTATTAATATCTAATTATTAAAGAATACTTTAAACTCTTAATCTATAAGTTTAAATGTAAAACTCTTAAACTTATAATCCCTTGTTTAAACTCTTAATATTTCATAAATCACATTTAACTATAATACTACAATGATTAGAGAATACTTCAAACTCATAATCTATAAGTTTAAACGTAAAACTCTTAAACTCTTAATCTCTTGTTTAAACTCTTAATATTTAATAAATGATATTTAAAACCCTTAACCTTAAGAGTTAATAATGAGTAATGAGTTCTAATATTATACACTTTATCGATGGTGAACATTACTTATCAATTCTTATATAAAAATGAATGTGTTTTGTTTTGTGAAGTTATAGAGAAGGATCGTAGTTGGATGTATAGAAGAACTGCGCCAGGAGTTATGCGGATTAGTAGTGAGTTTCAATTCGGTGTGAAGTGTTTTGTTAATTAGTGTCTTAATTACGTTCTTGATCCTCCTTAGGAGTTACAGTGACCATGAGCAATGTGCAAGAATAAAAGGTATCTTAAAGAGGATGATGTGAAGTTGTACTTTTATAAATCATGGTGTTTACTTGATTATTATAATTGGACTGCACATGGAGAACCGTCATGGGGTTACCAACCGAATGTTAGGGAAGGTAGCATTACCAGAAATGTTGAAAGCAACACTTATCGTGAGGGTATTTTTAATGTGGCTGGTCCAGATTTTGAATCCGATGTAGCGTACTACAATTTTAAGAAGGCGCCCAATCTTAAGGCTAAATAGTTTTATGCATGCTAAAATCTATTGATACACAGCTGTATAAAGGGTGTACAAAGTATTCACAATTGTCCATGATGGCAAGGTTATTGAACATCAAGTTAGAGAACATGTATGAAAATTGCTTTGATTAAATAGCACAGTTTTGGAAGGATGTACTCCGCAAAGGCAATAAGGCGTTGGATGATTGGTACTAGACGAAAGAGTTACCTTCAGTTTGGATATACCAGTACAAAATATTGATGTCTGTGTGAAAGGATGTATGTCGTATGGAAAAATGAAGCTGAAACATGTCAGTATAAGTTTTGTGGACATGAACGTTACTTGAGAAAAAAGGAAAATAAGAAGAAGTCCACAGAGATTCAGTATAAAAAGATATATTATTTTTTGCGAACTTCTAAATTGCTAGGTTGTATGCTTCGCAAAGAACGGCTGAACATATGAGATGACACTCAGAAAGTGTACTTAAGTCGGATATGATGAGTCATCTTAAGATAGAAGCTTGGAAGCATTTCGATAGCACTCATCCTCAGTGTGCGTCCGAAGCAAGGAACGTAAGATTTGGATTTTGTATTGACGGTTTCTCACCATTTGAGATATCTGGAAAGCAGTATTCGTCTTAGACAGTGATTGTTACACTATACAAATTGCCTTCCTGGATGTGCCTAAAAACTCTTGTGACGTTCTTGACATGTATTATTCCAATCCCTCATAATCGAAAACAAAAGTTAGATGTTTATTTGCAACCGTTGATAAAAGAACTGAATCACTTGTGGTTGCATGGAGTTAACACGTACTATATTTCGAAGAAACATAACTTTAATATGAGAGCAGCCTTTCTTTGGACTGTTAGTGACTTTCCAGCGTAGGGGATGATGTCCGGCCAAAGTATTGTTGGCGCATTGGCTTCTCTTTATTATATGGAAGGAATAAAGTCATTTAGACTACAAAGTGGGGGAAACAATCTTGGTTTGATTTTCATCGCTATTTTTTGCCTTCGGATCATCCCTTTCAGAGGGATTCGAGGACTTTCAAGAAGGTAAATGAGAAGATCATTCTCCACCACCACCTTGTCATATCGGAGATCAGTTGTGTTAAAGGGTTCAAGATATGCCAAAGATTATAGAAACCATAATGAAAATGGGTAAGGAAGATGGCAGAGGAAATTCTCACAATTGGACAAGGCGTAATATCTTTTGGGATCTTCCGTAGTGGTGTACTATTCTAGTTCGCCAAAATCTCGACGGCATGCATAATTAGAAGAATGTCTTTGATAATATTTTTAACACAATTATGGATGTGAAAGGGAAGACAAAAGATAACGTGAAGTCTGGGAAACATGTTAATAGATATTGTAATCAGCCGATCTAAATCTTAATGGTTCTACAAAACCGAAGGCATATTACACTATGACAAAAGAACAAAGGAAAGTTGTACTTGAGTGGGTAAAAGACTTGAAACTACAAATAGATGTGCCTCTAACTTGAGCTTATGTGTTGATTTGAAGGAGTTGAGAATGTTCGGAATGAAAAGTTATGATTGCCACATGTTCGGATTGATTCTTATTACTCATAGATACTTTCCAACAAGGTCTGGAGTGCCTTGGCAGAATTGAGCTTCTTGTATAGAGACTCATGTTCTCCTAAATTAAGTGTGACATATATACGTGAGTTGGATAAATATTGTTGTGTTGTTGTGCAAGTTAGAAAGGATTTTTCAGCCTTCGCTCTTTGATGTCATGGAGCATTTAATATTCACTTACCGTATGAGGCTAGGGTATGTGGTCCTATTAACTACAGATGGATGTATCCGTTCGAGAGCTAATTGAACCATCTAAAGAAGAAAATTAAGAAGATTTCTTCTCATAATTACAAGCCTATGCAGAAGATTTCTATGGGGTGGAAAGTCTGCTAAAGTAGCCTGGAACACACTTTGCTGCCAGAAATAGCAAGGGGGCATGGTCTAAGGCACTCTCAGAAATGGAATGATGCTCTGCTTTCAAAAGCTCTACAAAATGTTCACAACAAGAAGGATACTCTTTGCTGTAGGTGGATACAGCACTATTATATCAAAAATAGCACAATATGGGAGATCATGCCTAAGAAGGACTTCCCACCTCTTGTGAAATGTTTGCTTGCTATTAGAGATGTAATTCTTCAAGCCGAGGTTACCGTTGGGGCTGCCATGGACCCCGTATCAGACTGGGTTAAAGGGGACACCTTTCATACAACAACGGCATATACGTAATTCACTCGAGAAGGGCCAAAACAGAGTTTGGCAAAGATTGTGTGGAATCCCACCTTTCCACCCAAGTTCTCTTTCATTATGTGGCTTATTGTTTTAGGGAGATTGCCGATGATGGATAGACTTTAAGTTCTTGGAAGTAGACAGAACGTGTAACCTATGCAAACAAAATAAGGAGACACTTTCACATCTATTCTTTGCTTGCCCCTTCATAGGTGACATATGGACACCTGTCCGGGAGTAGGGTGGGCTACGAAGAAGGATGACAATGATTCAGAGTTGTCTCAAATGGTTGAACAAAGACTACCGAGGGACCTCTTAGACATGCAATTTCAGAAAACTTAGTTTTGCAGCAACTTTTTACTATGTATGGGAATGAAGAAATAAAGTTGTTTTTTAGTCTTATATTCCGGATAGGAACACCATTGTTAGCAAGATTAAAATACGGGTATATAAGGTTATTTATGCCTTATATCCCCATATTTTAACCTGATGGTGAGGTTTTCTACATATATTTGAGTAGGACTGTTTGTGTGAATGTATGTTTGGGCCATGTAACAGTGTGACTGTCGTGGGTATGCCCGCAAGTATTTATACTTTCTCTTTTTGATCTATAATACACATTTACATTTAGATCAAAAAAAGAAAATTAAGAATAAGGCTAAGGTGGAGGGATCCGTGTGTAATGCTTATTTGGTTAAAGAGGCTACCACATTTCATAGCTACTACTTTGAACCTCATTTATCAACCAAGGCCAGTGATCCACCAAGAAATAATGAGGGTGGTCAACCTGAAGTTCGAGAATCGGTTTCGTCAATTTGCAATAGCTGAGGAAGGGCATACGGTAAGACGATGACAAGATTTTTTTATGACAGAAAATATAAGGCAGCAACAAACTATATTCTATTGAATGTGATGAAGTGGAACCGTACATTAAGTTAATTTCATTACTTATTATATACTTGTTTTTGAATAATTTGATTAATTATATGTTAAATATATTAATTACTTGAAGGAAGTACATAACGGAATTGTATATGCATTTTCCAAGTTTAAGATTAGGTGACATACAGACAAGAATCAGTAAGGGGTTTTTAATGTAGTTCAGGAAGGAAGTGAGTTGAAAGTTAGGTTAATTTTCATAATATAAGCTTAATTGTCTCTAAAATAAAAAAATATTTATTCTTTTATTTAGATGCTCAATCCCGTGAATGGACGCAGTAGCGAATGCCTTAAGAATTTATTATGGGGTCCGTCTAAACCTGTGAAATTGTGCAATGGGTGTTTCATTAACGGGTTTATGTTTTGTACACAAGAACAAATAATTGTGGTGTACGGGTAAAAAGTGACTATCATGGGATTTTAAATGATATCCTTGAGGTTGGATTCCCAAGAATACCAAGTCAAAAGATCGTGCTTTTTAAATGTGATTGTTTTATTCGTCTTTACATCGAGGACTCGAGATTCATGATAGACAAACTTATGGAGCAACACATTAAAAGAAAATATGCAGGGGTATAATCCTTTCATTTTATCACAACAAGCCAAACAATTGACTTACGTCCCATATCCTACTATTAAAAGAAAAAATGAGATTGGTGGACTATAATGAAATCAAGATCTTTTATTTTAGTGGTACCTTTAGTAGACGTTCCATTCTAAATAGATGTTAATATTGCTGAGATATCAAGGATAGACATTGATGTTTAAGACATTTGAATTCTCGTTCACAAGTTGGGTGAGTTAGAATTGATAGAGAATCTCTGGAGGAATAGCACTAGAGGTGAAAAGGAAAATAATAAAGATGAAGAAGAGGTCAAATAGGAGTCCCATGATAAAGAGAAAGAGAAAGAGCTTCAATCAGAATCAGATTCCAAACCGTAGAATGCTTAGTTGGTAACTTAATTTATTTATAAGCAACTTTCTTTTTAA
The DNA here is from genome assembly GCA_028651295.1 of Catharanthus roseus. NCBI lineage: Eukaryota > Viridiplantae > Streptophyta > Magnoliopsida > Gentianales > Apocynaceae > Catharanthus > Catharanthus roseus. The sequence goes on from JAPQWS010000159.1 coordinate 44,707,718, forward strand.
GTAGCATGTTTTATTTACAAGTAAGTTTCTTTTTAAGTAACTTGTTTTATTATTTTTGTCGTTATGTGTTTTTAAGTGACTTGTTTTATTTATAAGTAACTTTCTTTTCAAGTAACTTTCTAATTATTGGTTTCTCTTTTATATTAGATATAGTACGTGGGAGTAAGAAAAAGAAGGCTCATCCAATGATGCCTACTCCTCCGGTGGCAACATCTACTCTTCCAGTGACGTCTAATCTCATATCTATGCAAATCCGACTGTTAAAAATTAAAAAAAGGTCAGCAAATCTATCTATACTCATTTATTTATAATGTTATCGGTTTAAAATTAAAAAAAAAAATGCACGTGATAGAAAAAAATCAAGCCAAAATTATGTTGAATTTTGGCCAACCTGGAGAAATTATTCAAGGAATTTCGCCTGGTCAAGTGAAATTCAAGAATAAGCTCGCCAGGTTGGACCATTACTTGCCAACTTCTCCCGAAAGTGAATACTTATGTAAACCGAAAAGCCTTTTATTTGGTATCCGACTCCGAGATTAGCAGAAGAAGACGTTTCGAGGATGGAGAAGGCATGCGAAGGAATGCATATCCAAGAAAGACACAAGTGCTTGCCCGTTACCACTAAACGACGAAGCCAGGAGCGGGACCAGACTACCAGCCCAAAAAGTCAGGGAAGGACCCTTTTTGGAAAGAGTTTCTCGGTAGCTGGGCGTTAACGCAACAGTCTAAAATCTTAGAAATTCAGTGGAATTTCGCTAGCCTGGGTCATTCTCTATTTCTTTAAGTTATGTTTAAATTTATGTATATTTGTTTATTATATTTAGTTTTGTGTTTATAAAATGTTTAAAATTATGTTATTTGTGTATGTTATTTAGTTTTTTTTTTTTTTTTATAAATGTTTGAATTTATGATTATTTGTTTATGGTACTTATTTTTTTTTAAATTTATAATACATGCAATTAGTGCAATTAGTTGTTTAACTTATTTATTTTATAATTATGTGTCTAATTTAATTATTAATTATGTTTACATGAATCATTTGAGTTTAGATGTTCGTTAATTATTTTCTGAGCATAAATGTTACACTTATTCATGTTTATATTTTAACATTAATTTATATGTTTATTTATTAGGTTTAGGAATTAGGAAAAAAATGATCATATTAGGTTTAGGGTTTAGCTTAATTAAGTACATTATGTAGTAAATAATAAATTAATATAATAATACACATTATTTAATACAAAGAATGAAGTTATTAATTTTAAAATATTAATGAATATTTTTTAAAGATTAATTAAGTTTATTTATTAAGTTTAGGGTTTCATAAAAAAACTGCCACAGTAGGTTTAGGTTTTAGGGTTTATGATTTATGTTAATTGAGTATATTATGTAGTAAATAATAAATTGATATAATAATAGACATTTAATACAAAAGTATGAAGCATTAATTTTAAAATATTAATAAATAAATTTTACATAATAATTTAAATAATGATATTTAAATAATAATGTGAATAATAGTAATTTAATAGTGATTTAGATTAATAATAACTAATAATACATAAATAATAATAATAATTTATAGGATACAGCCCGAACATGATCCTGATCTAGACCTCGATCCAAATCCTCTCGACTTATATATATTCCTGTATGCAATATGTACATACTCCCAATATGACTTGTCCCTCTTTGTAGAGTCAGTCTTGCGTCGGCCTTTGGTAACTGCTACATCAGGGGTAGACGTCAATACCAAACCAAGATCTGAGGGCAAAACTTGACATATAACCCCCTTTTGCAAGACGCATCTCCCTTACTTTTGATATGGGTCATGTATTGATCTGATCTAAAATAAATGCAAGATCACGCATCTCAGCATCCATATCCATCTCTTGGGATGATGGATCTGTACTCCCCTGTATTTTTAGTGCTATCCAAAAACAGTAAATATTGGACAAATTAATAGGAATGAGGTATTCGTAACGTGTAATCAACTCGCATAAACATGAGAGTCCGTGTGATGACCTCAAATAGTGTTCGCACTTATTCTTCGGATCAACAATGATCTCTGGAGCTCTCTTTAACTCATCTCAAAGTTTCTTTGATGCCACATGACTGATATTGTTACTTATATTTTTCAATGTTGAATTACTCTTGGCATTATACATTTCTTTAAGCTTAGAATACATTAATGACTTCTTAATCTCAGTATTTTGACCTTAAATCATGGAATTATTATTAAGGAATACTGTATCCAAATCACCATGCCATGTTGAAATCATATGCATTAAAGTAGAGAATGTTCACTCTTAACTCGGTTGGTGGTCTCTACCCCGAAAAGCAATACTTTGTCTGTCCAAAATCTGACAAATTTATGACCAAGAGGATTCAACCAAGTATCAAACAAGTAATGCAAGAAATCCAGCCTTTTGTGCCACTTCATCTTCAAACTATCCAACCTTTTATAGTACTTCACCAGATCGATTTCATTAATTAATTTGTGCCAAGTGTCATTTATGAACTGTGATGCCACATCTTCATTTTTAATTATCTTAGTTAATTTTGGCAACTCATTTTGGTCAATGTGCCTTCTACATAGCATGTGGAAGATCTATTGAACACCTCCCCGATCATAAGCATCACACCATTCTCTCGATTTGTCATAATCACTACCCGTTTTTGTGGATTAATATCTTGCTCATTCCTTTCTAACACTGCTAATGTAAACTATAAGTGCTTAATATGTTCAAGCACCCATCTTGCTCATTCCGCATAAATGCAATTGCTATAGTGAAGTTCTTACTAGTGGGAATCATCTTGATAGCCTCCAACAGTGGCGTATTGCACATAAGCAATAAAATGCAAATTTAATACTTACAAACTAAATACCTTAAATTTTAAGTTAATTCTATACTAAATTATTAAACTTAAAACAAAGTAATAATATTAATTAAATAATAACAATTTAAAATAGTTTTATATATGAAAAATAATATATAAAAGAGAAAAACAAATTAACATAATATCAACTTTATTAAACCTTAAAAAATAAAATTAAACATAAATTTTAATTGTATTTCTATTGATAAAAAAATATATAAATTTATGTACATACTAAAATAGAAAAATTAAACTAAAGCGAACTACCCATAAAACTCAACTAATTCAATTTTAAATATGCATTAAAGGATAATAATTACTGTTATATAATATTAAGATATAAAAACATTAAATTAATTATCCTACTATAAAACAATAATAAAATTAATTAAATAAATATAAATGTTTACTAATTCATTATAAATATTAATTAAACGATCACACTTACCTTAAAAATAATATTAAGATTTTAATTTAAACAATCAATATATTTACTATTTACATCTACATTTAAAAAATATCTTAACACACTTACTTGTTTCTTTTATGTGTCGTATCCATTATCAGTATAGATGACCAAGTCTTTATTATTTGAATCGATTTCGAGTGTATAACAATAATATTACTAAGTGCGTCGCTCTCGTCACAGTTTTTGGAGAAGACCGTATAACCTCGTGCTGTCCCCCTGCATCATTTTCTTCCTCATCTTCGCAAGGACATAAACCCTAAACAATATTTAAAATATTATAATGACCTAGTAAATGTAATGCGACATACTTTACAGCACAATCTCGATTTTGTTCTCGAAAAAGTGCAGCATATTACAAGGTGCCATATGACTGTTCCTGTATTGCTGGGTAAGATTTAATTGCTCCTCCATCAATCTTGCAGCCTAAGTGTGACCGTGATGATAGACACCTATTACAAGGTTGTGCCTTCTATCGTGTACAAATAATTGCAACATTTTACTCGTAATCATTTGCTCGCCTTTTAATTTAAAGGGTAACCACACTTTTTAGTTCCATAAAGACCCCACATTTTTATAGCACTTCTTCTTCATCATCAACTCTAGGCTTCATTCTCGTTTTCTTTACACCTCCACACTCGCAACCCAATGTAACATAAGTTCGACGATCAGTAGTTCTTGATCCTAAATATCAAGAATACCCAAATATGTATTCACTTTCATCGCCGTCTCTTGCCTATTCCACCAATTTTGTTTTCGAATTAAATAACGGATCTATTACAAATAAATACCCATGATCTACATATTGTTCCGGTTCTAGAAATTCTTTAAATGTGTTCGGATCTACGTTTGTCTATTACATTAAGACATGATATGAAACAAATTAATAATTCATCTTATACAATAAAAAACTATAAAAAGTATAAAAACATTTTTAAAAAATCAAAATTGATATGAGTTTCACCCAGATGGGCGAAATTCTCTAAGAAAATTCGCCAACCTGAGCAAAATTGTCATATCATTTTTGAAAAATCAAATTTTTGATTTTTTTTTTACCTCAAAATGGATATTTTCTTGCAACAAAATCTTCAAAATCATCCATATATATCTTCAATTTCTGTTGAAAGTGAAAATTTTAAGAAAGATTTGAGTTTGAGGTTAGACACCCATGAAGTATAAAAAGTGCCAAACATTGGGAACTACCCGGGAAAGACTTAGGAACAGGAACGTGAAGAAGCTAAAACTACTTAAATGGAGGAATCAATTATATTTCGTCATTTGTTCCCTATAGCAACAGGGGACGGGGCAACGCCCATGAAGCTCCGGCAGAAAGGGAAGGCCTGCCAGGCTGTATGCCCATGGATGCAGGATTCTTCAAAAAAGCGCAGGCTGACTCAGAGACCTGGGACCTTGGCTTAGAGCTTTCTCTGCCAGCGGCTTATGTAGTGGTCGGCGACTATGTAACTATTGCCATATTTCAATGTGATAAAATGTATCAATAGTTTCTAAAATCCAATTTCACTAGATACCAGATGGAGGGAATTAGGTAATAGAACGGATAAATGCAGGAACTAGGTAAAATAAAGAAGAGAAATAATATAATAATTAAACACAAGCAACGAGAAGGTAGAGAGAATAGGTTTAGAGAGATAAAGTTTGTTGTGAAAAATGAACTTTTTTGAATTTTTTTATGCTAAAGTTTTAGATTGGCGAGATAGTTTTATTCACCCCTTAAATTATTCCAAATTATAAGTCCTGTTTATGTCCATGAGGAGGAGGAGAAGGGTTTTCACATCAAGTCTTTTTTATTGAACTTGCAAACCAGAAAAACATAGATAAAATAAGAAATAACTTCAGCACACTAAAAAACTATCCATTACAGAACATCCAATATCTCAAATAAGTTTCTGAACATCTTTCAATTTGATAATGTAGCATGCTGGCTAAAAATTTTTCAATGGTGGTGAATATTTCTCCTCAGAATAAAGGAGTAGGGGTTTTCATCCATCAACTTTGGAGAAATTTTAATTTCACTATTTGGAGAAAATTCAAGTTTTTTACAAAATAATTAAAACCGAGCTGAACCAAATTCCTCCAAACCGAGTTTAGAGAAAACCGAATTCTACGAGTTAGTAGAAGATAGAACAATGATTTCTTTAGGAGTGGCAAAACAAAGTGATGAAAGGGAGGAATATATGAAGAGAGAAACATACTTCTTGGACCATGAAAAAAATATAACTAACAACAATCATTCTGAACAAGGAATTAAAATTGGAAATGAAGGAACAAGGAAAATGGTTTTACAATTTTTTTACGAGGAAAATAGGAATAGCAATTAAAGATTTAAGCAACAACTACAAACAAGTAAAAGATCTGAAAAATAAAGAGAAAAAAACACTTGAAAAGATTTGATGAAGAATATATGCATCTTTTATCAATTAAGAAAATAACAGAATACATACAAATTATAATCAAACAACAAATGAATTGGCATATTTTTAGCAGCTTTAGCGATTTAATGTCAAGAGGGGAGGACAGTCCGAATCCTTATAAAGAGTAATTATTTTCTTTAATTAGCCAAGGAAGGAATGGACATCTGAAGCATATAAACTTGCAGGATTGGACATCTACGCGGGTGACCCAACATGGGCAGCTCAACTATTGGCTCTGATATCATGTAGAATTTGAGCCTTGGGACTGCCTCACCCTAAAAAGTACCTCAAGAGAGAAAGACTGCCCAAGTCTTTATAAAGAGTTATTATTTTCTTTAATTAATCGATGTGAGATTCTCAACATTAGCATTTTTGCAGACAGAAAGAAGAAAGAAGATGAAAGTGAATGGGAGAGGCAGTGGTAGTGGCTGTAGGCAATAGCATTGGCGGTGGGCAGTGGCAGGCTGTGATGCTCGCTGTAGCAGACTGACAAGAGAGAAGACAGAGAGGAGAGACGGTGCCTACCGTTCTTTTAGGATGAAGAGTAAACGCAATCCACACAACAACCCTAGTGAAATAATCAAAGTTTTTACTTTTTTCTTAGATAACCCTTAGATAATTATTTCTTCCATATCTTTATATGTTACATAATTCGATTTTCGGTTCGGTTGTGAAATTTTAAACTGAACTGATTAACGTTCTTGCTATATAAATCGAAATGAATCAAAAATCGAATCGAATTCAATTTTTCAATTTTCTCCAGATAGGCCACACCCTATGCACAAATTCTTCTTTCTTGGTTTCTTTATTATTTTTTAAATAAAAATTACATTATAATAAAAATAAATTATTTAAACATACCTTTAAATTAGAAAAGAGTACAACCCTATTAAAAGAAAGTTAATTCTTTCATATTGGGAGGCCTTGGTTCTTTCCATTCAAATAAGACTTCCGAACCATTCTTAATTTCCTCCTTAATTCTATAGTTAACTAAGGAAAACACCACATCATTAAACAAATACTACTTGCCCACATGTAGATATGTAATTAGAACGTTCCCACCTCTAGATATCTCCAACTCATTTTATGTAAAAAGAAGAAAAAAAAACTATGTGAGTAATCTTCTATTTACCCAACAATAGGAAATATTAAAATTAGAGCAATGAACTGACAACAAGGGACCCCAAAGAGAAGTGTAACAAATTAATGAGTCTTGGGAATAAAGCGGACACTGTTGGTCATATCTATATCAACACACAACTCATTTTTTTAATCATTAAAACTTAACAAATTTCTCAACCCTCCAGCAAATACAGTTTTTTCCCTTTTTTCTCTCAAAGTTCCGCCTCTCCTCTCATAAAAAAAAAAATTTATATTCTTGAAAATTCAAGTAAAAAGAAAAACTAATTTTTTTTCAGACTAAACTATAACTATACCCTTGCTTTACTCATATGTTTTAACCATATGAGAGAAATTAGTTACACATACCAAAATACTAGCATCACTTTTCTACTTGTAGGTATAACAAATTATACTCAACGCAACAGTTTTTATCATATTTTAGGTATGACTCTATATATGAGTCATTGATTAATCCATAGCTACACAACCAAAACTGAAAATGCACATTTAAGAAGTACAAAGTTCTTTCTTCCAATACAAATCAACTAAAAGTTTCTCTTCATTTATAATTCATCACATTCAAAACCAAAAAAGCCTTTTAAAAAATGGGTAATGTGTGCGACTCATGCGTAAAACGTACTGAAAAGAAGCATATTAAGTATAATTTGTCATACCATCAAGATTGTAAATAATTCATGGGTACAAAAGTTGGAAAAAAAGTTTTTAGGTATGAATAGAAAAGCAATAGTAATTTATGAATATTATATATATACATACTGGTAGAATCACATTAGGGCCTTGGGGCCGTTTCGTCCCCCTTTATAAATTTTCTATAATTTTAGGTTAAGCCCCCAAATAAATTTTTTTAAAAAAAATAATATAGCTCTAATTTCCTTTTTATCTCTTTCATTTATTTTCAAATTTCAATTCTTTAATATCCATCTGTATATTTTATTTACTATTTTAAAAGTTCTCTAACGATTCATGTTTGATCAGCACATTTTAATATTTTACTTTTTTTTTTGTAGTAAAATTGAATAATAAGGTAGGTAGGGAGAATAAAAAGGTATATTCATTATCTTTTAATAATTTTTTACTAATATTAATAAAAGTCGTAATCCCATGCTTTAATAAAAAATAAGAGTGTTGAGTATATTCATTAGAATACAGTGTTAAATTCAAACCTTATTAATTTGAAATTAGTAAGTAATTTATTAGAATAAAAAAAGATCACAAAATAAATAAAAATAAAAATTATGACACATTAGAACTGGATTAATTTATAGGATATAAAACACAAAAGTTTTGTTACTAGCAAATGCACATGCACTCTATTAGTTCTTTTAAAAGCCTTCGTCCATTATTTAAAAATATCGTATATAAATGAGTAAACAATGGGGTCTAGCAAACAATCACTGAGCCTGTGATGCCCCCAACCCTACTACTAGGTCAATTACGGCTGAGTGGGCATCTACGTGCCTCTCGGAACTAATTTATAAGCTCCACAATGAAACACAATCCTAGAACCACACTAATAGGTATACACACAAAGTACATAGAAAACTTAAGTAAACTAGATACTACTAGTGCGCTCAGAACACAGGATCTTAAAAAACTTCTCATGATCGTTTTACTATAAAAACAAAAGTATCTTACATCAACAACTTTACATGGCAACATAAAAAGAAACTTTAAGATGGTTCGAGTCTAAAAAGATAAAACATAGACACATATGCCCCTCTGGGAGATTTGATCTAAAAATACCTGGCCTAAAACTTCAGTGGCTTGCTAGGCCCCTGACTGTCCTGAGCTAATCTGAGAAGAAAATATGATATGGAAAAACGTGAGCACGAATGCTCAGCGAGTCCACATGTATGTGCACTGTAGTGATTTCTTTAAAACAATGACGATGCCGTTTCACAAACTAGCTCATGCAATGTTATAATAAAACATTTCTTTTATTATTTTAACAAAACTGATGCTTGAACCTACATAAGGGTTTCGAGCGCAACTGGAAGGTCTGAGCGAATCAAGACACATCAACGCAGCTTTTAGGCCCCAAATTTAAAAGAACATGTAATGCAACAGTGGGGCTCCACGGACAGAGTCTGGATCCCCAAAATGAGGCCATCGGAACCAAGTTCCGGCATCTCATAGTCAATACCAGCCAAACACCATACGAGCGCATGATTACAAAAAAAACGCACTCCTATATCACTGGTCAAAACAGGCTACAGACTCCTAGGGCACCTATCAGGTCTTTCCTGGGGCCAACCTTTGTTTCGAGCCCCTCCTGACTCTCCACTAGGCGACCGTCCAACCACAGAGCATGATGCGATGTCCATGTAAATACCGGTTGGGCCACGCCCTCAAGGTACTATGCCCCTCTTCAAGTGGATCCACCTTCGGAGTCAAAAACTCGTCCACGTCATCGGGAGAGGCCCTAGTACGGGGGACTAGCCACGTACAGTCCAATCCGCTAACGCGTCCATTCACTTGATTTTCAACAAACTTTAACCCTGGTCGGAATGAGGTTTTCATATGTATTTACAAAGCGAAGGGCCATTTGCCCGGCCGCCAAAATAGATTCTAGTAATAAACATTACAGAGTAGTAAAAATCCTCATCCGCAGTCATCACATGCTTATGCAAATTTCACAATTATACCAATGCCAGATCTATATTCATGCATGTCAAAATACGTAACGTTTCAAGCTAGAACATTTTCCAACATATAAATGTTTCTGGAAAAAAAACCTACGTACAACAAACTTCTTATGCACCACCGTAATAGTCTGTTTTATTATAAACACCTATATGGAGCACTGCTCCTATGCATTTTTTCTAGGAAACACGTAACACATTGTGGAGAACATCTCCAAAACACGCTGAGAGATATCATTCCAAAAATAGCAATATTTTGTGATGGTTCAAAAAAAACATTTTTATACGTCTTGTAATCTATGAAATAACATAATAAAATGGAGTTTGTGGACTCACCTGGATGTAGATCTGGTTCTAAGATGCTACAAAATAATAGTACAAAAATACTTAATTGCTTAGTACCAATCAGATAGCCCTAGTTCCTAAATAATATCAAACTCCTATGAACTAAACTTAGGAGGTATATATATATACTTATATAATGATATATATAATAATTCTTTAAAAGATAAAAAATCCTATACTCTTAAAAAAATCTACTCTCCCAAGAAACCATAATTAACGATATACTCTATAGTAAAAATCCATTAAAAATATTTAAATCCTAAAAAAAAAAAAAAGAAATAAGCCTATACTAACATGCAAATAATAACAAAAGGAAAAAAAAAAAAAAACTCACTAACCTCAAATGGCTGCTCACCAACTTAAAGGAAAACAAAAAAAAAAAAAGAAAAACTCCTAATATAAGTATATAGGGATGCCGAGAAAACTAAGAAAAAAAAAGAATGATATATATATAGATATGTTAAAGGCGGCTAAGGGCTGAAAAAAAAAGAAAAGAGAAGAAAATGAATTGTGGAGGTGACAGGTAGGTGTAGGAGGTGGCGGCAAATTCTTAATTTTTATTTTTATTTTTTTACTTTTAATGTCAAATACTTAAATTTCTAAAATAAATACACTAGGTATTAAAAATAAAATCCACTTAATGGCACTTATAAACCTTAGTAATAAAACCTCAATATAATAAAATTTTATTTCTATTCCTAAGTATCCCCAAAATACCACTAAGTGTCAAAAACACTGTACTCCACCATATCAGATTAAAACTCTATTTTCATAACGTCCGTACTTTTAAAATCATGCTACATGCTTATGGGGTAGGGCGTTACATTCTACCCTCCTTAGAAGAAATTTCATCCTCGAAATTAGATAGTTACGTACCTATGAGCTCTGGATACTTTTCCTTCAAGTACTCCTCAGTTTCACAGGTTTCCTCTTTAATCCCATCATGTCTCCATGCCACTTTACACATTGGAATCTGTCTCCCGCGTAATTCTTTTACGCTTTGTTCTATATTCTCAGTTGGTTTTTCTTCATATGACACATCGGCTTGTAATTCCAATTGGTCATCATTGAGAACATGATCAGTTGCAGGAGGATACTTCTTTAGTTCTGAAAATGGAACACGTCATGTATACCCATCAATTCATTTGGCAAGGCAGGCTGATATGCCACTTTACCAATCCTGTCAATAATTTCAAACGGTCCGATATATCAGGGGGCTTAACTTTCCTCTCCTCAGATATTCCAGCTTTCCGCGATGTGGTGTAACTTTTAAGAAAACTTGATCTCCCTCACTAAACTCTAGATCCCTTCTTCGATTGTCGGCATAGCTCTTCTGTCGACTTTTAGCTATCCGAAACTGATCTTGAATTATCCTAACTTATTTCTGCATCTCCTCCAATTCTGGCATCAAGTTTCTTTGTCTCCAATAGGATCGAACTCTGACTTCATCCCAGAACAAAGGTGTTCTGCATCTCTTACTATATAATGCTTCAAACGGTGTCATTCCTATCGAAGAGTGGTAGCTATTATTATAAGCAAACTCCTCACAAGAAAGATTGTCAACCCATTTATTTCCAAAGTCTAAGGCACAAGCTCTTAATATATCCTCTAGGGTTTGAATTGTTCTTTCAGACTGTCCATCGGATTGAGGATGTGCTGTGGTGCTATAACTTAGATTGGTCCCCATAGCTGCTTGGAACTTAGGCCAAAACCTTGAGGTAAACCTTGGGTCTCTATCGGATACAATATCAACGGGCACCCCATGAATTCGGACAATCTCATCTACATAAATCTGTTCCATCTTGTCCCAAGGGTATGTCATATTAATGGCAATAAAATGAGCCACTTTTGTTAAACGATCAACGATTACCCAGATAGAATTCTTATATCCCTTGGTCCGGGGCAATCCTTTGACAAAGTCCATTGTCAGATGATCCCATTTCCATTTGGGGACAGGTGGCGGTTGTAGTAGTCCTGCTGACTTTTGATGTTCCGCCTTAAACCTTTGACATGTAAGACAGGCTACTACATTCTCAGCAATTTCTTTCTTCATTCTGTTCCACCAAAACTTTTGCTTTAAGTTTTATACATCTTATTCTCTCCAGGATGTATTGAATACTTACTTCTGTGGGCTTCCTCTAGAATTTTACGCTTAAGTTTATTATCATTGGGTACACACAACCGATTCTGAAAGTGCAGGCTCCCATCAGCTTCTAATGTTCGAAAATCTTCCAATTTCTTAGATTCCACACGGTTTTCGAACTCCTGGAACTCCTTATTATTCTTTTGGGCGCTTCTAATATCCTGTTGTAGAGTGGATATTAGGCTAAGACTTGATATCTTTGCTTTTCTACTCAATGTATCGGCCACCACATTCGTCTTTTTCCTGGATGATAGTTAATCGGGCATCGATATTCTTCTAGTAGTTCCATCCATCGATGTTGTCTCATGTTCAAGTCCTTTTGAGAAAACAGATACTTTAAGCTCTTATGATCAGTGAATATCTCATACTTAGCCCTATACAAGTAGTGTCGCCACTTCTTAAGTGCAAACACGATAGCTGCTAATTCCAAATCGTGCGTCGAATAATTCCATTCATGATCCTTTAACTTTCTTGAAATATATGCGACAATCTTCTTATCTTGCATCAGCACAGCTCATAGACCTTCCCCTGAAGCATCGGTATACAATGAAAATTCCTTGTTCGGATCAGGTAATGTTAACACTGGTGCCGACGAAAACTCCTCTCATAATTCTCCGTCCACTCAAACTTGGTTGCTTTTCTGGTTAATTTTGTTAGAGGTCCAGTAATCCTAGAAAAGTCTTTTATGAATCTCCGATAGTATCCCGCCATATCCAACAACCTTCCTGGGTGATAACATGTCCTAGGAAAGTAACTTGACTCATCCAGAACTCACATTTACTGAACTTAGCATACAACTTATGCTCCCATAGGGTTTGCAACACTTTTCAAAGTTCATGAGTTTCAGGGTTAGGTGAATAAACAAGAATATCATCAATAAATATCACCATAAACTTATCCAGGTAAGGACTAAAAACTCTATGCATCAAGTTCATAAATATCGCAGGTGCATTAGTTAATCCAAATGGCATAACCACAAACTCGTAATGCCCGTATCGTGCGCTGAATGTCGTCATCGTAATATCCTTTTCTCTTATCCTGACTTGATAATACCCCTGTCTCAAGTCCAATTTGGAAAAACATCCCGCTCCTCGAAGTTGGTCAAATAACTCATCAATGAAGGGTAGTGGGTATTTGTTCTTGACCATCACACTATTCAATCCTCTGTAATCTATACACATCCTGAGGGTTCCATCCTTCTTCTTTACAAACAAAACTGGTGCACCCCAAGGATATGTACTTCGACGAATGTATCCTTGCTGCAACAGTTCTTGTAGTTGCTTTCTCAACTTTTTTAGTTCCTCCTGTGCCATCCAATATGGAATTCGAGATATTAGTTTAGCATTAGGTAAAAATTCTATACCGAACTCCACTTCTCGATCTGGGAATAGCATCGTCAACTCTTCAGGGAAAACATCCACAAACTCCCTCACTACGGGTACTGTTTCTAATTTTACCTCCTCCTTAGGCTTGTGGAGTAAATATGCTAGGTACCCTTTACATACTTTCCATAGTAACTTTCTAGCTTTCATGCCAGACAAAAAGAGATTCTCCCATTTTGTTCGCTTCTCTTCGAACACCAAGATTGGCATACTCGGTCAGCTAAACTTAACCAAGTTCCGTCGACAATCTACTTGGGCGTAATATTTAGATAACCAGTCCATCCCAAGTGTCACGTTATATCCCTCCAATGGTAAGGTAATTAAATCTCGGGATAAAACCACACTCTCGACACTTATATCACAATCAGGGTACTTCACCTCAGTTATCTTATTCACGCCCATAAGAGTGCTAACTATCAACTAGTAATGCATGTTAACAGAAGGTATATGAATATGTTTTATGAAATGCAAACTCACAAAAGAATGGGTAGCTCCAGGGTCAATTAGTACTCTTACTGGTTGAGAAAAGATTTGTATCATACCTTTCAACTACTTCAATTTCAGTGTCTACGGGCAATCCATCCAATGCATTAATTTTAGCCTTTACTTGTGGCTTATTATTCCTTCCTTCCGTTGCTCCTCTCATAACTAGGAGTCGGCCTGCTTTTCTGGACATCTCCAGAGGTACTTGTTGTATCTCAAGGCACTAGTCTCTAACGTGCCCTGCTTTTCCACACCGATAACATAGTCTTGACTTCTGATAACACATTTCAGCCACATGTCCACTTTGTCGACAGTATGTACATACTCTATGGGCTCCTCCAGGGGTTAGGGTTGGTCAGCCTTTATTTTCAGTCCTTTGTTCACTACGTGATCTCTTGAAATCTCTAGGTTTCCATGGTCCTTGTCCAGGATATTTATATGGAGTCGCCGCTTAACCAATAGCTATTTTCCTCTGTTTAACCGCTTGATCCGCCATCTCCGTTCGCGTGGCGGCTTCAACTACGGCTGCGAATCCCATCGGTGGCAAGGGAGCCAATGGCCATTGCAGTTCAACCCTTAATCATTTCACAAATTGTCGCGTGTTATTTTCATTAGTATCTATCAACCTTAAGCAACACTTAGCCAACCTATTGAACTTTGTCGTATACTAGGCAACTGTCATGTTACCCTGTCTCATTTGCTGAAATTCATCCTCTCGTTGCTCACGAACCCAACGAGGTATGAATTTCTTTTTGAATTCTTCTTGAACATCGTTACAGGTCCATGGTCTTTTCTTGAGTGTCCGAGCCTCGGAAGTTCTAAGCCACCAATCCTTTGCCATTCCTTAAAGTCTAAAAGCTGCAAACGTTACCCTCAGGACATCCTAGTACTTAAGGGTATCATAGATATCATTCAACTGCTCAAGGAACAATTCAACTTTAATGTCTTGCTCAACTTCTCCATAGAACTCCGGGGTTGAAACTTGAGAAATCGTTCTAGTGCTTCATCTGCTCTAGTGACCGGTATTCGGTCGTTTCTTCTTGTGGCCATTGAAGTTTCTAACAATTCTGTCATCTTGATCATAAAATTCTCAATTACCTTGTGCGTGGCTTGTTCTGGACGAGGTGTGGCCTTCCTCATAGATTCAGACTGTCTGTTTTGAGAACTTTCCGACACAGCCTCGTCCGCGTGGTTGGGGGATTGTGAACATGACATGTTTCTAAAAACCAAAAAGTTTCAACACTAATAAACAAGGTTACACAGATACTCTACAACAAGTAAACAACAGTTTATCCCAGGTACCAACATCAATTAGTACATATAAACATATATATAACTAAAAATAAGGATTTTTAGTACAAGTAGTGTCAAGATACAGTTAGATCATCCTGGTCCTACCACCCAAAAATATATGGCCGGGTTACTATACATGTCCAAAACCCGAGGACATGATATCTACGATCCCAAGCCTACTGTGTCAAGTACCAACAGAAACACTACTCGCACCTATCCAAGTGACTAAATATGCACACCTACCTGTACTGTTGGAAACCATAGGCGAAAACAAAATAAAATAAAACTATGGAAATCCACCAACAGGATCCGCACATACTACAAAAACTGATTGGATAGAAATTACCTTAATATTTCGATTATTCGATGTGGAGGCGCTGCGGTTTACGCTTCACCGTCTACTCGTATCCATTTAACGAACTTCTCTGCAAGCGATCAGGATGCTAGCCCCTTCTGTGTTCTGAAAACTGCTCAGAACTAATTCTGACTATCTGGTAATTTGGTCGTGTTTCGGAGAGAGGAGGCAAGATACTATATCGCCGTTCTAGGGTTTAGGGTTTTGTATTTCTTTTTATCAGATAAAAGACAGCCGCCAAGAAAAGGTTAACATAACCCTTTATAGCTGTCAATATCAAAACCCTAACTGTCATCTAATGACAGTTTAATCTCGTCCGTCTGTTCTTATAATCATCTAACGGTTGGATGAGTAATATTAAGTAATTAATTTAATTTATTCGATTAAACAAAATTAATTACTTATTAACTTACCAGAAAATACAATATGGAATTTAATTCCCCTTTTGTATACGTTCAACGAATCTAGACACAATCTAGATTCATTGAACGTGGACATTATGCTCACAAGATCGTCTATGTGTGTGACCCTGTAGGTTCACTTAACGTTGGCAGTGAATGAAAAAGTCCTAGACATTTATTCACAAAACATAAGCTGCCTCTAGCAAGACATTATGCTTGCCCAAGTTAAGTAAATGCAATAATAACCTAGCATCAGATTTAATATTTAGTCCTTTTGTCACACGATATCCTAATTAAGTGTAAGGCATGGACCAAGTCATCCTTATAAAAATTAATTAACCATTTACTTGATCATCAGGTAGACTATTCCGACAAATAATATTAATAACACCTTATTAATACTTATTTGAGCATGGCCATACATATTTTCCAGTCTTCCTTATCAAGGGCCCCATGGATATCTCTCTCTAAAAAGATAGGGACAAATCCCTTTCACTATCTCCAATATTCAAGCCATGACAAGAAAACAAGCCAACCAATAGTCATAATAATCACCTAATTAAAAGTGATGTTTGACTACGTCAAAACATATTTTCTCCCCATGCAAGAAACATTAGGTCAAAGGACACCAAATATAAAACTGAGAAGAAATACTTATAACTTAAACCCATGCAATATTTCTTCTTCACTTTGGGTCATGTCCAATACAATATTCTCAATATGTATTTATGAATTGATTTTATATCTCATATTCATGATCAGTAAAACTTGACCATTAATCAACTTCACACTAGTTTAGAAGATGTAATAAACTAGGGACAAATAAGAATAGTATTTTATTAGCTATAAGGGTTTTACTATCAAGTCACATACTTGATAACCAAGAGCATAAAATACAAATAAAAAATACACGCTTCATAAATCATAAATGTGAGTAAATTGGTCTTAGGCATATATTAACATGTAATCTATCCAAAACCTACTCCGCCTAAGGACACTGGCTACTAGAACATCCTGGTCGGGACTCCAGCTCATCACGTGCTCTATCCACTGAATCTCTAGTAGAACAAAGGAACTGGGCGATAAACTGCCTAAGCAAGTCCCATTCGTCAATCAGCTCCAAACTCTCTCTCTCTCTCTCTCTCTCTCTCTCTCTCTCTCTCGGGCTGCATGGGCCTCCCTCATCTAGGCTAACTCCCTCTTTAACATGGCGGCCCTCGGCATCTCCTGTCGACGTGCCTGGCGTGCTGCGTAAAATAAGGCGTCCATTCGAAAGATATCCTCTCTCAACGCTACAACCTGCTGACTAGATGCTTTAGCCCTTTGCCCACGCCACAGGCAATAACCACAAATAGGTGACACGGACAATGGGGAACCACCCGCTGTGAAGGTGCCCGTACCCTCAGCATCCACTGGTGCCACTCCCTCCGGCTCTGGCATTATATCTGAGTCTAACGTGGGCTCACTAGGGTCCTCTTCTATCGATGTTCTATGTCCTATTCCCGGTGCCACTGGTGCCATCTCTTGTCCTTCTACTGACTCATCATCGGAAAGGTCAATCACCGGAATTGGGTCCCTTTCTGGGACGACCTCCCTAAGGGAATATCAGGATGATGATGATGACGTAGTCGTTCTAGGATCATCTACGAGGGTACCCTCCCTGTATGTCCATCTATGAGAAGGGTGTGCCATCTAGTACCCACAAAACAAAATCTTAGGGTCAGTACTAACCAATAAATCATATGGTTGACTTTAAAGTTTAAATAGTTGACTCTTATAGCTTGTCTGAAATCCAATGTTTCAAACCTAGTATTAAACCTAGATGCTGTGATACCGCCTGTGATGCCCTCAACCTTGCCACTAGGTGAACTGTGACTGAGTAGGGCATCTACGTGCCTCTCGGCACTAATTTATAAGCTCCACAATGAAACACAACCCTAGAACCACACTAATATGTATACACACAAAGTAAATAGAAAACTTAAGTAAACTAGATACTACTAGTGCGCTCAGAACACAGGATCTTAAAAAAATTCGCATGTTCGTTTTATTATAAAAACAAAAGTATCTTACATCAACAACTTTACATGGCAACAAAAAAAGAAACTTTAAGACGGTTTGAGTCTAAAAAGATAAAACATACACATATGCCCCTCTGGGAGATTTGATCTAAAAACTCCTAGCCTAAAACTTCAGTGGCTTGTCGGGCCCCTGACTGTCCCGAGCTAATCTGAGAAGAAAACATGATATAGAAAAATGTGAGCACGAAAGCTCAGTGAGTCCATGTGTATGTGTATTGTAGTGATTTCTTTAAAACAATGACGATGCCATTTCACAAAACAGTTCGTGCAATGTTATAAGAAAATATTTCTTTTATTATTTTAACAAAACTGAGCCTTGAACCTACATGACGGTTTCGAGCGCATCTGGGAAGTGTGAGTGAATCAAGATACATCAGCGCAGCTTCTACGCCCGAAATTTAAAAGAACATGTAATGCAACAGTGGGGCTCCACGAACAAAGACCGGATCCCCAAAACAAGGCCATCGGAGACAAGTTTCGGCATCTCATAGTCAATACCAGCCAAACACCATACGAGCACTCGATTACAAAACAACCACACTCCTACTAGGTCTGCCCTGGGGCCAACATCTGTTTCGAGCCCCTCCTGACTCTCCACTAGGTGACCGTCCCACTGCAGAGCATGATGCGATCTCCACGTAAATACCGGTTCGGCCACGCCCTCAAGGTATATGCCCTCTTCAAGTGGATCCACCTTCATAGTCAAAAACCCGTCCACGTCATTGGACAAAGCCCTAGTACGGGGAACTAGCCACGGACAGTGCAATCCGCTAACGCGCCCGTTCACTTGATTTTCAACAAACTTTAACCCTGGTTGGAATGAGGTTTTCATATGTACTTACAAACCGAAGGCCCATTGCCAGGCCGCCAAAACAGATTCAAGTCATAAACATTACAGAGTAGTAAAAATCCTCATCCGCCAGTCATCACATGCTTATGCAAATTTCACAATTATGCCAATGCCAGATCCATATTCATGCATGTCAAAATACATAACTTTTCAAGCTAGAACATTTTCCAAAATATAAATGTTTCCGAAAAAAAACCTGCATACAACAAACTTCTTATGCACCACCGTAATAGTTTGTTTTAAAAGAAACACCTATATGGAGCACCGCTCCTATGCATTTTTTTCTAGGAAACACGTAACACATTGTGGAGAACATCTCCAAAAACAAGCTGAGAGATATCATTTCAAAAATAGCAACATTTTGTGAGGGTCAGGAAAAAAACATTTTTATACGTCTCGTAATCTATGAAATAACATAATAAAATGGAGTTTTTGGACTCACCTGGATATAGATCTGGTGCAAAGATCCTACAAAATAATAATACAAAAATACTTAATACCTGAGTACCAATCAAATAGCTTTAGTTCTTAAATAATATCAAACTCCTACGAACTAAACTTAGGAGGTACATATATACCTATATAATGATATATATAATAATTCTTTAAAAGATCGAAAATCCTATACTCTTAAAAAATATACTCTCCCAAGAAACCATAATTAACTATATACTATATACTAAAAATCCATTTAAAATATTGAAATCCTAAAAACAAAGAAATAAGCCTATACTATATATATATATATATATATATCTTAACTAACAAGCAAATAATAACCAAAAAAAAAAAGAAACTCACTAACCTCAAATGGCTGCCCACCAACTTAAGGAAAAACAAAAAAAAGAAAAACTCCTAATATAAGTATATAGGGATGCCGAGAAAACTAAGGAAGAAAAAAAAGAAAGCACATGATATATATATATATATATATCTATGTTAAAGGCGG
The DNA here is from genome assembly GCA_028651295.1 of Catharanthus roseus. Taxonomy (NCBI): domain Eukaryota; kingdom Viridiplantae; phylum Streptophyta; class Magnoliopsida; order Gentianales; family Apocynaceae; genus Catharanthus; species Catharanthus roseus. The sequence goes on from JAPQWS010000159.1 coordinate 44,727,563, forward strand.
CTAAAGGCTGAAAAAAAAGGAAAGAGAAGAAAATGAATTGTTGAGGTGATAGGTAGGTGTAGGAGGTGGCGGCAAATTCTTAATTGCTAAGTTTTTTTTTTTTTTTTTAATGTCAAGTACCTAAAATTTTAAAATAAATATACTAGGAATTAAAAATAAAATCCACTTAAAGGCACTTATAAACCTTAATAATAAAACCTCAATATAATAAAATTTTATTCCTATTCCTAGGCATCCCCAAAATACCACTAAGTGTGAAAAACACTGTACTCCACCATATCATATTTAAACTCTATTTTTATAACGTCCGTACTTTTAAAATCATGCTAGATGCTTATGGGGTAGGGCGTAACAGAGCCCTCGTAAAATATAATTTTTTTAAAAAAATTTCAAAGTGAAGTCTGTTTATTTTATTTTTCTTACTTAAAAAAAAGTCTTTCAAACCACCAGCATTAATAATTTAGACAATTTTCTCTCAAGTGCTCGCTATCAATTCACCATTGTTATTTTAGAATTCGGCCCCCCAAACTTGGAGTCCTGGTTCCGCCACGGTGCGTGTATATATATGGTGTAAGTTTTTCAGGGGAGAAACTTAACTTAGTTTTCTGTCTTATATTCAATGTATAATATCAACATATATACGCATTACATAAGGATTTTAAGTCTAGCAACAATAGGAATATATATACATATATTATAAGTTTTAGTAGGAAAACTTGACTTAGTTTTCTATCATATATTCCATGTATAATATCAACATATATACAAATTATATAACGACCGTAAGTCTAGCAATAATAGGACAATACAAGAGTACAAGGAAATGTCCTAATCTAATACATAATTTAAGGCATAATATCAAAAATATCAACTAACACAAGGAAAGTACAATAAAGACCGTATATGGGGAATATTTTCCTTTAACATTTTCCACAAATACTCTCCTTCAAGTTGGAGTATAGGGATCATGAATGCCTAACTTGAGCAATAGACAAAAAAATGAGACGGTTGAAGAGCTTTGGTAAAAATATCGGCAGACTGATCCTTATTTCGAAGATATTGCAGAGAAATGATACTGGACTGAAAAGCATCCCGCACGAAGTGATAGTCATTTTCGATGTGTTTCGTCTGTTTATGAAAAACGGGGTTGGCAACATTATGTTTGGTAGCCTGACTTTCATAGTGGTGAGGAATTGGATGTGGAACTAAAACTCTGAGATCCCGAAGAAGTTGACTGAGCCACTTAAGCTCACGTAAGGTGACTTCCACGGCCCGATACTCGACTTCAAGGAAGACCAGGAAACCATATGCTCTTTTGTGGTCTTCCAGGAGATAGGAAAGCCTCCCAGAGATATGAAATACATAGTAACAGAACGCTGAGTGATGGGACAACTAGTGTAGTAAGAGTCACAATAAGCAGATAAGCGCATCGGAGAGTCATCATGGAGAAAAATTCCCTTACCAGGATGTCCTTTAAGATAACGAACAACGCGAAGAGTAGCATCCTAATAGTGCTACTCTGCAGTCTGCATAAAGTTTTTTCCAATATCTGACAGAATAGGCTAACTCAGGATATATAAGAGTAAGATAAATAAGTTTTCCAATTAGTCGTTGATATGGATTTGGTAAACGAAAATATGAGCTTTGAAGTTTAGCAAGTTGATGATCAGACCCCATGTGAATAGACGCTGGTTGGGCACTGGACAAGCCTGTTTCCGAAATGATCTCCAAGGTGTATTTGTGTTGGCGAAGGAAAATTCTAGTAAGATTGCGCACCACCTCTAAACCCAAAAAATACTTGAGAGTACACAAGTCTTTCATGTGAAAACACAAACTCAAGTATGCATTAAACTTAGTGATGGATGACTGGGAATTTCATGTAATAAGTAAATCATCAACATAAATAATCCACATACGACTGCTTGAAACCACATGTCCAAATAGCAGTTGTGAATTTAGAAAACCAACATCAAGGGGCTTGTCTGAGCCCATACAAAGATTTCTTTAGGCGACAGACGTGTTGGGAATTTAAAGGATAAAAACCTGAAGGAGATCACATGTAAACTTCTTCAGTTAAATCACCATGAAGAAATGTATTGTGTACATCCATCTAGTGAACAGGCCAATTTTAGGCTGAAGCTACAGATAAAAGCGTGCGCACAGTAACCATTTTTGCCGCAGGAGCAAAAGTCTTGATGAAGTCAGGACTCTCTTGTTGTATATTTCCAAGAATCACTAGTCTAGCTTTATATTGTTCAATTGGGCCGTTAGCCGAATACTTTATCTTATACACCCATTTGCTCCTGAGAGCTCTTTTTCCATGGGCAAGAAAGTCAATTCCCAAGTACCATTTGCTTTCAAGGCATTAATATCAGTTTTAATAGTAGCCCGCCATTTAGGATTATGCACAGTATCAGAGAACCGAGTAGGGTCAAAGATTGCAGAAATGTTTGCTAAAAACATCTTATGTTGATTAGAGAAGTTTTCACAATAAACATAATTATTCAAGGGATACAGAGACTTACCTGAGGCTACCGAGTAAGCAAGTGGAGTAGAGGAATGGGATCCAGAGTTCCAAATTGCATTGCAATTGTAATGTATGAGCTTCGTTGGCAGCCTTTTGGACTGTGTACTTTAGTAAGGAGCAGAAGCCGAAATATCCTAAATCATATTGGTTGGTGGATCATTTTCCATAGAGTCTTCGAAGCCTTCAGTTGATGTACTAATTTTAGTGGGTCCAGCAGGCCTAACAATCACTAGTTCGCTAGGCAGAGGCTGTGAAATAGGTCCTGGGCTGGTGACCTCCAAAAATGGCCCATCTCCAAGATGTGGCCTAGTCGTTGGTGTTACTTCTTAGGTCGGCACACTCTCAGCCGCAAGGGAGGCACTGGGCTAGGCTCCAAGGTGTACTCCAACACGCTCAATTGTTAATGGACTCCCCTTGTCTCCAGGCCTGCCACCGATGGGCTTTATGGCACCAAAATTATATTTATTCTGAAATTCTGTGTCAGAATTCTTGGAACCATTTGTAGCCAGCAATAACACATAAGGAAAAGTATCTTCAACAAAAACGAATGTCTCGGGAGATAACGAACTTATCCGCTTGAGGATCATAAGGTTGCCACCCTTTTTTTTCCAAATAGATATCCTAAGAATACACAAGGCCTATTTTTTTACGAAAGTTATCTTTTGGTAATTGGTGGTTGTGCATGTATGCTAAACAACTGAAATTCTTCAAATGTGAGTATGGTATAGATTTCCCATACAGCAACTCTTAAAGAGTTTTGTCACCAATCAAGGGAGAAGGTGTCCTATTGATGAGATATCCTGCAGATAGTACTCATTCTCTCCAAAATTTAACCGGTAGATTTGTATTGAATCATAAAGCATGCGCCACATTAAGAATATGATAATGATTACGCTTCACTCACCAATTTGGTTGCGGAGTACTGGTATGACCCAGGACGCGCAAAAAACCGTAGAGTTGATGAAAGGGCCGATCACGAGAGCGAAGGCGAAAAGAATAGAAGAGGAATACAAGGGAGAAGTAGCTTTGTTCGAAAGGATACTCCAAGACCTTGCTTGGCACGTGTTAGAGGAACAATGAGAAGACCAAGGAGAATCTAGAACATATCTATTTTCAAGAGTACAAATGGAAGAATCCAAAGAAGCAATATTGGAACGATTGGAAGCTAAAAAAAGAATCAAAGAGGGAGTTTTCTAGAGCCTACCACTGACGGTACCTACCGTCGCAAGTAGGTTTCTAGTTGCAAGGGAGCTGTTGAAGGCCAACCTATCACGGACGATGGGTGGGGACCTACCGTTGCTCGTAGGTCTCATCTGGAAGGGTTTTTTAGAGTTTTTAACTACCTTAACTATTTATTTTAGGTTGTAAACTTATTTGACTTATATTTAAGTTTTCTAAGTGTCTTTTAAACTCCTCTAAGTTAGTCTAATCCTTAGGGTTGACAATTAATTGTAAAGACAACGATAAATACCTTTTTGTTGGCAGCAATTGGGGAACAAACCGCATTCATTGAAATTTCAAGAAAGAAAACTAGGGTTCTTTGATTTCTTCTTCTTCTTCCTTGTAAATTAAGGATTGCTATTGTATAATTTCATGACGAGAAAATTCTTGAATTCTCCAATTCAAGAGTTCAAGTCTAATTTCAAATCCTATTAACCCCCTTGAGGTGCCAACTTTCTAGCTGATGTTGCTTCGGTCTTGGGTGCCTCTTAGATAGTCGAGGATAGGTGATGCTTGAATCAAGCCATGTTGATTCTCCCATTCATATATGAAGGTTTTATTTGTTTTCTTCTTTGTTAAATTCCTGCATTTGTGTGTTGGTATTCATCTTTTCTTCAAAGAAAACCATCAAGGAAAGCCTCAAGAAGGGTGTTGCATCCTAAGAGTGAAGGATCTAAAAGAATGTTTGGGAGGTTCATACCATATGGTACCAGAGCTAAGCTGTCATTTAGGTGTTGTTTTACATGTTTATTTGTTGAATTTGTGTTTTAAAAAAAGCCATTGATAGTATTTGAGAAAAGGCAAGAAATTTGGAAAAAAATTTTGGTCATTAAAAGTAGTGACAAAAGATTGCAACGAAAAGTATATAAAATGAACTCCGAATTTTTTGAAACTAGTCTTGATGGAACTATTATTCATTGTGAATATTTTTCAACAAATTTGGGCTTATTTGGTTGATAATTGTATGAGTTAGGTTGAGATTACTACAACTTGTTTCTATACTCTGTTTTTCGGGAAATTGAATTGTAGTACTCTACATATCTTTGAATTGTGAACCAATTATCTTAGTTTCAAATTTTTAAATTCCTTGGGATATAATTATAGGTTTTTTTTTTTTTTGATATTTTGATGGAAATTAGACTCATTCCTTGACTCGTGCTCTTGAATTTGTCTTTGACATTCTATGCCTTCCACTTGATTGATAAAATTTCTCACTGAATTCTTTGTTCTTATCTATCAAGAGTTTCTTGCATGATTTTTACTTTAGGAATATTTTATAACTTGGAAGCTTTTGAAATCTAGATAACTCCAGTGGTGAGGAAAGAGTAAAAAAGCAAGAGGGGGGGGGGGGGGGCACATTAATACAAAAGCCATAGAGAGTTAATGCAAACCCGAGGGTTAAGAGAAACTACAATTGAGCGAAACACTTAGGGAGTTGCAAAGTCCTTGTTTTATATCACTTGCTTGCTTATTTTATAGATACCTTTGTGATCCATCAATCTAGAATATGTCTCATGAAGAGGGGAAAAACCAAGACTATAATGAGAGGCTAGTGACCCCCTTATGCAAGAGATTATACGTACTTTGAGATCCTTGCAACAACCCGAACTGAAAGGAACTTTGAAAGGAATGTTGGGGCTTTGTCCGCTCGAATTAATAGACAATAATCGACATTGGGTCAAAGGCGAGGATTTCACCATTACGAGAACCTTACTCCAAGATGAACTATGAGGGATGAAGATAGCTCTCCTCATGCCAACTTTGCAGTTAGGGATAACCTATTCCAAAATTTCCAAGAAAGTTCCCAACCTTTGGGAACCCAAGGCGGAGGAAGGTTTGGAGCTAGAGGGGGAAGGAATGGAAGGGGAATGGGAAGAGGACTTCAAAGAGAATTCATGAGAATGCCAAGGGAACAAGAAAGATACTTTGGCGGCCAAGATAGATATGACCGGGAATTAGAAAGAGAGAGAAAGAGGGCTACGGTGAGGAAAAGTAATTCGGAAGGTTCAAATTTAAAATCCCTCCATTCCAAAGGAAAAGTGATCCGAAAGCTTACGTTGAATGGGAAAAGAAGGTGGAGCTTGTCTTTGATTGTCACCACTACTCGGACCTTACAAAGATGAGATTAGAGGTGCTAAAGTTCACTGACTATGTTGTTATATGGTGGGATCAATTGGTGATGAATCGAAGAAGGAACTTAGAGAGGCCAGTTGAGACCTGGCAGGAATCGAGAACCTTTATAAGAAAGAGTTTTATCCCTCCACATTACCATAGGGATCTCTATAGCAAGCTACAAAACCTTCGACAAGGGAGCAAAAGTGTAAAAGATTACTACAAGGAGATGGAAATAGCAATGGTAAGAGCTAATATCATTTAAGATAGGGAGAAAACAATAGCAAGATTCATGAGTGGTTTGAACCTAAACATAGCTCACATTTTGGAGCTACAAGCATATGTTGAATTGGAAGAGATGATAACAAGGCCATGAAGATAGAGAAACAATTGAAGAGGAAGGCAACCTTCAAAAATCTTTTTACTACTTCCAAACCGTTGGCCTCAACCTACAAATCTAATCCTTTGAGAAATGATGATACACCTAAGGTTGCATTCAAGGAGGGGTCTAAGGGAAAGAGAGAGAACAAGGATAAGTGTACGATGGAAGGGGCACTTAATTGGGCTAGAGATATCCAATACTTTAAATGCAAGGGCTACGGACACTATGCTAGCAATTTCCTACCAAGAAGGCCATGATCATTCGACCGAATGGAGAGGTCATTTCCGAAGATGAGGCCAAAGTTGAATAAGAGATTGAAGAATCGGATGAAGAGTGTCCATATGAGGGAGAGGCCTTAGTGGTTTTGAGTGCTCTTAGTCACAAGCCTTTGAAGATGGGTCAAGTGAACATAGAGAGAAAATCTTCCACACAAGGTGTAACATTCAAAATAAGTCTTGCAACATCATCATTGATAGTGGGAGTTGTACCAATAGAGCTAGTACATACTTGGTGGGAAAATTGAGTTTGCCAACCACCAAGCATCCTAGACCATATCAGTTGCGATTGCTAAACAATAGTGGGGAAGTGAGGGTGACAAAGCAAGTATTGGTGACCTTTGCTATGGGGTGCCTATGCAAGCCGGACAACGTTTATTTGGAAGACTATGGCAATTCGATTGAAGAGCTGTCCATGATGGGTACAAGAATACCTATTCTTTTGAGAAGGATGGTATTAAGATTTGTCTCAAGCCCCTCACTACTTTCCAAGTGTATCAAGACCAAGTGAAAATGAAGGAAAAGGAGTTGGAAAATAAAAGGAAGAACATAAAGGAGGGAAAGAAGGTAGAGGAAAAAGATAAGAAAGGAGAGACTTAAGAGAGTGAGAAGGTTCAAGCGAGAACAAAGAAAAATGGAGTGGTAATAAATGAGGGGAAGGGAGAGGCTAGGTTGAGTTTCTTTGCTAATGAGAGTGAGATTTTGTGGGGCCGTTCATGCAAAGGAAACTGTCTTACTTTTTATGTACAAAGGAGCTTATGTTTCTTCTAATGATGAAATTGTTTCCTCTTTATCTCTAGTAGAAGGGTTTTTGGGGAGTTTTTAACTTCCTTAACTATTTATTTTGGGTTGTAAACTTGTCTGACTTATATTTAAGTGTTCTAGGTGTCTCTTAAACTCCTCTTAATTACTCTAATCTCTAGGGTTGACAATTAATTGTAAAGACACATATGTATATCCTTTTGTTGGTAGCCATTGGGGAACAAGCCTCATCTATTGAAATTTTAAGAGAGAAAACTAGGGTTCTTTGATTTCTTCTTCTTCTTCCTTGTAAATTAAGCATTGCTGTTGTATAATTTAATGGCAAGAAACTTCTTGAATTCTCCAATTCAAGAGTTAAAGTCTAATTTCAAATCCCATTAACCCTCATAAGGTGCCAACTTTCTAGTTGGTGTTGCTTGGGTCTTGGGTGCCTCTTAGATTGTGGAAGATAGGTGAGGCTTGAAATGAGCCACGTTGATTCTCCCATTCATATAAGAAGGTTTTATTTGTTTTCTTCTTTGTTAAATTCCAACATTTGTATGTTTGTATTCTTCTTTTCTCCAAACATAACCATCAACAAAAGCCTCAAGAAGGGAGTTGCATTTTGGGAGTGAAGGACCTTTAAAGGAATCTTGGAAGGTTCATACCAAGTACCAACTACTGTCGTGTGATGTACAGTTCCCTTTTCGTCAAAAAAATTCGTAAGGCATACAAATTTTGTGCCATTATCAGATCTCATAATTTTAATATTTTTATTAAACTGAGTGTGTGCCATAGCAATAAACGTTTTCATAACATATGTTACTTCCTTTTTTTTTACAAGCAAATATATCCACACAGATCGTGAGTGATCATCCAAAATAGTCAGGAAATATAAAGCTCCAGACGTAGAAGGTGTATTATATAGGCCCAAAATATCACAATGAAATAGCAGTAGCATTATTTAAATTTACAGGGAAATATTCCTGAGTCTGCTAAGCACGTATACAAATAACACATTGTTTTTTATACTTAGACAACGTTCCCAACAATTTATCGACTACACTATGAGATGGATGACCTAAATGAGAGTGCCACAAATCGCTAGAAACAAGGGCTATTGCGAACAAAGGACATAAAGGAGGTAATTGCAACAAAATCTTTTCCACCTGTCATATGGTGGGAGCAACTGAATCTAAAATCCACGCATTTTTCATCTAACTAGAGAGTTTGTCTATACTTGATTGATTGTTTCAAATGGACAGGAGTGAGTTCATTTTGTTCTCATGACAAGATGGGGAATCTCTCCATACCGTCACCATTCCCAGAAGTGACGAACGACGTGAACTTGATTGCTGCATTTGCCTATCCTCTTACTGTTAATGGTTTGTTGTTTTCTAACGACGTTACTCCTCGACCTGTGCCATTGTTCCTTCCCCTTTTGTGAGCCACTCTACTCTGACTGCCACCTCTGCCACGGCTAGAGTTGGAGCTGAAGTTTTACAATTTTTCATTCTTAGCCCACCAGTCTGGATAACAGTTTAATTAAAAACAGTAGGTGATATCAAGTTCGTTTTTCTGGCAGTGGGAGTTGATAGTATGGGATGCTATTGGTGCTGGAAATCCGGTCGGAGCTGGTTTGGTCACGACAGCAAAAGCCATTCTTGCGTCTCCCTTCTCCTCTGTTGCCGCAGATCGAATCAGGCTCTTGTATTGTTCCACCTTGCCTATTCGTGCAAGAACTTGTTTTAATTTTGGCAGTGGTTAAACTTGTATTATACTAGACAGAATAGCCCCAAAGATCTCATTATTTAGTCCCATGAGAAATTGATAAATTTGCACTTCCTCCCTTTCTTTGGTAAGAAATGGTGTGACTTCAGACGCCGTCAATTGTGTATAATATTGCACTTTATCCCACAACTTTTTCAAATATGAATAGCATGCATTCATGGTATCTTCCCTTTGCTTGCATTTCTAAGGCAGCCTTTAATTTATATTTCCTTCATCGATTCCCGACCAAGAAATGTTCCTTCAGATCTTCCCTCAATTCGTCAGCTCTTTTAGAGTATTTAATTGAAGATGGAGGTAATGGTTCAATAGTATTAAGTATCCGTGAACACACCAATGTATGGATCTCTCACCACGCTTCCTCCTTTTTTGGATTGTCTTTTTGAATTTGAAATAGTCCATCAACAAACCCCATTTTTTTCTTTGTAAGCAAAACCAAACACATGGCCTTTGCCCACTCAACATAATTATTATCCTTTAACTGAACCTAAGTAATAATTAGGTCAGATTCGTCTGAGGATGCTACAAAGTATGCATCCTTTTTAACAGTACGACTCTTGGTATCGCTGTCTTCTTCCATATTTGTCGAAGTATCTATTGTAATATTTGTTTCAACCTTGTCTTCACTCATTATGAATAAACGATAATGACTCTGATACCATGTATGTTTTCAGTAGGAAAAAACTTTGGCTTAATTTTCTGTCTTATATTATGTGTATAATATCAACATATATACACATTACATAAGATCTTATGTCTAGCAATAATAAGAAAATACAAGAGTACAGGGAAATTTCCTAATCTAATACATCAATTTAAGGCACAATATAAACAATATCAATTTACACAAGGAAAGATACAATAAAGACAATATATAAGGAATATTTTCCATTAATATTGTCCGCCAATATATATTGATATAAAATTTATCTAACTATATTTTATTTATAATTTGAGCCAATGTCGAATGAGAAGGATTTGTATTTTAATAAATTAACAAGAGAGTAACACCATAGGGACACTCCCTTGGAGCTAAGGGAAGAAGGACCATATGTCTCACAAAAAGGGCCATTTCCAACTCATTGTTGTCCTCCAGAATTCTGACAAAAAATTAAATAATTAAATAAAAATAACCTCCTGAATTCCATTGTATTTGGAGAACTTGGGTAAAGCGTTACTTTTGCAATGAATTTGGGGTCATAGCATTATCAAAATGAAATAAATATATAGAAAAGTGATGCAATGAGTTATTGTAGAAAATTTTTACAAGAATAATCAATGATTGAAATTACAAGAACACGAATTTTCAATATCAGAAAACTCCTAAATAGAGAATATATTGATAATAATTTTTTGCCTTCAACTAAAAGGCTGAAGTAATATTTATAATACTAATAAAGCCCTTCGTTATCCCTATTTAGGAAACCAAAAACTACCCTCATAAAATTTTTATAAAACTAAAGTCGTGACAACATCATAACACATAGAAAGACCAAAAGTCGCCTAGAAAACACTAGAACACAAAGAAAGATAAAAACTTCCTTTTCTCAATATCCTCAAAAAACTAAAAGTCATTTTATCAATTTCTTAGACTTAATTATTGATTTTGTCTTCTCATATTGACCCATAAATGCTTCAGCCACTTCCTCTACATCATTCTTCCTACTTGAGAAAAACTCGACCTTGACTTTTCTAGATATAGTAACTCATCATCTGGATATAATGGAACTATATCTACCATATATATAGACAAAGCACATACTCTGAGTATTCCAATGGTCGTACGGTCGCTAGATGTAAATAAAGATTCTTTTTGACCTAGGGAAGAATATGAACAACTATTAGGTCCTGAAGTACCTTATCTAACTGCTATTAGTGTACTAATGTACCATGCTTATAACACAAGACCTGATATACCATTTACTGTAAATTCATTAGCAAGATTTTTCTCTTCCCCTACACGACGATATTGCAACAGTGTTAAGCATGTCCTTAGATATCTCTAAGGGACCATAGATCTTGGGTTATTTTATTCAAATAAAATCAGCACAAAATTAATTGGTTATGCAGATGTTGGTTATTTATCTCACATAAAGCACGTTCTCAAACTGGCTATGTATTTATAGATGGTGGCACCACCATTTCATGGCATTCTTTGAAGCATTCTGTGGTAGCCACTTCATCTAATCACTCTGAGATTATAGCTATTCATGAGGCAAATCAAGAATGTGCATGGTTAAGATTTATGATCTATTACCTTCAAGAAAGTTGGGGTATATCCTCTTGGGAAAGAGTCTCAACTCCTCTACATGTGGATAATACAGCTTGTACAACTCAATTAAAGGGAGGATATATTAAAGGAGATAGGACAAAGCACATATCACCGAAATTTTTCTTTACTAATGAGCTACAGAAGAGAGGTGTTGTTGATGTGCAACAAATTAGATCGTGTGATAATCTCGCTAATTTATTCACTAAGACATTAAAGACATAAACATTTGAGAAGTTGGTATATAAGATTAGAATACCTTAGCATAGAAATCTCAAAGGATTACCTAATCAGGGAGAGTAATTTTTTAACCTAGAGAATGTTGTACTCTTTTTCCTTCACTAGAGTTTTTTCCCGCTGGATTTTTTTTCTAATAAGGTTTTAACGAGGCATATTCTTTATATAAAGGAATCCAAGGAGGAGTGTTATGAATAAAAATACTTGTGGATGTATATAAGAGATAAGAATACATGAGATAAAATCTATCTCCTCAAGAGATAGATATTTTGAAGAGATAGATATTCTGTAGGAGATAGAGACTATGTATAGATAAGTGATAGAATTTTAATCATATGTTAGCTATGATAGAATTTATCACCTTGATTTACCCCTATCTCTTGTATCACTTGAAAAATGTTGCAGAGGCAATCTGTATGTGCTCTCAATGTGACTTGTCTCTCTTTGTTAAATCTTTCTTATGTTGACCTTTAATTATAATCGTGTTTGGAGGAGTATTCAAAGGCCCTTAAAAATCACCTGGAATAACAGGATTTAAGTTACTCCAGCACACCTATGCAACTCCTGAAACTTTGATATAAGTTTTCCCCTGAACTCTTTTACAATACCCATGAAATCCTGTATCTGTAAATCCATATCCATTTCTCAAGGCGACGGATGTTGAGACGAACCCATGTGACAAGTGATTTCAATCGACGTCCAGAAAAAGTGAACATCTTTCACCGTAAGAGGGATATAACTAAGATACCTAATGATCAATTCTCACGTGCAAGGGAGCCAATGTGTGTTTAGAATATAGTGTCCGCATGGATTCTCCAGATCACTATGGACCTTCGGAACTCTTTCTATTTCTCCATAAATAATATTCACGGCCAAATGACTTACGTTCCCCAACAATGTTTTTTACCACCCGATTACTGCTTACATTATGTTTCTCCTTCATCTGATAAGATTCCAAAATCTTATTAATACCACGTACTTGTAACTTAATCTGAGAATGAATTCTAAGGAAAACTGTATCCAAGTCACCACGTGAGTATTGAGCTTCAACCTGATTCATCGTCTACAAACCAAAATACAAAATCTTACCAATCCAAACTCGCATAAATTTCAGGGCAAACTGATCCAACCGTATATCAAACAAGTATTGCAAGAAATTCGACCTCTTATGCCACTTATCCTTCAATTTATTCAATCTCTCTTCGTATTCTACCAAATTGGAGGAGTTAATGAAATTGTGCCAAGTTGTATTAATTCACATTGAAGCTCTTTTTTCTTCAATGCCATTCAATAATCTTTCATATACATTCTGTTCAATATGCTCCTACACAACATGTGGACACCTCTTCGATTACAAGCATCAAATCGGATTCCTTATCGGTTATTACCACTGTTGGTTCTGGCAACTCGATAAATAATTTCTTAATCTTTTCAAGAATCCTTGTGTAGTTTGCAGCTTGTTCATTTTGCATGAAGTCGGTGGCTATTGTGAAATTCTTACCCGTCGAAGTCATCCGGACAACCCCTAACAACGGCAAGTGGTACCTAAGTAATATAAATAAATATTATTAATTTAAATAGAAAACATGGCAAAAACTATATATATTACCCTAAACTAATAAATAACATAAAAACAACTAGCGTACCAACATAATAACAACTAAAAATCTAAGATTAAAAACAAGTATTAAAATCAAGTCATTACTAAAGTAAAAATAACTAATATAATAACAACTAAAACTGTAACATTAAACACAAATATTAATTAAATTAATAACTAACATAATAATATAATAACAACTAAAGATCTATGATTAAACACAAATATTAAATTAAACTAATAACTGACGTAAAAATAACTAACATAATAATAAAATAATAACTAAAGATCTAAGATTAAACACAAATATTAAACTAAACTAATAAGTAGCATAAAAATAACTAACATAATAATATAAGGGGTCAATAAATGCAACTAGAGAATCTATAAGGATAACTCAAAAAAATTCAAAACATTTCATTTTCACATAAAAACTTCCTCTCTCTAAAAAAATTCCCTAAACACTCTATAGGACTCTTCACTTCAATCTCAGATCTAGGAAGATCTGACCTTCAAAATTGAAAAAAAAAGGTTAGTTCTTCAATCTATTCTCATTTATTTACAAATTTATCGGTTTAGATCATGAAAATATGCATTTAATTTGCAAAAAGTCGAACTTTTAAAAAAGAAAATATCTGCCGAAAGTGGTACTTTTGCTCGGGCCGAACGAAAGTGTGACAAGCTGTCATAGCCCTGGACAAAAGTTACCGGGCTCTTTCGTCGGGCCGAGCAAAAGTGCAATTTTTTTTAATGATTATTTGAATTGTTAATTAATTTTGTATATGTAAAAGGGTGTGACTAGTTATTTAAAATATTTTGTGTGATAAGAAAGTAATAATAAGATATTATTTAATTTTTGTCTATGTAGAGTAAATGTAAGTAGTTTAAAATTGTTTGCTTATAATTATGTGTTTAATAAGAAAATGTGTTATGTAATTGCTAAACTATTTGAATTTTAATTTTAATATGAATTCTTCGTTATTCTTGAACTTAGGTTTAGGGTTTAGGCAATAAGATCGAATAATATATAAATTAATAAGTATTACTTAAGAATATTAGTGATGGATTATAATAGTACGAAAGAAATAGTATAAATAAAATAACAAATCCCGTTAATAATAAATAATAACATAATAATATATGTAAAAGTAAATGTTGAAATATATGATGAACGGGTATTAATTACTTTGAATACATAATCGATGGTTCGACCATGCGGACGTAGAGGCGATGATGATCTTGGTCCTGTCACGGACAGGACAGGCAGAGTTCATGGTCGCATTGTTACAGCTTCATCTAGAGGTACTGGGGGACGACATAGTACCTCTGACCTCCCCGCTACTCCTACCACTCTCGCACCCGATTTCCATCATGGAATAGGTACACCCGGTTCTTCTACCCAGCCACCAGCCGTACCTTTTAAATCTCGACCTCCCCTCCAACCACATCTGTCTTACACCCTTGTGTCATATGAGGCATATGAGTCTGTACATCCCGGACCTTCATACCCCCCAGACACAGTATATAATCCCTACTTACACGCTCCTACTATACGACCACTCATACCATATTGATCTGCAGCCCAGGAGCCTATATTGGAATTCAGTGGTCAGCCGATGCAGTTAGTGGTAGAGTTTTTTTATCAGATGGTTGGCGCCGCCCCTCATGATTCTTCTTGCAGCACACATAGGTATTCTCATGCTGATTTTGGTATTTTATCCTCTGAGCCTTATATATGGAGGCCTGTAGATAGGGTTTGTGAGGGTGATAGGGGGCTTGGCGATGAGGGAGGGAGGTGCTAATGGTGGTGATGGTGGTGATGATGGTGAGGATGCCGGTGATGAGAAGCAGCCCGTGCATGTGGCACATGCTAGTGCATCCGACGGGAGTCCTCGACACGGAAAAGAGAAAGGGTTGACTGGGAGCTTTTACGTCAATGATGAGCAAGATTTCAGGGTCTCGTAACAAAAGAACCGATGTGGCTCGTGAAGTTCCGCCTCCGATTCAGAGGAGAAAGGAAGTCAAGTCTTCAAACTGGGAGCAGACTGGCCCAGCAGATGGAGGTCCTGTTGACCCGGAGCTCATCCCATCGTATGGTGGACATGTCATGGGTCCGATATGGCGCGGACGAGTGCATATCTTCATCTTAAAGTTACATGTTAATATTACTATTTTTATATTTTAATTTGTCAAACATTTATATACTTATATAAATAGTTTATGATTTATTATGTGACTGTAATAAATTTTCTAAATTTATCTTTTTTCTCTTTAGGATCGTGGTTCATTGAAGTCCCGATCGCGTTACATGGCACCCACAGTGTGGGACTTAATAGATGCACAGGTTCGTCCATTCACTGTTGGGACAGGTCTTACACATCTGCGATCGTGCATGTTCCAGCACCTAAATTCCGCATTGATTTCGGCATTTGTTGAGAGGTGCCAGCCCGACACCAACACCTTCCACATACCATGGGGTGAGATGACCGTGACATTACACGATGTAGAGCTGATTCTCGGGGTACCTGCATATGGCCGTCTGGTTGATTGGAGGTTATCACGGGATCAGCTGGTACTGCTCGTACAGGGTGACCTGGGCTTGGCTTTGACTGGTGGTTTAGGGTTTAATGTGGCGGAGCTTCACGATGTTGCCACTAGCTCCCAGTGTTCACTATCATCCAGTGTTAGAGCTGCCTGCTACATACAGTATATCTTGGGTAGCTCACTACTCAGTGATAGGAGTGGCAACATAGTTCCAGCCAGACTTTGGCCACTGCTGAAGAATGTGAGTTCTGTTGGCCAGTTCGTATGGGGTGCTGCGATGCTTGCGTATTTATACCGGAATCTGGGGCAAGTATCACGCGTTGATGCAAAGGACCTTGGTGGGTGCTGGTCACCACTTGAGGTATTTGTTTTAAACATAACGAGTTTTATGTTATTTTTATATTTTCATTTTAAAATTATTTATATTTATCTGTTTAACATTAAGTTATATTTTATGTAATTATGCCTTATATTTGTATTTAGGGTTTTAAATTTACATTTTGCATTTATAACTCTATATTTTAGGCGTGGATATATCTGTACTTTCCCATGTTTGCGCCCGCGGTCAGACCAGGTACTCAAGCTTGGAAGCCATACATCTAGCAATATCCCATTTAAGGTTATAAGAATGAAAATAAACTTGCTAGACATCCGTTTGAGATCAGATCTGATGATACCCGGTGAGGTGTTATGGACATCGTACATGACTCAGGAGATTTGGGCTTGCTGGGTTGCCATGTGGCATGGGTTCATAACGTACTTTGACTGCGTCGAGCCGTACATATCTGACAAGATTTTGAGAAAGTTCGAGTTTAGGCAGTGTATCCCCACCCATCCTATCCAACCTTATGAGGCACGCAGGCTGCCAAACAACAGGATGTACGTGGTGAGGAATACTTTTGTGGAGGCACTGTGGCTCGATGCATCTTCGTATTTATTGACAGAGTCCTGGTCTAATCTTCCAGCTATTTCACCGAGTTTCTGTACGAATGATTACATGGAGTGGTACCTCCCACGCAGTCACTGGAGGATACAGAATCCCAATAATATTCCTCATGGATTTCACGTACCAGTAGCTTCGGCGATGCCTGACAGAGCTCTATTAGATTTGATTGCAAGCGAGGCTACCAGAGAGAATGTAGATGAGAGAGAGAGAGAGAGAGAGAGAGAGAGAGAGAGAGAGAGAGAGAGAGAGAGAGACTTCATGCGGTAGTTGATTTACTAAGGAGGCATTACCGCGCTCCTTAGTATGATGTTATATATTTGGATACTTTGTTAAATGTTTTGTTACATTCCTTTTCTTATTTTATATTTCCTTATATTGTGTTTTTATGTTATTTAATTTTTCCATGTCTCGCTATATTAATTCATGTTAATAACATATATAGAAGAACCTTAACCCTAAAAAATAAAAATATATATGTATAAAATGCAGTAAATAATTTAACTGTCAATAATAACATCAAAAATCACGTTATGATTTATATTAGAAAATTTTGAAGTGAATAGTTAATGGCGTGAGGTGGGTACATTTCATGGTATCTAGTAACCCAATCTACAATCCAGTTATGATAAGGGTCTACCCATCCACTAACTCGTACATCTCGATGATATTGCCATTGCACATGCATTGGAGGCAAATCGCAGCTGTAGCTGTGGGGGGTAAAAGAAACAGTAAATAAAAATCTCAGGATACTGATGATGTAAATAAGTAGCAGTAATAATTATAACGTAATCAATAATAGATAACAAAAAGAAATACCTGTATGAAATGCTCCTTTTTCGCAATGAATCCGATGAATATCATTCCAGCAGTACAATCCATATTAGAATAAAGAGGAAGTACGGTGGTCGACTCGAACCGTGCAGTTAAAACAATGCATAAATTGAATATATTGGCTATGACATAAAGATGATCAGGAGTAACCATCCAATAATAAACAGGCACCAAACCCTCAACCCAATTCGTTTTCCTTATCAGCTCAGTAACACGTTCTACGGATCTGAACAGTTGCACATACACGTTATTACTTATGTTATTCAATATTACATTACTCCTCGCAGCAAACTTCTCTTTTTAAGTTTAGAAATTTCCAATGAGTATTTTATTTCAGCTATTTGACCTTCGATGAGAGAGCCGATATTAAGAAACACGGTGTCCAAATCACCATGACATGTTGACAGCCATAGTTTCAATACCGAACGTTCACTCTCAGCACGGTTTGTTATGTCAACCCCAAAATGCAACACTTGAGATGTCCAAACTCTGCAAAATTTATGCACAAATGGATTCAACCATGTGCTAAACAGGTAATGTAGAAAGTCCGGCCTATTTTGCCACTTACTCTGCAACACTTCCAACTTTCTCTTATATTCCTCCTCATCAATTTCATTTATTAATTTCTTCCATGACCCATTCACGAACTATTGTGCAACCTCTTCATCCTTAACCATCTCTATCAACTTTGTCAACACATTCTGATTGATGTGTCTTCTATATAACATATGATATGAATTTCTAAACACATCATCAATCACTGGCATTAGTCCGCTTTCCCTATCTGTAAGAATCACTAGTGGCTCACCTTCATTGAGAATTGAACCAGCCCCATTTGCCATAGCAGATGTAATATATAAGTGCTTGATTTGTTGGAGAACCTATCTGTATTTCATAGCCTGTTCATTGCACATAAAAGCTATTGCCACTATGAAGTTCTTTCCTGTTGGAGACATCCCTGCAGCTTCCAATAGTGGCATATTGTACCTTAATTAAAAATAAAGTGAAAAATTAATGATTAACATTGGGAACTATTTTAAATGGACATCGTTATTACTATATACTGTTTATCTTAAAAAATTATTTAAAAAAATGATCCTCTGGAGTAGTTAATGAATTTAAATGTTTATGCAAATAAATTAGTAAAGATATTTATTAATACAACGATCCACTAGAATACTTACTTGTTCGTTTTATATGTGGTATCTATTACAAGTACATATCGCCACGTTTGGATCATTGCAATCGATATCGGGTGTGCAATGACAATATCACTAACTACGTTGCTCTCCTGACACTATGTGTAGAACACCGTGTAACCCCTTTGTGTACTTAGGCAGAGAACTTCCTCTACCATGTTCCTTCCCTACATCCAGTTCTTCTTTATCTTCGCAACAACATTGTAAATTTTTTGCGGACTACATACATCAAAATATTATTCTTATTAATGGAAGAAAAACAAATCTATATATTTTAATAAAGTATTAAAAATAATTCCCTTCTAACTTACCTAACTGTACAACCAACATCATGTTCTTGGAAAAATCGTAAGATATGACGAGGTGGCACATGACTTTTCCTAAACTGCTCAGTCTGTTGCAACTACTCATCCGTAAGTCTTGGAGCATGAGCATGATAGTAAACCACTATTTTATGGTTGTGCCTCCCGTTGTGCACAAACAATTGCCAATTTTTGCTTGTTGCCATTTCCTCTTCCTTTAGTTTAAATGGGCAGCCACATTTTTTGGTCCCATAAAGTCCCTGTCTTTTTATTGGAATTTCTTCTTCCTCATCGTCAACTACTAGTTTCTTATACTTTTTAACTGCCCCTCTGCGCTAGCAAGCCAATATGAGTTACGGTCGATGGTCAACTGTTCTCGATCTCTGATACCGATTTATGATTAAATATGTCTTAACTTTCATTGCAGTTTGCTTTGCCCAGTCGACCAACTCATTTTTGGAACTAAAAATTCTGTCTGTAGTGAATAAATGTCCAAGATCAATATATTCGTCCAATTCGAAAAACTCTTCAAACGTATTTGGATCTTCATCGGACTGTTAATGTAAAATGAAAATATTAACATTACAAAGAAAAAACCTAAATTCATCAAATGAAAAAAGAATAAAAATTTCTAGGCCACTTTCGCCCAGAATGGTAAAGGTTGTGACTCACTTTTGTCCATTTGGACGAAATGTCCATGGAACTATCGTCCAAATGGACAAAAGTGAGCCACAACCTTTGCCATTCTGGGCGAAAGTGGCCCAGTGCTTTTGCCCATCTGGGCAAAAATGCTACTAAAATTGAAAAAAAATTCGATTTTCTTACCTCAAAACCAATATTTTCTTACAGTAATTCTTCAAGGTACTCCATACGTTAGGCTAATTTAGGTTAAATGTTCAAAGTTTGAGTTTTTTTTTTAGAGAGAATGTTTGTAGAGAGAGAAAGTTGAATATTTAAAATGAAATATTTTCAAGTTATCTTTATCGACCCTCTAATATAATAACAACTAAATGTCTCGAATTAAATACAAATATTAAATTAAACTAATAACTAACGTAAAAATAACTAACATAATTATATAATAACAACTAAAAATCCAAGATTAAAAAAAATGTTAAACTAAACTAATAACTGACGTAATAATATAATAACAACTCAAAATTTACATATTCAAAGATTATAAATTTAACTACAGCAAATATTCATATGATATATTCTAAATTAAACGAAAATAACTCTACCAAACGATCAATATATAAAACAATATTAACATCTAAACTTAACAAATAATATGAAACTTACATGTTTGTTTTGTATGTTGTATCCAATACAAGTACATACAGCCATATCCTCAACATTTAAATCGATACTGGGTGTGCAACAATAATATCACTAAGGACATTGCTCTTGTCACTATTTCTATAGCAGCAAGAATAATCTTGAAGAGCACATAATTGGAATACTTCTTCTACAGTATTGCATTCCTACATCCTCTTCTTCTTAATCTTCGCACCGACGCTATATATCATTTGAGCACTGAAAAACATAAAAATTTAATAAGTATGAAAACTATCTCAAATTATTAAAACAACAATATAAAATTAAATTACTGTAATGCGACATAACTCATACACAATTTTTGTTATTTCCGCAAAAACTACCCAATATATATTTAGGCTGCATAAGATAATTTTTAGTGAATTCTTGAACCATCTTTAATTGATTATCCGTCAATCGTGCCACCTGAGCATGGTCATGAAGATACACATCTATTTTATGGTTGTCCTCCCGTCTTGGAAAGTTCATATCTAATACCGTCCATCAATCAATTGCTCACCTTTTAATAAATATGACAATTACACTTCTTTGTTCCGTATAAGCCCCGCAGCTTTACAGGAATTTCATCACTATCTATTGCCTCATTATCCTTCTTTTTTCTTTTTACTCCATGTTCGCATCCAATAGTGACATACGGTCGACGATCCATTAAATTGTTTTAATTATACTGAGCCACAATCAAATATGTATGTACACCCTTTGATATTTTTCTTGCTCATTCAACAAATTTCACTTTCGAATTAAAAAACACATTTGTGAAATACAAATGGCCGTGATTAATATAATCCACCTCATATAAAAATTACTCTAAAGACTTCGGATCTACATGTTATATCATTATTCATAAAATTTTTTAAAGAAGGAGAATAAAAAATAACAAAACAACAAGGCATGTTCATAATTTAAAAAAATAACAAAAAAACATATTCATAATTTACTAAAAAAATAACAAAACAACATATTTATAATTTTAAAAAGGTAAATAGTAACAAAACAATATATTCATAATTTAAAAATAACATAAATAACAAAACAATATATTCATATTCACAGCATAATATAAAACACAAAATATTCATAATTTAAAAAATCAAGGAAAAATTAAAACAACATATTCATAATTTTAAAATTTAATATAAAACAATATATTAATAATTTACCAAAAAAACTACATATTCGTAATTTTAAAAATTAAAAAAAACATATGAATGAATTAAAATTTTAAAAAAATAATAATGACGCACCTAATTTCGGCCAGCTAGGCCGAAATTTTACAGGAATTTCAATTGGCAGGGCCGAAATTCTTGTATAATTTAGGCCAACTAGACCGAAATTGGGGGCATCATTTTTTTCTTTAGATTAAAATCCATATTTTCTTTTATATTTGGGTACTTATTTTAGTAACCCAAAAGCAAAAAATCTTATATTTTGAAATGCTAGAATAGTTATATTTTTAAATTCTAGATCTTATATTAAGCATGTAGTTATATTAGGGGTTTTTTTTCTTGGTTTAATCCATTTTTTTAAAAATGCCACTAAAGAGGCCTCTAATTTTTTTTATTCTTAGGCCATAACACAATGGTTGTGCGTTATCCATAAAAGTAATGCACAATGGTTGTGCGTTATCACTTAATCCCAATTTTCTGCCTTAATTCACGGATGTGGCGGATAACGCATAACCATTGTGTGTTATCAGCCACATTAGTTTTTTCGAAACACCCATAACTTTGCGATCGGATGTCCGTTTAATGCGTATGACCACTCATTTCAATGGTTCTCATAAAGATGAACGCAACAACATCATTGAAAAAATGATTCGGACGCTTTTCGAGGGAAAAAATTGTCTCGTATAGTCGAAAACTTAGACAGGGGATAACTTTGCGCTCGGACGTCCGATTGAGGCGATTCTTGTGGGCATTTCGTGTATTTTTCGAGATCTATGTTGAAGGCGGTTTCCAACAATCATTCCAACAAAAACGTCCTATTTTTGTTTTAATTGACATTTTTGTAATTTTCTAATACTTTCTCTCTTATTAAATAAAAAATTACGGCACCAATTTGAAAATTAAACAGAGGAGCACTCTTCTTTTTGCTGTAATTAAAAATTCAAATGATTGAAGTTGGTAAATATTGGAATATGTAAATACTTTATTATTAAATAAAATCTCATGCAACTATGAAATAAGATCCAATGGTGGTCTATTGGTAAGTTTTTTATGTTATTTTTTATGAGGTCAAGGGTTCAAATCATGTTACAAGAGTTTTTTTTTTTTAAAAAGTAAATGAAAGGATGATGTGGCAGATAACGCACAATCATGTGCGTTATATGCCACATAGGATATGTTTAGCAGATAAAATTGTGAAAAAAACCGAAAACATGAAATTACAGTTTTCAACCAAAAAAATGTTCAACGAAGTAGTTTTCATGTTATATGTAGAACTAAGAATACATGTATATATATTCATTTTTTATACTTTATATTTATGTTTTGTTGTTGCAATCTATATATGAGGTGTTTTATGATCTTTTTTGTGTTTTAAATACATAAAATTATGAAAATTACTTGGATTATGAAATATTAGGTTTTAAAACATAAAAATGCCTACTTTTAACATTGAGAATACCGAGTTTCAAAGCTAGCAATGCATAGTTTTAAAACTAGGAGTGCATAGCTTTTAAAACTAGGAATGCCAAGTTTTGAAGTTCGTGAATGCCTAGTTGAAATTTGAGAATCCCTAGTTTTTAAGTTAGGAATGCCTAGTTTTATAACTGAGAATACCTAGTCCAAAAACTAGGCATTTCTAGCTTTAAAACTTACGAATGCCTACTTTCTACAATGAGAATGACGAGTTTCAAAGCTTGCAATGCCTAGTTTTAGAACTAGGAGTGCATAGTTTTTAAAACTAGGAATCCCTAGTTCTAAAATTTGTGAATGCCTAGTTGATATTTGGGAATGCCTAGTTTTATAACTGAGAATACCTAGTCCTAAACCTAGGCATTTCTAGTTTTAAAACATACAAATACCTACTTTATACACTGAGAATGCAGAGTTTCAAGGCCAACCATCCTTAGTTTTAGAACTAGGAATGTCCAACTTTAAAAACTAGGAATGCCTAGTTTTAAAATTTGGACATGCCTAGTTTTTAAGTTAGGAATACCGTGTTTTGTAACTGAGCCATTTGTAGTTTTAAAACTTACGAATACATACCTTTTACCCGGAGAATACCGAGTTTCAAAGCTAGCAACGCCTAGTTTTAAACTAAGGAATGCCCAGTTTTTAAAGCTAGGAATCCCTAGTTTTGAAATTTGGGAATGTCGAATCTTTAAGTTAGGAATGCTAGGTTTATAACTAAGAATGTCTAGTTCTGAAACTAGGCATTTCTAGCTTTAAAACTTAAGAATGCCTAATGTTTACAGTGAGAATGCAGAGTTTCAAAGCTAACAAGCCTAGTTTTAGAATTAGGAATTTAAAACTAGGAATGCCAAGTTTTTAAATTTTGGAACGCCCAGATTTTAAGTTAGGAATGCCTAGTTTTACAATTGAGAATGCCTAGTTTTAAACTAGGAATT
Organism: Catharanthus roseus; assembly: GCA_028651295.1. Taxonomy (NCBI): domain Eukaryota; kingdom Viridiplantae; phylum Streptophyta; class Magnoliopsida; order Gentianales; family Apocynaceae; genus Catharanthus; species Catharanthus roseus. The sequence goes on from JAPQWS010000159.1 coordinate 44,751,446, forward strand.
TCTAGTTTTAAAACTTATGAATGCCTACTTTTTATAATGAGAAGGCCGGGTTTCAAAGCTAGTGATGCCTAGTTTTAGAACTAGGACTCCCTTGTTTATAAAACTAGGAATACCAAGTTTTCAAATTTGAGAATACATAGTTTTAAGTTAAGAGTGCCTAGTTTTATAACGGAGAATGCCTAGTTCTAAAATTAGGCATTATTAGTTTTAAAACTTATGAATGCCTACCTTTTACACTGAGAATGCGGCATTTCAAAGCTAGCAATGCCTAATTTTGCAATTTTGAAATCCCTAATTTTAGAACTAAAAATGCCCAGTTTTTAAATTAGGAATCCTAGTTTTATAACCGAAAATTCCTGGCTCTAAAACTAGGCATTTATGATGTTAAAATATACGAATACTTACTTTTTACATTGAGAATGTCAAGTTTCGAAGCTAGCAATGTTTAATTGTAGAACTAGGAATTACCAGTTTTTAAAATTAGGAATGCCTAGTTTTGGAATTAGGAACGTCTAGTTTTATAACTGAGAATGCCTAGTTCTAAAACTAGGCATTTCTAATTTTAAAACTTATGAATGCCTACTTTTTACATTGAGAATGTCGAATTTCGAAGCTAGCAATGCCTTGTTTTTAAACTAGGAATGCCCAATTTTTAGAACTAGGAATGCCTAGTTTTAAATTTTTGACTGCCTAGTTTTAAGTTAGGAATGCCTAATTTTGTAATTGAGAATACCTAGTTCCAAAATAGGCATAATTTTAAAACTTACGAATGCCTAATTTTAACACCGAGAATGCCGAGTTTCAAAGCTAGCAATGCCTAGTTTTAAAACTAGGAATGCCCAGTTTTTAAAACTAGGAATACATTGTTTTGAAATTTGAGAATGCCTAGTTTTAGAATTAGGAATGCCTAGTTCTAAAACTAGGCATTTCTAGTTTTTAAACTTTGGAATGCCAAAGTTTTAAAACCGGGAATGCCTTTAAAGGTAAGAATGTCAAATTTTAAAACTAAGAATGCCTACTTTTAACACCATGAAGCCTAATAGTGACAAAAGGGACAAAACATAACGAAACGTAAATATGATTCCCGACTAATGAAAATACATTGACCACTGCAATTGCAAGATAAATATATTAACAAACATAATACATTTGAGTTCTTCCTTTTTAATTTACATTGCTACCGCCATTTGATTTCCCTTGCGAACACTAAATTCTAACCTGAATGAATGGTTATGGTACAATTTGAATGCTTCTTCTTTGGATGAAACAACAGTTCCAACACCGAATCTTCAATTGATGTTTCAAAAATAGCCGCATTCACACTGCAAAACAAAGATATTGAGGTCCATTTGGATTAGAATTTAACCAAAATATTCGTTCATTTTTTTACACTTTTTTACTTTGGACCCCACTTCTTCTCCCACAAACAATTTACCTTTTACGCATCTGGAGTAAAAAATCTCCACTTTTTTCATTTCTATTTCTAATGTAAAAGGACCCTAAAACGAATAAAGTATGTAAATACATGCAACAGAAACCATCTAAATAAAGAAACAAAAAGGATAGGTTGAATGGTAAATTGCTTATAAAGTTGGCATTGTCTGCTATAAAAGTACGCACTATCACCTATAAAAGTAGGCACTCTCACTTATAAAAGTATGTACTACTAAATAAATATGTTCAAAACACAACAAAGAGCATCTATAAAATTCAACAACCAAGAAAATATAAAGTTTCCAATGGTAATACACATATGCACTCTTAGTTTAAAAACTAGGTATTTTCACATATAAAAGTAGGTACTCTTACTTATGAAAGTAGGTACTCCCACTTATAAAGTATGCATTACTAAATAAATATGTTCAAACTAAAAAAAAAAAACAAAATAATTACATGAGAACCAATAAAAGCATCTGAGAAAAACGACAAACCAGAAAATATAAAGTTTGCTATGGTTATAAACACAGGCACTCTCAGTTCAAAACCTAGGCACTCCTAATCATAAAAGTAGGCACTCTAATGTATAAAAGTTGGCACACCTAACTACAGATGTTCAACTACACAATAAACTATATCGAAATGATTACCAGCTTTATTATAACGAAAAATAATGTTGAAAACACAAAATTTAAAGTGGGACTAAATCCAGTTGCACACTACATTGAGAGGCGAACGAGGTCATGAAGCCAGCAAACTTGTCCTGTGCCTGTTGCATGTATCCCTACAACCTCTGTTCCCTCTCGATGCAGGCATTGTGGGCAGCCGCAGAAGATACCGATGAAACTGATGGCATGTTATTGCTGCCTTCCCGTCACTCGGGGGTGATGGCTACAAATTGTGACCCAAAATCATAGACATGGCCCTTGTTGCTGCAACCGGCAACCTCGAACATCAACTGCTCGTCAGTCGGTATGGGCGAGCTGGTCTCGATGTGAAGGCGCTCCGTGTTTGCCTTTAGCTCTTGATATTTCAGCTACAAGAAAGATATAAATAAGTTATTGTTAATTAATATACAAAAGAGTAATAATCAATAATATAACATTAAACAAAACTATTAAATTACTTTACCCAAAATTCTTCTGATCGGATGTCGACCCACTATCCCTTTTGCTAATGAAGTAGGACGTACAACCCTGATCGTGCAAATGCCTCACCCATTTTCTCTCACTAAAAAACATTTAAAGGATAGATGAGATTTCAAATATCAAGAAAGTTCAAAAGAACTGTAACTTATAAGAAAATATTGTTGTAAGTTAAAAAAAATAGAATAATTAAATATGGAAAAATGTAATTGACTTACCCGCCAATGAATGACCTAGAGCTGCCGTTATGCTTGCTGGGCCCTTAGCCACCCCGCCCCTGCAGATGGCGAGCCCTCTTCTTCTTACTCCCACATACCATCTGTAATATAAAAGATAAAACAATTTTAGAAAGTTACTTAAAAAGAAAGTTACTTTAAACTCACATAAAAGAAAAAGAAACAAATAATGCTATTAAAAAATAAAGTTACTTAAACAAAACTTAAGGGAAAGAGAAATGAACAAGTTACTTAAACAATTTAGTTTCGAATAAAAAAAGGTTACCAATTAAACAATCTACATTTCGGAATTGGACTCCGATTGAAATTCTTCCTCTTCCTCTTCCTTTTCATCATTGGACTCCCATTTAACCTCTTTTTCGTCCTCATTATTGTCATCTTCATCTCCAATGCTATTCACCCCGAGAATCTCTACCAATTTTAACTCGCCCGACTCGTGAACGAGAGTTCCAATATCTTGGACATCAACATATATCCTTGAAGTCTCATCAATCCCAACATCTTCTCTAAATGGAATGTCTACTAGAGGTACCTCTAAAATACGAGGTTTTGATTTTAGTATAGCCTACCGATCGCTTTTTTGTCCTTTAGTAGAAGGATACGGGACGTAAGAAACTTGTTCGGCCTGTTCGAATAAAATTAAAGGATCATACCCGCTGCATATTTTCTTTTAATGTGCAGCTCCACAAGTTTATATTTGTCATTAATCTTGAGACCTCGAGGAACACGAATCAAACCAATCACACTTAATAAAGCACAAGTTTTTGAATTAGTATTCCTACGAATCCAATCTCAAGGATCTCATTTAAAATCCCATGATAGTCACCTTTTACCCGGACACCAGAATTATATGTAAGACTACATGAACCTCGTTCTTGTGTATGAAACCTAAACCCGTCAGCAAAACACCTATTAAACGATTCACAAGTTTAGATGGACCCCATGACAAATTCTTAAGGCATTCTCTACTGCTTGCATTGTTAGTATATGCCCTAAGACCAATTGACTCATATTTATGATTTATGAAACATGTATTTTTTGAATTGTATTTTATGCTCTTGGTCATCAAGTATGTGACTTGATAGTAAAACCCTTATATCTAATAAAACCCTTACATCTTGTTGATTGATGGTCAAGTTTTACTAATCATGAATATGAGATATAAAATCAATTCATAAATACATATTGAGAATATTGTATTGGACATGACCCAAAGTGAAGAAGAAATATTGCATGGGTTTAAGTTATAAGTATTTCTTCTCAGTTTTATATTTGGTGTCCTTTGACCTAATGTTTCTAATATTTCTTGCATGGGGAGAAAATATGTTTTGACATAGTCAAACATCACTTTTTATTAGGTGATCATCATGACTATTGGTTGGCTTATTTTCTTATCATGGCTTGAATATTGGAGATAGTGAAAGGGATTTGTCCCTCTCCTTTTAGAGAGAGATATCCATGGGCCCTTTGATAAGGAAGACTGGAAAATATGCATGGCCATGCTCAAATAAGTATTAATAAGGTGTTATTAATATTATTTGTTGGAACAGTCTGCCTAGTGATCAAGTAAATGGTTAATTAAGTTTTATAAGGATGACTTGGTCCATGTCTTATACTTATTAGGATATCGTGTGACAAAAGGACTATTTCTTAAGTCTGATGCTAGGTTATTATTACATTTACTTAACTTGGGTAAGCATAATGTCTTGCTAGAGGCCGCTTATGTTTTCTGAATAAATGTCTAGGACATTTTTCATTCACTGCCAATGTTAAGTGAACCTACAGGGTCACACGTATAGACGATCTTGTGAGCATAATGTCCACGTTCAATGAATCTAGATTATGTCCAGATTCGTTGAACGTATAAAAAAGGGGAATTAGATTCCATATTGTATTTTCTGGTAAGTTAATAAGTAATTAATTTTATTTAATCGAATAAATAAAATTAATTACTTAATATTACTCATCCAACTATTGGATGATTATAGGAATAGACGAACGAGATTAAACTGTCATTAGATGACAGTTAGGGTTTTGATATTGACAGCTATAAAAGGTTATGTTAACCTTTTCTTGGTGGTCGTCCTTTATCTGATTAAAGAAAAACAAAACCCTAAACCCTAGAACAGTGATATAGTATCTAGCCTCCTCTCTCCAAAATATGACCGATTACCAGATAGTCAAGATCAGTTCTGAACAGTTTTCAGAACACAGAAGGGGCTAGCATCCCAATCGCTTGCAGAGGAGTTCGTCGCGTGGATACTAGTAGAGGGCGAAGCATACAAAGCAGCGCCTCCACAACGAACAATCAAAACATTGAGGTAATTTCTATCCAATCGGTTTTTCTAGTATGTACATATCCTGTTGGTGGATTTCCGTAGTTTAATTTTATTTTGTTTTTGCCTACGGAGTCCTACATGCATTCCACGGGATTCTTCATCTGAATAAAAGAATGAATATTTGTTTAGTTTATACACAATTAAACTTATATTGTGGAAATTAACGTAACTTTCAACTCACTTCTTCCCTAAACCACGATGAAAATCCCCCATTCATTCTCGTCTGTATGTCAAAATTTTTTAGAGATTAAGATTTTAAGGGTTTTACATGTAAATGTAATATTAAGAGTTTTACGTATAAACTTATAGATTATGTTTGTTTAAGTTGACTTCTAAAAGAAGAAGTCGCTTTTGATACATTGTGATTAGATTACTTCTACAAGAAGAAGCAATAGTTAATTATTATCTAAGATTTTTAAAAAATTTTAATAGAGTCTCCTTTGTAAAATGCACATTTTTCTACCACAACGACCACTCAAAAAGAAACATTCAAGATAATTTAAAGAGTCCGGGCTCCAACATAAACAATTTAAATTAAACAGTCTGGGCTCCCACAAAAGCAATTTAAATTATAGAGTCCAAGCTCCCCCATAAACAATTCAAATTTACTTTCGATACTTGGATTACTTTATAAATAAGACAATAGGAACACCAACCATACAAACAAAACAAATCTAACAAATTTTTTAGAGTCTGGGCTCTCCTATAAAGAGAACAAATTATTAATAAAAAAATAATAATTATATTTAAACTATTTGAAATCATCATATTTAGAAGAGTGTGTTAGTTTAAGTTTCAATGATCATTAAATTGAGATCAAATATTCATTTTAAAACCTAAACTTTGAGGTTGAATATGCCACAACTTAGAGATTAAGAGTTTAAGCGTTTTACCTCTATCGAAAGTATGAAACCGCACTAAGTCTTCCAAATGTGCCTGAAACAAAGATACACATCATTATTATTTAAGTATAGAAAAAACTATTATTATTTATTAGTACTATATGATTACAACAACCCACACCATCTGGCTTCTCACTCACATAACTTGAATATGACAAAAGTTACTATACAATAATACACTTAGAAGTAATGAGAAAGAAACTTACAAATGATATACTTAGAAGTTTATGCACTAATTTAGAGGATCCAAAACAATGTACTTACAATGAAGAGAACAAAAGAAATTAAGTAAACTAGAAATAACCTTTGGAAAAGGAACAACTATAGTAGAACTAGATAACCCTAAATGATACTACTTGATATCTAAATAATTCCAATAAACATGCTAGAATGAGAACTACAACCGTCAATGATGCCAAGTATTCGTTGTTCAAAATAACAATAGTCTGGAATGAATCATCTGTGTATTATACACCAATCAACAAGAATCAGTTCCAAGATTGTAAAAACATCAAACAGTTATTTTATACCATGAAACAAGGTTAGTTCAGTAAATTTATTCACATTACATATTCAAGTTTCATTTTCTTGCTTTGATTTCTTATTACAAAACTAATTTAGTCAATCCCTGGAACACCGAACGCTCGCTTCGTTGATTAATTGAGCCAATTTTAGTCAAAATATCGTACAAAGAAGATCTAAAACTTATGGAAGTAATCATTTCTTTGAAGCACTAAGTAAGCATCTTACTATTTGACTAATTGCAAGGGGACAATACTTATGATTATTCTTAACGGTCTCCTAATCCAAGTAAAGAAATAAATCAAGTTGCTTAGGAGGTTCCACCTGTATACTGAGATGTAAATGAGAAGAGAAACGGAATGATTAAAAGATGGACCTTCTTTTTAATTTTTTTTTTTTAACATCAAGATACAAACAGCCATGAAGAAGAATCCACTTTCAACAATCACTATTCACCATTTTTATTGATCAATTTCACTCCTTTAGGTATATAATTTATTCTTTTCTTTCAAACCCTTTCCCCCCTATTTTCTTCTTAACTACCATTCCTAAGGTATTTATATATATATTCACGCTGCATGAGATAAGTCTGATTAATGAAAATGAATAATATAAAAGTATAGTATAATTAGAAGAGTTATTATTGATTTTGACATAACTAATTGGTCATAGGTATGTACCTACGAGACTAGAGTTGTACATTTTAGCTCCACTACGAATATTGTTAGTAATGCTGGTTTTTTTTCACTTTATTCAAATTTAAATTCAATGCAAATGCACCTAAGCATTTTTAGATGCAAAATAAGGTCAATACTGAATAGAATTGTATGATATACATAAGAAGCTAAAAATATTGATTGGTTAATTAGTATAGCAGCAAATCTAGAAACGTTTTTCTGGACAAAATTAAGACTCAATTAGAGCTAAGGGAACTATCTATTCTACCTAACTTAGCATAATGGTTGTCCATGATGAGCTCAAGGACTAGAAGAAATTGTATACAATGAATTGACATACTAATACATTCCAAAATAAGTTAGAAGCTCCAACATTAAAGTAAATAACAGAATATTAGTTGCCAATCAATGTAAGAGAAATAGCTCCAAAAAAACTCCCCAATTAATTCTTCTAACCCTTTCCCCCGATTTTCTTCTTAACTATCATTCCTAAGGTGTATATATATATATATATATATTCATGCTGCATGGGATAAGTCTAATTAATGAAAATGAATAATATAAAACTAACGAAGTTGAAGTTGTAAAAGCTAGCTGTGAGCACACGTAAATTGAATAGAGTGATTTATCTAAGAAATGCCTAGCTACATCTTTAAATACAGGTAGCTCCCATTCATCTCCAACAGATAGTTTAGCTTTAAAGGATGATATCAATTTTTTGGTGAATCAAATGGACATGTAAATCAGACACAAGCCTTGAGAAACCATTCTTTTTTAATACAATCAGTACTATACAATTTAAAATATGACTCTCAAATAGCCTATTAAATATCACAAAGAGACTAATAGCTATAATACCTCAGACAAAATGAGGGACAAAGAAAACAGAACCATTTCAGTTTCTAGCAATTAAAATTTTCTCTTCTTCTTCCACATTTAGCTTTAATAGTAATACGAATTACTAGAAAAATAAAAAACTTAGAAAGTAATTATAACCATACTTACCAATTTTGTGTGCAAACGTTTATAATACAGGGCAACTCCGGCCGTGAAGGCGGTGCAACGTTGATGGCAGTACGACATTGACAATGGTGCAGCGGTGATGGTGGAAGGGATTATGGGAGAGGGAGGAGGGAAGTAGAGGGAATAAGAGAGAGAGAGGGGAGGGTTTCTGGAGAAAAAAATTAACAAAGAGAATGGGGGACTGAGGTTTTCATAGTAGTACAGTGGTGACGGTTGAGGGGATTTCAGGAGGGGAGGAGGGAAGCAGAGGGAATGAGAAGGGGGAGTGTTTCTAGAGAAAAGTTGTGTGAGAGAGAGAGAGAGAGAGAGAGAGAGAGAGAGAGAGAGTGGGGGCTGCAGTTTTGTTCGAAATTTTTGTAAAGAAAAACTAAACATTACCAATCGATTAGCGATGGCAAAATTAGTCGGTAGCTAGTTCAAGTGTAGTTAACGACCGAATCAGTTGCACTCGATCGGTAACTTTATTTAATTACCGATGGATTACCATTCAGTCGGTAATCGGTCAGTAACTAAATAAAGTTACCGACCGAAGGCAGTCGGTTAGTAAATTCGGTCGCTAATACCCTACTTTCTTGTAGTGTTTGGCACATCTTAATAGAAATAAATATAGAAAATTCAAATATAAATAAGTCTCATTAAATTACCTATGTAAATATTTCACTAATTAATAATTAGTTATATTTATTTCCCATAATCGCACCAATCAAAATCTTTAGTATTCTCTCTCACCCTCACCCCCTTCCTCACTCCTCTTCCCACCTCCCCCCATGCTTCCCCCTATACATAAACATTAGAATGCTTCTTTTTTTCCCCATTCGTATCATGTTTAATATCTCTTGTGACACTCTATGTAACATTTTCTAAATAAAAGATAAACCCTAAGAGGAATTATATTATAAAAGGAAATGTTACAGACAATCCTGGGTGCTTTTTTTTATGGTGTTGGAAGGAGGAATGGGAAGAGGATGAAGGTGAGAGAGAATATTAAAGATTATAATTGGTACAATTAAGGTATTTAAATATAGCTAATTTTTAATTAGTGCAAAATTCTATAGATAAGTGTTAGAATTCTGTTTATATGATTATGTGCAATGATTGGTTAAAAACAATGCCAAAGGAGGAGTTTGTTGGAAAATTTGATGTTGGCATGTTATGTAGAAATTATCGTGTCATATTGACTAGAGGCACCACGAGCTCTCAATATGGGACCCACCCTGGAACGGTTAATAAGAGTTGGTATTGTTTTGAAGATTAGAAGATCCGCTGCAGTATCTTTGATAATTAAGAGTAAATCCGAGCTTCCGTATATATACAAGATTGATTAGGATACAAATCCTAAAGTATCTACAAGTAAGATACAATATGATCAAAATCTTTTTTGGTGGAACTTTAGGGTTAGCCTTCCAATTATTCAAACTATAGTTTTTGTGCTTTCATCTGGCAATTCTTAGTGTTCAAGTTTATGCAATCACATACATAAAAAGTTCATGGAGTTTATCAAACATGCATGAACTGTTTTTCATCTAGTGTTATGTGACTGTGTTAACAGAACTACATATTGGATCTATACTGAAGACAACTTGCTCCTTGGGATAGAAGTCTTACTGCGTACAACGGTGTTGTTGGTTGTAGGGAGTTCAAGGTAAGCATCCGCTTACCAAGTGGAAGTCTTGAAGATTTGAAGGAATTTCAGCTATGTCATTTGCAAAAAGAGTTTGCAACATCCACTAAGGAAAAAATTAGATGTGTTAATGAGTTACGTGTTTTCTTGTATTGTGTTATCAGTTTTAGTGGATTATATTTCTGGGAGTGGCCCACAATTGTACGCTTGTTTGATCGAACTGTCTAACCATTTTCTTTTGTTATGTTTGTTTATGTTTAAGTGATACTCAATACCACGTCAAATTTAACATAACATGCCTAAAGATTGCATAAATCAACACGACAGACCTAAGTACAAACTTACACTAATAACAAGAAACAATTGCTAAAGTGTAATCACCTATTGAAGATTAGGCATTCGGTCGATTGAGAACCCTTGAGATCCTCTATTGAAGCATTCCAATTTCAACCAGCTAGAAGATTACCCTAGTATAAGAGAGAAGCTAAAGAAATCCTAAGAAATCCTAGGGATAACCTCAAGAGAAAAGCTACAAATTTATTCATAAATTCATCCTAATTCAACTTGATTATAGAAGACAATAGAATAGGAAGTAGTTATAGGTTTCCTAATATTTAACCTATACCCTATAGTAACTAGAGAACATCTATAGGTGTGTATTAGACATAAATCCCCTTAATTGCAAGTTTAGAGCATAAAAGAACAGGAATGAAAGCAATTTAAACAACATATTCCATGTAGTTTCGAAACTTGCAAGGCTGGCTATGGCGGGAACTCTAAGGACATCTTGAGCAGAAGCATGTCATGGTTGGCTGTCCCTTTTTCAAGGGTGTCTTGTTCTCTTTTCTTGCATTTGATGGTATTAAGCTTCTAGTTTGAATTTCTTGAGCTTAGTAATGAATTGTATGAACATTGGAAGCCTTTGAACATCCTTCAAGCCTTCAATTTGAATCCTCAACTCTTCATTTGAAGTATTTCTCCTCAATTCACCATCAACACTTCAATCAAACTAATCGCTCTATCTTTAGAAGTTGAATCACCTATATCGTGCTCACATTAGCGAGTTTGAGCAACGAATTGGTTTCACTGAGAAGCTGGTTAGATGCATATTAGATGTACTGAACGTCTTTCTTTCTAGGATTGTTCTGTTGTTCAATTTTCTCATTTAATTAAAGACTTGTAACCTCTATAAATAGAGACAGATAAGACTTTTAGGTTTTTGCAATTTTCACTATTCAAACTTGGGAGAAGGAAATTGGGGCAACTCTCTTAGCTAGGCTTCTTTTAAACTCTACTCCCTTTTATATATATTGTATGCATGCATGTACGTATATATATGTATGTATACATGTATGTATTTATATATACATATATAGATATATAGTTTTATGAATTTGTTTATGGTTTTGGATAAGGGTATGAATAGCTAAATTCCTCTGGGAGTAAAGGTCTTCGATTGAAGGTCGAAACTTTTATGGCATGGTTGTGTTTCTTAAAAAAAAAAAAAAAAAATTGATCTTTTAGCTTGTTCTTGGTTATTATTATTACTTATTCTTAATACTTGCAGTTTACTGGCCAATTATTTATAAATTTTATCTAAATACTTAGAAGTATTCAGTTTAATTGGATCAGGGTAATAACAATACATCGTAAAACACTCTCAAGATAGATTCAATTTCTTTATGCAGTTTCTAGTGGGTAGGAAACATATAGCTAGGGAAGTCCATAGAGGTGTTAACAATTTCAATACCTAAAATCATGTAGAGATACGATTAGTTTATGGTGAAATTAGGAGATTTTCATCAAGAGATTGAGTCTAACTTATATTTAGAAATTCTACTGTTAACCAGATGAAGAATTAATTAAGAGCAAATGAACATAGGCATAAAAGAACTAGATTGAATTAAAGGTGTCTTAGTCTTTCCTTCATCATAAACCTTGCATAAACAATTTTGGGATTCTTTAGTTTAATTGTTATCCTTAATTACTTTTAGTTTTATTTAATATTTAGCTTTAATCAAATAATTTTTTTTAGTTATAAGTAGGTGAAATTTCTCATTAGGATGATTTCTATTCATTGTTGTATTACTTGCTTCACATTTGTGTATTTATAAATTTCGCATCGGGTACATATTGTACCTTAATTATAAAATATAATTACTTAGGGGAATAAAATGAAGACAAAGGAAGGGGGAGAAAACAAAAAGACGAGAGAGAGAGAGAGAGAGAGAGAGAGAGAACTAAGTGGCAAGCTTACAAACAACAAAATAAAGTGATCTACTCATAAAGTATTTATGTTTTTTCAATTTATAATCATAAAATTTTTTAGTAGTTTATACCTATAAAACTTTTACAAGTTATAGAAAATGACAATTGATGAATATTATGGCGGTATCTGATAACATTTCATACCTAACTAGCATGAGCTGCAATTGTAAGGATGTTTTTATCCTTTTAGAAGGCTCCCACCACTTTGAAAGGATAATCCACTATGTTTAAATCAAAGACGGGTTAAACCCGACCTACTCAACAATATAATTTGGGTAAAATGAATCTCGTATTTATCCTTCTAAAAAGACAAAAATATCTTTACAAAGGAAGCACATGATAGTCATGTATGAAAAATCGTCGGATTTTGCTATGATATTCATTAATTGCCATTTTGTGCAACTCGTGAAAATTTTATGGGTTTAAACTGCTAAAAAAACTTTATAATCACAAACTGAAATGCATAAATATTTTATGAGTATAATTTACCAATTTTTATTTTTCAAATACTCTTTGAAAAACGGATTTTTTTTTTTTTAGGTACGTTGACAGATGGTGTATCGTGCATTTTTCTTCAACTTTTTTTTCCTACTCTAAATGTTATAACAGTATTTTACTTTCTCAATTTAAATTGGGCTTCTTCTTAGAATTTTATTCCAATTTTTCGTAATATTTTAACTTATTACCATAAAGGAGAATTTTTTTCTGAAAACAATATTTTATTTCTGGAATGTCCGGCAACCAATTCTATCCCCAGGTAAATGTCAGAAACTCAAATTAATTATACTCATTTCCCCTAAAAAAAATTATACTCATTTTTCAAGGAATGCAAATTATGGACACCTTTTCTAAACTTGAGATTGAAAGATCACTGCTCCGAAAATAAGAGTTTTTTTGGGAGGGTATGTAATAATATACTCTCAATGCATAAAAACCTCTGAAGGAGAGTCCCATCTCTATTCATGCTAATTGTCTACAATGTATAGAGAGGATGCATTGGATATCTTCTTTAGATGTTGAGTACTTAGGGGTAGAAGCTTGGATTGGTTCGCACTTCTTAAATTTGGTGGGCCGGTTCTATAAAACTGTCAAATCTCTTATCTATTCTCGTGTGTATACTAGATTGGTCGAACTATAAGAGTTTCCGTTTCGTCTATATTTCGTAGTGCATATGGAATAGCAAGAGTAACATGATATTTCAATAGATGATTCTGAATCCTATATTTATAGTATTATGGGTAACTGCTCTCTAGGAAGAATGTATGCGACTGAATTACCCAATAGAAGAAACTTTGACATCCAATGATTTGACTTTTAGGCTATTGGTCAATGCAGGTGTTCCTAAGAACACGTCCTTACAAAAAGGAAATGTTGTCTCCTAGGCACCACATGAGGATATTGGGTGGCCATGTACACGCTTGTGCACGAATAGGAGGTCCAATACAGCAGTACATGATGCATGCCATTGGCGACCATCAGATTTTGAATAATTCAAGCTCAACGTTGATGCTGCTTAGCCTATAAATAATGCTAGTTTTAGGGGGTTTATTCTTGACAATTAGGGATGGCTGTGTATTGCTTTCACAAGTATTATTGTTTATTCGTCTTCCTGGAAACATGCTGAGATAATTGCTGTTTGTGAGGGACTAAGATTGGCATACAAATTTCGTTATACATAATTCACTCTTGAAAAAAAATGTAAGGGTATCGTTAATAAGCTCAAGTCCCGTTTAGGGCTCTTGGTCCTTTAGAGCATGTCGACAGCCATATTTTTTATATCTTACTGATGGGTTTCGTGTTATTTTATCCTTCATTAGACGTAGTGCCAATGTGTCGGCACATTTATTGCCTGCTCACACCGTATCAAATTACCTCTCTAATTTGGATGTAGGTGGTGCCTCATGTTATTTTTACTGCTATTCAAGCACACTTAATTTTAATATAAGTTTTGTTTTCTCTAAAAAAATATTTTTTTAGCCCATTCTAAACCTAATGAAGTAAACAAGCAATAATATACTATGAATGGGTTGTTATATCATGGCAATACCATGCAAGTATGTCCATTACCAAAACTAGGTAGTTTCTCTCCATTCTAAAAACAAAATAAAAATATTCCCAATCTCCACCGAAGAAATTAAAGCACACGTACGTTTCTCTCTTTGCTGAAACACAACCTGTTTTTTCATCTTTACCGCCACCGACGCTTGCGTTCTCATTCTTTGCTGTGTTTATTTGGACTAATTTTTTAATATTTAATGTGAAATAGATACTTGGATGTATATACAATCTTTTTTTTGCTGTTATTGCAGACAATCTGGAGTTGGATAATCTGTTATTTGGATCTGGAATTATTGATTGCTGGATCTGGAGTACTTCATATGGTTGGGGGAATTGTAGGTTTATAGGTTGCAATAATTGTAGGTCCACGATTGGTCGATTTGATCATGCCGGAATTGCAGGTAATTCGAGGCCACAACGCAACATTGTTAGTTTTGGGGACATTTTTGCTATAGAGTGTGATGACACAAAGCTTCTCTTGAATTATATTATGTGATTCTACCATATCTTCAAAGTTCAAAGCTCATGGAGTAAGTGGCTCATTTTATGGCCAATGGAGTGCAATTGTACGTGGATTTGTAGCAGCTTGGGTATACTAATTGAATTTTTTCCTTTTCTTTTTGTCCGAAGTTGAGGTATAACTATTTTTTTTTTATTATGGCCAATGGAGAAAGTGGCTCATGCCCAGATGAGCGTCAATTAATTAGCTGAAAATTTTCTGTATGATGATTCATTTAAAAAGGCATCCTCATTACACATTGTAGGGACATAACTTATAAAAATAAGTACACGCAATTTTAAAAATAGTTATTATAAATTAAAAAAGTAAGCATACCTATATATAATTACTCATTTTACATATTTTTATTATATTCACCATTAGTTATGAAAAATAAGCACCCTCAACTGAAAAAAAAGAAAATACAAAGTTATAAAAAAAAAAAGCACAACTACAAAAAGAAACACACCATGCATGTTATATATCGTAAGCACACACGGTTAAATAAAATAGGCACACAATTATAAAAATAGGTACTTTAAGTTATAAAAGCAGGCACATCTACTTACCATCACCTATTTTACATGTTTTATAGTATAATCGCTATTGGTTATGAAAAATAGGCACCTATAATTATAAAAATAGACATCCATAGTTATGAAAAAAGGCATCACTGCAAAAAGTAATTCATCATGCATGTTTTACATTATAGGCATACATAATTATAAAAATAAGCACACACAATTATAAGAGTATGCACTCCAAGTTCGAGGAGTAGGCACACCTACTTACAATTATCCATTTTGCATGTTTTATTATAATCACCTTGGTTTTGAAAAATAAGCATCTATAGTTGTAAAAATAGGCATCATTAGCTATAAAAAAAAATAGCACGATTGCAAAAAGTAACATATCATGCATATCATATATTTTAGGCACACACAGCTATAAGAGTAGGCATTCCAAATTATAAAAGTAGGCACACCGACTTACAGTCACCCATTTTACATGTTTGATATTATAAGCACCCCTAGTAATGAAAAATAAACACCTATAGTTGTAGAAATAGGCATCAATAGTTACTAAAAAAAAAAAAAGGCACAAATGGAAAAAGTAACCCATCATGTATATTCTATATCGTAGAGACAAACATTTATCGAAATAGGCACATAAAGTTATAAAAGTAGGCACTCTAAGTTATAAAAGTAGGCATACCTACTTACAGTCACCCATTTTACAAGTTTTAATCACCATTAGCTATGAAAAATAGGCATCCCTAGTTATAAAAAATAGACATTCATAGTTATAAAAAAAAGCATCACTGCAAAAAGCAATACCTCATTCATGTTACGCATGTAATGCACATAGTTATAAAAGTAGGGATTCCAATTTATGAAAGTAGACACACCTACTAATAGTCACCCATTTTAAATGTTTTATGTTATAATCGCTCTTGATTATGAATAATAAGCACCTCTAGTTAAATAAAATTAGCTTCCATAGTTTTAAAAAAAGGCATCACTACAAAAAGTAACACATCATGCATGTTATACATTGTAGGAACACACAGTTATAAAAATAAGCACACAAAATTGTAAAAGTAAGCAGTCTAAATTATAAAAGTAGGTGTAGTCACCCATTTGCATGTTTTATATCATAATCACCATTGGTTATGAAATATATGCACCACTTTAAATTTGTAAAAAAATTAAACTATTTGAACATCTTAAAATACTAATAATTCCTAATAAAATTTAAAGAAAATAATTTTGAAATAAAAGCTTATAACTTAAAAGAAATTATGGAAGACTGTTTAATAAAAATAAAAAAGAAAAAAGAATAATAAAGAATTAAATATTTCCTTTAAAAAAGAAAAAGGCGCTTGTCAATTAAAAATTGAGAAAGAACATCATATGCAATCATATAAACAATATTGTTTGTTCAAGCGAGTGGAAAATCTTTTTTAAAGTGAAAATCAAACTCTTATTTTCATTAAAATGACATAGTGTCAATAATTAGGTACACTAAACGTGCATAGTATAATTTGCCTATAAAATCCAATTAATTAATACATTAGTATCTATGAAAATCTTGTGTCCTTTATATATATATATATATATATAAAGAGTAAAGTTTGGTGACTCGGTACTACTAGAATTAATTACGTCTCGACAACAAATTACGTACAAAAAGATTTTATTACCTCTCATACAAATGGAAGGACTTTTCATCCGATTCAGTGAGAAATTTCCCTCCTCTTCTCTTCTTTCCTTCTCTCTTTCTTTTCCATCAATAACTTTCTTGTCTATTGCAATTCATTCATAAAAATAAATTTACCAAAAATGTGCTGGTATTTAAAACAATGTATTAGATAGCAAATATAGCATATAGAAGTAGAACTTTGATGCACTTGATAACTTTGATGTACTTGAGCGAACAATATTCAAGAACAGCTCGTCCCTGCCACCTGAGCATCTAAACATATACTTCACAAAAGAGAGCTGATTCCCAAGCAATCCATCTGATCGGGATTTTTTATACTAAGTTTTAAACCCAATACTTGCAAGTGCACAAGATCAAAGTAATATGAAAGTATTAGGGTATCGAACCACAGAGAAAGGCTTAACTACCTAAATTATTATATTCCTAAATGAATTTTATAAAAAGAAGAATCAAATTTTGTTATCTAAGAATTATTACTAAAATAATTAAAACTAATGAATAAAATAATTAAATTAAAAATAACAAGAGCTTAACCAAAGAAGATGATTTAGAACCTTGAATCCACCACTAATCTATATAACAATGATTTAATTCTATTTAGGAGAAAAGATTAAACATTTATGTGGTGATCTAGGCTACAAGATTGTGCTTAAATGCATGACATAATCCATCTAACCATTAGCATGACTTATTCATTCATATGACATAAATCATCTAAAATTAGCATGAACTATTCAATTCTAAAACCCACAATATACTTGCAAAAATCACATATCTCTCATACCCAAGACTACAAGAATTAAGCATGGATAAAAATATCAATTAACCCAAATAATTATTCTACAAGAACAATCACAAAGAATTAATTGCATCAAACCAAGAAATATCCCAAGATATGTAATCACATAAATAAAATAATAAATCTCCCAAAATAAAATAAATCAAAGTCACATGGCTAGGGTTTCATCAAGATTCTAAAAATAAATTTAGTTCATGGCTAAAGGGAAAGAATGAACCAATTTCTTGGAGTAGATCATGGCTTTCTTTTAATTAGAAGCTTGCTGGAAAATTCTGCTATTGCTGGAATTTTTCTGCTATTGCTGAAAAATTCTGCTATTGCTGGAAATTACTTCGACCATCTGGATTTCGCTCTTTCCGGAATCTCTTGGAATTTCTCGCTGCGAAATTTTTCTGCTCCTCGTTGTCCTTTTTTCTCGCGCCAATATCTCGCTGCTTTTAGCTCTTCCTCCTTTGGTTTTCAGCATGCAAATGATCGCTTGAAACTCATGGTCGTTGTTATGTTTTTTTTTTCCTCTCCTTTTTTTTTTATATCCTCCCTTTCCCCCTCGACTCTTGTGTTTTCTTCACAGCAGCCGCTGCTTTAATTCTCTTTTTCTGCTGCTGTTGTCTCCTCTATATATATATATATATATATATAGACAAAAGAAGCAAAATCATAATCCTTAAGGGATTCAAATACTAAAGTTCTAATCCTTAAAGGATCTTGCTAAAGTTTTAATCCTAATCCTTAAAGGATTCAAATACTGCAGCTTCCCTTTACCAAATTTAATATGGAATCTTTATTTTCCATTCTTTTTTAGAAATCTATACAAAGATAAATAAAATAAATTAAATATAATAATTATGACTAATAAATAAATAAAATATTTTCAAAGGCTAATAATTAAAACTTAAGGTGTTTATTTGTATTAAAAATCGACTCTATCAACTCCCCCATACCTAAGTTTTGCTAGTCCTCAAGCAAAAATAAAGAATAAAAAGAAAAACTAACTAGCCACTTTCGTAGGACTCACGATTGCACTTAGCATGTGCAACACACCCTTTAAACCCCTAAGTTATCCTTAGTGGACGAGTATGGTCTTGTGAGGGTTTGCAAACGACATACCCACAAAGTCAAATAAACAATAAACTTTTTAAAAGATATATAATAATCCCAATTAAGTACCATTTATCAAGATCTCAAACTTATCAAGACAAGCACTCTTCTTCTTATTTTTAAACTCTAAGTAAACAAACAAATATTCAATTATCTCCCATAACTAATGCAAAACTTGTGTAAGGTGTAATCGTAGTCATAAGAGAGTATAAAATAAATACTAAATAAAAATTTCAAATTACATATAGAGAACAAATCTCAGCAAGAGTTCATTCTATAGGCTCACTCTTCGTACCTTCTCTCCACTAATCAAGGATTCTCAACTCAACTCAGATCAAGTAGGACTTTAAAGCTTGTAATGTAAGGTTAGGGCATTGGTTATCAAGCGAAGGTAAGGAATTCAAAATCAAAGAAAAGAGAGCTTACAAAGAAGATGGATACTTTAAAATTTCGACAAACTTTCTAACTTTGTTTTTGCTCCTTTTTTTTTTTTCTTTTTTCAGTAATACATTCACCAACTACCATCTTTTTTTGCTCAGGATTTCATCATTTAAGGCCATTCTTTTTCTTACATTTATAAATTCGGGCCTCTTGAATTTTTATTTTTATTTTTTTTTTTGCACCTTATGACTTGTAACAATCATGTATCGACTTTTATTTCTTTGTCTTTTTCCTTTATTTTTTTTCAGCTCAATACATTTTTTTTTCAACACCACAAGTCATATATATATATATATATTTTTCTTCCTTTTGTCGAGATAACTTCTTTTTCCAAAATACACAAACAACAACCCATCATTGAAGCACTAGTTAGAAGTTTGCATTGAACTCTCTACAAGATTAAGGGTTAATATTTAAGTGGTTTAAAGAAAGATATAACATTTAGGCTCAAAAGGATACGAAGGTAAAAATTTATGAAATTTGGTAAGCTTGAAAGGCACAAACGATTCAAAGAAGGCCTATGACCATCGTCTCTGAGTCAAATCGAGAAAACCTTTCTATTTCGCCTCAAGAGGTACTCAAGCAAGTTCTAGAATGTAGGGAAGAGATTTATCAACTTTATGTAACTCAAAAATAATGTAAAGGATTTATTAAATACTAACAATGACCCATGTGCTCAAGTTTAAGTCATGCAAAAGTTATAACAAATATAGAACATAAGTCCGTCACCCTACTTAAAAACAAGAAAATAAGTACTTTTCTCAACTTATTTAAGACATTTTTAAAGGAACTCAAAAAGAATTATTCTTTATGTGAAATGATATTTTTGATTTTTTTTTTAAATAATGTAGAAAAATAAATAAAATAAAAAAAATTTTTTAAAAATAATTGAACAAGAAATACGAGAAAAAAAATACTAAAAAAAATAGTAGATATCATAATAAAAACATCTTCTCCCCCACACCTAGACCCAACATTGTCCACAATGTGATAAGAGTACCAAGAGTAGAGAAGAGACAAAGAAAAGAACAATACAACCTGGTAGAAGAGGCAGTAGTAATGCATGTCTACAAGAGTAGTAAACAATCTCTGTAATCTCCATAATAATGATAAGTTGTTTTATTACCCTACAAAACAAACATTTCATACCTTTCTACCAATCAAGTGGGATAAAAAATAAATAAAATTATAAAATAAAATAAAATTTGGGTTGCCTCCCAAAAGCGCTAATTTTAAAGTCTTCAGCCAGACTCCCTAATTCTTTTGTATTCAGCCAGGATCTATTTCTCTCATATTAAGCTCATGATTCACAATCAAAGAAGAGTTTTCAGGTGGAGCAATGCAGGCAAGATTAGAATTAACATTTTCAATGCAGATAAGGTTTTCTTTCTCAATAAAAGTATAATCTTTTGAACACATTAAAGGTAGATTTTCTTCAATTAATTCGTCATTTACATCTACCAAATAGCAATCATAATTATCTTCTATAGAAGGTTGTGAAGAAGTTTTAAAAATATTTAATCTAACCCTCATATTCATTACAGAGACATCCATAACCCCAGTTCTACAATTAATAGTGACGTCAGCAGTAGCCAAGAAGGGACGACCTAGAATAATGGGGATATGATTTTGAGAAGATCTACCAGGTTCCATATCTAGGACTACAAAGTCTACAGGGAAGACACCTTTATCAATTTGAACTAGAACATTATCTATCCTTCCCCTAGGTACCTTGATAGACCTATCAGCTAATTGTAAAGTCATATCAGCTGGTTGCAATTCTCCTAATCCTAACTCTTCATAAACAGAGTATGGAATCAAATTAACACTAGAACCTAAATCTAAGAGTGCCCTATCTATTTTATGATTACCAATAAGACATGAGATAGTAGGGACACCAGGATCTTTATATTTAGGTAGAGTGTTATATTGCAAAACAGAGCTCACCTGTTCAGTTAGGAAGATTTTCTTAGAAACACTGGTTTTAGATTTTCTTTTAAAAGTACACGTCTTTAAGAAATTTTGCATATGATGGGACTTGCTTAATAACCTTTAAAAGTGGAAGATTAATTTTAACTTGTTTGAGAGTTTCTAAAATATCTTCCCTTTTATTATCATTTCTAAGATGTGGGGGTGGCAATAAAGCTTCTGGATAAGGAACCTTTAGTTTATATGAAGCCGTAGGAAATGATTCTAGAGTCTTAAAATTAGAGGAAGAAGCTAGTTCCTTCTCTATCTTCCTTTCAATTTTAGTCATAGAAATTCCCTTGGTTTCATTATTATTTGACTCACTATCTTTAATAGGCTCCCTACTTTATTATCTACCAACTTCCCATTTCTAATAGTAATTACAGCTTTAGCTTGCTCATGGTAATTAGCTCTAGGATTCTCTATTGGATGACTAGGGAGCTTACCTTCATCTCTTCTACTTATTGCATTAGCTAGTTGCCCTATTTGAGTTTCTAACTTAGCAATAGATTGGGTGTGTGAATCTAGAATTTGTGTCATAGATTCTAAACCTTTCAAAGCAGATAATACTTTTTCTTCAAAAATAGAGTTTCCACTTTGAGGAGGATGAGGAGGTACATACCTTTGAGATTGAAAACCAGGGGGAGTAGTCATACCAGATTGTCTGTTTTGTTGATATTGTTGTTGGCCTAATTGAACTTCCCCTCCTTGTTGCCTCCAGGAGAAATTAGGATGATTTCTCCAGCCTAGATTGTACGTGTTTGAATATGGGTCATTCTGTCTGTGAAATCCTTGGGCTACATTGACTTGTTCCTGCACAAATTCTGGAAATAGTGAAGCACTAGGAAAGTCATAGATAACATGAGAAAGACTAGAGCAAATTGCACAAACACTTTGCACATTAGTAGAATTAGTAGGCAATGTATTCAAAGCTAATAATTGATCAAATTTTTTAGATAAAGCATCAACTTTCACAGAAAGATCAACATTTTGAGAAACTTCAAACATTCTTCTATTTCCTATTTGCCTAGGTGTACCTACTCGTGAGGAGGTGGTGTGTTGTTGTGAATTATCACTCAAATTTTCAAATAAATCCCATGCCTCATCTGCAGTTTTATGAAGAAAGGTACCACCACAAGAGGAATCAACCATTTGGCGATTTCTCTCATCTAATCCTGAATAAAAGCTTTGTATTTGCTGCTATTTAGGGACTTCATGGTGAGGGCAACTACGAAGAAGTTCTTTAAATCTCTCCCAACTCTCATGAAATTGTTCATTATTTTGTTGGGAAAAAGTAGTGATTTCTCTCCTTAACCTTGTAAGTTTACCCATAGGAAAATATTTTTTTAGAAATTCTCTAGACATCTCAGCCCAAGTACCTATTCTCTCACGTTTGTGCAACCAACGTTTAGCCTTATCCTTCAAAGAAAAAGGAAAAAGGCGTAATCTAATAGCATCATCACTTACATTAGGCAGTTTAAAAGTAGAGCAAATTTCTAAAAACTCATCAATATGCTTATAAGGATTTTCAGAATCAAGCCCATAAAAAGATGGTAACATTTGAATAGTAGAAGCTTTGATTTCAAAGTGATTAGCCTCAATTTCAGGTAGTCTATTACATATTGGTGAATTATAAGTGTTAGGAGTAAAATACTCCCTTAATGCTTGTGGATTTTCAGCCATTTTAATTTGACTAGTGTTAGAAATTTTTCCTTGTGCTCTAAGTGCCTTAAGTGTATGCTCTATCTCAGGATCAAATTCTTTCAAATCAACAGAGAGCGAACGACGACCATGCATTAATAAACAAATTCAAAAAAAAACAAAAAAGTTACCACAAATAATAATGATGAATAAACTATCAAATAATAAAATAAAAAATAATAATAAAAAAAACGTTGAAGACAAAAAAAAAAAAAAATTTATATTTTTTTTTCAAGAATAAAAGTAAAATAAAAAAAAATACTAACAAATTTAGGAGGCAATAACAAAAGCAATTAATTCAACCTTTCCCCGGCAACGGTGCCAAAAACTTGATCGGGATTTTTATACTAAGTTTTAAACCCAATACTTGCAAGTGCACAAGATCAAAGTAATATGAAAGTATTAGGGTATCGAACCACAGAGAAAGGCTTAACTACCTAAATTATTATATTCCGAAATTAATTTTATAAAAAGAAGAATCAAATTTTGTTAACTAAGAATTATTACTAAAATAATTAAAACTAATGAATAAAATAATTAAATTAAAGATAACAAGAGCTTAACCAAAGAAGATGATTTAGAACCTTGAATCCACCACTAACCTATATAACAATGATTTAATTCTATTTAGGAGAAAAGATTAAACATTTATGTGGTGATCTAGGCTACAAGTTTCGATTCACTAGAGAAATATATTGTGCTTAAATGCATGACATAATCCATCTAACCATTAGCATGACTTATTCATTCATATGACATAAATCATCTAAAATTAGCATGAACTATTCAATTCTAAAACCCACAATATACTTGCAAAAATCACATATCTCTCATACCCAAGACTACAAGAATTAAGCATGGATAAAAATATCAATTAACCCAAATAATTATTCTACAAGAACAATCACAAAGAATTAATTGCATCAAACCAAGAAATATCCCAAGATATGTAATCACATAAATAAAATAATAAATCTCCCAAAATAAAATAAATCAAAGTCACATGGCTAGGGTTTCATCAAGATTCTAAAAATAAATTTAGTTCATGGCTAAAGGGAAAGAAGGAACCAATTTGTTGGAGTAGATCATGGGTTTCTTTTAATTAGAAGCTTGCTGGAAAATTCTGCTATTGCTGGAATTTTTCTGCTATTGCTGAAAAATTCTGCTATTGCTGGAAATTACTTCAGCTGCTGGATTTCTGCTTCTTTTGGAATCTCTTGGAATTTCTGCTGCAGAAATTTTTCTGCTCCTGTTGTCCTTTTTTTCTACGCCAATATCTGCTGCTTTTAGCTCTTCCTCCTTTGGTTTACAGTAATGCAGATTGCTTGAAACTCATGAGTCGTTGTTATGTTTTTTTTTTTCCTCTCCTTTTTTTTTTTTTTATATCCTTCATTTCCCCCTCGACTCTTGTGTTTTCTTCACAGCAGCCGCTGCTTTAATTCTCTTTTTCTGCTGCTGTTGTCTCCTCTATATATATATATATATATATATAGACAAAAGAAGCAAAATCATAATCCTTAAAGGATTCAAATACTAAAGTTCTAATCCTTAAAGGATCCTGCTAAAGTTTTAATCCTAATCC
Source organism: Catharanthus roseus (assembly GCA_028651295.1). Classification (NCBI taxonomy): domain Eukaryota; kingdom Viridiplantae; phylum Streptophyta; class Magnoliopsida; order Gentianales; family Apocynaceae; genus Catharanthus; species Catharanthus roseus. The sequence continues at coordinate 44,775,985 of JAPQWS010000159.1, forward strand.
TTAAAGTATTCAAATACTGCAGCTTCCCTTTACCAAATTTAATATAGAATCTTTATTTTTCATTCTTTTTTAGAAATCTGTACAAAGATAAATAAAATAAATTAAATATAATAATTATGACTAATAAATAAATAAAATATTTTCAAAGGCTAATAATTAAAACTTAAGGTGTTTATTTGTATTAAAAATCAACTCTATCACCATCCCCTTCATAATTCAACTTAGTTTAGATGGGATTTCCATCTCTAGCAGGTTACTCAGAAGTTTCCATTCTAAAACTATTCGTACATACCTTCTCTTTTTTGGATTACATAAAAAAAAAATTTGTTCATCTCTTTGTTTAATTTTCTCAAACCGTCGGAAATTCATTTGCAAGAAAATTCGTCGATACTTCTGAATCGACGGCCGGTAGCAACTATTCTGATCCAAGAATTTTAAATTTTTACCGGTAATGAAACTTTTTGCTCAAGTCAACATATTTGTTCTCATTATTCTATTTATAAAAGTGGCGAGCTCTTTTTTTTCTTTTACGAAAAATTACAAAATTTTTACGACAAATCATCTCTTGTCTTTCAACTTTCTCTCTCACTTCTCTCTACTTTCTAAAAATTTCAAACAAAAATTTATTTTAAAAAATGTCAATACATTATTCTAGACTCGTTTATTTACATTTTGATAAAAAACAATTAAAAAAAATACGGTAAAATGTTGGTACATTTTTTTCCACTCACTTGATTTTTTTCACTTGGCTCTCATTATCCTCACTTCATTCTTGCTCACCACTCGCTCTCGCACTCATAATTCACCTCCCTTCACAAATCATTCCACTAACTTGATTTTCTCACTTTGATCACTCACACTTTGTTCTCTTTATTCCCATGTCACTCTTGCTCGCTGATGTACTAGATAGCAATTGTATTAGACAGGAACGCATATATAAAAACGTCTGATGTACTCTACAACTCGTCCCTATACCTCCTCTTCATTGCCACTCATGACTCGAATCACACCCAAAGCTCCTTTGGTGAGTAATTTTTTCTTTGATGAATCTTTAGACGATCAAGTGTATGTATTATTCTATCACACACGAGCTCCTTAAGTGAAAATTTTTTATAACGGAATCCTTGAACGAGCAAATAGGCTAGTTTTTTAGAGTAAGGATAAAAAATAAATTTGTAAGTGATAATTTAAATCCTATATCAAGTACTCTATTGTGTTCCATTCTCCTATATATGAGATGAGATCAATGGGGAATCAAAAAGGAAAAGTTGGGGACTGAACAACATTAAAAATTTTGATAGAAATTCGTTTATAAAATAGATATATTTTAGTACAAAAGACACAAAAATAATTCCAAATGTGTAAATAAAATAGTAAAAAACACTCAAACAATTTCAAATATAAATATCTCTATCAAAACTGAGATATGAATGCAAATAAAATAGCAAAAGAATAGATAATCTCCCATTACCAATGAGAAGTAATGACCCATCACTTACGAGAAATGATTACCCATCATTTACGAGATTAGAACTCGTCTTTCACTTTTCAAGATATTTTTATAATAAAAATCCTTTATAATAATCAAATATTTTAAAATTAAATTCAAAACTTTTCACTTAAAAAATCTAGGATAGAAACAAAACAATAATTAATTAGCGGTACTTCAAAATTTAGTTCAACAACTAAATCCTCTTTCTTTAGTTCAAGAACATAATCAAAACAAAGCAAGAGCAAAAATTACCTCAAAAAAATCTTGATTTATTAATGCAAAAATTTGTCAAATCAAGCCTACAGATCAAAACTAAAACCTCATTAGTTAATTTCTAAAGAAGACATAATCATATTTTTATAGAAAAAAGCCTTAGAAATTTTTTTACTAACAAAATCAAAATTCTTTCTACATTTAGCTTAGAAAAAGGGTGAGAAATTTGAAATAGGAGAATTCGAGTATGGGTTAAGTGAATTTTGTAAAAAAAAAAAAATGTTTCTATTTGGATTAACCTTTAAATACTAATTAAAAAACTTACCTTTATCATTTTAGAGAGGGCTTTAATGGAAAATACATATAATTTCTAAACATTTTTTAAATTTCCGGTGGCTCGAGGCCCTGCGCACCCGTGAGTCCCCGTCCCCCACTGTCTGAGATAGCTTAGCCTTCCAAATGATGGCTTTTTGAGCGACCAAATTTTTGCGTGCTCGGCTTGCTAAGACATTCAACATGAAATTAAAGATCTAAAGTAAGCTTAACAGAGATAACTTTTATGAATGCCCTTTTTGCAATAAAAGAAACAATAACATGAAAACTTAAAAATTTATTAGACATAATTAGCCTAACAACTAAAAGTGCGAAGCGATATCCGAACTACGATGTCGGCTGGAGCTTCGGAGGATCCCATCCGATTTCCCACCACTTTCAACACCAAACTCCGAATAATATGCCATAAATTCAGCACCTGCACACAGTTTTAATTTCATCTCCTGTTTCTTGGAAAAATTGTTCATCATTTTGAGTTGAGCTCTATTTGATTTGAGTGCTTCCGAAGGAAAAGAATGATGAATGACGGTGATGTCCTAAAAGCAAATAGAGCAGATGGTCAGATTATTCGACAGGAGGCAGAAGAGAAAGCCAATGAGACAACACACTACTGCTCTGAGCTCTCTGCTGCCGCCACACTTTCCCTCTTCTCTCCCCTTACGCGTGGCCGGCTTCCCGATCTCCTCCTCTTTTCTTCAACTCAGTTGTAAGACTAAATTTTAGGCCATTTCAGAGGTCGAATATGGTTGAAGTACTGATTCAGCCAAAAAAAATACTAAAAATAACACCAGTAATATAAGAAGAAAACAATTTCTTCAAGAGTAACTTAAGATGAATATATTAAAAAGTGTTAAGAAATTTATGGCGCAGAAAAAATAATATTAAATGTTTCAATTATTGTGTTCCTTATTATCAAAGTAGTCTAATAGTAAAGAAAATGACAGATGGTGGAAGAAAAATTTGTAAAAAGTTGAATGTGCAAAATTACATATCCAACTTGCCACAATTTTTTAAGTTTTAAAACGTGCAAATTGCACATCCAACCTTTTACAAATTTTTTTTAAACTTTTTTTCGTCGATAAAAGTAGTCTTCCACCATCTGTCGTTGTGGTCTTTACTATTACTCGTTGTTCCTTCATCAGTCGCAATCATTGTGGTCTCCTTCTATCAGTCGCAGTCGTTGTGGTCTCCTTCTATCAGTCGCAGTCGTTGTGGTCTCCTTCTATCAGTCGCAGTGACTTTTATCATTTTTCAATAAAGCATCTATCAATTTCAATTTCTAAATGTAGGTGCTTCAAATCTCCTAAATTTTTATTGAAGTAACTTAGAAGAAATATTATAAACCTAAAAAAAAACTTGTTAACAATAAGAATTGTTCAAGCTAAATGAAAAGAGAATAAAGTCATAGATGTGGAGGCATTTTTTTTTCTTCTTCTTCATACTTGGCTATGGCTCTGATACCATATTAAAATTTGGGCTTGGGCCTAACTCACCCAAAAGATACTTCAAGAGGAGGAGGATTGCCCAAGTTTATTAAAGGTTCAAAGAAAAAATTAAGATTTGTCGATGGAACAATTCTTATTCCAGAAAACGATCTAGACAAAGAGGAAAAATGGTGGGAAATTAATACTCTGGTGAATTCATGGATTCTTAATACTATTGAGCCCTCTCTCTTTTCTTCTATGAACTACTGTGAAAAAGCTGATGAGTTATGGACAGATCTAAAGGAAAGATTCTTCGTTGGAAACGGACCAAGAAAATATAAGTTGAAAACCGCGTTAGCAAATTGTAAACAATGAGGAGATTTGGTAAATGTGTATTATTCGCGTTTAAAAAATATATGGGATGAGTTAGTAAATTATACTCAACTCCCAACCACTAGCGATACCACACTATTATCCGCTATTACAAATAAGAGGGAGGAAGAAAAAGTTTTTCAATTTTTAATGGGATTAAATAACACAATTTATGGTCCTGTACACTCAAAACTTATTCAACAAGAAGCAATGCCAAAAGTGAGAATTGTACTTCCCAAAATATGTAAAGAGGAGCAGCACTAAAACTTGGCATGAAAAGAGGAAGCTGTTAGCGACGGTGTCTCTTTTGCCGTCAAGTCAGGCAGATCGCCGACTTTACTGTCTTCTTCAGCCTTAGCGCTGACGGCTTCACCATTCTCATCAACCCCCGCATCCTTCTGCTCTCGTTGCCATCGAAATGGCCATGACGTCCAGGCATGCTTCCAGATTATAGGCTACCCAGACTGGTGGCCAAAAAATGCAGCAACCAGAGCCGACAGACGTGGTGTTTCGTCCACTCGTTACGGCGGGCGTGGAACTTTCCTTGCAGGCGGAGCTAGAAATAGCAGTAGCAATAGAGGCCGACTGTTCTCTAGCCGAACAGATATAGACAGCTCACAGTAGCAAGTTGGGCCAGCGCGGCGACAATCCGGCACAGCAGTATGGAAACGATTATAGCTCAGTCGGCATCGAGAAGCGGAAATCCTGGATTGCCCACCTTTCCCAATTTGAGCAATGACCAATGGTCAAAATTGTTGACCATACTAAACAACTGAAATTCCAGTTAATTCGATAAATTGTCTGGTATAGAAAATTTGTAAATTTTGGACTCAAATTATTCTCATCATATGACTGGTAGGAAGAATTTTTTGAGCAATTTAAATAATATCTATCCCCATACTGTTGGACTACCTAATAGTGCTAAGGCAGTTGCTCTGCAAGATGGAATGGTTTCCTTAAATTCTATACTCAAACTCCTTAGTGTATTTTTAATTCCTGAGCTTAAATGCAATGTAATTTCTTTGTCTCAATTGGCACGACACTCCAAGATCTTTATCACCTTTTTGAGGATTTTTGTGTTATACAAGACCGTACCTCGATTAGACCGATTGGAGCATGTGAGCAAAGGAATGGGATCTTTTTCCATAAACCTCTGCAGATACCAAACTTATATGCTTTTTCTAGTAATGTTCTTGATTCCAGCACATTATGGCATGTTCGGTTGGGTCATCCTTCGAATATTGTGGTGAATACTTTTTTGGGACTTTCTAAGCGCTGTAGACATAAGACGAGTCCTTGCAATATTTGCTTGCGTGATAAGTAGACTCGTGATTGTTTTTCTTTAAGTACAAATAAAACTTCTGCAATTTTTGATTTGATTCATTGTGATTTGTAGGGACCATACAAAATTTATCTACTATAGGAACCTCTTATTTTCTAACTATAATGGATGATTACTCTAGGGTTGTCTGAATATATTTACTTTCTAAGAAAAATGAAGTTGCATCTATTTTAAAAGATTATTTGCCATGGCCCAAACCTAATTTCACAAAACTATAAAAATAGTACGAAGTGATAATGGAATAGAATCTATCTGTCTAAAATCATATTTTTTTTTTCAGCTCATGGCATGCTACATCAAACCATTGTCGCTGGCATCCCACAACAAAATGGTAGAGTCGAATGCGAACATCGTCATATTCTGAATATTGCTCGTGCCTTGAGTTTTCAAACCAACTTGCCGATAAAATTTTGGAGGGAATGCATTTTAACAGCAGGATATCTCATCAATCACACACCCTCTTCGTTGTTACACGACAAAACCACTTATGAGTTGCTTCATGACAAAAAGCCTTCATATTCTCACATTAAAAGTTTTGGGTGTTTGACTTATGTCTATGATCATGATTCACCCAAAGATAAATTCTTCGTCCGCAGTCACATGTATGTCTTTTTTGGCTATCCTTTTAACAAGAAAGGTTGGACATTTTATGATTTGCAAAAAGAGAAGATTATTGTGTCCCAAGACGTGATTTTTGATGAGACCAGAATTCCATGTAAAGAAAACTCTGAAACTCCACCATTTCTTTCGGATTTTTCCAATTCTTACAATTTTGGAGAACAAATTTTAGGCTCCCTGAAACACACTACATATGATAACGGGAGTACGTATTTACATAGGACCACCCAACTGGACAGCCCACTAGCTGCTCAATCAATTTTTGAAGGACCACCAGCCTAGCAAATTTCTTCCAACCCAGCTGCACTAGAGGACCGTGGCCTAGTTTCTCCTGATTCCTATGCCGGCCCAGATCCTTCCAGTCCAACAACTGGCCTAGCTCCATCTGCCTTATTGCGTAGCCCAACATCGAGCAATCCTTCGCGCGGGCCTGCAGCACACCACCATTCCCGCGGCCCAGCTCCAGCTCTAACATCTCCACCACTTACCAGCCCAGTTGAACTAGACCCTCCACGCGGCCCATCTGCACCAGATTTTGCCCATAATGCAGTGGAGTCTACCCAGCTTTCTGCCCCACCAGGTACACGCTCCATAGGTCCACATCCCACAAATTCCAAGGATAGCCAGCCCACTATTACTGGACATAGAAAAAGCACTTGCATTAAAAGTATTCCTGTTCGGCTCCGAGATTATGACTGTAAAGCTATATGGAAGACTTCTATATCCTATTCCTCATCTGCTCCCTCTCTCTTCGGACCTCTCAGATACGTCCCTAGATCATGTAATGCACTTTTTGGATTATGAAAAATTTTCCTCCAGCCCTTATTTTGATAAAGCGGATCGCTATCGCTGGCTCATTAGAAAGTTGGTATATCTTACTCTTACCCGTCCTAAGCTTGCTTATGCTGTTCATATACTCACTCAGTTTATGCACGCCCCTCGGATTGTTCATTGGGATGCTGTTCTCTAGGTGTTTCACTATCTTAAAGACAGTCTTAGTCGTGGTATTTTCCTTCGCTCTGATTCTCCTCTTTTACTAACCGCATATTGTGATTCTTATTGGGTTACCAGTCCAATTACTCGCCACTCTGTCACTGGTTACTTTATTTTCCTTGGCAATTCCCCTTATTTCTTGGAAAACGAAGAAACAACATACTGTTTCTCGTTCTTCTGCCGAGGCTGAATATCAATCTATGGTCATGACTTTGTGTGAATTAAAATGGTTGTCTAGCTTGCTTCGGGATCTTCATGTACCCATTACTCGGCCATTTTGTTACGTTGCGATAATCAGACTGCTCTTCACATCGAGGCCAATCCGATTTTTCATGAACATACTAAGCATATCGAAGTTGATTGTCATTTCGTGTGGGACGCCTTTTAGGATAAGTTTATCTCTCCCTCCTACATTTGCAGTGAGTTCCAACCTGATGATATTCTCAGTAAAGCTCTACATCCGGCTTCCTTTCATCAGTTAGTTGGTAAGTTGGACATTTCAGACATTCATACTCCAACTTGACGGAGAGTATTACGAAAGATTATTAGATTATAATAAGTATTTCCATATCTTTATAAATCTTAAATCTTGTATACTTATATTACTATAGTTATTATCCTAGTTAAACTTATAATAGTTTCCTAGTTGAACTTTATTTCCATAATTTGATAGGAAGACTAGAAGATTTGTACAGTATATAATGTAATCATTTTGACGTAATAAAATAGAAAACAATTGATTATTTTTCGTAATGAAAACTTTCAAAAAAGTGTTCTTGAATCTTCTAAACTCATCTGACATGGTCTGCAATGTTGCAATTTTCTAAATCTTCTAATCCAACAAAGTTTAGCTCTGCAACATTACAATCTTCCTGGAAATTCTGTGTTTTCTTGTATAAAAGAATGGACAAAACCTCAAAACTAACCTGACACTGCTTCTTCGTGAGGAGAATATTTTTCAAGCTAACTGAAAACAACAAATTTAAAGAAGCCATGAAACGACAAAAGAGAAATTAGGTAAAAATTTAACCTTGCACTAGATACTGAAGTTAGGTGTCTTGAGAGTGTGAAAATGCTCTGCACAAACTACAAAATCTTGTAATCCGGTTACCCAACAACTCTTCTTCATTGCGAGCCCCAACCCACTAGCTTGAAATCTGCAAAACTCTTAAGAGTTTGGGAAATATTAGAATTAGACATGGTGAAAAGACATAAAATTTGATAAATTTCGATGAAATTAAATCTTTGAAAATTGTATGTTCTTGAATGAAGAAATTAGGCGGTGTTCGGGTCTTCTTGAAACCAGAAATCAGTGCAATTTTGGGGTAATTTGTGAAGTGAAAGGGTATTTCGCAAAAATTGTTCTCGAGGAACAGGGTAGTGTGAACTGTGAGGTGAAAGTGAAGTTGGTAAAGTGAAATATCTCAAATGAAAACAAGTGGCGTAATAGTGTAAAATTTTTTTGGCGCAAATAACTTTAGGATCCTGCGCAAACTTGTAACCGTAGTTTAGAGTTATTTTAAGTATAGTTTAGTACGTATAGTTTAGGGTTCTCATAACTACAAATTTTAAAATTCTTTTTAATAAAATTCTAAATCAAATAAAATCTTGTTGTTAAGATAATTAAGTAAAAAGTTTAGAATGAAATGCACAAAGATTTATAGTTGTTCACTTTCTCAAAGAGTTACATCCACTACCTTGAGCCAACACCCAAGGTTTTACCAAATCCACTATAAACACAATACACACCAAGTACAAATTTGAGGATCACCTTACAAGGGTTTTGCACAGAAACTCAATTCACAATAAAATATAAATCAAAGGATTACCCAACGGATTTTTCAACACAAACCTTTGATATCAATAAGAGAAAGAGATAAGTTAAGAACAATGTTACCAATGTGAGCTTGAGAAATAGAAGATACAACTCAATGGAATGTTTCTACAAGCTCCTCTTTACTTCTTCTTCGATTAAGATCAACAATGAAGCTCAAGAATATGTTCTTTTTTAGATTGAAAATGTTTGAAATAAATATACTTTAAAACTTTTTAAAAGTCTTAAATGATCTCAATAAATATTTCACCAAACTTCTTACTTTTTGGTTGATGAAAAAGCTCTATATATATTTTTTGAGAAAAATGACCGTTGCTGAGTGCAACGGTAATATCTTTTTACAGTAAACATGAAAACCGAACGACCAGTTCCTAAAATTGGACGACCGGTTTTGAAACAGAAAGATTCGAACTCATCTACAGAAAATCGGATGACCGATTTTTCTAAAACTAGAAAAAATCGGATGACCGATTTTAAAACCATATGGCCGATTTTTGAGAAAATTTTTACAGCCAATTTTTTTAAAACAAGAGCTTTCCTTTCTATTTCAAAAAGATGTATTCTTGATACTCTTTTTAGACATAGAAAAACTTTTAAAATCATACAAAATTCTATCAAGGATACTTAGAATTTAAGAAAAGTTTATATTGAGAAAATCATTAAAAAAAGCTTCACATATGATCAATAATCAAAGATTAAGGTTAGAGAGTTTTACATAGAAATACCTAAGCACACCCTAACTTAGACATAAGTCTTCAATGACTTGATCTTGGAATGGCATGGCCTTTTTTCCTTAATTTTGCCTTCTTCACCAAGATCTTTTGTTTTTTGAGAATGTAGACTTGAGACTCCAAAAGTGTTTGTTTTGTTCTATGAAAGGTTAATTTAATACTCACACAAACATATGTTAATTATAATCAAAATCATAAGTAATAATGCCCTTAGGGCTAACAAAAGTTGTTTTATCTGAAAAATAAAATAAAGTATATCATAAAAAATAAATAAGCAATGGGGTAATTATTCGGTTCGGATCGTCTGTAATATTTCCTGTAACATTCTCTATAACATTCCTAATTTAATATATTTTATTAATAAAACCTATTAAATAAAAGACAAACCTAAAGGAAAAAGGTAAATCCAAAAAGAAAAATATATTATAAAAAGAAATGTTACAGGAAATATTTCACGGATGATCTGAGTGGTAATTATTTGACATACTCATAAGCAGTGAGAATATAATAGACTAATACAAATTTTTTTGGTAAAAATAAAAATACTAGCATATCTGCTCGTCCAAGGATTTGTTAAAATTTAAAAAAAAAAAAAAAAAAAATTGCTCGCCCAAGGATGGTGTGTGTAACAGACAAGTACATTTTTTTTTTGTTATTAAAAAAAAAAAAAAATCATGGGCGAGCATGGTTCAAAACGAATCCTGAGGCGAGAGTTTTTATTTTATTTTTATTTTTTAAAATTCTACCTCGCCCAAGGATTTTATATCAAGAAAGAAAAGAAATGGTTTGCCAAGCACAGCTCGCCATCCTATGTTACTGACTTAATGCAGACTTGGGTTTTCATCTTGTTGAGAATTCTTCTGCCTCTAATCAATCATTGTAGTTGTAATTATTTTTGTTTTTATACTATAATATAATTGGGTCATATTTTGCCAAGCACAGCTCGCCAAGGATTTGATTAGAATTGACTTTATCAGCCATAATTTCATTTATTTCTCCCTTTACATTCTTATAGATTAGTTTAAAACAGTGCACAATTGATTTTCTTAAATAACCGAGCTGACATTGAAAAAAAATTTAAAATTATATAAAGTTGTCCTTTTAATTTGTAAATTTAGAAAAGTTGGAAATAACATAATTACCTCTATTAAAATATATTTTAATTTCAAAATTTTCAAATCAAATGAAAAAAATTGGGGAAGAACAATTAAGTAATATCATATCTAACTTTTTAATGATTTTACCAAAATGTTCTCATTTGAGGCGATTTATTGCCTCCAGCTCGATTTGCCTATCACCACTCATATATAAATATATGGAACCCATAAATATGCACGAGAATATAAAAGATACCCGCAAAATTTTTTTAAAAGAATTGTTTTTCCTCCATCACTTTCTCTCTCTACAACAATTCTCTTTCCCCTTTCTCTAAAAATTCAAGAGTGTTCTTCAAGTTCTTGTAGAAATTCAAGTAAAAAATGCATGATTTTGAAGATTTTATTGAAAAAAACATCGGTTTAAAATATAAATTGATCAAATTGTTAGAAAAAATTGAAAAATCCTAATTTTGATCTGGAGAGCCGAAATTTTTGCATAATTTCAGCCCAATTGGCCAAAATTATGGGGTTTCAATTTTTTTCTTTTGCTCTTTTAGTTATGAATTTGTAGTTCTTGTTAGAGATTAGTATCATACTTTGATATATTTACTGTCATTGATTTTGTTAATGTGTTTTGTATGTATCAATCAAATCTCATTTTGATTCTCATTGTAAATAAATGGCATAGCATAGTTAGTTTCTTTATGTTGATTTTTAGGAATGTGTTTCTTATGTATTAACCAAATATCATATTACTTCTTATTATAATTAAATGTCATAGCATAATATAATTAGTTTCTTTATGTTGATATTGACAATGTATTTTGTATGTATTAATCAAATCTATATTTTGGCTATGTATTTCTAGAGAGGGTGAGAGAAAAAAATTTAGAGAGAAAAAGAGTTGGTGAGAAATGAAAAATTTTTTATCTTTTTCTCACGTATTTTTTAATTTCCACCCATATTTTATTGGCCACGATATATATACCTAGATTCATTGACAACATGACAGAACTACCAAGCAGTCGTCATCAAATAATATGCATTAATTCAAATAATTTCGCCGCACTAAATTTGATACATATATACTATTGAAATTTGAACTCTTGACCTCATAAAAAATAACATAAAAGCCTTACCAATAGACCATCATTGGATATTATTTAATAGGTGCATGAGATTTTATTTAATAATAAAGTACTTACGTATTCCAATATTTACTAACTTTAATCATTTGAATTTTTAATTAGAGCAAAAAGAAGAGTTGCTCCTCTGTTTAATTTTCAAATTGGTACCATAATTTTTTACTTAATAAGAGAGAAAGTATTAGAAATTACTAAAACATAAATTAAAAAGAAAATAGGACTTCTTTTGAGAACGATTGGTAGAAACTGCCTTCAGTTAGATCTCGAAAAAATACACGAAATGTCCACAAAAATAGCTTCAATCGGACATCTGAGCACAAAGTTATGTCCCCGTTAAGGTTTTCGATTATACAAGACAATTTTTCCCCCGAAACGCGTTCAAATCACTTTTTCGACGATGCTGTTACGTTCATCTTTATGAGAAACATTGAAACGAGTGGTCATATGCGTTAAACGGACATCCGATCGTAGAGTTATGGATGTTTCAAAAAAACTGATGTGGCTGATAACACAATGGTTATGTGTTATCCGCCACATCAGTGAATTAAGGCAGAAAATTGGGATTAAGTGATAACGCGAAACCCTTGTGTGTTATTTTTATGGATAACACAACCATTGTGCGTTATGGCCAGATTAAGAAAAAAAAATTTAGAGGCCACTTTAGTGGTATTTTTAAAAAATTGCATTAAACCAAGAAAAAACTCATGTTTTCTCTTCATGTGTATGGGTGCGAAATTGAAGAAACCAACAAAGATATTCAATAAACAAAGATATCGAAGAATAAAAGAAGATAGAAGTTGTGAAAGTATGAAAATCGCCTGAAAATCTCTCAAAAGCTGCAAGCTGTATGAATTTTTGGAATGTTGATGGTTTTGGGAGGAAAACATGGCTATTGTGGGGGGGGTTCGGGGGGAGGGGGGAGGGGGAAGGGAGGGGGGAGAAGCGTGAGGTGCAGTCACGTTGGGTGAGCGTGAGTTTTGATTTTTGCTAGTTGGCGGCCTTAAAAAACAACATTCTTTTTACATCAGTTGCACCTAGCATGGTGTAATCGAGTATAGGATATAACAATTGATAGGTGTCTAATTTATCCCCCTAAATAGTTATTTAGTTAATTTTTGAAAAAGTATTTATTTATCTGTCTTATATTAACTTGATTTTGTTTTCTTTCAAAAGACTATAGTTTGCGGATTTTTTTTCGAATTTCGCCTTTAATTTTTATTACTTTATCAAATGTATTAAATAATTTTAAAAATTTCAATGAAATAAAACTATCATTTTATGTTATAATTTGGTATATTCAATAATTGTCCATAATATACATGAACGTACTTCCATAAAAGATGGTCAGATGTATTTTAGTAATTTTACGAAGAAATCAAAGAATTATGTTATTTGGATTGTAATAAAATTCAAAAAAAATTCAAAAAGGTGAATTTTTTGTGAGATATATATTTAATTTAATTTTTTGGAAAAAATGAGACTCACTTTTTCTTTTTCTTTTTTTTTTTTTTAAAAAATGGAAAGGTGCCAGATATATTAAGATACCTTCTCCTTGGCATAGGTTGGGGTTAAACTTACAAGAAAGGATATTCTAGTCCAAAATTTGGTAAACCTAAAACTAGATGCTATTTTGGCTAATTCATCAGCAATATTATTTTGACCTTTATCAATCTTCCTCACCTCCTTTAGATGAATTCCCTTACTCTTCTCTCGGAAATAGATTGGGAAATCCCCAAGGGAGATCCATCACCAGTATCAGATATCAACTTTCACACCAATATCCAATTATCACTCTCCATAATGCATGGGAGACGTGCACTTTTTTCCACTACTCCAACACAAGGATTGCCACTCGCCGGTTTTTTTCTTTATTTAGCTCATTTTCAAAAAATGAGTATTAAATAGGTCAATTTTTTTTTTAAATCCTGAAAAGGCCATAACGCACAATTATTGTGCGTTATCAAATGAGATAACGCAAAATGGTTGTGCGTTATAGCTAATTACCGGCTTAATTTATGTTAAATTGCATTTTTAACGACGTGGCACAGATGTGGTGGGCTTTGGTGCTGAGGTGGATGATAACGCTCAATGGTTGTACATTATCTTGTGCGTTCTCTTGTTTATGTTGATTAAGAAGAAATAATTTTTGTAAGTATTTGGAAAAACTTTAAACATGAATAACTCTGTGATCGGATGTCCGTTTCACGCGTATAACCACTCGTTTTGATGTTCTCGTAAAGAGGAACACAACGGCATCGTCGAAAAAGTGATCTAGACGCATGTCGGGGCAAAAAAATTATTTCGTATAGTCGAAAACTTTGACGGGGCATAACTTTGTGCTCGGACGTCCGATTGAGGCGATTCTTGTGGGCATTTTGGGTCTTTTTTCGAGACCTACGCGTTGGAAAAGGGCTTTAGGTGG